>CM038682.1:496429111-497085024 GCA_021605205.1 Aegilops longissima | reverse complement strand
TATTCAACCAACACAAAGAACTAAAAGTGCCCCAAAGTTTCTCGGGAATCAAAGGCCGGCTTTTTCCGTCCATTTTGCATCATGCTTTTATATCGATATTTATGCATTATGGGCTGTTATTTCATGTTATAACACAATACTTATGGCTATTCTCTTTTATTTTACAAGGTTTACATGAAGAGGAGAATGTCGGCATGGAATTCTAAGTGGGAAAGGAGAAAATATTGGAGACCTATTCCACAACTCAAAGTCCTGAAACTCCATGGAATATCTTAAAATAAATAAAAAAATCATCGCCAAAGATGAAGGACGGGGCCCACACCTCCACGAGGTGGGGCGCCCCTAGGCGCCCCCTCCCGTGGGCCCCCGGTGGCTCTCAGCCCCATCTTCTCCTATATGAAGTCTTTGTCAAGAAAACAAATAGAAGCAACCTTTGGGGCGAGACTCTGCCACAGTGGAACCTTGGAACCAATCTAGGGCTCCGTGGGGCTTTTCAGGGACACTTCCCTCCGGGAGGAAATCATCCATCTCATCACCCGCTCCTCTCATCGGGAGGAAATCTCCATCAACATCTTCACCAGCACCATCTCATCTCAAACCCTAGTTCATCTCTTGTATCAATTCTTGTCTCCAAGTCCGGGATTGGTGCTAGTAGGTTGCTAGTAGTGTTGATTACTCCTTGTAGTTGATGCTAGTTGGTTTATTTGGTGGAAGATCATATGTTCAGATCCTTTATGCATATTAATACCTCTCGATTATGAACATGAATATGCTTTGTGAGTAATTCGTTTGTTCCGAGGACAAGGGAGAAGTCTTGCTAATTAGTAGTCATGTGAATTTGGTATTAGATTCGATATTTTGATGAGATGTATGTTGTCTAGCCTCTAGTGGTGTTATGTGAGCGTCGACTACATAACACTTCACCATTATTTGGGCCTAGAGGAAGGCATTGGGAAGTAATAAGTAGATGATGGGTTGCTAGAGTATGAAGCTTAAACCCTAGTTTATCGTTGCCGTGGGCGATTTGGATCCATATGTTTCATGCTATGGTTAGGTTTACCTTAATACTTTTGTTGTAGTTGTGGATGCTTGCAATAGAGGTTAATCATAAGTGGGATGCTTGTTCAAGTAAACAGCACCCAAGCACCGTCCACCACATATCAAATTATCAAAGTACGAGCGAATCATATGAGCGTGATGAAAACTAAGCTGCGATATTCCCATGTGTCCTCGGGGCGCTTTTCCTATTATAAGAGTTTGTCCAGGCTTTCCTTTGCTAAAAAAGTTGGGCCACCTTGCTGCACTTTATTTACTTTTGTTACTTTTTGCTCGTTACAATTTATCTTATCACAAAACTATCTTACCACTTATTTGATCTGCAGAGAATACCTTGCTGAAAACGCTTATCATTTCATACGCTCCTCTTGGGTTCGACACTCTTACTTATCGAAAGGACTCGATAGATCCCCTATACTTGTGGGTAATCAAGACTCTTTTAAGGCCCGTTGCGGGGTGCGCCTTTGGTAGGTGGAATTTGGTAAGGAAAAATTTTATATAGGTGTTGAAATTCTTGTCACTTGTTACTATGGAAAGTAATTCTCTAAGGGGCTTGTTGGGTATCTTCACCCGTCGATGAAACAAAGTTGCCCTCAACCTCTGAACCTATTGAAAATGGAAACTCCTTTTGAATTTCCTTGGGTATGATGGAAAAACTGCTAGCTAATCCTTTTACGGAGATGGAACAAAGCATCTGATGAGCACTTAATATATGTGGATGAAGTTTGTGGATTATTTAAGCTTGGGTATACCCGATGGTTGCTAAGAAGAAGGTCTTCCTTTATCTTTGAAGGAGGCGCATTGACATGGTATAGGCTATGTGATGATACGAGATCATGGAATTATAAAAGATTGAAATTGGAATTTCATCAAAGTATTACCCTATGCATCTTGTTCATCGTGATCGCAATTATATATATAATTTTGGCCTCTGAAGGAAAAGCATTCAAGCTTGGGGAGGCTTAAATAATTTATATTCATGCCCCAATCATGAGCTCCCAAGAAAATAATTATTCAAAGCTTTTATGCTCGGCTTTCGATAACAATGCACCATGCTTGATAATTCTTGTCTTTGGCTCTTTTTGATAAGCTTTTGTTCCCAATTTATTTGGTAGAATTTTGAACCTGAAATTGGGATGGCGAAAAAGGAATGGTTGGACCCTAATTTGGTTGGGTTAAATATTTTATGGTTTAATTTTCCAAATTTAGAACAAATAAGGAATTGCCTAGAAGGATGAAATTTTTGGTCTTTTGCTTCTTTATTACCTCCCAAGGGAATTTTAAAAATATTTCCTAGAAGAAAAGTATGTTTAAATTGAAAAAAAAATGATGAATATTCCTTTGCCCCCTTATTTAAAACCACCAATTTCCTGTTAAATTAAAGGGATCCTCCTAAACCCAAGGTTAATTGTGTTTGAACTTAAACCTTGGAATAAATCCTTAAATATTGCTTATTGTTAAAAGGAAAATATTATCCTGTTATTAATTAATGGTAACCTTTGAAAGCATTAAAGAAAAAAGAATTATTGAAAACTAAAAAAAGTCATTGGTTATATTCTTATGTTTAAGGGGCATTAGTTTCCCTTGAACATAAAAAAATTTGAGGGAATTGCCAAACCTTTGATTTAGAAGTTTGAATTTAAAATTAAAAATTGAAAAGAAATACTAACTTCTGGGGGTTAAATTTAATCCTTGTTCCAAATATGCGATTTTCTTGTTCCTTGGTTCCCCAAAGAAGGGGTATTATATTTGGTCCCTTTAATATTAAAGGATGAATTGCCCGAAAAGAATTTTTACAGGTTTGGGGATTGGTTAATTTAATTTCCCAAATTTAAAAAACACCTAAGAAAGATTTCCCTTAAATTTTATTGGTCTTGCTTTAAAAGATTATGAAACCTTTACAATTTTTCTAGAATGGTTATTGTTTTTAAATAAATAAGGAAAATAATAAAGTATTTTTACGGGCCCTTTTTAAACCTTTTGCATGGGAAATCCTTTGGGGATTTCCACCCTACCTTTTCAAAGTTGCTGATTAATTCTTTTTTTGTGAAAAAAAATTTTGAAGGTTTTATGGAAGAATTTTTTCCGTTCTTAAGGGTTTCCCTCTTTTAAATAAATTTGGCGGAGCCAAACCTTTGGATCCAGATTTTGCCAAAAGAAATGGTGAAAAGAAAACTAACTTTCTTAAATTGGGGAAAAGTCCATTTATTGGTTAAGAAGGGGTATTTTGTCCTTTGGGGCCAAAAGTTTCCGGGAAAGGAGGTAATTGAAAATTAAATAAAGCCAAGGTTTATTCCTTTATTGAAAAATGCCAGAAAGGAATCAAAATAAAAGTTTCCTTGGTTAACCGGTTTTTAAAATTCCTTAAAGTTTCTCAAAAATTTTCTTGGCCCTTTGGACTTTTTTAAAAGGGATGCCTTTTGGTTTTGAATGATGATTTGTGTAGGAACCATTTTTGGAAAAAAATTTTGGAAAGGGCATTTTTCTCTACCTTTTTGTTCAGCCAACACGAATTTGGGAATTTAAAACCTTTTTGAAATTTGGGAAATGCCCTTTATGGTTAATTAAGGTTTGTTCTTGGGGCAAAAGTTTGAAAGAAATTAAAGTTAATCCAATTATGCTATTAAAAGATCCAGCCCAAGGCTCAAAGGAAAAATTTCCTTTACGGGAATTTTTAGGAGGTTTATTTGGTTTTAAAAATTTCCGGCCCATAATTTTATTCAAAAAATTACCATTTGTCTTTAAATATTTTGGAAAAAGATTTGAAAACCTTAAGAAACTTATTAATTTTTTTGTTGCCAAAATTTATTTGAAATTATTGTTGTAGGAAAAGGGGCTGAGGGAAAAGTTGAAAGAAATTAAATTTATCCTTAGGTTAGGAAAGGTTCTTAGACCCAATCCTAAAGAAATAGCTTTCACCGAAAGGAACTTTTAAATTGTTTCATAAATTCAGACCCTTATTGTTGATTTGTAATTATTATTGTTGCTTTTAAATACTTAATAAAAAAAGAAAAAGTTTTTAATGGGTTTTTGCGCAAAATTTGGGATTTGCCCAATTTTATAAAAAGGAGTAGAATTGGTTTATTTAGGCTTGTGTACCTAGATGAACCAGGAACAATTAAACATAAGGCCACTTCCGAAGCCTTATGGAGGAACCAATTTTTGGAAATTTAAACCTGCCACATAAAAAGGTTTTCAATTTGGTTTTTTGGGGCCCCTCTTTAAAAGGAAGGTAAGTTTGTTTTGGCTTTGGATGAATGGCAAAGAATTTAATAAGTGGCCCTCCGAAAGCCTTATGGAAACCACCTTGGGAATTGAACCAATTTAAGGTTTGGGGTTTTTATTGGGCCTTTTCCTTCAAGGATTCCCTAATTTTGGTTTTTTGGATTGTTAAAAGTGGGTAAATATTAACTAAGAAATGTTGAATTATTCACTTTTATTAAAATGTTTGGGGTTTATTTTTGGGTTTACCCTAAGGATATTTAAATTTTTGGTTGGTTATTTTATTAATGGGTGGCTTTCAAAATGTTGCTAAATTTATTAAATGTTAAAATTAGAATTTGGATCCCTTATTTAACCCATGATTGGTGGTTCCAATTTAAATTGAGTAAAAAGGCTTCAAATTAATTTTCAAAAGACCCTTTAATTGGTCCTAGGGAAGAAGGTAAGAAATTAGATAAATGGGCAAAAATGCATATAAGAATCCTATGGGTATGTCTCCGTATAAAATGGTTTATGGAAAAGCATGTCACTTACCTCTCGAACTAGAACATAAGGCATATTGGGCTATTAAAGAGCTCAACTATGATTTCAAACTTTGGGTGAAAAGGTTATTTGAATTAGTTCACTTGATGAATGGAGAAAAGCTTATGAAAATGCCAAGTTGTTTAAAGAAAAAGTTAAAAGATGGCATGACAAAAGGATACAAAAGCGTGAGTTTAATGTAGGTGATTATGTATTGCTATACAACTCTCGTTTAAGATTTTTTGAGGAGAACTTCTCTCTAAATGGGAAGGTCCCTCGTTATCGAGGAGGTCTATCGTTCGGTGCCATAAAATCAACAACATGAAGGCACAAATCCGAAGGTGGTAAGCGGTCAAAGGATCAAACATTATATCTCGGGTAATCCCATAAATGTTGAAACCAATATTATTGAAACCGTAACCCGGAGGAATACATAAGGGACACTTTCGGGTTTAGGACTCGAAAGGAATAGGTATGTGAATCGGTAAGTAAACTCCAAAACAATTTTAAGGCAATATTTCTCCATTTTGGAATATTTAGAAAAATAGAAAAATAAGCCAGTCCGGGAAGGACCGAGGCCCCACGAGGGTGGTGGGCGCCCCCCCTCGTGAGCACCCGTGTGCCCTCGGACTCCGCTTTTCATAATCGTATTTTGATGATAAAAATTCATTATATATTCTCCGAAGGTTTTGACCCCTTATCACAAAATATCCTCTGTTCTTGTTTGAGGGCTGTTCTTTTGGAATTAGATCAACATGTCGTCCCGGATTGGAAGGAGAAAGCTATGTGGATGATTACCTAGCAAATCCTAAAGGTCTATGGAGGCGTGGAGCACGATGGTTGGACTAGGAGGAAGGAAGGGACTATGAACCCAAGGGAAGGAGGGACTCGGATGAAGATGGCCCATTACCTCAACCAGGGGACATGCATGTGGAGTTCAAAAGTCAAGTCTCCCGATGGGTAAAGAAACCAAGATCGAGTTTATCCTTTTCATCTCTTGGGAAAATAAGCAGGACTTATAAAAGATATTAACCCAGGTGGGAGATTGATGATTTGAGGGACAATATTCCGTCCTCAAAGCGCAAATTAAAGGAGAAGTCTATGCCATCAACTAAGTCAACATCACCACCCCTTCACCACAACAAGGAAGACATAATCACATGGTTATGGGCACTCCCCTTGGCAACTTAAAGCTTGGGGATGCTTGATGTCATCCCTCACAACTCCTATCTTTACCGTTTTCTTAGTTCGATCCTTTTAGTAGTATCTTGATTTAGTAGAATAAAGTCATGGCATGATCTAGTTTTGATGTAATCGAGTCCGTGAGCTATATATAAATAAAGATTAGTGTTGAGTCAAGGGCTTGATTATTTTGCCATGATCTTGGGTGAATAAAAGAAAAAAAAAAGAATAAAAAAAAAAAAGTTCATATTGATCTTATTGAGGTAATGACTTCACATAGAAAAGTATGATGATTAAAAGTTGTTGGGAGTTGGCAAACATAGCTTTGGTCATCGTTGCAATTAATAGGAAATAATAAGGAAGAGAGGTTTACATATATATATATATATATATATATATATATATATATATATATATATATATATATATATATATTCATTGACATCTTTTATGATTGGGCACTCATTAAAATATAACATGCTAAAGAGTTGATGTTGGACAAGGAAGACAACGTGATGAGTTATGTTTTCTTATATCGAGATAAAGTATGTTGTCATGGATCCTCTAACATGTTGAGCTTGCCTTTTCCCCTCATGCTAGCCAAATTCTTAGCACCAAGTAGAATACTACTTGTGCTTCCAAATACCATAAACCAGTTTTGCCATGAGAGTCCACCATATCTACCTATGGATTGAGTAAGATCCTTCAAGTAAGTTGTCATCGGTGCAAAGCAATAAAATTGCTCTCTAAATATGTATGATTGATTGGTGTGGGGAAATTAAGCTTTATACGATCTTGTGATATGGAAGAAATAAAAGCGGATGCATAATAAAGGTTCATATCACAAGGGGAATATAAAGTTTCTTTGCATTGAGATTTTGTGCATCCAACCATAAAAGCGAATGGCCCTCTACTTCCCTCTGCGAAGGGCCTATCTTTTATTATTACAAAGTCACGTGATCTTCACCTTTCCTTTTCATTTTATCCTTTGGCAAGCCCAGCATGTTGGAAAGAACATGATATATATATATATCTAATTGGATGTAGGGAGCATGAATTATTATTGTTGACATTACCCGAGGTAAAAGGTTTGGGGCAAAACTATAAGCCCTATCTTTCTCGTGTCCGATTAAAACTCCGTAACCACAAGTATTGCGTGAGTGCTAGCAATTATGAAGGACTAAATGATAGTTGAGTATGTGGACTTGCTTTTAAGCTCGACATAGACTCTTTCCGATGTTTGATAAATTGCAATTGCTTCAATGGTAGGGTTATAATTTGTTGGTGCTCAATAAGGTTTCGATTCATACTTTTTTGTGAAAAGATCATCACTTGAACATAAGTAATCATATGACAAAATCTATATATGTTCTTTGTTGGAGAAAATCATGATGCCTTCATGTCCCTATTTTATTTTATTCGGCGCCTCTACCTCTAAACATGAGGACATATTTATTGTTATCGGCTTTTGCGAGGACAAGCAAGGTCTAAGCTTGGGGGTTGATCGCCCATTTTGCATCATCTTTTATATCGATATTTATCGCATTATGGGCTTTATTTCACGTTATGTCACAATACTTATGGCTATTCTCTTTTATTTTACAAGGTTTACATGAAGAGGGGGAAGAATTTGGAATTAAGGGCTGGAAAAGGAGCAAATATTGGAGACCTATTTCCGCCTCCAAAAGTCCAAACTCCACGGAATATCTTAAAATAAATAAAGAAAAATCATTAAAAGATGAAGGCCAGGGGACACCATGCTCACGGGTGGGGCGCCCCCCCTAAGGCGCCCCCTACCTCTTGGGCCCCCGGTGGCTCTCCGGCCCCATCTTCTCCTATGAAGTCTTTCGTCAAGAAAAAAATAAAAGCAACCTTTGGGGCCGAGACTCCCCGCCACAGGGGAACCTTATGGAACCAATCTAGGGCTCCCGAGGCTGTTCCGGGGACACTTCCCTGGGAGGAAATCATCGCCATCGTCATCATCACGCTCCTCTCATCGGGAAGGGCAATCTCCATCAACATCTTCACCCACCATCTCATCTCCAAACCCTAGTTCATCTCTTGTATCCAATTCTTGTCTCCAAGTCCGGGATTGGTGCTAGTAGGTTGCTAGTAGTGTTGATTACTCCTTGTAGTTGATGCTAGTTGGTTTATTTGGTGGAAGATCATATGTTCAGATCCTTTATGCATATTAATACCCTCTGATTATGAACATGAATATGCTTTGTGAGTAGTTATGTTTGTTCCGAGGACAAGGGAAAGTCTTGCTATTAGTAGTCATGTGAATTTGGTATTAGATTCGATATTTTGATGAGATGTATGTTGTCTAGCCTCTAGTGGTGTTATGTGAGCATGACTACATAACACTTCACCATTATTTGGGCCTAGAGGAAGACATTGGGAAGTAATAAATAGATGATGGGTTGCTAGAGTGCGAAGCTTAAACCCTAGTTTTCGTTGCCGTAAGGGCTGATTTGGATCCATATGTTTCATGCTATGGTTAGGTTTACCTTAATACTTTTGTTTGTAGTTGCGGATGCTTGCAATAGAGGTTAATCATAAGTGGGATGCTTGTTCAAGTAAGAACAACACCCAAGAAGTCCACCACATATCAAATTATCAAAGTACGAGCGAATCATATGAGCGTGATGAAAACTAGCTTGGATATTCCCATGTGTCCTCGGGGCGCTTTTCCTATTATAAGAGTTTGTCCAGGCTTGTCCTTTGCTAAAAAAGGTTGGGCCACCTTTACCTTTATTTACTTTTGTTACTTGTTGCTCGTTACAATTTATCTTATCACAAAACTATTTGTTACCACTATTTAATTCTTGAGAGAAATACCTTTTGGAAACCGCTTATCATTTCCTACGCTCCTCGTTGGGTTCGACAATCTTACTTATCGAAAGGACTGCGATAGATCCCCTATACTTGTGGGTCATCATGCCAACCCTATGCATAAGTTCACAAGGTCCTTGAACCTACAAGTTGATCACCAAAACATACATCAAGTAGAATTGATATCCCATTGTCACCAGGATAAGCACATAAGACATACATCAAGTGTTCTCAAATCCTTAAAGACTCAATCCGATAAGATAACTTCAAAGGAAAACTAAATCCATTACAAGAGAGTAGGGGAGAAACATCATAAGATCCAACTATAATAGCAAAGCTCGCGATACATCAAGATCGTGCCAAATCAAGAACCGAGAGAGAGAGAAATCAAACACATAGCTCTTTGGTACCCCTCAGCCCGGGGTGAACTACTCCCTCCTTGTCTTGGAGGCGCCGGGATGATGAATATGGCCAGGGGAGGATCCCCCCCCGGGAAGTCTTGGATAGGGTCCATTGGTTTTGGTGGCTTGGAGGCTTCTTGGCGGGGAACTCCTGATCTATTCTTTCCCGATGTTTTTAGGGTATATGGACATATATAAGCGAAAGGTCCGTCGGGGAGCCACGAGGGCCCACGGGGGGGGGCGCATACAGAAAGGGCCTCCGCCTCCGTGGCCACCCGAAGCTTCATTTGGCCCAACTCAAGTCTCGTGGACCACGTTAGTTCCAAAAATCACGCTCCGAAGGTTTCATTCTTTTGGACTTCGTTTGATATTCCTTTTCTGGAAACCGAAACAAGGAAAAAACAGAAAGTGGCCTTTGGGCTCAGGTTAATAGGTTAGTCCCAAAATAATATAGAAGTGCATAGTAAAGCCCATTAAACATCCAAGATGGATAATATAATAGCATGAATACTTCATAAATTATAGATCGTTGGAGGCGTATCAGCATCTAAGCTTAATTCCTTGCTGTCCTCGGTAGGTAAGTGATAAAAGAAATAATTTATGAAGTGTGAATGCTAGCAAGTATAAGTTTGATCAATGATAATTTCAATCACCTTTTCTAGCATCATTATATGTCATAATTGTAGCTCATATCATAAAGCTTCTCATGATCAAGTAACAAGCTATTCACATGTTAAAGTATAGATCATAAGCTTTCTTGAAAACTAACAAATAGTTCTCAGTCATCAAACAATTGCAATTCATCTTATTTTCAGGAAGGGTCTATGTAAGAGCTTTGATTTAACAAATCCCACATACTCAACTATCATATAGTCTTCCATGATTACTACCACTCAAAGCATATTTTTAGAACAAATAGCATCCATCGAACATAGAGAAAGATAGGGGCTTAATGTTTTCGCCTCCCAACTTATTTATCATATAGATAATTGTCAACAATAATAATTCATGATCAAATATATTTGGATGGCCATATATGTAGATCTTTCCATCACATGATGCTTGCCAACTAAATAGTAGGTTGGAATGAGAAGGAATACTCTTGACTCTTAAAAAGTAAAAGATAGGCCCTTGAGGGAAGCGGGGATTTGCGGAGGTGCGGGGCTCGAAATAAAACAGAGATGAAAATAATTTTGAGAGGTATGCTTTCATTGTCAACATAACGACAAAGAGTTCCCAATATCTTCCATACTAGATACATTGGGGTTCCCACCGAAAGGTGAAATTTTACTCCCCTCCACCAACATCCACACTCCACGGCTTGTCAAAACAACGGAGTGCCGTCCAACTATCAACATTCCGGGGAGTTTTGTGTGGCGCCCTCGATTCAATCGTACACTAATCATGCAAAATGTTGATCAAGATCAAGACTCACGGGAAGATATCACAACACAACTCTACAAATAAAATAAGTCATACAAGCATCATAATACAAGCGGGGGCCTCGGGGCTCGAATACAAGTGCTTCGATCATGGCGAATCGTGGAAGCAACAATATCGTCACGGACATAAGTTAAACAAGGTGCCATAAGATGGCTAGCACAAACGGGAATCTGAATCGAAGAAGGGCAGGCCTCCGCAGGATCCTCCTAGGTCACTCTGGTAAATCGTCCGGGGCTGCCGTAGTAGTAAGGCGCCTCCGGAGTAGTAGTTCATAAATGGCGGCCTGGGCTCCTTGTTTGATTGCGCAATCGAGTAGAGATAGGGAAAAGGGGAACAAAACCGTGAGTACTCATCCAAAGTACCCATAAACAGGAGCTACACTACTTATGCATGGATATATGGGTAAAAGGCCATATCGGTGGGTGGGCGAGAATGCGAATAAGAGGGGATAGCTAGTCTTAACAAGACTAAACCACGGACACACCTTCCACAATTAGGAGGGACAAATGAAGTCCTCAAGTAACAACATATAGCAATAATCCTACCGGCAATCCCCTCCCATAACCCAGGAAGGCGACCACGGTTATATCGGCACTTGGAAGGTGTGTTTTATCAAGTATCCGGTTCTAGTTGTCATAAGCTCAAGGTACAACTCCAAGTGAATCCTTTACCGAAGATCCCTATTGAATAGATTAACTTCCTTGGGGGTGCACCATCTTACCCAACCCCAGTCCCATTTGGCGGACACACTTTGGGGTCATGCCCGGCAGCGTAAGATCAACACGTCCAAGCCCACCTAGGCTGTGAGAGAGGCCGAGCGGTCTAAACCTAAGCGGAGTGCAGGCCCAATCAAACACACACCTTGCGTTCCGGGGCCAGGCAACCTAGCCTAAAGGCGTTCAGTCCAATCCGGTAGCCGCTCCGTTTGACGTCTGAAATCCGGTGATACCACGGCGGGGATACCCTTCTCCCGCGTAGATGGTTGTGGTATGCTCGTAGAACCCGGATCAAATACCAAGACCTCGTTAAAGCGTGTTAAAAGGCAGGCCCGAGCAGGCAGGCCCCCTCTCTCCTAGGAGGTCTCAACCTGCAATGGCTCCGCCCAAAGATCCACTTTCCGGGTGCTCCATCACCGACCCGACTTTAGTCTCACATGTATCATGTATAAAGTATATGGTATATACCGTGATCACCTCCAGTGATCACGGCCCGATCAATTATGCCAAAGACGGACAAGAAAGTAGGGGGCCGGATGAAAGTACTAGCATCCTATACTAAGCATATAGGATTGGGAAAAGGTTAAGGGAAACAACGGGGAGATTAACAAGACCGAACGGGATAATCCCCGGTGATCAAGGGGGGCTTGCACGGTTGCTTCAGCAAGGGAGGGGTCGTCAACACCGTGGTCGGCCCGGCAGTGCGGCGTCGGTCTCGTAGTCTAGAAGAAGAGGGAAGAAATAATGAATAACAGTTGAGATGCATAACGATGCATGACATGCCAAAGCGATGGCGTGCCCTAACATGGTAAGAAGGGTCTTTTGGTTTAGGGAAAACATCAGGAAGTTATCCGGCTCGGGACGTCTGTCGGCGGATGAGCAGGAGAGGAAAGTTTCTGATTCGATGGGTTAGAGGCGTGTGGTGGGCGAGCGGATTGCGTATCCGGATTAGTCTAAATGGTTACGAGCAACTTTCATGTTGAAAATATTTTAATCCGGATTCGGTTAAAAGATATGATTTTAAAAGATTTTTTAATTTCTGAATTTTATTAATTATTTAAATAATTTGAAATTGCATTTATGACATCGGCATGAGGTCATCTTGGCGTCATCGATAACAGGGTTGACTAAGTCAACCGACATGTGGGTCCGCATGTCATTCACTAATGGCTAATTAACCTAATCAGTTAATTAACATTTCTTAATTAAGTTAATTAGCCTAATCAAAGTTTAATTAACCTTAGTTAATTAAGTTAATTAATAATTAGTGTTAATTAATTCAGAATTAATTAGTTTAATTTATTACCCAATTAATTAATTAACTAATTATTTAGTAATTAATTTAATTCATTTTATCTCCATTTTAACCATTTTATTTAAAAAGCGTTCTTTTTTTTATCATTTGGGGTGGGGCCCCCCGTCGATGTTGAGGCCTCGGTATGACGGACCGATGGAGGAGGCCCGAACCGGGCGGTGGGCGATCGAGGGATCGGGGCCCCAGGGGCAGTCTTGGCCGAACCCCAACACGCCCGGCCGGCCGGGGAGTGGCCAGGCGGGGTGGTGGTCGGGCGGGCAAGCGTCATGTGAGGAAAGGCAGGGGCTCGGTCGGAGGGGGGGGCCTTGAGCAGAGGCGGGGCTCGGGGGCGGGCCTTGGGAGCGTCGCCCGTCGTGGGAAGAAAATGGCGCCATCAGTTGGCAGGGGGTCAGGGCCGGCGGATCCCGGGGAAGGAAGGGAGGAGGGATCGGGGGTGGGGCGTCGGTGCAGCAGGCCCGGGCAGCAGGGCGGCGGAAGCCGGCCAGCGGGCAGGGGCAGGGGCGGGGGGAACCGGGCAGTGGCGGGCCCTGCCGAGGGAAGGGAGGAGGGGGGCCTCACGGGGGAAGCGGGGCCTAAGCGGTGGGCTCGGTGAAGGTCAGAGGCCCCGTCGGGGAGGGGTCGGGGCGTCTGTGGCCAGGCCGGCAGGAACCATGTGTGGAGCCCTTGAGCTCGAGGCGGCGGAGGGAGGAGGAGCCTCGGGCGTCGGAGGAGGAGGGGCCCAGGGCGCGGTGGGCCAGGGGGGGCCAGTGGAGGGCCCGGCGGGGGTTGGGTGGTCGGTGGGGCCTCCGCCCGATCAGATCGGTCTTGGGAGGCGAGGGGCGAGGCGTCTGGTGGGGCTAGGGTTAGCCGCTAGTGGGGAAGGGTTATCGGGGTGGCGGCGGGCGTGGGCGGCCCGAGGGAAAGGAAATGGGCCAAGGGAGGGGGCCATTGGGCTGGGCCGGGGTTCTTCCCCTCCGGTTTTCTTTTATTTTCTTTTATTATTTTTCCTTTTCTGTTTTAATTATTTAAAATGCTCGCATTTTCTAAAATTATTGCACCCACCAATATTAGGTTAGTTATTTTAGAAAACCCGGAACATTTTAGAACTTATTTCGGAACTCTTTATCGTTTGTTTTAGTTTTAATATTTGTTTGGGTCGGTTTGAATCAGGAGAGGTTCTTGTTGCATAACCATCCGGGCGTTACAAATCTCCTCCACTACAAGAAATCTCGTCGAGATTTAGGAGGTAGAAGGAAAAGTCGGGATATTCATCCGTGAAGCGATCCTCGCGTTCCCGGTGGCTTCATCTTGAGTGATTCGACCCTTTGGACTTTGAGGAACTTGATGCCTTGGCGGATGCGGCGTTCACGGTGAGAATGCGGACGGATGCTCTTTATAGGAGAATCTGTTGCAATTGAGCACTTCATGGTCCTTTGCTCGGATGGGTCCTTGAAGCGGGTCGGAGTTGGGAACGTGGAACCCGTGAACTGAGAAAGGTTTGAAGCTCCGATTGATAAGCCACTTTTCCGCCTTTCGAGAATAGTGAAAGGGCCCAATATGCGGAGCTAACGCCCTTGATCCGGCGGTGAGCACCCTTCATTGGTGTAACCGAAGATAGGCCTTTTCGCGAGTTGATAGACCATGTCTTTGTGATAGCCGGTCATAATTACTCTTCGGCCGTTGGCGGTCTTGAGACTCTGAATAATGCGGACTTGTTCTTGGCATGTTGGATAATATCCGGACGAAGAGTGGGCGTTCCCGATTTGACCCGATTGGAGGGTTGGCACTTTTCCATATAACACCTCGAAGGGGCCATCTTGAGACTAGGATAGCTTTATTATAAGAGAACTCAGCATCTGGAGAGATTCCTCCCATTTCTTGCGAATGAGGCGAACGCTTCGAAGCATGTCTTGAGAATTTGGTTAACCGTTCAACTTGCCCTTGTGACTGCGGATGAAAAGGATCGAAAGATAAATGAGTCCCCATAGCTTCTTGGAAACTTGCGGAATCTTGAAGTGAATAAGCTGCCCGGTCCAGCCCGATAACCGGTGGAATACCGTGAAGTGAAACAATTCGGACATATAGAGCATTGCAAGGGCTAGCGGTGATCGTTTCTTTGACCGCCGGAAAATGTGCAACTTTAGAAAGCGGTCAATGGCGACAAGAATACATCATTACCTTTCTGCGATTTGGGAAATCCGATGGCGAAGTCCATTTCAACATGGTCCCATTTCCATTCGGAATAGAGGCTGCGAGTTCAGCCAGGCTTTTGATGTTCTGCTTTGATCTGACGGCCAACGTCCACTTTCGAAACATAGCGAGCAATGTCACCTTCATATTAGACCACGGAATCTCGGCGAATGTCTTGATACATCTTTGTCTGCCGGGGTGGATACATAGAGGTATCATGAGCTTCTTGCATAACCTTCGAGTCATATTCAGATTTTCCTTCTTACATGGCACCACTAGGCGGCCTTTGAAGTACAAAGGCGCCATCATCGGTAATAGTGAAGGATGAGGTTTCCTTTCCGATGTCTTGTTTAATCTTGTAGACTTAGTCAAATCCCCATTGTCTTTATGGTGCCCGAGATCGGGTTCAACGGCCCGGGTATAAGGGAACCACAGGAACAACACGGAGATTCATCTTGCGGAACTCCGGGAGGGGGTGGTGCACCGGAGGAACAATATGGAGGTTCAGCTTTCGAATTCTTGACAAGTGGGGCTGAACTTGGTGAACCGAAGGTGGTTGCTTAAGACTTCGGCTCAAGGCATCGGCCATTACATTAGCCTTGCTGGTAAGGAAATACCCTCAAAGTCATAGATCTCCATCCATCTCTGGGCGGAGGTTGGGTCGGGGAAATGGAATACCAGACTTTGGTGGTGGGTGTAGATCTAATAGCGATTACGAGAAGGTAATGTCGCCCTTTGCTTTAAGCGCATGAATAAATGACAAGTTGAGGCGTGGGCTGGTAGTTCTCCTCGTGAGGCTGTCGAGAGGCATAAGCAACTACTTTCGCTCTTGCATTAGGACACCGCCTAAACCTTGGCAGATTCGCGATAAATGTGAAGTCCTTCTTAGTATCGGGAGGAGCTAACCGGGGCGGGGCGTCAACTTGTCTTTAAGTGCTGGAAACTTTCCGACACTTATCATCCATTGGAACGGCCTTTATCAGGGGTTAGTGGAGGCTGGCAATCTTGGAGAAGTTCTCGGAATCGGAAATAGTGGCGAGACGAAAACTTCGACTTATGCGTTCTTGGAGGGTCAATCGAGAATAGCCGAACTTCGTTCGGGGTTGATGCAATACCATCCTTAGAAATGACATGCCCAAGATAGGTTACTTGAAGCGAATTCACATTTGGAGAACTTGGCATAGAGTTGATGCTCTCGTAGCTTTTCGGCAAAGGCAAGATGTTACATGTTCTTCTTCATTCTTGGAATAGATCGGGATATCATCCGGATAAACCACGGCGAACTTGTCGAGGTAATCCATGAATATATAGTTCATCGGGGAGAAGGTGGTGGAGCATTGGTTAAGCCGAAGACATGGCGGTGTACTGTATGAACCATAACGAGTCACAAATGCGGTCTTGGGATATCCTCCTCGCGAACCCGGATCTGGTGGTAACCCAACCTCAAGTCGAGTTTGAGAACAGGCGAACCAACCAGGTTGATCATAAAGATCATTGATCCGAAAGGATACTTAATTGCGAATGGTAGCTTGATTTATGGGGCCGGTAGTCTTGGACCAATCGGTTTGTCCCATCCTTCTTCTTGACAAAGAAGGTGCTCCCCAAGGAGAGCAACTTGGGCGAATGAAACCGCTTTGAAGAGATTTGTCGATTTCCTCCTTTAGTTCAAGGAGTTCATGGCGGTCTTGTAGGGCAACTTGGCTATAGGAGTGGTGCCGGTTTCAAGTCGATGGCCAATTAGAACCCTAAGGGGGAATCACAGGAAGTTCTTGAGGAAGGCGTCTTGGAAATGCATAAGCAGCAGGAATGTTTTCAATTCCCTCGAGGTGCGGCGTTTAATGCATTCAATATAGAGCCTTGCCTCGGCATCTTGAACCGAACGAGCATTGTAGCTACGATTTCATCGGAAGGGTGCAGGGATGGGCGGGTCTTAGTGGCGCAAGCGATTGGCCCGTATGCGCTTTCAACCTTCATTCCAGAATGAGGTCAATGCTACAAGACTTGACCGATAGGGAGACAAAATTCCATTCCTTCAATTTCCAAGAGGGGCGTCGTTGCAAATCATGGAAGTCGACATTGGCCCATGAGGTGTGTACTAATAGTGAAGCATTCATGTCTTCACTTTTAATCCATGCATGAATGCAAAATCTTGAGACATGAATGAATCCGATGCCTTATCAAATAAGGGCATCTTTGGTACTGAATTCTGGAAGTGTACCCATCACGATGGAGGTTGGTCTTGAGCTTTTGAATCAACATGGTTGGCCTTGAGCTTGCCCATAAGACTTGCCGGTGTTGTTGCGGTTACAGGTGTTTCCCGGCCGTTCTTTGGAAGGGCGATTGATTAGGTTACGGTTGCATTCTCTTACGGGTGGTTGTCCTTTGAAGCACAAACCATTATTGGGAGTGGGAGCAGGGGCTTGGGGTGGTGGAGCTGGAAGGGCTGTAGTTGTTGGCGGGAGCGGGTGTAGCGGGTTACCTTTGGAGGCGGTGCATTGGTGGTACATCTTTGTTGGGAATCCATATCTTGCGCCTGCGAGGGCGGGCGAAATGAGCCCGTGTCCGGTTCGCTGTTAGAACTCTGGTATTCCTGGGACCAGGTTTGACATTGATAGCTTTGTTCACCAAGGTGGCGAAATCAGCAAAATCGTGCATTAGAAGTCGAGCTTGATGTCGCTTGAAGGCCGTCCGGAACTTCTCTGCTGCATCGGTTGCAATATCCTCTTGACATAGCGAGACAAGTCCGGAACTCTGGGATAAACTTGATCTTGTTGCCTTTGGGTTGCGGAACTCCGCTTCTTCCGGTCCATGACCCCTTGAGGATGAAGGCGGGCACGGGCAGCACGGAAGTCGGCGGTGATGAGTGTTCAAGCGGCGAAATGGCTGTGGCTGTCCCACCATTGAGCTGCGGGTCCCGCCGGAAGAAGGAAGCAAAGGTGACATAGTGGCGGGGGCTACATCGGAGACTCCATCTCAAGGTGATGTCCGGGCCGATCCGCCGCATCCGATGGCTGAGTTGAGCTGCGGTACGTTGGGGTTGGCGTTGAAATCCTGCGAGTTGTTCCGTTTGGGTCTTTGGTTCATATTGGGGCGAGGCGAGCCATCATATTCTCCATGGTGGCGATTCATCTCAAGCTGTTGGACCATACCAGCCATGTACTCGAGGCGGTGGTGGGAATTGGCACCACGACCACGACTGGGCCTAACCATCTGCTATTATATAACGGGGTAGTTACATTTGAGAAATTAAGCAAAGGCAGAATCATTCATGATGAAACATATAATAAGCGGCATGATGGGAACTACATAGTAGTTGGCATATCTTACAAAAGGAATCATGCATAGAGTTCGATACATAGAGTCGATTACATAGACTACTACATCATAGGCGGCAAGGGCTCGCGGGAATACATCAAATACTAACAAGCAAGTCTACATCGGTCCCATGATGCTGGGAGGTAGGCTTGCAAGAAAGGCGATAGTCGGCGGTGGATAGTCCTCCCGTCGGTGACACAGGGGCCGCGGATACTACGGTGCTGAATCCGGCGTCCGGTGGCGGAAAAGGGCCAAGTCGGGAGAGTAGCCTCCCCGTCGGCCCCGAACCACGGGCATCCACGGTCTGGCGGGTAGATCGCGAAGCGGCACTCTCGGATCGGACAAAGGGGCATCACGTCGAACCGGTAGAGGTCTTGGGGTGATGTACAACTTCGTGTGAAAACCGGTTAGCTCGATCCAGCCCATCGGCATCGAACAAAGTTACGATGGTGGAAGGAGCTCTCTGGTGGCGATGGTGTAGGCGGCGGTGTAGTAACCCTCCTCACCCAACATCGAAAGCCGATAGCAATGTGCCGAAGGGGAGGTGTCCAACTCTCGATACCTCCGCGAAGGCGTGTCGGGCGGCATAACACATCATGGACTGCCATATCGATGGTCACTCCAACACCATGTGCGGTGTGCGGCACATAGTGGACTCATACTCCGAGGAAGAGGTGGGCGATGGGTGCGCTCCCGGTTGTAGTCTGGTACTCCTCATAGGCGGTGTACTCGGGGTGCAGCGATAACCCGGATAGGTCATCATCTCGGCTAGCACCGGAATGATCCCGAGCACCAATCCGTCGTGTGGCGCCCGACCTGCCTCGTGGGTTCCATCCCGAAAACAAAAGCGTTTCAAAGGAGTCAAATGACGAGGGGAAATTGTTCAAATACAATTCCAAAACAACTAAGGCTATATCCATCTTGGGGTGAAGTGCGGTCACGGGATCCTAGTGATAGTTAGTAAAATCGTTTAACCCGAGTAGAAAGAGTCGAGTCGGAGTAAAGGTCGAGGAGTAAAAGATCCTAATACCACCCATGGCGGCGTGGGCCCGTAAGGCACACACCAAGTTAGTAAAAAGTTTTGCAATGTCTAGACCGACTTGACCAAAGGAGTGTGGAAGGGGATTCCCGGCGTTCGGCTCCGATACCAACTTGTGGCGCCCTCGATTCAATGGTACACTAATCATGCCGCAAATGTATGCGATCAAGATCAAGACTCACGGGAAGATATCACAACACAACTCTACAAATAAAATAAGTCATACAAGCATCATAATACAAGCCAGGGCCCGGGGCTCGAATACAAGTGCTTTCGATCATAGGCCACCCAAGGGTGATCCGTGTTTGAGCTTAAACCGCTGCTCGATAATCTTAAATATGCTTACCTTGATGAAAAGAAAATATATCCTGTTATTATAAGTGCTAACCTTTCAGAGCATGAAGAAGAAAGATTATTGAAAACTCTGAAGAACCACCGTGCCGCTATTGGATATATTCTTGATGATCTTAAGGGCATTAGTCCCACTCTATGTCAACATAAAATAAATTTGGAAGCGGATGCCAAACCAGTTTGTGATCTCAACGACGTTTGAATCCTAAAATGAAAGAAGTGGTAAGAAAAGAAATACTCAAGCTTCTAGAGGCAGGTATAATTTATCCTGTTGCTGATAGTCAGTGGGTAAGTCATGTCCATTGTGTCCCTAAGAAAGGAGGTATTACTATTGTCCCTTATGATAAAGATGAATTGATCCCGCAAAGAATTATCACAGGTTATAGGATGGTAATTGATTTCCACAAATTAAATAAAGCTACTAAGAAAGATCATTACCCCTTACCTTTTATTGAACAAATGCTAGAAAGATTATGCAAACATACACATTATTGCTTTCTAGATGGTTATTCTGGTTTCTCTCAAATACCTGTGTCGGCTAAAGATCAATCAAAGACTACTTTTACTTGCCCTTTTGGTACTTTTGCTTATAGACGATGCCTTTTGGTTTATGTAATGCACCTGCTACCTTTCAAAGATGCATGATGGCTATATTCTCTGATTTTTGTGAAAAAATTTGTGAGGTTTTCATGGACGATTTTTCCGTCTATGGTTCCTCTTTTGATGATTGCTTGAGCAATCTTGATCGAGTTTTGCAGAGATGTGAAGAAACTAATCTTGTCTTGAATTGGGAAAAGTGCCACTTTATGGTTAATGAAGGTATTGTCTTGGGGCACAAAGTTTCTGAAAGAGGTATTGAAGTTAATAAAGCCAAGGTTGATGCTATTGAAAAGATGCCATGTCCCAAGGACATCAAAGGTATAAGAAGTTTCCTTGGTCACGCCGGATTTTATAGGAGGTTCATTAAGGATTTCTCAAAAATTTCTCGGCCTCAGACTAATTTATTACAAAAAGATGTACCATTTGTCTTGGATGATGATTGTGTAGAAGCATTTGAAATACTTAAGAAAGCATTAGTCTCTTTTTTGTTGTTCAGCCACCGATTGGAATTTACCCTTTGAAATTATGTGTGATGCTAGTGATTATGCAGTAGGTGCTGTTCTAGGGCAAAGAGTTGATAAGAAATTAAATGTTATCCATTATGTTAGTAAGGCTCTAGACAATGCTCAAAGAAATTATGCTACTACCGAAAAGGAACTTTTAGCAGTTGTATTTGCTTGTGATAAATTCAGACCCTATATTGTTGATTCTAAAGTAACTATTCACGCTGATCATGCTGCTATTAAATATCTTATGGAAAAGAAAGATGCAAAACCTAGACTTATTAGATGGGTTCTCTTGCTGCAAGAATTTGATTTGCATATTGTTGATAGAAAAGGAGCTGAGAACCCCGTTGCAGATAACTTACCTAGGTTAGAGAATGTTCTTGATGACCCACTACCTATTGATGATAGCTTTCCTGATGAACAATTAAATGTCATAAGCACTTCTCGTAGCACTCCATGGTATGTTGATTATGCTAATTATATTGTTGCTAAATTTATACCACCTAGCTTCACATACCAACAAAAGAAAAAGTTTTTCTATGATTTGCGACATTACTTTTGGGATGACCCACATCTTTATAAAGAAGGAGTAGATGGTGTTATTAGACGTTGTGTACCGAGCATGAACAGAACAGATCCTCACATAAGTGCCACTCCAAGCTTATGGAGGACACCACGCTGGAGACAGAACTGCACATAAGGTATTGCAATCCGGTTTTTATTGGCCCACTCTCTTCAAGGATGCCCGTAAGTTTGTTTTGTCTTGCGATGAATGTCAAAGAATTGGTAATATTAGTAGACGTCAAGAAATGCCTATGAATTATTCACTTGTTATTGAACCATTTGATGTTTGGGGCTTTGATTATATGGGACCTTTTCCTGCCTCTAATGGATATACACATATTTTGGTTCTTTGTTGATTACGTTACTAAGTGGGTAGAAGCTATTCCAACTAGTAGTGTTGATCATAACACTTCTATTAAAATGCTTAAGGAAGTTATTTTTCCGAGGTTTGGAGTCCCTAGATATTTAATGACTGATGGTGGTTCCCATTTTATTCATGGTGCTTTCCGTAAAATGCTTGCTAAATATGATGTTAATCATAGAATTGCATCTCCTTATCACCCATGATCTAGTGGTCAAGTAGAATTGAGTAATAGAGAGCTCAAATTCATTTTGCAAAAGACTGTTAATAGGTCTAGGAAGAATT
Source organism: Aegilops longissima (assembly GCA_021605205.1). Lineage (NCBI taxonomy): Eukaryota > Viridiplantae > Streptophyta > Magnoliopsida > Poales > Poaceae > Aegilops > Aegilops longissima. Next base: position 497,063,142 of record CM038682.1, on the reverse strand, counting down.
GGTCCAAGAAACTTGATGATGCATTATGGGCATATAGAACTGCATATAAGAATCCTATGGGTATGTCTCCGTATAAAATGGTTTATGGAAAAGCATGTCACTTACCTCTCGAACTAGAACATAAGGCATATTGGGCTATTAAAGAGCTCAACTATGATTTCAAACTTGCCGGTGAGAAAAGGTTATTTGACATTAGTTCACTTGATGAATGGAGAACCCAAGCTTATGAAAATGCCAAGTTGTTTAAAGAAAAAGTTAAAAGATGGCATGACAAAAAGGATACAAAAGCGTGAGTTTAATGTAGGTGATTATGTATTGCTATACAACTCTCGTTTAAGATTTTTTGCAGGAGAACTTCTCTCTAAATGGGAAGGTCCCTACGTTATCGAGGAGGTCTATCGTTCCGGTGCCATAAAAATCAACAACATCGAAGGCACAAATCCGAAGGTGGTAAACGGTCAAAGGATCAAACATTATATCTCAGGTAATCCCATAAATGTTGAAACCAATATTATTGAAACCGTAACCCCGGAGGAATACATAAGGGACACTTTCCAGACCGTTTCAGACTCCGAAAAGGAATAGGTATGTGGTACGGTAAGTAAACTCCAAAACAATTTTTAAGGCAATATTTCTCCATTTTGGAATATTTAGAAAAATAGAAAAATAAGCAGCAGTCCGGGAAGGACACGAGGGCCCCACGAGGGTGGTGGGCGCGCCCCCCTACCTCGTGAGCACCCCGTGTGCCCTCCGGACTCCGCTTTCTTGCATGATACGTATTTTGATCGATAAAAATTCATTATATATTCTCCCGAAGGTTTTGACCCCTGTATCACACAAATATCCTCTGTTCTTGTTTCGGGCTGTTGCTGCTGTAGATTAGATCAACATGTCGTCCCAGGATTCGGAAGGAGAAAGCTATGTGGATGATTACCTAGCAAATCCTAAGGTCTATGGAGACGTGGAGCACGATGGTTGGACTACGGAGGAAGAAGAGGACTATGAACCCAAGGGGAAGGAGGAGACGAGCTCAGATGAAGATGAAGCCCCATTACCTCAACCTGGGGACATGCATGTGGAGTTCAAAAAGTCAAGTCTCCCCGATAGGGTAAAGAAACCAAAGATCGAGTTTATCCCTTTTCATCTCTTGCAGGAAAATAAGCAGGACTTATGCAAAAAGATATTAACCCTGGAGTGGGAGATTGATGATTTGAGGGACCAATATTCCGTCCTCAAGCGCAAATTAAGGGAGAAGTCTATGCCATCAACTAAGTCAACATCACCACCACCTTCACCGACAACGAAGGAGACATAATCACATGGTTATGGGCACTCCCCCTTGGCAACTGCCAAGCTTGGGGGAGGTGCCCCAGTATCGTATCACCATCACAACTCCTATCTTTACCGTTTTTCTTAGTTCGATCCTTTTAGTAGTATCTTGATTTAGTAGAATAAAGTCATGGCATGATCTAGTTTTGATGTAATCGAGTCCGTGAGCTATATATATAATAAAGATTAGTGTTGAGTCAAGGGCTTGATTATTTTGCCATGATCTTGGGTGAATAAAAGAAAGAAGAAAAAGAATAAAAAGAAACAAAGAGTTCATATTGATCTTATTGAGAGTAATGACTTCACATAGAAAGAGTATGATGATTAAAAGTTGTTGGGAGTTGGCAAACATAGCTTTGGTCATCGTTGCAATTAATAGGAAATAATAAGGAAAGAGAGGTTCATATATATATATATATATATATATATATATATATATATATATATATATATATATATATATATATATTATCATTGACATCTTTTATGATTGGGAGCACTCATTAAAATATAACATGCTAAAGAGTTGATGTTGGACAAGGAAGACAACGTGATGAGTTATGTTTTCTTATATCTGAGATAAAGTATGTTGTCATGGATCCTCTAACATGTTGAGCTTGCCTTTCCCCCTCATGCTAGCCAAATTCTTAGCACCAAGTAGAGATACTACTTGTGCTTCCAAATACCCTTAAACCAGTTTTGCCATGAGAGTCCACCATATCTACCTATGGATTGAGTAAGATCCTTCAAGTAAGTTGTCATCGGTGCAAAGCAATAAAAATTGCTCTCTAAATATGTATGATTGATTGGTGTGGGGAAATTAGCTTTATACGATCTTGTGATATGGAAGAAATAAAAGCGACAGACTGCATAATAAAGGTTCATATCACAAGGGGCAATATAAAGTGACGTTCTTTCGCATTGAGATTTTGTGCATCCAACTATAAAAGCGAATGGCAACCTCTACTTCCCTCTGCGAAGGGCCTATCTTTTATTATTATGCAAGAGTCACGGTGATCTTCACCTTTCCTTTTTCATTTTATCCTTTGGCAAGCCCAGCATGTTGGAAAGAACATGATATATATATATATCTAATTGGATGTAGGGGAGCATGAATTATTATTGTTGACATTACCCTGGAGGTAAAAGGTTATGGGGCAAAACTATAAGCCCCTATCTTTCTCTGTGTCCGACTAAAACTCCGTAACCACAAGTATTGCGTGAGTGCTAGCAACTATGAAGGACTAAATGATAGTTGAGTATGTGGACTTGCTTTTAAGCTCTGACATAGACTCTTTCCGATGTTGTGATAAATTGCAATTGCTTCAATGACTGAGGTTATAATTTGTTGGTGCTCAATAAGGTTTCTGATTCATACTTTTACATTGTGAAAAGATCATCACTTGAACATAAGTAATCATATGACAAAATCTATATATGTTGCTGTTGTGAGAACAATCATGATGCCTTCATGTCCCTATTTTATTTTTATCGACGCCTCTACCTCTAAACATGAGGACATATTTATTGTTATCGGCTTTTCGCTTGAGGACAAGCAAGGTCTAAGCTTGGGGGAGTTGATACGCCCATTTTGCATCATACTTTTATATCGATATTTATCGCATTATGGGCTATTATTTCACGTTATGTCACAATACTTATGGCTATTCTCTTTTATTTTACAAGGTTTACATGAAGAGGGAGAATGCCGGCAGCTGGAATTCTGGGCTGGAAAAGGAGCAAATATTGGAGACCTATTCTGCGCAACTCCAAAAGTCCTGAAACTCCACGGAATATCTTAAAATAAATAAAGAAAAATCATCGCCAAAGATGAAGGCCAGGGGGCCCACACCATGCTCACGAGGGTGGGGCGCCCCCCCTCCCTAGGGCGCGCCCCCTACCTCTTGGGCCCCCTGGTGGCTCTCCGACGCCCATCTTCTCCTATATGAAGTCTTTCGTCAAGAAAAAATAAGAAGCAACCTTTCGGGACGAGACTCCGCCGCCACGAGGCGGAACCTTGGTGGAACCAATCTAGGGCTCCGCAGAGCTGTTCGCGGGGACACTTCCCGGAGGAGGAAATCATCGCCATCGTCATCATCAACGCTCCTCTCATCGGGAGAGGCAATCTCCATCAACATCTTCACCAGCACCATCTCATCTCCAAACCCTAGTTCATCTCTTGTATCCAATTCTTGTCTCCAAGTCCGGATTGGTGCTAGTAGGTTGCTAGTAGTGTTGATTACTCCTTGTAGTTGATGCTAGTTGGTTTATTTGGTGGAAGATCATATGTTCAGATCCTTTATGCATATTAATACCCTCTGATTATGAACATGAATATGCTTTGTGAGTAGTTATGTTTGTTCCCGAGGACAAGGGAGAAGTCTTGCTATTAGTAGTCATGTGAATTTGGTATTCGATTCGATATTTTGATGAGATGTATGTTGTCTAGCCTCTAGTGGTGTTATGTGAAGCGCCGACTACATAACACTTCACCATTATTTGGGCCTAGAGGAAGACATTGGGAAGTAATAAATAGATGATGGGTTGCTAGAGTGATGAAGCTTAAACCCTAGTTTATGCGTTGTTTCGTAAGGGCTGATTTGGATCCATATGTTTCATGCTATGGTTAGGTTTACCTTAATACTTTTGTTGTAGTTGCGGATGCTTGCAATAGAGGTTAATCATAAGTGGGATGCTTGTTCAAGTAAGAACAACACCCAAGAACCGGTCCACCCACATATCAAATTATCAAAGTACCGAACGCGAATCATATGAACGTGATGAAAACTAGCTTGACGATATTCCCATGTGTCCTCAGGAGCGCTTTTCCTATTATAAGAGTTTGTCCAGGCTTGTCCTTTGCTATAAAAAGGATTGGGCCACCTTGCTACACTTTATTTACTTTTGTTACTTGTTGCTCGTTACAATTTATCTTATCACAAAACTATTTGTTACCACATATTTCAGTACTTGCAGAGAATACCTTGCTGGAAACCGCTTATCATTTCCTTCTGCTCCTCGTTGGGTTCGACAATCTTACTTATCGAAAGGACTGCGATAGATCCCCTATACTTGTGGGTCATCATGTGCCAACCCCTATGCATAAGTTCACAAGGTCACTGAACCTACAAGTTGATCACCAAAACATACATCAAGTAGATCACGTGATATCCCATTGTCACCACAGATAAGCACATGCAAGACATACATCAAGTGTTCTCAAATCCTTAAAGACTCAATCCGATAAGATAACTTCAAAGGGAAAACTAAATCCATTACAAGAGAGTAGAGGGGGAGAAACATCATAAGATCCAACTATAATAGCAATGCTCGTGATACATCAAGATCGTGCCAAATCAAGAACACGAGAGAGAGAGAGAGAGATCAAACACATAGCTCTTGGTACATACCCTCAGCCCCCGAGGGTGAACTACTCCTCCTTGTCATGGAGAGCGCGGGATGATGAATATGGCCACCGGGAGGATCCCTCCCAGTGAGGTGCTTGGGATAGGGTCCCGATTGGTTTTTGGTGGCTACAGAGGCTTGCGGCGGCGGAACTCCTGATCTATTCTGTTCCCCGATGTTTTTAGGGTATATGGACATATATAGGCGAAAGAAGTCCGTCAGGGGAGCCACGAGGGGCCCACGAGGGTGGGGGGCGCGCCCTGGGGGGGCAAGCGCGCCTCCCTGCCTCGTGGCCACCTCGAAGCTTCCTTGACTGCAACTCCAAGTCTCGTGGACCACGTTCGTTCCAAAAATCACGCTCCCGAAGGTTTCATTCTGTTTGGACTTCGTTTGATATTCCTTTTCTGCGAAACACTGAAACAAGGGAAAAACAGAAAGTGGCACTGGGCTCTGGGTTAATAGGTTAGTCCCAAAAATAATATAGAAGTGCATAGTAAAGCCCATTAAACATCCAAGATGGATAATATAATAGCATGAATACTTCATAAATTATAGATACGTTGGAGACGTATCAGCATCCCCAAGCTTAATTCCTGCTCGTCCTCGAGTAGGTAAGTGATAAAAGAAATAATTTATGAAGTGTGAATGCTAGCAGGTGCATAAGTTTGATCAATGATAATTTCAATCACCTTTTCTAGCATCATTATATGTCATAATTGTAGCTCATATCATAAAGCTTCTCATGATCAAGTAACAAGCTATTCACATGTTAAAGTATAGATCATAAGCTTTCTTGAAAACTAACAAATAGTTCTCAGTCATCAAACAATTGCAATTCATCTTATTTTCAGGAAGGGTCTATGTAAGAGCTTTGATTTAACAAATCCCACATACTCAACTATCATATAGTCTTCCATGATTACTACCACTCAAAGCATATTTTTAGAACAAATAGCATCCATCGAACATAGAGAAAGATAGGGGCTTAATGTTTTCGCCTCCCAACTTATTTATCATATAGATAATTGTCAACAATAATAATTCATGATCAAATATATTTGGATGGCCATATATGCTTAGATCTTTCCATCACATGATGCTTGCCAACTAAATAGTAGGTTGGAATGAGAAGGAATACTACTGACTCTTGCATAAAAGTAAAAGATAGGCCCTTCGTAGAGGGAAGCAGGGATTTGCAGAGGTGCCAGAGCTCGAAGCTAAAACAGAGATGAAAATAATTTTGAGAGGTATGCTTTCATTGTCAACATAACGACAAAGAGTTCCCAATATCTTCCATACTAGATACATTACAGGCGGTTCCCACGCAGAAAGGTGAAATTTTTACTCCCCCTCCACCAACATCCACACTCCACGGCTTGTCCGAAACAACGGGTGCCGTCCAACTATCAACATTCCTGGGGGAGTTTTGTGTGACGCCCTCGATTCAATCGTACACTAATCATGCACGCAAATGTGTACGATCAAGATCAAGGACTCACGGGAAGATATCACAACACAACTCTACAAATAAAATAAGTCATACAAGCATCATAATACAAGCCAGGGGCCTCGAGGGCTCGAATACAAGTGCTCGATCATAGACGAGTCGTGGAAGCAACAATATCTGAGTACGAGACATAAGTTAAACAAGGTGCCATAAGATGGCTAGCACAAACTGGGATACAGATCGAAGAGGAGCAGGCCTCCGCCGGGATCCTCCTAGGTCACTCTGGTCGTCGTCGCCGGGCTGCACGTAGTAGTAGGCGCCTCCGAGTAGTAGTCGCCATAGGCGGCGCGTCGCTCTGGGCTCCTTCGTTTGATTGCAGCAATCGAGTAGAGATAGGGGAAAAGGGGAACAAGGCAACCGTGAGTACTCATCCAAAGTACCCGCAAGCAAGGAGCTACACTACTTATGCATGGATATATGGGTAAAGGCCATATCGGGACTGAGCTGCAGAATGCCGAATAAGAGGGGATAGCTAGTCTTAACGAAGACTACGCTCGGACACCGCCTTACAACAGGTAGGAGGGACAAATGAAGTCCTCCAAGTAACAACATATAGCAATAATCCTACCCGCAATCCCCGCTCATAACCCAGAGCGAGAGCGACCACGGTTGTATCCGCACTTGGAAGGGTGTGTTTTATCAAGTATCCGGTTCTAGTTGTCATAAGCTCAAGGTACAACTCCAAGTCGTCCCACATCGAAGATCACAGCTATTGAATAGATTAACTTCTGCAGGGTGCACCATCTTACCCAAAGACGCTTGATCCCATTTGGCGGACACACTTTCCGGGGTCATGCCCGCCAGCGTAAGATCAACACGTCGCAGCCCCACCTAGGCACAACAGAGAGGCCAAGACGCGGTCTAAACCTAAGCGCGCAGTGCAGGCCCATCGCCTCGAAAGCACACACCTGACGTTGCGAGGCGGCCGAAGCGCACCTAGCCTAACAAAGCGTTCAGTCCAATCCGGTAGCGCCGCTCCGTCAGCCGACGTCTGAAGTATTTCGGTGATACCACGACGCGGGATACCCATAACTACTCCAGCGTAGATGGTTAGTGCGTATAAGCTCGTAGCCAACCCAGATCAAATACCAAGACCTCGTTAAGCGTGTTAAGTAACATGAGCGCCCGAACAGGCCAGCCCACTCTCTCCTAGGAGGTCTCAACCTGCCTGTCGCTCCGCCACAAAGATCCACTCATGGGTGCTCCATCACCGACCCGACTTTAGTCTCACATGTATCATGTATAAAGTATATGGTATATACCCGTGATCACCTCCCGAGTGATCACGGCCCGATAGTATAGCACGGCAGACGGACAAGAAAGTAGGGCCGCAGATGAAAGTACTAGCATCCTATACTAAGCATATAGGATTGCGTAAGGTAACAAATGGTTACAAGGACAAAGCTATGCAGCAAAGATAGGAGTATCCGAAAACAAGAATATGCTATGCTACTCTAATGCAAGCGGTGTAGATAAGAGTAGGCGATATCCGGTGATCAAGGGGGCTTGCCTGGTTGCTCTGGCAAGGGAGAGGGTCGTCAACACCGTGGTCGAACTGCCAGTGCGGCGTCGGTCTCGTAGTCTCACCAAGAGAAGAGGGGGAAGAAATAATGAATACACGGTAACAGATGCATAACGATGCATGACATGCCAAGAAGCGATGCTAGGCGTGCCCTAACATGGTAAGAAGGGTACTTGGTTTAGGGGAAAACATCAGGAAGTTATCCGGCCCGGACGTCTGTCGGCGGATGAACCGGAGAGGAAAGTTTGCAGGTTCGATAGGTTAGAGGCGTGTGGTGGACGAACGGATTGCGTATCCGGATTCGTCTCGTCGTTCTGAGCAACTTTCATGTTGAAAATATTTTAATCCGGATTACGGATTAAAAGATATGATTTTAAAAGATTTTTTAATTTCTGAATTTTATTAATTATTTAAATAATTTGAAATTGCATTTATGACATCAACATGAGGTCATCTTGACGTCATCGACCAACAGGTTGACTAAGTCAACCCCGACATGTGGGTCCCCATGTCATTCACTAATGGCTAATTAACCTAATCAGATTAATTAACATTTCTTAATTAAGTTAATTAGCCTAATCAAAGTTTAATTAACCTTAGTTAATTAAGTTAATTAATAATTAGTGTTAATTAATTCAGAATTAATTAGTTTAATTTATTACCCAATTAATTAATTAACTAATTATTTAGTAATTAATTTAATTCATTTTATCTCCATTTTAACTTCATTTTTATTTAAAAAGCGTTCTTTTTTTTATCATTTGGGGTGGGGCCCCACGCTGCTGGGCCCGAGGCCAAATCGAGGTATGGCGACGCTTGGCGATGCCCGAACGGGCACGAACCGGGCTGGTCTGGGCGCGATCCAGTGGGGATCGGGGCCACGGGGCAGTCTTGGCCGAGGCCACTAAGACGCCGCCCGGCCGGCCGAGCGGCGAGGTGAGGCGACAGGCGGGGTGGTGGCTCGGGCGGAGCAGCGTCATGTGAGGAGGAAAGCAGGGGCTCGGTCGGGGAGGCGGGGCGCCTTGAACAGAGGCGAGGGCTCGGGCGCCTTGAGCGGGCGTCGCCGTCGTAGGGGAAGAAGGGCGGCGCCATCATGCGGTGGCGGGGCGGTCGGGGGCGGCCGGATCCAGCGGGGAAGGAAGAGAGGGATCGGGGGGGCGCGTCGGTGCGGCCATGGCGCCCGCCGGCAGCAGGCAGACAGCGAGGGCCACAGCGACAGCTGGGGGAGCAGGGAGCCAGAGAGGGGGAACGGCGCGGTGGCGGAGCCATCGCCGACGGGGAGGGAGGAGAGGGGGCCTCACGGGGGGGAGCAGGGCCTAGGCGGCGGGCTCGGTGAAGGTCGGGGAGCCGTCGGGGAGGGGTCGGGGCGTCTGTGGCGACGGGAGGCGAGCCGAGCCATGTGTGAGGAGCATGTGGCTGGGGCGACGGAGGGAGGGAGGAGCCTCCGGGCGGCGTCGGAGGAGGAGGGAGGCCCTGGGCGCGGTGGGCGGCGGGGTCGGCGGCAGTGGAGGACGGCGGGGTTGGGTGGTCGGTGGGGCCTCCGCCCGATCCAGATCAGATCGGGTCTTGAGGGGGAGCGAGGGGCGTCCAGTGAGCGGCTAGGGTTAGCCGCTAGTGGGGAGGGTTATCTTGAGGTGGCGGCTGGGCGTGGGCCGCCTGAGGGGAGAAGGGGAAATGGGCCAAGGGAGGGGGCCATTGGCCGGGCCAGGGGGTTCTTCCCCTCCTTTGGTTTTCTTTTATTTTTCTTTATTATTTTCCTTTTCTGTTTTTAATTATTTAAAATGCTCTCGCATTTTCTAAAAATTATTGCACCCCACCAATATTAGGTTAGTTATTTTAGAAAACCCCGGAACATTTTAGAACTTATTTCCGGAACTCTTTATCGTTTGTTTTAGTTTTAATATTTGTTTCAGGTCGGTTTCGAATCAACGAGAGGTTACTGTTGCATAACCATCCGGGCGTTACAAATCTCCTCCACTACAAGAAATCTCGTCCCGAGATTTAGGAGGTAGAAGGAAAGAGTGCGGGATATTCATCCCGTAGACGATCCTCGCGTTCCCAGGTGGCTTCATCTTCAGAGTGATTCGACCACTGGACTTTGAGGAACTTGATCGCCTTCTGACGGGTGCGGCGTTCAGCTTGGTCGAGAATGCGGACCGGATGCTCTTTATAGGAGAGGTCTGTTGCAATTCGAGCACTTCATGGTCCTTTGCTCGGATTGGGTCCTTGAAGCGGCGTCGGAGTTGGGACACGTGGAACACATCGTGAACTGAGAAAGGTTCGACGGAAGCTCCGATTGATAAGCCACTTTTCCACGCCTTTCGAGAATAGTGAAAGGGCCAATATAGCGAGGAGCTAACTTGCCCTTGATCCCGGCGGTGAGCACCCTTCATTGGTGTAACACGAAGATAGGCCTTTTCGCCAAAGTTGATAGACCATGTCTTTGTGATGACGGTCATAATTACTCTTCTGACGCGACTGAGCAGTCTTGAGACTCTCGCGAATAATGCGGACTTGTTCTTGGCATGTTGGATAATATCCGGACCAAGAGTGGGCGTTCCCGATTTCGACCAGATTCGAGAGGGTTCGCACTTTCGTCCATATAACACCTCGAGGGGGCCATCTTGAGACTAGCTTGATAGCTATTATTATAAGAGAACTCAGCATACGGGAGAGATTCCTCCCATTTCTTGCGAATGAGGCGACACAAGCTCGAAGCATGTCTTGAGAATTTGGTTGACACGTTCAACTTGCCCTTGTGACTGCGGATGAAAAGCGATCTTGAAAGATAAATGAGTCCCCATAGCTTCTTGAAACTTGCCCGTAATCTTGAAGTGAATAAGCTGCCACGGTCCGAACCGATAACGGTGGAATACCGTGAAGTGAAACAATTTCGGACATATAGAGCATTGCAAGCTGGCTAGCGATGATCGTTTCTTTGACCGCCAGAAAATGTGCAACTTTAGAAAGCGGTCAATGACGACAAGAATAGCATCATTACCTTTCGCGATTTGGGAAATCCGGTGGACGAAGTCCATTTCAACATGGTCCCATTTCCATTCGGGAATAGAGGGCTGCAGAGTTCCAAGAGGCTTTTGATGTTACGCTTTGATACGACGGCAAACGCCACACTCGTAAACATAGCGAGCAATGTCACGCTTCATATTAGACCACGAATCTCGGCGAATGTCTTGATACATCTTTGTACTGCCGGGTGGATACATAGAGGAGTATCATGAGCTTCTTGCATAACCTTCGAGTCATATTCAGATTTTCCTTCTTACATGGCACCACTAGGCGGCCTTTGAAGTACAAGGCGCCATCATCAAGAATAGTGAAGGATGAGGATTTCCTTTCCGATGTCTTGTTTAATCTTGTAGACTTGAGTCAAATCCTGCATTGTCTTTATGGTGCCCACGAGATCGGGTTCAACAGCCGAGGTATAGAGGGAACCACAGGGAACAACACGGAGATTCATCTTGCGGAACTCCGGAGGAGGGGGAGTGAGTGCACCGGAGGAACAATATGGAGGTTCAGCTTTCGAATTCTTCGACAAGTGGGGGCTGAACTTGGTGAACTCGAAGGTGGTTGCGAGAAGACTTGCGGCTCAAGGCATCAGCCATTACATTAGCCTTGCTCGGCGTATAGGAAATACCCAAATCAAAGTCGCAGCAGTCTCCATCCATCTCTGGCGACGGAGGTTCAGGTCTGGCTGAGTAAAAGATACTTCAGACTTTGGTGGTCGGTGTAGATCTCATAGCGATTACCGAGAAGGTAATGTCGCCCTTCGCTTTAGCGCATGAATGACAGCAGACAAGTTCGAGGTCGTGAACTGGGTAGTTCTCCTCGTGAGGGCATAGCTGCCGAGAGGCATAAGCAACTACTTTGCGCTCTTGCATTAGGACACCGCCTAAACCTTGACGAGATGCGTCGCAGTAAATGACGAAGTCCTTCTTAGTATCAGGAGGAGCTAGCACTGGGGCAGACGTCAACTTGTCTTTAAGTGCCTGGAAACTTTCCTGACACTTATCTGTCCATTGGAACTTGACGCCTTTATGCAACAGGTTAGTCAGAGGCCTGGCAATCTTGGAGAAGTTCTCGACGAATCGACGGCAATAGCTGGCGAGACCGAGAAAACTTCGACTTGCTTGCGTTCTTGGAGGAGTCCAATCGAGAATAGCCTAAACTCGTTCAGGGTTGATGGCAATACCATCCTTAGAAATGACATGCCCAAGATAGGTTACTTCGGGAAGCCAGAATTCACATTTGGAGAACTTGGCATAGAGTTGATGCTCTCGTAGCTTTTCCAGCACAAGACGAAGATGTTCAGCATGTTCTTCTTCATTCTTGGAATAGATCAGGATATCATCCGGATAAACCACGACGAACTTGTCGAGGTAATCCATGAATATATAGTTCATCAAAGCGAGAGAAGGTGGCTGGAGCATTGGTTAAGCCGAAGACATGACGGTGTACTCGTATGAACCATAACGAGTCACAAATGCGGTCTTGGGGATATCCTCCTCGCGAACACGGATCTGGTGGTAACCCAACCTCAAGTCGAGTTTCGAGAACACTGACGAACCAGCCAGTTGATCATAAAGATCATTGATCCGAGGAAGAGGATACTTATTCGAATGGTAGCTTGATTTATAGGGACGGTAGTCTTGGACCAATCGGTTTGTCCCATCCTTCTTCTTGACAAAAGAGAAGGTGCTCCCCAAGGAGAGCAACTTGGGCGAATGAAACCGCTTTGAAGAGATTTGTCGATTTCCTCCTTTAGTTCAAGGAGTTCATCGGCGGCATCTTGTAGGGCCGCTTGGCTATAGGAGTGGTGCACGGTTTCAAGTCGATGACGAATTCGACAGCCCTAGCAGGGGAATCCACGGAAGTTCTTCAGAAAGAGCGTCTTGGAAATCGCATAAGCAGCGTGAATGTTTTCAATTCCCTCGAGGGTGCGGCGTTTAATGCATTCAATGCATAGAGCCTTGCCTCGGCATCTTGAACCGAGACGAGCATTGTAGCTACGATTTCATCGAAGGGTGCAGCAGATGGGACGGTCTTAGTGGCGCAAACGATTGACGCCGTATGCGCTTTCAACCAATTCATTCCCGAATGAGGTCAATGCTACAAGACTTCAAAGACGATAGGAGAGACAAGGAATTCCATTCCTTCAATTTCAACGGGACGTCGTTGCAAATCATGGAAGTCCGACATTGGCCCATGGGGTGTGTACTAATAGTGAAGCATTCATGTCTTCACTTTTAATGCCATGCATGAATGCAAAATCTTGAGACATGAATGAATGCGATGCCCTGTATCAAATAAGACGCATCTTTGGTACTGAATTTACGAGAAGTGTACCCATCACAAGAGCAGGTTGGTCTTGAGCTTCGTTCAGATCAACATGGTTGGCTTTGAGCTTGCCCATAAGACTTGCCGGTGTTGTTGCGGTTCGGTGTTTCCACGGCCAGTTCTTTGGAAGGGCCGATTGATTACGGTTCGTTGCATTCTCTAGCACGGTGCCTCGTTGTCCGCTTTGAAGCACAAACCATTATTGGGAGTGGGAGCAGGAGCTTGGGGTGGTGGAGCTGGAAGCTTGGCTGCTTAGTTGTTGGCGCAGCGAGGTGTAGCGTAGTTCGCTTTGGAGCGGTGCATTAATTTGGTACATGCTGTTGGGAATCCATATCTTGCGCTTCTGCGAGGACGGGCTCAAGATGAGCCCGTGTCACGGTTGCGCTGTTAGAACTCTGGTATTCCTGCGAGACCAGTTTCGACATTGATAGCTTTGTTCACCAAGGTGGCGAAATCAGCAAAGTCGTGCATTAGAAGTGCGAGCTTGATGTCGACTTGAAGGCCGTCACGGAACTTCTCTGTCTGCGTGCATCGGTTGCAATATCCTCTTGACATAGCGAGACAAGTCCAGAACTCTCGCCGATAGGCTTCAACATCTTGTTGCCTTGGGTGAGGTTATGAACTCACGCTTCTTCCGTCCATGACCCTTGAGGGATGAAGCGGGCACGGAAGGCAGCCGGAAGTCTGGCGGTGATGAGTGTTCCAAGCTGGCGAAGTACGCTGTGGCTGTCCCACCATTGAGCTGCGGGTCCCTTCGGAAGAAGGAAGCAAAGGTGACATAGTGGCGGGGCTACATCAGCAGACTCCATCTCATAGGTGATGTCACGGAGCGATCCATCGACATCCGATGGCTGAGTTGAGCTGCGGTACACGTTGGGGTTCAGCGTATGAAATCCTGCAGAGTTGTTCCGTTTGGGTCTTTGGTTCATATTGGGGCGAGGAACGAGCCATCATGTTCTCCATGGTGGCGATTCATCTCAAGCTGTTGGACCATACCAGCCATGTACTCAAGGCGGTGGTGGGAAGTTGGCACCACGACCACGACCTGCTGGCCTAACCATCCTGCTATTATATAACGAGGGTAGTTCAACATTTGAGAAATTAAGCAAGAGGCAGAATCATTCATGATGAAACATGCATAATGAAAGCGACATGATGGGAACTACATAGTAGTTGGCATATCTTACAAAAGGAATCATGCATAGAGTTCGATACATAGAGTCCATTACATAGACTACTACATCATAGGCGGCACACGTGCTCATGGCGAATACATCAAATACTAACAAGCAAGTCTACATCACCCCACGCTGTATCTGCGGAGGTAGGCAGTAGCTCGAAAGCTGATAGTGCGGCAAAGGATAGTCCTCCACGTCGGTGACACTGGGGCCGCGGATACTCGGTGCTGAATCCGGCGTCCAGTGGCGAAAAGGGCCAAGCGCGGAGAGTAGCCTCCACGTCGCCAACCGACACCCTGGGGCATCACGGTCTGGCTGGGTAGATCGCAGAACGCGGCAGCTCTCCGGATCGGACAAAGGGTGCATCAGCGTCGAGCACGGTAGAGGTGCCGACGGGTGATGTACAACTCGTGGCTAAGAGCTCGGTTAGCTCGATCCAGCCCATCGGCATGCGTAACAAAGTTCGATGGTGGAAGGGCTCTCTGGTGACGATGGTGTAGGCAGCGGTGTAGTAACCTCCTCACCAACATCGACGCGATAGCAATGTGCCAAGGGGAGGTGTCCAACTCTCGATACTCTGCGCGAAGACGTGTCAGAGCAGCATAAGCAGCATCATGGACTGCCATATCGATGGTCACTCCAACACCATGTGCGGTGTGCAGCACAGTAGTGGACTCATACTCCCGAGAGTAGAGGTGGACGATGGCGTGGTACTGCTCCTGGTTGTAGTCCGGTACTCCTCATAGGCGGTGTACTCGGGGTGCAGCGATAACCCAGATAGGTCATCATCTCGGCTAGCACCGCAGTGATCCCGAGGCACCAATGGCCGTCGTGTGGCGCACGACCTGCCTCGTGGGTTCCATCGAAAACAAAGACGTTTCAAAGGAGTCAAATGACAGGTGGAAATTGTTCAAATACAATTCCAAAAACAACTAAGGCTATATCCATCTTCGGGTGAGTGCGGTCACGGGATCCTAGTGATAGTTAGTAAAATCGTTTAACCCGAGTAGAAGAGAGTCCGAGTCCCGAGTAAAGGTCGAGGAGTAAAAGATCCTAATACCACCCGATGGCGGCGTGGGCCCGTAAGGCACACAGCCAAGTTAGTAAAAGTTTTGCAATGTCTAGACTCGACTTCGCCAAGGAGTGTGGAAGGGGATTTCTGACAGCAATCGGCTCGATACCAACTCAGACGCCCTCGATTCAATCGTACACTAATCATGCACGCAAATGTGTGCGATCAAGATCAAGGACTCACGGAAGATATCACAACACAACTCTACAAATAAAATAAGTCATACAAGCATCATAATACAAGCCGGGGGCCTCGAGGGCTCGAATACAAGTGCTCGATCATAGGCGAGTCAGCGGAAGCAACAATATCTGAGTACGGACATAAGTTAAACAAGGTGCCATAAGATGGCTAGCACAAACTGGGATCTGAGATCGAAGAGGAGCAGGCCTCCTGCAGGATCCTCCTAGGTCACTCCCCGTCGTCGTCGGCGGGCTGCACGTAGTAGTAGGCGCCCCGGAGTAGTAGTCGTCATAGGCGCGGCGTCTCGCTCTGGGCTCCTTAAATGCGATTGCAGCAATCGAGTAGAGATAGGGGAAAAGGGGAACAAGGCAACCGTGAGTACTCATCCAAAGTACTCGCAAGCAAGGAGCTACACTACTTATGCATGGATATATGGGTAAAGGCCATATCGGTGGGTGAATCGCAGAATGCCGAATAAGAGGGGATAGCTAGTCTTAACGAAGACTACGCTTCGACACCGCCTTACAACAGGTAGGAGGGACAAATGAAGTCCTCCAAGTAACAACATATAGCAATAATCCTACCCGCAATCCCCGCTCATAACCCGAGCGAGAGCGACCACGGTTGTATCGGCACTTGGAAGGGTGTGTTTTATCAAGTATCCGGTTCTAGTTGTCATAAGCTCAAGGTACAACTCCAAGTCGTCCCTGTTATCAAGATCACAGCTATTCGAATAGATTAACTTCCGCAGGGTGCACCATCTTACCCAAAGACGCTTGATCCCATTTGGCCGGACACACTTTAGGGGTCATGCCCGCCGCGTAAGATCAACACGTCGCAGCCCCACCTAGGCTGTGAGAGAGGCCAACCGCGGTCTAAACCTAAGCGCGCAGGGTCCGGGCCCATCGCCTCGAGCACACACTGCAAGACGCGCGAGGGGCCGAAGCAGACCTAGCCTAACAGCGTTCAGTCCAATCCGGCGGCGCCGCCGTCGCCGACGTCTGAAGTACTTGGCCGATACCACGACGCGGGATACCCATAACTACTCCAGCGTAGATGGTTAGTGCGTATAAGCTCGTAGCCAACCCAGATCAAATACCAAGACCTCGTTAAGCGTGTTAAGTAATCATGAACGCCGAACAGGCAGTGCCCACCTCTCTCCTAGGCGGTCTCAACCTGCCTGTCGCTCCGCCACAAAGATCCACTCGCGGGTGCTCCATCACCGACCGACTTTAGTCTCACATGTATCATGTATAAAGTATATGGTATATACCGTGATCACCTCCCGAGTGATCACGGCCCGATAGTATAGCACGGCAGACGGACAAGAAAGTAGGGCACAGATGAAAGTACTAGCATCCTATACTAAGCATATAGGATTGCGGTAAGGTAACAATGGTTACAAGGACAAAGCTATGCAAAGCGGTATAGGAGTATCCAAAGCAAGATAACATGCTATGCTACTCTAATGCAAGCGGTGTAGATAAGAGTAGGCGATATCTCCGTGATCAAGGGGGCTTGCTGGTTGCTCTGGCAAGGGAGAGGGGTCGTCAACACCGTAGTCGAACTGGCCAGCTGCAGCGTCGGTCTCGTAGTCTACCGAAGAGAAGAGGGGGAAGAAACAATGAATACACGGTAACAGATGCATAACGATGCATGACATGCCAAGAAGCGATGCTAGGCGTGCCCTAACGTGGTAAGAAGGGTACTGGTTTAGGGGGGAAAACATCCGGGAAGTTATCCCGGCTCCGGACGTCTGTCTGACAGATGAACCGGAGAGGAAAGTTTGCAGGTTCGATAGGTTAGAGACGTGTGGTGGACGAACGGATTGCGTATCCGGATTCGTCTCGTCGTTCTGAGCAACTTTCATGTTGAAAATATTTTAATCCGGATTACGGATTAAAAGATATGATTTTTAAAAGATTTTATTAATTTCTGAATTTTATTAATTATTTAAATAATTTCGAAATTGCATTTATGACATCAGCATGAGGTCATGCTGACGTCATCAGCCAACAGGGTTGACTAAGTCAACCCTGACATGTGGGTCCCGCATGTCATTCACTAATGGCTAATTAACCTAATCAGATTAATTAACATTTCTTAATTAAGTTAATTAGCCTAATCAAAGTTTAATTAACCTTAGTTAATTATGTTAATTAATAATTAGTGTTAATTAATTCAGAATTAATTAGTTTAATTAATTACCCAATTAATTAATTAACTAATTATTTAGTAATTAATTTAATTCATTTTATCTCCATTTTAACTTCTGTTTTTATTTAAAAACGTTCTTTTTTTTTTATCATTTGGGGGTGGGGCCCCCACGTCAGTGGCCCGAGGCCAAATCGGGCGCGGGCGACGCGGGCGATGCCCGAACAGGCACGAACCCGGCTGGTCGGGGCGCGATCGTGTGGATCGGGGCCACGAGGCCAGGTGGCCGAGGCCACCAAGACGCCCGCCGGCCGGCCGGCCAGTGAGTGAGGTGAGGCGACGGGGGGTGGTGGTTCGGGCCGGATGAAAGGCCGCTGGGAGGAAAGCAGGGGGCTCGGTCGGGGAGGCGGGGCGCCTTGAACGGGGGGGGGGCGAGGGGCTCGGGGCCTGGGGCGCCGTCGCCGTCGAGGGGAAGAAGGGGCGAGTGGCGCGTCTGGTGGCCGGGGCGGTCGGGGCCTTGGCCGGATCCGGCAGGGGGAGGAAGGAGAGGATCGGGGTGGCGCGGCTTGGGCATGGGGCATGGGCGCCTGAGCCGAGCTGGACGACAGGGCAGGGCCCGGCGACGAAGCGGGGAGCCGGGGCCGGAGGGAACAGCCTGCGGTGGCGGAGCCATCGCCGACGGGAGGGGGGAGAGGGGGGCCTCACTGGGGGAGCGGGGCCTAGGCGGCGGGCTCGGTGAAGGTCGGGGAGCCCGTCGGGGAGGGTCGGGGGCGTCTGTGGCGACGGGAGGGCGAGGCCGAGCTGGCATGGTGGAGGAGGCTGGCTGCTCGGGGCGGACGAGAGGAGGAGGAGCCTCGGCGGCGTCGGAGGAGGAGGGAGGTCTGGGCGCGGGGGCGGCGGGGTGTGGCAGGTGGAGGACGGCGGGGTTGGGTGGTCGGTCGGGGCCTCGATCCAGATCAGATCGGAGTCTTGGGGAGCGAGGGAGGCGTCTGAGTGGCTAGGGTTAGCCGCTGGTGTGGGAGGGGGTTATCTTGAGGTGGTGGTGGGCAGTGGGCCGCCCAGGGGGAGAAGGGGAAATGGGCCAAGGGAGGGGCCGACTGGCTGGGCAGGGGGTTCTTCCCCTCCACCGGATTTTCTTTTATTTTCTTTTATTATTTTCCTTTTCTGTTTTTAATTATTTAAAATGCTCTGGCATTTTGTAAAAATTATTGCACCCCACCAATATTAGGTTAGTTATTTTAGAAAACCCCGGAACATTTTAGAACTTATTTCCGGAACTCTTTATCGTTTGTTTTAGTTTTAATATTTGTTTCAGGTCGGTTTCGAATCAACGAGAGGTTACTGTTGCATAACCATCCGGGCGTTACATTTTGTTTAAATTATTTGTGAATTTGTTTTTGATCTTTTGATCATAGGACTGGGCATCCCAGTTACCAGCCATTTTCTCGTGAATGATGAGCGGAGTCCACTCATCGTGAGAATAACCCACCTAGCATGGAGGATACTGACAGACCCTAGTCGCTACATGAGCGATTCGGGCATACAAAACAGATTATTATTTGAAGGTTTAGAGTTTGGTACATGCAAATTTACTTGGAACAGTAGGTAAATACCGCATATAGGTAGATATGGTGGACACTCATGGAAGAAACTTGGTTCATGGAATTTGGATGCACAAGCAGTATTCCCGCTTAGTATAGATATTTTGGCTATCAAAGGATTCTAAATAGCAAGCACCACATGTTAGAGGATCCATAACAATATAACTTCTATACAAATATACCCAAGCAGAACTCATTATGTTGTCTTCCTTGTCCAACTTCAACTAATTTGCTCAGGTTTGAAAATAGTTAATGGGGCTCACAATCATAGAAGATGTCCAAGATAGTATATTTATATGTGAAATCTCTATTCCTTAAATATTCTTTCATGAATTGTTCAAGTGACCAATACAATGTTTGCTAACCTTCAAAAAAATTACCACCTCTACTTCTTATATGTGAAGGCATTACTCCCCATGGGAAAGGCATATGAAACATATATAATTTCAGATTTATGACACTCAAATCATTCAACCATTTACTCATAGAATATAAGTGAATCACACGAGTAAATGACAAACTACTCCAAAAAGATATAAGTGAAGATCAATGAGTAGTTAAATAATTATGTAGCTATGTGAAGGCTCTCTCTCATTTAAGATTTTCAGATCTTGGTATTTTATTCAAACAGTAAGCAAAACAAAAGAAAATAAAATGACGCTCCAAGCAAAACACATATCATGTGGTGAATAAAAATATAGCTCCAAGTAAAGTTACCGATGAACGAAGACGAAAGAGGGGATGTCATCCGGGGCATCCCCAAGCTTAGGCTTTTGGTTGTCCTTGAATATTACCTTGGGGTGCCTTGGGAATCCCCAAGCTTAGGCTCTTTCCACTCCTTATTCCATAGCCCATTGATTCTTTACCCAAAACTTGAAAACTTCACAACACAAAACTTAACAGAAAATCTCGTGAGCTCCGTTAGCGAAAGAAAACAAAACACCACTTCAAGGTACTGTAATGAACTCATTCTTTATTTGTATTGGCATTAAATCTACTGTATTCCAACTTCTCTATGGTTTATAAACTATTTTACTAGCCATAGATTCATCAAAATAAGCAAACAGCACACGAAAAACAGAATCTGTCAAAAACAGAACACTCTGTAGTAATCTGTAACTAACGCAAACTTCTGGAACTCAAAAACTTCTACAAAAATAGGACGACCTAGATAATTTGATTATTGATCTGCTGCAATTGGAATCAATATTTTATCACGTTCTAGTGATTTTAAACAATTGTTTTCCTGAACAGAAAATTTCTGGAATTTTCAGCAAGATCAAATAACTATCATCCTAGAAGATCCTATAGGTCTTACTTGGCACAAACACTAATTAAAACATAAAACCACATCTAAACAGAAACTAGATGGATTATTTATTACTAAACAGAACCAAAAAGCAAGAAACTAAAATAAAATTGGGTTGCCTCCCAACAAGCGCTAACGTTTAACGCCCCTAGCTAGGCATGATGATTTCAATGATGCTCGCATAAGAGATAAGAACTGAAACATAAAGAGAGCATCATGAAACACATGGCAAGCACATTTAAGTCTAACCCACTTCCTGTGCATAGGGATTTTGTGAGCAAACGACTTATGGGAACAATAATCAACTTGCATAGGAAGGTAAAACAAGCATAACTTCAAGACTTTAAGCACATAGAGAGGAAACTTGATATTATTGCAATTCCTACAAGCATATATTCCTCCCTCATAATAACTTTCAGTAGCATCATGAATGAATTCAACAATATAACCAGCACCTAAAGCATTCTTTTCATGATCTACAAGCATATAAAATTTGCTACTCTCTACATAAGCAAATTTCTCCTCATTCGGAATAGTGGGAGCAAACTCAACAAAATAACTATCATGTGAAGCATAATCCAATTGAAAATTAAAATCATGATGACAAGTTTCATGGTTATCTTTATTCTTTATAGCATACGTGTCATCACAATAATCATCATAAATAGGGGGCATGCTTTCATCATAATAAATTTGCTCATCAAAACTTGGGGGACTAAACATATCATCTTCATCAAACATAGCATCCCCAAGCTTGTGGCTTTGCGATCATTAGCATCATGGATATTCATAAAATTCATACTAACAACATTGCAATCATGCTCATCATTCAAATATTTAGTGCCAAACATTCTAATGCATTCTTCCTCTAGCAATTGAGCACAATTATCGGAATTCTTATTTTCACGGAAGACATTAAAAAGATGAAGCATATGAGGCACCCTCAATTCCATTTTTTTGTAGTTTTCTTTAATAGACCAAACTAGTGATAAAACAAGAAACCAAAAGATTCAATTTCAAGATCTAAAGATATACCTTCAAGCACTCACCTCCCCAGCAACGGCGCCAGAAAAGAGCTTGATGTCTACTACGCAACCTTCCCCTTGTAGACGTTGTTGGGCCTCCAAGTGCAGAGGTTTGTAGAACAGTAGCAAATTTCCCTCAAGTGGATGACCTAAGGTTTATCAATCCGTGGGAGGTGTAGGATGAAGATGGTCTCTCTCAAACAACCCTGCAACCAAATAACAAAGAGTCTCTTGTGTCCCCAACACACCCAATACAATGGTAAATTGTATAGGTGCACTAGTCCGGCGAACAGATGGTGATACAAGGGCAATATGGATGGTAGATATAGGTTTTTGTAATCTGAAAATACAAAAACAGCAAGGTAACTAATGATAAAAGTGATCACAAACGGTATTGCAATGCTAGGAAACAAGGCCTAGGGTTCATACTTTCACTAGTGCAAGTTCTCTCAACAATAATAACATAATTGGATCATATAACTATCCCTCAACATGCAACAAAGAGTCACTCCAAAGTCACTAATAGCGGAGAACAATCGAAGAGATTATTGTAGGGTACGAAACCACCACAAAGTTATTCTTTCGGATCGATCTATTCAAGAGTTCGTACTAGAAAAACACCTTAAGACACAAATCAACGAAAACCCTAATGTCACCTAGATACTCCAATGTCACCTCAAGTATCCGTGGGTATGATTATACGATATGCATCACACAATCTCATATTCATCTATTCAACCAACACAAAGAACTTCAAAGAGTGCCCCAAAGTTTCTGAAGAAATATGCCCTAGAGGCAATAATAAAGTTATTATTTATTTCCTTATATCATGATAAATGTTTATTATTCATGCTAGAATTGTATTAACCGGAAACATAATACATGTGTGAATACATAGACAAACAGAGTGTCACTAGTATGCCTATACTTGACTAGCTCCTTGATCAAAGATGGTTAAGTTTCCTAGCCATTGACATGGGTTGTCATTTGATTAACAGGATCACATCATTAGGAGAATGATGTGATTGACATGACCCATTCCGTTAGCTTAGCACACGATCGTTTTAGTATGTTGCTATTGCTTTCTTCATGACTTATACATGTTCCTATGACTATGAGATGATGCAACTCCCATTTACCGGAGGAACACTTTGTGTGCTACCAAACGTCTCAACGTAACTGGGTGATTATAAAGGTGCTCTATAGGTGTCTCCGAAGGTACTTGTTGGGTTGGCGTATTTCGAGATTAGGATTTGTCACTCCGATTGTCGGAGAGGTATCTCTGGACCCTCTCGGTAATGCACATCACTTAAGCCTTGCAAGCATTGCAACTAATGAGTTAGTTGCGGGATGATGTATTATGGAACAAGTAAAGAGACTTGCCGGTAACGAGATTGAACTAGGTATTGAGATACCGACGATCGAATCACGGGCAAGTAACATACCGATGACAAAGGAACAACGTATGTTGTTATGCGGTCGACCGATAAAGATCTTCGTAGAATATGTAGGAGCCAATATGAGCATCTAGGTTCCGCTATTGGTTATTGACGGAGGCGTGTCTCGGTCATGTCTACATAGTTCTCGAACCCGTAGGGTCCGCACGCAACGTTACGATGGCAGTTATATTATGAGTTTATATGTTTTGATGTACGAGGTTGTTGAAATCCGGATGTGATCACGGACATGACAAGGAATCTCGAAATGGTCGAGACATGAAGATTGATATATTGGAAGCCTATGTTTGGATATCGGAAGTGTTCCGGGTGAAATCGGCATTTTACCGAGTACGGGAGGTTCTGGAACCCCCCGGGGACTTAATGCGCCTTAGTGGGCCTTGGTGGAAGAGAGAGGAGGCGGCCGGGGCAAGGGGCGCCCCTCCCCTAGTCCGAATAGGACAAGGAGAGGTGGCGCCCCCTTCCTTCTTCTCCTCCACCTCTTTCCCTCTCTCCCTAGTCCAACAAGGAAAGGGGAGTCCTACTCCGCTAGGAGTAGGACTCCTCTGGCGCGCCCTCTCTAGGCCGCCGCACCCCCCACTTGCTCCTTTATATATGGGGGCCGGGGCACCCCAAAGACACAACGATTGATCTGTTTGATCTTTTAGCCGTGTGCGGTGCCCCCCTCCACCATAGTCCACCCCGATATCTTGTGGCGGTGCTTAGGCGAAGCCCTGCGTCGGTAGAACATTAACATCGTCACCACGCCGTCGTGCTGATGAAACTCTCCCTCAACACTCGGCTGGATCGAAGTTCGAGGGACGTCATCGGGCTGAACGTGTGCTGAACTCGGAGGTGTCGTGCGTTCGGTACTTGATCAGTCGGATCGTGAAGACGTACGACTACATCAACCGCGTTGTGCTAACGCTTCCGCTTTCGGTCTACGAGGGTATGTGGACAACACTCTCCCCTCTCGCCGCTATGCATCACCATGATCTTGCATGTGCGTAGGAATTTTTTGAAATTACTCGTTTCCCATGATGGCATCCGAGCCTGGTTTTATCGTAGATGTCATATGCACGAGTAGAACACAAGTGAGTTGTGGGTGATATAAGTCATCTTGCTTACCAGCATGTCATACTTTGGTTGGCGGTATTGTTTGATGAAGCGGCCGGACCGACATTACGCCAGACGCTTCGCGAGACTGGTTCTACCGACGTGCTTTGCACACAGGTGGCTGGCGGGTGTCAGTTTCTCCAACTTTAGTTGAACCGAGTGTGGCTACGCCCGGTCCTTGTGAAGGTTAAAGCAACACCAACTTGACAAACTATCGTTGTGGTTTTGATGCGTAGGTAAGAACGGTTCTTGCTAAGCCCGTAGCAGCCACGTAAAACTTGCAACAATAAAGTAGAGGACGTCTAACTTGTTTTTGCAGGGCATGTTGTGATGTGATATGGTCAAGACATGATGCTAAATTTTATTGTATGAGATGATCATGTTTTGTAACCGAGTTATCGACAGCTGCAGGAGCCATATGGTTGTCGCTTTATTGTATGCAATGCAATCGCCTGTAATGCTTTACTTTATCACTAAGCGGTAACGATAGTCGTAGAAGCATAAGATTGGTGAGACGACAACGATGCTACGATGGAGATCAAGGTGTCGCGCCGGTGGCGATGGTGATCATGATGGTGCTTGGAGATGGAATCACAAGCACAAGATGGCGATGGCCATATCATATCACTTATATTGATTGCATGTGATGTTTATCTTTTATGCATCTTATCTTACTTTGATTGGCGGTAGCATTATAAGATGATCTCTCACTAAATTTCAAGATAAAAGTGTTCTCCCTGAGTATGCACCGTTGCCAAAGTTCGTCGTGCCCAGACACCACGTGATGATCGGGTGTGATAAGCTCTACGTCCATCTACAACGGGTGCAAGCCAGTTTTGCACAAGCAGAATACTCGGGTTAAACTTGACGAGCCTAGCATATGCAGATATGGCCTCGGAACACTGAGACCGAAAGGTCGAGCGTGAATCATATAGTAGATATGATCAACATAGTGATGTTCACCATTGAAAGTTGCTCCATTTCACGTGATGATCGGTTATGGTTTAGTTGATTTGGATCACGTGATCACTTAGAAGATTAGAGGGATGTCTTTCTAAGTGGGAGTTCTTAAGTAATATGATTAATTTAACTTAAATTTATCATGGACTTAGTACCTGATAGTATCTTGCTTGTCTATGTTTGATTGTTGATAGATGGCCCCTGCTGTTGTTCCGTTGAATTTTAATGCGTTCCTTGAGAAAGCAAAGTTGAAAGATGATGGTAGCAATTACACGTACTGGGTCCGTAACCTGAGGATTATCCTCATTGTTGCATGGAAGAATTACGCCCTGGGAGAACCGCTGGGTGCGAACTGCTGCTGCTGATGCTGGCCAGCGACGTTAAGAACGTATGGCAGAGCAAAGCTGATTACTACTCGATAGTTCAATGTGCCATGCTTTACGGCCTAGAACCGGGACTTCAACGATGTTTTGAACGTCATGGAGCATATGAGATGTTCCAGGAGTTGAAGTTAATATTTCAAGCAAATGCCCGGATTCAGAGATATGAAGTCTCCAATAAATTCTACAGCTGGAAGATGGAGGAGAATAGTTCTGTCAGTGAGCATATACTCAAGATGTCTGGGTATAATAATCACTTGATTCAACTGGGAGTTAATCTTCCGGATGATAGCGTCATTGACAGAATTCTCCAATCACTGCCACCAAGCTATAAGAGCTTCGTGATGAACTATAACATGCAAGGGATGGATAAGACAATTCCCGAGCTCTTCGCAATGCTAAAAGTTGCGGAGGTAGAAATCAAGAAGGAGCATCAAGTGTTGATGGTCAATAAGACCACCAGTTTCAAGAAGAAGGGCAAAGGGAAGAAGAAGGGGAACTTCAAGAAGAACAACAAGCAAGTTGCTGCTCGGAGAAGAAACCCAAGTCTGGACCTAAGCCTGGCCGAGTGCTTCTACCGCAAGCGGTGATGGTCCTTTGGAAGCGGAACTGCCCCAAGTATTTGGCGGATAAGAAGGATGGCAAGGTGAACAAAGGTATATGTGATATACATGTTATTGATGTGTACCTTACTAGAGCTCATGATAGCACTGGGTATTTGATCTGGTTCATTGCTAATATTTGCAACTCGAAACAGGGATACAGATTAAGCGAACACTGGCCAAGGACGAGGTGATGATGCGTGTGGGAAATGGTCCCAAAGTCGATGTGATCGCGGTCGGCACGCTACCTCTACATCTACCTTCGGGATTAGTATTAGACCTAAATAATTGTTATTTGGTGCCAGCGTTGAGCATGAACATTATATCTGGATCTTGTTTGATGCGAGACGGTTATTCATTTAAATCAGAGAATAATGGTTGTTCTATTTATATGAGTAATATCTTTTATGGTCATGCACCCTTAAAGAGTGGTCTATTTTTGATGAATCTCGATAGTAGTGATACACATATTCATAATGTTGAAGCCAAAAGATGCAGAGTTGATAATGATAGTGCAACTTATTTGTGGCACTGCCGTTTAGGTCATATCGGTGTAAAGCGCATGAAGAAACTCCATACTGATGGACTTTTGGAACCACTTGATTATGAATCACTTGGTACTTGCGAACCGTGCCTCATGGGCAAGATGACTAAAACAACGTTCTCCGGAACTATGGAGAGAGCAACAGATTTGTTGGAAATCATACATACAGATGTATGTGGTCCGATGAATGTTGAGGCTCGTGGCGGATATCGTTATTTTCTCACCTTCACAGATGATTTAAGCAGATATGGGTATATCTACTTAATGAAGCATGAGTCTGAAACATTTGAAAAGTTCAAAGAATTTTAGAGTGAAGCTGAAAATCATCATAACAAGAAAATAAAGTTTCTACGATCTGATCGTGGAGGAGAATATTTGAGTTACGAGTTTGGTCTACATTTGAAACAATGCGGAATAGTTTCGCAACTCACGCCACCCGGAACACCACAGCGTAATGGTGTGTCTGAACGTCGTAATCGTACTTTACTAGATATGGTGCGATCTATGATGTCTCTTACTGATTTACCGCTATCATTTTGGGGTTATGCTTTAGAGACGGCCGCATTCACGTTAAATAGGGCACCATCAAAATCCGTTGAGACGACGCCTTATGAACTATGGTTTAGCAAGAAAGCAAAGTTGTCGTTTCTTAAAGTTTGGGGTTGTGATGCTTATGTGAAAAAGCTTCAACCTGATAAGCTCGAACCCAAATTGGAGAAATGTGTCTTCATAGGATACCCAAAGGAGACTGTTGGGTACACCTTCTATCACAGATCCGAAGGAAAGACATTTGTTGCTAAGAATGGATCCTTTCTAGAGAAGGAGTTTCTCTCAAAAGAAGCGAGTGCAAGGAAAGTAGAACTTGATGAGGTAACCGTACCTGCTCCCTTATTGGAAAGTAGTTCATCACAGAAACCGGTTCCTGTGACGCCTACACCAATTAGTGAGGAAGTTAATGATGATGATCATGGAACTTCAGATCAAGTTGTTACTGAACTTCGTAGATCAACCAGAGTAAGATCCGCACCATAGTGGTATGGTAATCCTGTTCTAGAAGTCATGTTACTAGACCATGATGAACCTACGAACTATGAAGAAGCGATGGTGAGCCCAGTTTCCGCAAAATGGCTTGAGGCCATGAAATCTGAGATGGGATCCATGTATGAGAACAAAGTGTGGACTTTGGTTGACTTGCCCGATGGTCGGCAAGAAATTGAGAATAAATGGATCTTCAAGAAGAAGACTGACGCTGACGGTAATGTTACTGTCTATAAAGCTCGACTTGTTGCGAAAGGTTTTTGACAAGTTCAAGGGATTGACTACGATGAGACCTTCTCACCCCGAGCGATGCATAAGTCTGTCCAAATCATGTTAGCAATTGCCACATTTTATGATTATGAAATTTGGCAAATGGATGTCAAAACTGCATTCCTGAATGGATTTACGGAAGAAGAGTTGTATATGATGCAACCAGAAGGTTTTGTCGATCCAAAGGAGCTAACTAAGTGTGCAAGCTCAGCGATCCATTTATGGACTGGTGCAAGCCTCTCGAGTTGGAATAAATGCTTTGATAGTGTGATCAAAGCATTTGGTTTTATCTGAGACTTTTGGAGAAGCTTGTATTTACAAGAAAGTGAGTGGGAGCTCTGTAGCATTTCTAATATTATATGTGGATGACATATTGTTGATTGGAAATGATATAGAATTTCTGGATACATAAAGGGATACTTGAACAAGAGTTTTTCAATGAAAGACCTCGTTGAAGCTGCTTATATATTGGGCATTAAGATCTATAGAGATAGATCAAGACGCTTGATTCGACTTTCACAAAGCACATACCTTGACAAAGTTTTTAAGAAGTTCAAAATTGATCAAGCAAAGAAAGGGTTCTTGCCTGTGTTACAAGGAGTGAAGTTGAGTAAGACTCAATGCCCGACCACTTCAGAAGATAGAGAGAAGATGAAAGATGTTCCCTATGCTTCAGCCATAGGCTCTATCATGTATGCAATGTTGTGTACCAGACCTGATGTGTGCCTTGCTATAAGTCTAGCAGGGAGGTACCAAAGTAATCGAGGAGTGGATCACTGGACATCGGTCAAGAACATCCTGAAATACCTGAAAAGGACTAAGGATATGTTTCTCGTTTATGGAGGTGACAAAGAGCTCATTGTAAATGGTTACGTTGATGCAAGCTTTGACACTGATCCGGATGATTCTAAATCGCAAACCGGATACGTATTTACATTGAACGGTGGAGCTGTCAGTTGGTGCAGTTCTAAACAAAGCGTCTTGGCGGGATCTACGTGTGAAGCGGAGTACATAGCTGCTTCGGAAGCAGCAAATGAAGGAGTCTGGATGAAGGAGTTCATATCCGATCTAGGTGTCATACCTAGTGCATCGTGTCCAATGAAAATCTTTTGTGACAATACTGGTGCAATTGCCGTGGCGAAGGAATCCAGATTTCACAAGAGAACCAAGCACATCAAGAGACGCTTCAATTCCATCCGGGATCAAGTCCAGGTGGGAGACATAGAAATTTGCAAGATACATACGGATCTGAATGTTGCAGACCCGTTGACTAAGCCTCTTCCACGAGCAAAACATGATCAGCACCAAGGCTCCATGGGTGTTAGAATCATTCTTGTGTAATCTAGATTATTGACTCTAGTGCAAGTGGGAGACTGAAGGAAATATGCCCTAGAGGCAATAATAATGTTATTATTTATTTCCTTATATCATGATAAATGTTTATTATTCATGCTAGAATTGTATTAACCGGAAACATAATACATGTGTGAATACATAGACAAACAGAGTGTCACTAGTATGCCTCTACTTGACTAGCTCGTTGATCAAAGATGGTTAAGTTTCCTAGCCATTGACATGGGTTGTCATTTGATTAACGGGATCACATCATTAGGAGAATGATGTGATTGACATGACCCATTCCGTTATCTTGGCACACGATCGTTTAAGTATGTTGCTATTGCTTTCTTCATGACTTATACATGTTCCTATGACTATGAGATTATGCAACTCCCGTTTACCGGAGGAACACTTTGTGTGCTACCAAACGTCACAATGTAACTGGGTGATTATAAAGGTGCTCTCTGGTGTCTCCGAAGGTACTTGTTGGGTTGGCGTATTTGAGATTAGGATTTGTCACTCCGATTGTCGGAGAGGTATCTCTGGCCCTCTCGGTAATGCACATCACTTAAGCCTTGCAAGCATTGCAACTAATGAGTTAGTTGTGGGATGATGTATTACGGAACGAGTAAAGAGACTTTCCGGTAACGAGATTGAACTAGGTATTGAGATACCGACGATCGAATCACGGGCAAGTAACATACCGATGACAAAGGGAACAACGTATGTTGTTATGCGGTCTGACCGATAAAGATCTTCGTAGAATATGTGGGAGCCAATATGAGCATCCAGGTTCCGCTATTGGTTATTGACCGGAGACGTGTCTCGGTCATGTCTACATAGTTCTCGAACCCGTAGGGTCTGCACGCTTAACGTTACGATGACAATTATATTATGAGTTTATATGTTTTGATGTACCGAAGGTTGTTCGGAGTCCCGGATGTGATCACAGACATGACAAGGAGTCTCGAAATGGTCGAGACATGAAGATTGATATATTGGAAGCCTATGTTTGGATATCGGAAGTGTTCCGGGTGAAATCAGGATTTTACCGGAGTAACGGGA
Organism: Aegilops longissima; assembly: GCA_021605205.1. Taxonomy (NCBI): domain Eukaryota; kingdom Viridiplantae; phylum Streptophyta; class Magnoliopsida; order Poales; family Poaceae; genus Aegilops; species Aegilops longissima. The sequence goes on along the minus strand of CM038682.1, from coordinate 497,032,756 downwards.
GGTTACCGGAACCCCCCGCGGACTTAATGGGCCTTAGTAGGCCTTGGTGGAAGAGAGAGGAGGCGGCCAGGGCAAGGGCCGCGCCCCCTCCCCCCTAGTCCGAATAGGACAAGGAGAGGGGGGTGGCGCCCCCCTTCCTTCTTCTCCTCCACCTCTTTCCCCTCTCTCTCCTAGTCCAACAAGGAAAGGGGGGAGTCCTACTCCCGGTAGGAATAGGACTCCTCCTAGCGCGCCCCTCTCTAGGCCGGCCGCACCCCCCATTGCTCCTTTATATACGAGGGCAGGGGGGCACCCCAAAGACACAACAATTGATCTGTTTGATCTTTTAGCCGTGTGCGGTGCTCCCATCCACCATAGTCCACCTCGATAATACTGTAGCGGTGCTTAGGCGAAGCCCTGCGTCGGTAGAACATCAACATCGTCACCACGCCGTCGTGCTGACAAAACTCTCCCTCAACACTCGGCTGGATCGGAGTTCGAGGGACGTCATCGGGCTGAACGTGTGCTGAACTCAGAGGTGCCGTGCGTTTGGTACTTGATTGGTCGGATCGTGAATACGTACAACTACATCAACCGCGTTGTGCTAACGCTTCCTCTTTCGGTCTACGAGGGTACGTGGACAACACTCTCCCCTCTCGTTGCTATGCATCACCATGGTCTTGCGTGTGCGTAGGAATTTTTTTGAAATTACTATGTTTCCCAACAGCTTCTACCGGAGAGTCAAGACAAAAACGTGTGCCAACCCCTATGGATAAGTTCACTAGGTCACTGAACCTGCAAGTTGATCACCAAAAATACATCTAGTAGATCACGTGATATCCCATTGTCACCATAGATAAGCACATGCAAGACATACATCAAGTGTTCTCAAATCCTTAAAGACTCAATCCGATAAGATAACTTCAAAGGGAAAACTCAATCCATTACAAGAGAGTAGAGGGGAGAAACATCATAATATCCAACTATAATAGCAAAGCTCGATACGTCAAGATCGTGCCAAATCAAGAACACGAGAGAGAGAGAGAGAGAGAGAGAGAGAGAGAGAGAGAGAGATCAAACACATAGCTATTTGGTACATACCCTCAGCCCCGAGGGTGAACTACTCCCTCCTCGTCATGGAGAGCGCCGGGTTGATGAAGATGGCCACGGGAGGATCCCCCCCGGCAGGTGGTCTTGGAACAGGTCCCGATTGGTTTTTGGTGGCTACAGAGGCTTGCGGCGGCGGAACTCCTGATCTATTATGTTCCCCAATGTTTTTAGGGTATATGGACATATATAGGCGAAAGAAGTCGGTCAGGGGAGCCACGAGGGGCCCACGAGGGTGGGGGTGCACCGGGGGCGGCGCGCCTCCCTGCCTCGTGGCCACCTAGAAGCTTCCTTGACTTGAACTCCATGTCTCCTGGATCACGTTCGTTCCAAAAATCACGCTCCCGAAGGTTTCATTCTGTTTGGATTCATTTGATATTCCTTTTCTGAAACTTTCAAACAAGGGAAAAACAGTAAACTCGCCTTGGGCTCGGGTTAATAGGTTAGTCCCAAAAATAATATAAAAGTGCATAGTAAAGCCCATTAAACATCCAAGATGGATAATATAATAGCATGAATACTTCATAAATTATAGATACGTTGGAGACGTATCACCTCCCTCCCACCAAAAGCCACATTTCCATTGTTCCTCCTTGCTTTCCAAGTTCAAACCTTCTCCGCTGCTTACTAGCAGCTCAGCCACCTCGCCGGCGACCCTTCTTCTTGCAGTGTCGTCTCCTCGCCAGCTACCCTTCTTGCAGCGCCGCCTCCTCGCCGGCGACCCTTCTTCTTGCAGCGCCACCTCCTCGCCGGTGACCCTTCTTCTTGCTGCGCGGCCTCCTTGCTGCCAACCCTTCTTCTTGCTGCGCGGCCTCGTCGATATGGTCAGGTAATCCACACCCCACCCACACCATCCTCCTCATTTCCCCTCCCACATGCCCAGAGCGACGGTGCGACACCTTCCACCGAAATCACTGCCCCCTCCTCCAATTAAGCGCCGCCCACGGCCATTTTGCACGCAGTATAACATGGAGCTCAGTAGCATGCAGCCGCATGCGCGCACGAGGTCGCTATGGCTGCCATGCGTGTCGACCGCCAGATCTTGGAGGAACACCTCGTCTTTGAGGCCACCATCGACACTGCCACGCGGTTGTCTACTTTAAAATACAGTTCGTGTTGTTTTCTCGAGGCCACCTTGATGCCTTCTAGTGATTTGTCCTCTGTAATGTTAATATGCAATCTGATGTTGATTAACAGTTTGGTCCTCTGAAATGTAATGTTGATTAACACTTTGGTCCAACAATTGCTACATTTCGCAAAGATCTTGTTCTCAAGCATTCTTTGTTTTGTTAACTGTCTTATCTTCTAGTGCATGTTTCTATTCTGCAATGTCGTGCTCAGTTAACTATTTTGGTTCATTTGGTTTGCTGTCCATTTAACTGTTTGGTTTAGTTCTGCAATTTGATTTTCATTTGCTGTGGGTACAATTTTGTATTGTTATGCATGTGACACCAATCAAATTTGGCTGTACTCAATACATATTCTACTAATAGTATGGCAAATCTCAGTTAACCTAATCAAGATCTTCCTTATGTGTGTTGCAGGGAAACAATGTGAGACACTGTGGTTTACCATCGAGGTTTGTTCAAGCAGGGTCCTTTGGCTAATAGCACATTATTGTGCAGTTGCAAGAATCATTCTAATATTTAGGTTTCTTACAATTTGGTCTTGCACATGTAGGTCCTGCTGTCAGAGGCTTAGACCCACTGTTCGACCCATTTTGCATATGGGGAAATGAGATGTCCATGAATATCAGTCAAGTCAAGAAACTCAGAAAGATTGTTAGGATGAAGAAACATGCGATGAATAATAGCAAGATCTTTGTTTACACAATGAAGAAGACATCGGTCAACTCTTTTACCTTGTTTTTACCCCTTGCGCCATTTCAAAATTTATAACAGCGATTTATGCATAGCTTTATTTTCAATACTTTTCAAAGCAGTTCACCGATGATTACCTCTCAAACCACCTACATGGTCAAGAGGCGAGGAAGGTATTCATTCAACACCCATGGTACAATATTGAAGTCTTGCTGAAGAGGACGAAGTTTGGGCGGGCAATTATCCATAGCCACTGGCCTAACGTTGCAAGGACATTCAACATCACTAAAGGCTCAATATTTGCCTTCTACTTCTGCAGTTTCCCAGATGAGATTCATCTGTCTATTTACCGTGTATAAAGATGCTCTACAGGTGTCTCCAAAGGTGTTTGTTGGGTTGGCATAGATCGAGATTAGGATTTGTCACTCCGTGTATCGGAGAGGTATCTCTGAGCCCTCTCGGTAATGCACATCACTATAAGCCTTGCAAGCAATGTGACTAATGAGTTAGTTGCGGGATAATGCATTACGGAACGAGTAAAGAGACTTGCCGGTAACGAGATTGAACTAGGTATGATGATACCAACGATCGAATCTCGGGCAAGTAACAAACCGATGACAAAGGAAACAACGTATGTTGTTATGCGGTTTGACCGATAAAGATCTTCGTAGAATATGTAGGAGCCAATATGAGCATCCAGGTTCCGCTATTGGTTATTGACCGGAGATGAGTGTCGGTCATGTCTACATAGTTCTCGAACCTGTAGGTCCGCACGCTTAACGTTTGATGACGATTTGTATTATGAGTTTATGTGATTTGATGATCGAAGGTTGTTCGGAGTCCCGGATGAGATCACAGATGTGACGAGGAGTCTTGAAATGGTAGAGAGGAAAAGATTCATATATTGGAAGGCTATATTCGGACATCGGAAAGGTTCCGAGTGATTCGGGTATTTTTCGGAGTACCGGGGAGTTACGGGAATTCGCCGGGAGAAGTAATGAGCCTTATTGGGCTTTAGTGGAGAGAGGGGAGAAGGGCCAAGAGGTGGCGCGCGTATCCCCCCTGCCCAAACCGAATTGGACAAGGGGTGGGGGCGCGGCCCCCCTTTCCTTCTCCCTCTCCATCTCTTTCCTTCTCTCCTACTCCGAATACGAAAGGGAATCCTACTAGGACTTGGGAGTCCTAGTAGGACTCCCTATGCTTGGCGCGCCCCTAGGCCGGCCGCCTCCTCCCTCCCTCCTTATATACGGGGGAGGGGAGCACCCCAAAGGCACTCAAGATTTGTCTTAGCCGTGTGCGGTGCCCCCCTCCACAGTTACACACCTCGGTCATATCGTCGTAGTGCTTAGGCGAAGCCCTGCGTCGGTAACTTCATCATCACCATCACCACGCCGTCGTGCTGAGGGAACTCTCCCTCGGCCTCAGCTGGATCAAGAGTACGAGGGACGTCACCGAGCTGAACGTGTGCAGATCGCGGAGGTGTCGTGCGTTCGGTACTTGGATCGGTTGGATCGCGAAGACGTTCGACTACATCAACCGCGTTACTAAACGCTTCCACTTTCGGTCTACGAGGGTACGTGGACACACTCTCCCCGCTCGTTGCTATGCTTCATCTAGATGGATCTTGCGTGTGCATAGGCAATTTTTTTGAAATACCGCGTTCCCCAACAGTATCTCTGGGCCCTCTCGGTAATGCACATCATAATAAGCCTAGCAAGCAATGTGACTAATGAGTTAGTTGCATTTGATGCATTACGGAACGAGTAAAGAGACTTGCCGATAACGAGATTGAACTAGGTATGAAGATACCGACGATCGAATCTCAGGCAACTAACATACCGATGACAAAGGGAATAACGTATGTTGTCATAACGGTTCGACTGATAAAGATCTTCGCAGAATATGTGGGAGCCAATATGACCATCCAGGTTCCGCTATTGGTTATTGACTGGAGAGGTGTCTCGGTCATGTCTACATAGTTCTCGAACCCGTAGGGTCCACACGCTTAACGTTCGATGACGATTTGTATTATATGAGTTATGTGATTTGGTGATCGAATGTTGTTCGGAGTCCCGGATGAGATCAGTCTCGAAATGGTCGAGAGGTAAAGATTCATATATAGGACGATAGTATTCGGACACCGGAAAGTGTTCCGGGGGTACCGGGTACGTATCGGGTCATCGGAAGGGGTTCCGGGCACCCCGACAAAGATATGGGCCTTATTGGGCCAAGGGCGGGACAGACCAGCCCCTGGTGGGCTGGTGCGCCCCCATATAGGCCGAATAGGAGGAGAAGGAAGGAGGGGAAGGGAGAAAGGAAAGGGGAGGATTCGGCCTCCCCCTTCCCTTCTCTCCCCCCTCTCTTTCCTTCCCCCTCCGACACTTATGGAAGGGGGAGGCCGACTTGTGGGAGGGGCCCAAGTAGGATTACTCCTACTTGGGGCACCCCTTGCTGCCCCTCTCCCTCTCCCACCTATATATATGTGGGGGCACCGCTAGAACACACAAGATTGATTCCTAGCCGTGTGCGGCGCCCCCTCCACAGTTTACACCTCCAGTCATATTCACGTAGTGCTTGGGCGAAGCCCTGCGTGGATCACTTCACCATCACCGTCACCACGCCGTCGTGCTGATGTAACTCTCCCTCGACACTTTGCTGGATCAAGAGTTCGAGGGACGTCATCGAGCTGAACGTCTGCAGAACTCGGAGATGTCGTACGCTCGGTGCTTTATCGGTCAGAACGAGAAGAAGTTCGACTACATCAACCGCGTTGTCAAACGCTTCCGTTTTCGGTCTACGAGGGTACGTGGATACACTCTCCCCCTCTCCTTGCTATGCATCTCCTAGATAGATCTTGCGTGAGCGTAGGAAATTTTTGAAATTGCATGCTACATTCTCCAACAGTTCCAAATATTCACTTTACATGTATATACATATTTGAATATTTGTGCACTAACCAGCGCATGCATACGTAAGACACGTGCATTCTAACATGCTCACAGTGGATCGATATTGGACTTGATCCATGATACGTGTATTTTTTTAGTACATCATCGATGCGTGTATAAGAAGGAAAAGAAAATATCAGTCTCACGATGGATGAAAACTGGAGGGCCCTATGACGTACAAATGATTCAGAGGAATGCTCATTTTTTCACTTTCACGGGCGCATGAGGTTGGTAATTTACTTTAATTTTAGGGGCAGTTTTTATGACAGATGGAAAATCGGAGAAACAATTAACGAAGAGTTTTTTTTCACTTACGGGTGGCGGGGTGAGTAATTTTTTTTACGGGAAGGCCTTCATGACTATCTTTATTGGAAATAATATTGCCTTGAAGATGTACGAGTGCTTTCTTGGCATCTGACATCACAGAATCAAACATTGACGCATACCTTTGTAAATTCTCTTGGGGAGAAAAGGTATAATTTGCAATTTGCAACATTGATCCCAAAATACATGGTGTTCACACATATCTATTTTGTATAGTTTGTGATCAACCAAAATGTTCAGAGTTTTTGAAAGCACCATCAATGATCTCTATTTATATGGAGATAAGTTATGAAAAAATGACATTCAACAACTTTAAACCTAACTCTTGCTAGATGTAAGGGCCTGAAAACACGGTTTCGGGCCTATATGATGAATGTTACCTTTGCTGTTTTTTTGTGTGTCTCATCTTATACTACCATCAACAACTATAAGTATATGCGTTAAGCGTGTCATAATCTCAATATGACCATTCTTTCAATGTCATAATCTCAATTTTGCTTTAGGACTATCGTTACACTGACAATATCCTAAGATCTAAAAAACATGATCACCAACAACACTTGAGTTAGTCTTAGGGGCGAGACTAGGAACCTTTATTTTATCCGTTTATTATTTCAACCGTGCATATGAATTTTCCACTGAATCACATATTCCAGGATCATAGCAGTTATGGCATGAAATATAAACACTTAATTATGAATATGAAAACAATAATACAATATTATTGCCTCTAGGGCATAATCTAACAGGCAGAGCATGTGTGATTGCTCCATCTATCATAGACGAGGCTATACAGAAAGCTGTGTGTGATGTAGTCTACCAACGCAAACGTTTGTTCCATTATTACTGTGTGGGATGGAAAGATGATCTCACACGGCTTGTCCGATGAAATCGTATGTGTTAGCTCCCCCGATTGCACATGAGCATATGTGTTAAGCGTGTGTGACCGAAGGAGCTATCGCTGACATTTTCTGGGTCATGTGGGATGGACCTCTCATCGCACACACATGCAAGACGACGGTTTAAAACTCTATCACGGAAAGAGGGTGAAAACCGTTTGTATAGGACATCGTTGCAGTGGATACCCCCTAGTCAAAAGTTGATTCTTAAACATCAACAATTTTTATACTCCCCATATACATAAGAAAAAGACCAAGGTGGAAGTAGGGATTTTACCCACGTTGGGGGCCGAACAAGGTAGATCATGTAAGCCCATTTATTTCTGTTCTAGATCCACTTAAACCCGGGGTAACATTCCCAATACTACGAATCCGCGTACTCGTTCTAGTAGTGTTGTTAGGACCCGATGAAAAATCACTCAACAACTAGCACCGACTATGGGGTTCTAACAATATCAGATCAGATCTATGTCTTCATTTTTCATTTTCATCATCAGATAATGAGTCACTAAGAACAATGGCACATTGCATGGTCACCAAGAAGAAGAGCCATGGGTCACAACAGGCAAAGACGTGCTCGATGCTCTTTTTGTTTGGCAGAAATCCAGACTCGGGGAAGGAATACCGCGATTCACGTACCCTATGCTAACCGGTTTGATAACTTGTGCAGGAGTAGAAAGCCTCCGAGATCCATGAAGGGGGGATGTTACAACCGATGAAGGTTTCTAGGGTAAATCAGAATATCCGGCTTGGAAGTTTAACAACAGTTTGGTAAAGGGAGGTCTAAAGCAGGATTTGAGCTGCCACAAAGCCATACAAAAATCAATTATGTTAATACTAGTACATTGTATACTATATATATAAACTACGAATACACCGAATAATTTCAATGTAGGGACTAGATGCACGCCAGAGTTTAACGAGTATTTTTTGAGATCTAGCTAATCGAATAATCCTTATGAAATTAGGGTAGTGCAATCAATGGCAGTCTAATCTAGTTTTTATTTATCGAAATGACCTTTATAGATGATGAAAAATCTATGGGTTCATTCCACGGACATTCTATAAGGTGTCGGGCCCAAGTAACGGGTAGGCCCATGAAAACGACAGGCCCATGAACACATATTTTCATCAGCTAGTTTTGAAACCCTAAATTTCAATTATATAAACCTGAACATACACCAGAACATACAATTCATTCCATCCGCCGCCGCCGTCAACATCCTGCACTCCCGGTATCCATTATCTTCCTCGTGTTCTTCTTCTCCAGTTGTCTTGTTGTTATCGCACCTTAACACTTACCCGGTTTCTTCGGACAGTGACATCTCATTGCCTTATTCAATTTTGATCATCTTTTCTTTGTGGTTATAGCCGCACATGTGGATCCAAGACTCCCCTGAAGAAAAATCTACGCTTTCTTCCATATCCGGCAAAGCATGTCAAACATATAGTACATGTTTAGTGTCGTTGTTTAGACAACTATCTAGAAAACCCCACACAACTACACCTTAGGCATCTTACCAATGACCCTTACTCCAACTACTTGCTACGGCATGAGCACCCCGAACGATGAGACGCCGCTGATGGGGTCCAATGGCAAGATGCAGTATAAATCGCGTCGCAAAAAGTAAGTGGTACATGGAAAATATTGTTACTCCGAACCTTTTTTCTTACTAAATCAAAGTAAATTTTAATTTTAGATCTATGCTATATAGTTCCTTTTGTTCTCAATCTAGTTATGTTATGTGGTCTATTATCATTGGTAACACAAATTGTTTATCATGTTTTTTTTCAAAAACATTCTTTTTTTACTTTAGTATAAGTGATTTTCCTCATAGTGAGAAATTTGATCACACAACTTTTTAAGTGAAGTTGAGGCAAAATCCAGGTACATCAATTTGTTGTACAATGGTTCTTGCATTGTGGTAGCTCTCTTAGTTCGTATGAAAAAGTGTTTCTTGAACCTTAAAAGTACTCCCTTCGTCCGGAAATACTTGTCGGAGAAATGCATAAAAATGAATGTATCTAGAACTAAAATACGTCTAGATACATCCATTCCTCCGACAAGTATTTCCGGATGGAGGGAGTAGAAAATCAAATCAAAAAATTCTAGCAAATCCTGCAAAACAATGACTCGGTTCAGTTCTGTAAAAAAGGGGATTTGGTTGTAAGATCCAGTTGCAGAGGGCAATGGCCCAATCTCAGTTACAGTCCAAATCCAGCTGTAATTAAATGTTTGCTATTGATATACTCGTTCCTCTATTTGCAATTTGAAAACCCATAACCACAGTGGCGGAGCTACAGCAAGGCTACATGGCCCATGGCCCGCCCAGCTTTGTAGCATTTCCTTCTATGAAAGTCAGCTCATGAGCCCAGAAAAATCAGACATTGGTATTCTTTTGCACTATGGCCCGACCAATCTTTTGCTGGAAGCTCCGCCAGTGCATAACCAGCCATATCCCAACAACCCAATTACTGTACTACATTAAATGTTTGCCAAAAAATGAAAGATGTACTAAATCCAAGTGTAAACTGCAGGTGCCCGATTAATTGTTTTTATTGATACATCAAAGTTTTGTATCACTTGATTCTTTTCTAATTTGATTTTCGTAAGAAGAAAATGTAAATCTGATTTCCACGAGGTGCTTAAACCCCAAATCTCTCAAAACTCTGAAGCGCGACAACGCCTGGGGTCGACACGCGCCGGAGGTCACAGCGCCGCCCCATCACACCCGCCGAAGCCGAAGCCCGCGCCGCCACCTTCTTTGCAGACGCCGCCGCTGCCTCCAGGGCGTGGGCCGAGAGGAAGGGCAGGGGGAAGGGGAAGGGGAAGCGGAAGGCGGCGGCGGAGGAGGAGAAAGAGGCGCCAGAGCCCCAACCTCTCCCGGCGCGCATGGCGAGGCTGGGCCCGGGGCAGGGGTTAGGGTGCGAGGCGGCGGTGGGGTCGCTGGCGCCCAGCCGGAGCCGGGAGTACAAGCTCTGCAGCAAGCACACCGAGGGCAAGCGCCCGCTCTACGCCATCGGCTTCAACTTCATCGACGCCCGCTACTACGACGTCTTCGCCACCGTCGGCGGCAATCGTGTAAGCCTTCTGTGGTTGTCCGCCCGCTCGATCTTTGCTCTGTCTTTAGATTTGGGAATGTTCTTAATTGCGAGTGGTTGAGCGGGAGAGCTGGGGTTGCGGTGCGCGGGGCTCCATAGGAGGATCCGACCTTCGTAGAGAGATTCCGAGAGTCCCAAATTTTCCACAAAATGGAGTGGGCGACCGCTGGCCAAATCTCACCGTCGAGGCCAGGGGGTGAAGGAACCTCCCAAATAAGGTCGATGGAGCTGCAAGTTTGGCTTTTGGTTCGGAAAATTTGGACCTTCGATTGGGAAACAGGGTGCTGTTTGCCACAAATTTTGATAAAGGAACCTCCCAAATAAGGTCGATGGAGCTGCAAGTTTGGCTTTTGGTTCGGAAAATTTGGACCTTTGATTGGGAAACAGGGTGCTGTTTGCCACAAGTTTTGATATATTCCCTCGGTCCCAAAATAAGTGTCTCAAGCTTAGTACAACTTTAGTAGTATAAAGTTAGTACAAAGTTAAGACACTTATTTTGGGACGGAGGGAGTATCTGATAACAACTTGCATATTTGATGGAACTTTTGATCAATATCACAGTGGAGGGAATTGTTGAGAATCTGGTCTTAGTTTTCTTTTCCATAGGCATCCGGTCGTAGTTTGATTCGATTAATTGTTACTTCTGGTGTGCTCCTGTCCACAAGTTGGCTCTGTTGATCTTGCAGGTGACGACGTACCGTGGCCTCCCCGACGGTAACTTGGCTGTTCTGCAAGCATACATTGATGCGGACGTAAGCTCCATTACAATCTCTAGAATCTTCAGTTTCTTATATTAGTTGTACTTTCTCTGAGGCTGATGAGGTCTGCATCTTATCTCAGGATGCTCAGTCGTTCTACACTCTGAGCTGGGCTTGTGACCTTGACGGCACACCACTGCTAGTGGCAGCAGGAAGCAATGCGGTCATTCGGGTCATCAACTGTGCCACCGAGAAGTTGTTTAAGGTATAATAGTGCCAGAGTTTTCTACTTTCTTATTGTGGGCAACATGGATGAAGTTTCACTTGCATCAATCTACTATTCAGCTGCTTATTTGATGTCCTTTCTGAAAACAGTACTCTTACATTATTGGACGGAGGGAGTACTTATTTGATAATTGTTGGTTTCTCTGTATTGTCCATTTGAGATGATGATTTGGATTTTTAGGAAAAGTTGTGTTTCTGCTATACAATAGTTTATTTTTCTCCAAAAGAGATTATAGATGTCGAATACTTTAGTACGTCTAGCATGGTGAAAACATGTACAACCTAGCAGATCTATTCTTCTGAGGTAGTCATGAAATTGGGCATATATATGACGATTCAATATCCTAAACTAATGATTACGAACGTGGAGTAAGTTTCTTATTTCGTCTTACAAATCATGCAGAGTTTTCTTGGCCATGGTGATTCAATAAATGAGATAAGAACTCAACCATTGAAGCCTTCGCTCTTCATTTCTGCAAGCAAGGTTGGCAGATAACCTGGTGTGATGCTGGATATACCTATGCCTTTTACCTTTCTGATGCAGTTTATATGGCCTTGTATAGGATGAGTCTGTTAGGCTATGGAATGTCCATACAGGTATCTGCATCTTGATTTTTGCTGGAGGAGGAGGTCACCGTAATGAAGTATTGAGTGTTGTAAGTTACACCTACCTCCTAGTGACATTGTTTTATATTACCACTCACTTCACTGCCCAAAGATATGTTTGGGTTGTGGCCAAAAGCTACCCTACCAATATTTTGTTCATAGTCAAAAACTTGGTCTTTCTTAGGACCATGGCCAATTTTCTGGCATGCCAATGCTTGTTTGGCCACCCTAGTTCAGTTTTCTTACGAATGTTGGCCAAATCATGGGCTAGCAAAATGTTCACCAAAGTTATAGCTAGCCAAATGTTTGGCAAGGCTAGCTTGGGCTAAATCCGAACACACTCTAAATATAGCTGTCTGCCAGCTACTGGCATTATTGAGTGGATCAAACTTTAGTTAGTATCACTGAAAAATAAAACATGTTATCACGGCACTAACTGTCCTTTCATTCATACTTCCGTTATATCAGGACTTCCACCCTTCTGATATCTACCGAATTGCCAGTTGTGGCATGGATAATACTGTTAAAATCTGGTCAATGAAAGGTTAGCGAACCATTTCATCAATCTTGCTTCCTATTTACATTTTGTTACTTCTGATCACTGACATGGTTTGTTAATGTTGTCATAGAATTTTGGCCATACGTGGAGAAATCCTTTACATGGACTGACCTTCCATCAAAATTTCCAACAAAATTTGTCCAATTTCCGGTATGTTAAGTATCTCTCATCTTTGAACCTGTTATTATGCAAACTTTTAGTATTGTTTTTAACCCTCTCAGCATCGTGCTGATCTGTCCCCTTTCAGCTTATGACTTCCGTGGTGCATTCTAACTATGTTGACTGTACTAGGTGGCTTGGTGACTTCATCCTGTCGAAGGTAAATTGCTCATTTTTGTAGGAGAGACGAATTAGTGTGAACACAATGTTAGAATGCTTACTGGTGCAAAATTTCAGACTATACCTGAAACCTGTAATATCATACTTTACAGTCTTTTTTTTTATATCAAAGATTAGTGTTGCCACCTGTTTTTCAATCCTGATTTAATTATTTCCTGAAGGATGAGAACATCTGATCTGCTTCGCCTTGAACTTGCAGAGTGTTGACAATGAAATTGTTCTGTGGGAGCCAAAAATAAAAGAGCAGGGTCCTGGCGAGGTGATGCAGTTTTACTTTTAAAGAACTATAGGGCTTAACACATTATAATTTTGTACTGATCCAAACTAGTTCTGGTTGTGCTCCTTTGTTTCTAAAAATCATGCCGGCCATACTATGTGCCTTCGTCTGAAGTGATTCTTCATTCCATATGCAGGGTAGCATTGATGTTCTTCAGAAGTACCCTGTGCCCGATTGTGACATTTGGTTTATCAAATTCTCATGTGATTTTCACTTCAATCAATTAGCAATAGGTAAAACTTTATATTGAAATTATTATCTGCGGACATATTTCTGTATTGTACTTATGTGATTTTCAACAAGTTTCTGAAGGTGGCCGTACTTATACACGTGAAAAAACCAATATTTGTAGAAAACATGCTCGTGGCTAATCGTTTGCTCGTAAACGAACTCATCTACATGCACCTGATCAGGGTTAGATGAAATTCAAAAAGTATAACTCTTGTGGTTAATCGTTTGCTCGTAAACAGGCAACCGCGAAGGCAAAATCTATGTGTGGGAAGTGCAGGCGAGCCCTCCTGTGCTAATTACCCGGTAAGTTTAACCGAGCAAGTTCAGCTATTCCCAATTTCTCCTCCTCTGCATGTGGTGATGGTGCTAGCTACTAACTTGTATGTTCCTGCATATACGCACTGATAATTTCCAGGCTGAGTAGTCCGCAATGCAAAATGCCAATAAGGCAGACTGCAGTGTCGTTTGATGGAAGGTACATCACCATATTCCGTTCGCCACCTCTGATCCAGTAGTACCTCTCTAGCATTTATTTATCCTGTACTTTTGTGGATATAGCTTCTCATGTGTGCTATGTGCATCCATCATAGTTTTTCTTCTTTCAAGTCTGGTTTTGGTGTTGACGCATAAGAATTGTGTGTCACTCTTCTTCTTTTCTTCCATTCTTCAGCACGATCCTTGCCTGCGGCGAGGATGGCAGCATATACCGCTGGGACGAAGTGGAACATCAAGCTGCGAAAAATTGAAGCAACCGCTGGGACGAAGTGGAACATCAAGCTGCGAAAAATTGAAGCAACCGAAAACCCCCATGCCGTGGGACCCCATGGCAATGCCAGCCAGTTTGAGCTTGACTTGGGGGTTTGTTGTGTGCTTACTTACTCGGTGGTACCCATCAGCCTTTAGTCCAGAAGCTGGGGGAATGAGCTTACAATGTTTTAAGTTAGGATGTTGTTGACTGGATGATTTGCCGTATGTCTCAGTTTATTATGTTTGCTCTATCATGTACCGAATGTGGGAATTAAACTTAAATCCTCGTTGCTACTAGTTTGTTGTGCATTCTCATTGAGTTGCCTGAACCTGCTGTTGCTGGCTTTTAACACATACCCAAATGAAACACTTTGTTGGGTGAAGGACTTCATCATAATCCTGATGCCGGAATGGCCTAAATTTCTCTTGTTGTGCCGTCTTCGCGGTCTGTTTGGAACGCGTGAATTTTACAGGAACTCTGCTTGGGGATGTAAATGGCGCCGCAAGGCCCGTTTAGTTCATTTTTCCAGTAAAAAACTTTCTTGAACTGTTAGACCAATAAGTGGGCTTATAAATGGCGCATTCCCTGAACTCCACGGAAATTTGTCAAGAATTGCCCATTCCTGCATCAGTCGCGGGAGACCGGTTCCTCGTTCTGTTCCTCAAGCATTTCTTTTCCAAATTGTTGCTGAACCTGAAGTCTCTCTAGGCTCTAGCTATGAGCTTGGTCTGAAGCTAGTGGCCTAGCGAAGACAAGAGGAGGAGGATATGATAGGAAAGGTGGCCGTTTGGCGAGGCCGAAAATTCGTAGGAGTGCTCGTCCTCGCGTGCTAGCGGTATCGTGAACCGCCCGTCATTCTCGAGATATGGAACTGGACATGCTCGTGGCACAGGCTTTGTCGTTTTAATATGCCTGTGTCCCACCCAGCGCCGTGACGGAGAGCGACAGATTGTAGCCTTGACGGAAGGCTTCCTCCTGTACCCGCGGCCCATCAAGCTGCTCGACCAACAGCCCAGTCATGTACCGTACCACGAGGTATCCAGCGTCTAAAAAAAAAAGAGGTATCCAGCAGTACTTACCCTAAAAAAAAGGAAGCACTACTGGTCCCACGCAACAGTTCGCGTCTGCTTACAGTTAAATTCCCAAGTCTCGTTGAAGAGCAAAACTGCACCAGTACAAAATTCCTACCTCTGAAGGTCATGTCCACCCCCGCCCCTACCAACTCCGTCCATGCATCTTCGAATTTCAAACATTCGAATTACGCCTCAGTTCTAGTTTTGATACGCGAGACACCTCTATTATCGAACCGTGCACCCACTAACAGCAGTGACCCCTTCCAGAATTTTGTGCACCCCAGCCATAGCACTCTGAACTAATGGTAATAGTTAGTAGTAGGAATGACAAACAAAGCCAATGGATAACGAAGGCATTGCCAACATAACATAGTTGCCACAACCGGGATTTGATAACGCATTGGCACTCTCGCGTCTCGCTGTCCTGCCTATCATTATTGTTATGTCCGACTCAATCCTCAAGACCCAATAGATCCCTGGTCGCAGCGTGGAGTCAGTTTTTGCATTGCCGATTTCAGGATTTCCATTTATGTCTCGTATGCACAGGGGTTAGCATCCCCAAGATGGTCTGCCGGTAAGTCATCGATCCACTTGAAATCTGATCTTTTTGCAGCTGCAGTAGGTGAGCCGGTAGCATGTCACAGGCATCTCTCGCTCAACGCTTCATTATATGTTTCCGTGGTATCTCAGTGAACCCCATCAAATCAATCACCTGCCGAGCCAACAAATACTAAATCACATTGTATCTCTCAAATCATTGATGTATCATGCTCTTGCTGTAAGTATGTACCTTCACAATATGGCAGCACAACAAATCAGTGTGCTCGAAGTTGCCACATTCACAGACAAACTCGGCTCCCTATCAAGCACCAGCACCTCGTACACAACCCTGCACCACTTGTCGTACTTCTCCGGATGGTGAACCCTAACAAGGTACTTTGAGCCCTTCTCCACCTCCTTGATCTTGTATCGTCATGCCTCGTATAAGACCTCTCCAAATTTCTCAAACATTGCCTGTGTGTACTCAGTCGCTTGCTCCTCTAGGGGGTGTTTCATCGTCATCATCATCCCTGTGAAAATTTTGACAAATCGAACAAATTACAAGTAGTCAGAGGACATATTTTTTTTAGGATACAAATTAACGCATACGCACAAAAGAGCTTACTAGTTTCGTTCTCTGTTTCTCATAGTTTTCGCTAGCATCGCGGTCATGCAGCATCTTCATATACTGTCGGACGAACTGATGTAGCTTCTTGGGACGCATGCCAAACATGCTCTTTGCACTCTCATTTCCCTGTGTACTTAGTCATCTTCACACTGAACTTACCCTTAAAGCATGGCTTTGCCCATTTGCCCTGAACCTCAAGTATTTGTATGAGGTACATATGCTTCCGAACCCATAGTTATCAATCAGTTCGTCCCAACCCTTTTCAAATTCACCTACTGTCAACATGCGGCCCCAGATGGTCTTTCGCTTTCTTTAGCACATGCCATTTACACCACCGGACCAGTGAGTTGTATTGGGCATAATATTCTCGATTGTGAGATCCACCGCACGGTTCTGATCTGCACATCAAAAAGCAGTTACATCATTAATCTCACAAAGAGGCATGCCAATAAGTCAGCCATGCCCTGTATGTTTGCATGTGAAGATAGTCGTGGGATGTTGTTTAAAAAAAAGGAAGATAGTCGTGGGATACTTCCCACCCATCATCCTAATGAACTCAGTGAATACCCACTTGAAAGTTTCCATGGTCTCATCCCTGACAAGCACACCCCTAAAAAATATGCTTTGGGAGTGGCTGTTCACCCAGTATTCGTTTGGTATGTTGTGTCAAACGTTGTTGCATCCTAAAAGAACTGTACTGCATTTAGTTCGATCTGTGTGGATATATCAGGTTCCTGATCCAGCTCTCTGAGTCTGCGGGATGAGGCTCTACCAAACACTAACTATGCAATCCATCACAAAATTGTCATTTTCTGAAGGAAATGTGCCCTAGAGGCAATAATAAAGTTATTATTTATTTCCTTATATCATGATAAATGTTTATTATTCATGCTAGAATTGTATTAACCGGAAACATAATACATGTGTGAATACATAGACAAACAGATAGTCACTAGTATGCCTCTACTAGACTAGCTCATTAATCAAAGATGGTTATGTTTCCTAACCATAGACATGTGTTGTCATTTGATTAATGGGATCACCTCATTAGGAGAATGATGTGATTGACATGACCCATTCCGTTAGCTTAGCACTTGATCGTTTAGTATATTGCTATTGCTTTCTTCATGACCTATACATGTTCCCGTAACTATGAGATTATGCAACTCCGTTTACGGAGGAACACTTTGGTACTACCAAAGCGTCACAACGAATCGGGTGATTATAAAGGAGTACTACAGGTGTCTCCAAAGGTACTTGTTGGGTTGGCGTATTTGAGATTAGGTTTTGTCACTCCGATTGTCGGAGAGGTATCTCTGGGCCTTCTCGGTAATACACATCACATAAGCCTTGCAAGCATTGCAACTAATGAGTTAGTTGTGAGATGATGTATTACGGAACGAGTAAAGAGACTTACCGTAGCGAGATTGAACTAGGTATTGGATACCGACGATCGAATCTCGGGTAAGTAACATACCGATGACAAAGGAACAACGTATGTCGTTATGCGGTTTGACCGATAAAGATCTTCGTAGAATATGTAGGAACCAATATGGGCATCCAGGTTCCGCTATTGGTTATTGACCAAGAATAGTTCTAGGTCATGTCTACATAGTTCTCGAACCCGTAGGGTCCTTACGCTTAACGTTTGATGACAGTTCATTATGAGTTTATAAGTATTGATGTACGAAGGTTGTTGAGTCCGGATGTGATCACGGACATGACAAGGAGTCTCGAAATGGTCGAGACATAAAGATTGATATATTGGAAGCCTATGTTTGGACTTGGAAGGTTTCGGATGAAAGCAGAAGTTCTGGAACAGGGGTTCTGGAACCTTCTGGGGGTTAATGGGCCTTGATGGGCCATAGGGAGAAGAGGAAGGGCCGGCCAGGGCAGGCAGGCGCCCCCTCCCCTCTAGTCCGAATAGGACAAGGAGGGGGGGCGCGCCTTCCCTCTTCCCTCCTCCAATCCTAATCCAACTAGGAAGGGGAGTCCTACTCCGGTGGGAGTAGGACTCCTCCAGCGCACCCCTTGGGCTGGCCGCACCCCTTGCTCCTTTATATACTGGGCAGGGGGCACCCAGAACACACAAGTTGATCTACGGATCGTTCCTTAGCCAGCGGTGCCCCTCCACCATATTCCACTTCGGTCATATCGTCGGAGCTTAAGGCGAAGCCTGCGCCGGAGAAGTCATATCGTCGCGGAGCTTAAGCGAAGCCCTGCGTCGGTGGAGCATCATCATCGTCACCACGCCGTCGTCTTGTGGAACTCATCCCGACACTTTCTTTGGATCGAGTCCGGGATCGTCATCGAGCTGAGCGTGTGCGAGAACTCGGAGGTGCCGTGCGTTCGGTGCTTGGATCGGTCGGATCGTGAAGGCGTCGACTACATCAACCGCGTTGTTATAACACTTCGCTTTCGGTCCACGAGTGCGTGGACGGACACTCTCCTCTCGTTGCTATGCCATCACCATGGTCTTGCGTGTGCGTAGGAAATTTTTGAAATTACTCGTTCCCTAGCGATGGTATCGAGCCTGGTTTTATGCGTTGATGTCATTTGCACGAGTAGAACACAAGTGAGTTGTGGGCGATATAAGTCATCTGCTTACCAGCATGTCATACTTTGGTTCGGGCGGTATTGTGAGATGAAGCGGCCGGACCGACATTACGCAGACGCTTACGCGAGACTGGTTTCACCGCTTGAGCACTAGTTGCTTAAAGGTGACGGCGGTGTCGATTTCTCTCACTTTAGTTGAACTGAGTGTGGCTCGCCCGGTCCTTGCGAAGGTTAAAACAACACCAACTTGACAAACTATCGTTGTGGTTTTGATGCGAGGTAAGAATGGTTCTTGCTCAGCCCGTAGCAGCCACGTAAAACTTGCAACAACAAAGTAGAGGACGTCTAACTTGTTTTTGCAGGGCATGTTGTGATGTGATGTGGTCAAGGCGTGATGCTATATTTTATTGTATGAGATGATCATGTTTTGTAACCAAGTTATCGGCAATGGCAGGAGCCATATGGTTGTCGCTTTATTGTATGAAATGCAAAAGCCATGTAATTGCTTTACTTTATCACTAAGCGATAGCGATAGTCGTAGAAGCAATAGTTGGCGAGAAGACAACGATGCTACGATGGAGATCAAGGTGTCGGGCGGTGGCGATGGTGATCATGGCGGTGCTTGGCGATGGAGATCACAAGCACAAGATGATGATGACCATATCATATCACTTATATTGATTGCATGTGATGTTTATCCTTTATGCATCTTATTTTGCTTTGATTGGCGGTAGCATTATAAGATGATCTCTCACTAAAATTATCAAGAAGTGTTCTCCCGAGTATGCACCGTTGCAAAAGTTCTTCGTCTTTGAGACACCACGTGATGATCGGGTGTGATAGGCTCTACGTTCAAATACAGCGGTGCAAAACAGTTGCACACGCGGAATACTCAGGTTAAACTTGACGAGCCTAGCATATAACAGATATGGCCTCGAACACGGAGACCGAAAGGTCGAACGTGAATCATATAGTAGATATGATCAACATAGTGATGTTCACCATTGAAACTACTCCATCTCACGTGATGATCGGACATGGTTTAGTTGATTTGGATCACGTAATCACTTAGATGACTAGAGAGATGTCCGTCTAAGTGGGAGGTTTTTAGTATGATTAATTAAACTTAAATTTATCATGAACTTAGTACCGATAGTATTTTTGCTTGTCTATGTTTTTTGTAGATAGATGGCTCGTCTTTGTTGTTCCGTTGAATTTTAATGCATTCCTTGAGAAAGCAAAGTTGAAAGATGATGGTAGCAATTACACGGACTGGGTCCGTATTTGAGGATTATCCTCATTGCTGCATGGAAGAATTACGTCCTGGAAGCACCGCTGGGTGCCAGCCTGCTGCAGGAGCAACGCCGAAGTTGTGAGCGTCTGGCGAGCAAAGTGATGACTACTCGATAGTTCGATGTGACATGCTTTACGGCTTAGAACCGGGCCTTCAACGACGTTTTGAGCGTCATGGAGCATATGAGATGTTCCAGAGTTGAAGTTAATATTTCAAGCAAATGCCCGGATTGAGAGATATGAAGTCTCCAATAAGTTCAATAGCTGCAAGATGGAGGAGAATAGTTACGTCGGTGAACATATACTCAAAATGTGCGGGTATAATAATCACTTGATTCAAGCGGGAGTTACTCTTCCGGATGATAGTGTCATTGATGAATTCTCCAATCACGCCACCAAGCTACAAGAGCTTCGTGATGAACTATAATATGCAAGGGATGACCAAAACAATTCCGAGCTCTTCGCAATGCTAAAAGCAGCGGAGGTAGAAATCAAGAAAGAGCATCAAGTGTTGATGGTCAACAAGACCACTAGTTTCAAGAAAAGGGCAAAGGAAAGAAGAAGGGAACTTCAAAAGAATAGCAAGAAAGTTGCTGCTCAAGAGAAGAAACCCAAGTCGGACCTAAGCCTGAAACCGAGTGTTTTCTTTGCAAGCAACTGGACCTTTGGAAGCGGAACTGCCCCAAGTATTTGGCGGATAAGAAGGATGGCAAGGTGATCAAAGGTATATGTGATATACATGTTATTGATGTGTACCTTACTAATACCGCATGAGTACACAGGTATTTGATATGGTTACATTGCTAATATTTGCAACTCAAGCAGGAACTACGAATTAAGCAAAGATTGGCTAAGGACGAGGTGACGATGCGCGTGGGAAATGGTTCCAAAGTCGATGTGATCGCGGTCGGCACGCTACCTCTACATCTACCATCGGGATTAGTTTTAGACCTAAATAATTGTTATTTGGTGCCAGCGTTAAGCATGAACATTATATCTGGATCTTGTTTGATGCGAGACGGTTATTCATTTAAGACAGAGAATAATGGTTGTTCTATTTATATGAATAATATCTTTTATGGTCATGCACCCTTGAAGAGTGGTCTATTTTATTGAATCTCGATAGTAGTAATACACATATTCATAGTGTTGAAACCAAAAGATGCAGAGTTGATAATGATAATGCAACTTATTTGTGGCTTGCCGTTTGGGTCATATCGGTGTCAACGCATGAAGAAGCTCCATCTTGATGGGCTTCGGAATCACTTGATTATGAATCACTTGGTACTTGCGAACCGTGCCTCATGGGCAAGATGACTAAAACGCCGCTCTCCGGAACTATGGAGCGAGCAACTGATTTGTTGGAAATCATAGATCTTGATGTTTGTGGTCCAATGTATGTTGAGGCCGCAAGGGTATCGTTATTTTCTCACCTTCACAGATGATTTGAGCAGATATGGGTATATCTACTTAATGAAACACAAATCTGAAACATTTGAAAAGTTCAAAGAATTTCAGAGTGAAGTGGAAAATCATCGTAACAAGAAAATAAAGTTTCTACGATCGGATCGTGGAGGAGAATATTTGAGTTACGAGTTTGGTTTACATTTGAAACAATGTGGAATAGTTTCGCAACTCACGCCACCCGAACACCACGGAGAAATGGTGTGTCCGAACGTCGAATCGTACTTTACTTGATATGGTGCGATCTATGATGTCTCTTACTGATTTACCGCTATCGTTTTGGGGATATGCTTTAGAGACGGCTGCATTCACGTTAAATAGGGCACCATCTAAGTCCGTTGAGACGACACCGTATGAACTGTGGTTTGGCAAGAAACCAAAGTTGTCGTTTCTTAAAGTTTGGGGCTGCGATGCTTATGTGAAGAAACTTCAACCAGATAAGCTCGAACCCAAATCGGAGAAATGTGTCTTCATAGGATACCCAAAGGAGACTGTTGGGTACACCTTCTATCACAGATCTGAAGGCAAGATTTTCGTTGCTAAATTCGGATCCTTTCTAGAGAAGGAGTTTCTCTCGAAAGAAGTGAGTGGGAGGAAAGTAGAACTTGATGAGATAACTGTATCTACTCCCTTATTGGAAGGTAGTTCATCACAAGAAACGGTTCCTGTGACAACTACACCAATTAGTGAGGAAACTAATGATGTTGATCATAAAACTTCAGATCAAGTTGCTACTGAACCTCGTAGGTCAACCAGAGTGAAATACGCACCAGAGTGGTACGGTAATCCTATTCTAGAAGTCATGTTACTTGACCATGACGAACCTACAAACTATGAAGAAGCGATGGTGAGCCCAGATTCATGAAATGGTGGAAGCCATGAAACTGAGATGGGATCCATGTATGAAAACAAAGTATGGACTTTAGTTGACTTGCCCGATGGTCGGCAAGCCATTTAGAATAAATGGATCTTTAAGAAGAAGACTGACGCTGATGGTAATGTAACTGTCTACAAAGCTCGACTTGTTGCGAAAGGTTTTCGACAAGTTCAAGGGGTTGAGTACGATGAGACTTTCTCACCCGTAGCGATGCTTAAGTCTGTCCGAATCATGTTAGCAATTGCCGCATTTTATGATTATGAAATTTGGCAAATGGATGTAAAAACTGCATTCTTGAATGGATTTCTAGAAGAAGAGTTGTATATGATGCAACCAGAGGGTTTTGTTGATCCAAAGAGTGCTAACAAAGTGTGCAAGCTCCAGCGATCAATTTATGGTGCAGTGCAAGCCTCTCGGAGTTGGAATAAACGCTTTGATAGTGTGATCAAAGCATATGGATTTTATATGACTTTTGGAGAAGCTTTGTATTTACAAGAAAGTGAGTGGGAGCTCTGTAGCATTTCGATATTATATGTGGACGACATATTATTGATTGGAAATGATATAGAATTTCTGGATAGCATAAAGGATACTTGAATAAAAGTTTTTCAATGAAAGACCTCGGTGAAGCTGCTTACATATTGGGCATCAAGATCTATAGAGATAGATCAAGACGCTTAATTGGACTTTCACAAAGCACATACCTTGATAAAGTTTTGAAAAAGTTCAAAATGGATCAGCAAAGAAAGGTTTTTTACTGTATTACAAGGTGTAAGATTGAGTCGACTCAATGCCCGACCACACGCAGAAGATAGAGAGAAAATGAAAGATGTTCCTATGCTTCAGCCATAGGCTCTATCATGTATGCAATGCTGTGTACCTGACTGACGTATGCTTAGCAATAAGCTTGGCGGGAAGGTCCCAAAGTAATCCAGAGTGGATCATCTGGACAGCGGTAAAGAACATCCTGAAATACCTGAAAAGGACTAAGGATATGTTTCTCGTATATGGAGGTGACAAAGAGCTAGTCGTAAATAGTTACGTCGATGCAAGCTTTGACACTGATCCGGACGATTCTAAATAGCAAACCGGATACGTGTTTTTATTAAACGGTGGAGCTGTCAGTTGGTGCAGTTCTAAACAAAGCGTCGTGGCGGGATCTACATGTGAAGCGGAGTACATAGCTGCTTCGGAAGCA
Organism: Aegilops longissima; assembly: GCA_021605205.1. Classification (NCBI taxonomy): domain Eukaryota; kingdom Viridiplantae; phylum Streptophyta; class Magnoliopsida; order Poales; family Poaceae; genus Aegilops; species Aegilops longissima. The sequence goes on along the minus strand of CM038682.1, from coordinate 497,009,205 downwards.
GCAAATGAAGGAGTCTGGATGAAAGAGTTCATTTCCGATCTAGGTGTCATACCTAGTGCATCGGGACCAATGAAGATCTTACGTGACAATATTGGTGCAATTGCCTTGGCAAAGGAATCCAGATTTCACAAGAGGACCAAGCATATCAAGAGACGCTTCAATTCCATTCGGGACCAAGTCCAAGTGGGAGACATAGAGATTTGCAAAATACATACGGATCTGAATGTTGCAGACCGTTGACTAAGCCTCTTCCACGAGCAAAACATGATCAGCACCAAGACTCCATGGGTGTTAGAATCATTCTTGTGTAATCTAGATTATTGACTCTAGTGCAAGTGGGAGATCAAGGAAATGTGCCCTAGAGGCAATAATAAAGTTATTATTTATTTCCTTATATCATGATAAATGTTTATTATTCATGCTAGAATTGTATTAACGGAAACATAATACATGTGTGAATACATAGACAAGCAGATAGTCACTAGTATGCCTCTACTAGACTAGCTCATTAATCAAAGATGGTTATGTTTCCTAACCATAGACATGTGTTGTCATTTGATTAATGGGATCACCTCATTAGGAGAATGATGTGATTGACATGACCCATTCCGTTAGCTTAGCACTTGATCGCTTAGTATATTGCTATTGCTTTCTTCATGACCTATACATGTTCCTGTAACTATGAGATTATGCAACTCTCGTTTACGGAGGAACACTTTGGGTACTACCAAACGTCACAACGAATCGGGTGATTATAAAGGAGTACTACAGGTGTCTCCAAAGGTACTTGTTGGGTTGGCGATTTGAGATTAGGTTTTGTCACTCCGATTGTCGGAGAGGTATCTCTGGGCCTTCTCGGTAATACACATCACATAAGCCTTGCAAGCATTGCAACTAATGAGTTAGTTGTGAGATGATGTATTACGGAACGAGTAAAGAGACTTACCGTAACGAGATTGAACTAGGTATTGGATACCGACGATCGAATCTCGGGTAAGTAACATACCGATGACAAAGGAACAACGTATGTCGTTATGCGGTTTGACCGATAAAGATCTTCGAGAATATGTAGGAACCAATATGGGCATCCAGGTTCCGCTATTGGTTATTGACCAAGAATAGTTCTAGGTCATGTCTACATAGTTCTCGAACCCGTAGGGTCCGCACGCTTAACGTTTCGATGACAGTTCATTATGAGTTTATAAGTATTGATGTACCGAAGGTTGTTCGGAGTCCCGGATGTGATCACGGACATGACGAGGAGTCTCGAAATGGTCGAGACATAAAGATTGATATATTGGAAGCCTATGTTTGGACTTCGGAAAGGTTCCGGATGAAAGCAGAAGTTACTGAACACCGGGGTTACGGAACCCCGGGGGTTAATGGGCCTTGATGGGCCATAGGGAGAAGAGGAAGGGCGGCCAGGGGGGCAGGGCGCGCCCTCCCCTCTAGTCCGAATAGGACAAGAGAGGGGGGGCGCCCTTCCTCTTCCCTCCTCCAATCCTAATCCAACTAGGAAGGGGAGTCCTACTCGGTGGGAGTAGGACTCCAGCGCGCCCCTTGGGCTGGCCGCACCCCTTGCTCCTTTATATACGGGGCGGGGGCACCCAGAACACACAAGTTGATCTACGGATCGTTCCTTAGCCGTGTGCGGTGCCCCTCCACCATATTCCACTCGGTCATATCGTCGCATGAGCTTAGGCGAAGCCTGCGCCGGAGAAGTCATATCGTCATGAGCTTAGCGAAGCCCTGCATCGGTGGAGCATCATCATCGTCACCATGCCGTCGTCTTGACGGAACTCATCCCGACACTTTGCTGGATCGAGTCCGGGATCGCCATCGAGCTGAACGTGTGCGAACTCGGAGGTGCCGACGTTCGGTGCTTGGATCGGTCGGATCGTGAAGACGTACGACTACATCAACCGCGTTGTTATAACGCTTCCGCTTTCAGTCTACGAGGGTACGTGGACAGACACTCTCCCCTCTCGTTGCTATGCCATCACCATGGTCTTGCGTGTGCGTAGGAATTTTTTTGAAATTACTACGTTCCACAACATTTTCATCATTGTAGCATTACGGAAGAGAACAACACACCACTCGATTCCAGTCAAGAACGCAAGCACGTACACTTCTCTTCCCTCCAACTAATTTACTGCAAAAGTACCGTGTCCACCCCAGTGCTTGGGGATTGTCCTTCCAGTGGACTGTTCTGACTCCGCAACGGAGGCGTTTCGTCGCCTGGACGCCATTCAGTTCTAGCACATGCGATATGACCTTGCCGCAAACTTCACCGCAAGTGCTGCTCGCCGTCACCGACAAACCATTGCTTATCCACAGAACTGAAGCACGCATGCATCTCCGCCCTCAGCCTCGACGTTGATCAACGGCAAAGGAAACCTTCGACGCATGCATCCATGACCACATGATTTACATTGGTTGTGCGAATCAACTAGCAACTGCAAAGCGTAGGGAACCAAATTGACTCACCTGTCCACTCGATCTAATGGAGAACTCGAAGCCGTTCGTGATCTCCACCGCCACCTCCATGGGTCGATAGTTGCGATATGGAAGCAACCCGACATGCGATGGAGCTCCCCCCCGATGGAACACGAGAAGTGGCGAGCGGTGCAGCCGGGTCAATTAGGGATGGCGTGCTGGAACTAATGAGGACCCCCACCTGCCGCCCAGAGCTGCGCGCCCATGAACAGACGTGTTCGCCAGTGCCAGTCCGAGGGAACGGCAAAATCCTGTACCCGCGGTACAGGTCGTTAACGTGCCTGACGACGTCTTCCACTTGCCAATTCACTGGGTGGGGTCCCGCCATTTATTACATCCGTGCCCCACATGCGCACTACACGAACCTACAGTCCATCCACTTGTACCTGCCGTCCAGATAACGTGATCAGCCGAGCCCGTCCACTAAATCGCCGCACTCCGTTTGGCGCCAAAATGTGTCGTGGTCGGGTGGTCGTGATCGCGGGCCGGGAAAGAAATCGTCTTGTTCCTCGCAGCCATTGGCGACCTCAAGTCACACGATGTTTTTTCTGAATAAAAAGTTACGAAAACACTAACGCCCACACGTGTAGGCGTTACCCAACTCGCTCACACGCCTGAATCATCGTTCACTGTCTTTTGCACGAATCTTGACACGAAAAGGTGGATTTGATGTGCCACGTAGGACGGGGCTGGTGTGTGGGCGTTGGAGAGTTTGCCCACACACCCGCACCATGCTGTTTGCCAGCTGCGCTGTGTGGGTAAACTGCTTTTCGCCCACACATCCACCACCTAGGTCATGCGCGTGTGGGCGAACTGCTTTTCGTCCACACGACACTTCTACCTTGTGGATGGCAACTGCAGTTATGCGAACGTGGCAACTTGGTACACACATGGCAACTATGATTCTTTGCTACACGGCAACTGCAATTACGCGAACGTGGCAACTCGGTACACACACATGGCAATTGTGATTCTTTGCTATACGGCAACTGCAGTTGCGCGCACGTGGCAACCAGATAAACACACATGACAACCATGATTAACAATACATGGCAACTATGGTTGGACCACACGTGGCAGCTAGGTAAACACACATGGCAACTACTGTCTTGACCATATGTGGCAAGTAGTTAATCACACATGGCAACTACGGTTTGATTACACGCGACAACTATCATAAATTAGACATGGCAACTATAGTTAACCAAAACAGATAGAGTTGCCATGCTTTTATAACTACACTTGCCATCCCGGATAACTACATCTGCCAACCAGGATGGCAACTAAATCGTCATCCCGCGAAGTACTTAACGTAGCTGCGCCAGGACGTGTGGGCATTTTTGCTTCGTGCCACACACACGGGGTGAAGAGTTGCCATGCTTTTATAACTACACTTGCCATCCCGGATAACTACATCTGCCAACCAGGATGGCAACTAAATCGTCATCCCGCGAAGTACTTAACGTAGCTGCGCCATGACGTGTGGGCATTTTTGCTTCGTGCCACACACACGGGGTGAAGATGAGTAGTACTTGTTGGGCGTGTGGCACGAAATAGCCGCGCCCACACGTGTGGGCAATTCTAATGTCCGCCCACATACAGCCCGTGTGGGCTGCCTCCTGCGTACACCACACACGGTGTGTGCGCGCATGTCGTATATGCCACACGTGTGGCAGTTATCGGCGTCCAAAAGTTAAACTCGAAGGAACTTACTTGTGGGGGCCACCTGCCCTGGAGCTTCCTCTACTGGACGCCTGTCGATAGATTCTTCGACCTTCACGATTAATTTTTCCTCACCGGTTTAATTTCTTCTAACACCCTTTACGCTGTTTTTTTTCTTCCTCCCATTATAAACAGATCCGATTTTTGAATAAAAAACAGCACCCTCCGGACCCTCGTTCTTTCATCGTCGTCTCGCTAGGTTTCTCATACCTCGAGTTCTCATCCTCGCCGCCGCCGCCGCCGATTCTCGCTGGCAAGATCCGCCAACTAGCCTCATCGGCGCTCCCTTCGCCTTCTTCCCCGCCGCCACATCTCCTTCGCCGCCGCTCCGTCCTCCCGCAGGCGTCACCTCTCTGTCCTTCCCCCGGCGCCGCGGGCGTGCGGCTCTCCATCGTCGTCCCTCGCTGCCGTGCCGCCCCCTGCATCTCCGTCGCTGCCTCGGTGAACTGCACGTGGGAACGAGAGGAATGACGGGTCACGGGGCCACGACGCGTTACCTCACCGACGCTGGTAATTTTGCATCCTCGCTTGTTGGTGAATATATTGTTGCTGTGAAATAGTTTTTGTTCGGTTGTATGCTAGTACTTTTTTTTGAACGAAAGTATGCTAGTACTCCCTCCGTCCCGAAAAACATGTCGCGAGTGGATATTTGCAATTTAGTCCTCCACATTCTCCCGACCGAACCCGAGGTCCCTCTTCTTCCTCGCTCTCGCTCTCACTCTCTCCTGGCCAAACCCGACGACGGGCGCCGCCTTGCCGCCCCCCGCCGCCCCCGCCGCCCCTCTCCACCACCGCTCCTCCGCCCCATGCCGCCCCCACTGCCACCACCCCTCCTGCCTCACGCCCCACGCCGCATCGTTACCCGCCTCGTTCCCCAATGTGAAGCATGCGTTTTTTTGTCGATCCTCCCGCCGCTCCTGTCCGACGACCATGTGTTTACCTCGCCGGGGCACGGCAGCGGGGCGCCCTCCTTTCTCGAATTCCTGGCGCGACGGCTGCTCGGCGGATTGCAAAGAGGCAGGTGGAGGAGCTTACCAAGTAGCCCGCCGGAGTCAAAGGTCTCCTTTTTCCCTTTCTCCTCCCTTCGATCTACTGCGCCCATTCAATTTCTTCTTTTATCTTCTTGGATTGTTTGGGCCATGTCCACCCAATTTCTTCTTCATCATCCTAGATTTCTACAGGCGTTCGAGGATAAGGACAAGCCGGGTGGCGCAGCCAAGGATCTGAGCGGCGGCGCGAGATCTGTCTCTGGGGAGAAGCCGAGGGGCGACATCAGCGAGCTCGTCTCCGTGCGTTAACCCCTCCGTGCGTTGCGGGGTGGGGAGGCAACTCCGTGAGCTCGTCTTCGTGCGGCTGCCGGGGGTTTGCCCCTCAGCTCGCCGCAAACTCTTTTTCCGGGGAGAAGCGCTGTCGGCGACTCCGTGAGGGCGGCCGCCGGCGCAAGCCCAGGTTCGCCCCTCACCCCATCCATCCCAACTCCAAACTCTGAAACTTCGTTTTTTATTTTCTGAAATGAACTCTGAAACTTCGTTTTTTCTTTTCTGAAATGAACCCTGAAACTTAGCAATGGTTAATGGTGACTGAGTAGGTCGATTTTCGGCGGCTTTGCTCAAGGCCGACGATTGGGCGTGTGGTGGCTGTTCGAGGAGTGGCGACATCTTCTGGTGGATTGATGTGTGTGCTCTTGTATGAAAGTTTGTGCTTGGAAGGAGTGGCAATATCTTTAGGTGGAAGGAGTGGCAGCTCAAGGACATCTTCAGCAGTGGTCTGAATTGATTCAGGTGATTCCTGAATTGCTGCATTTTCAACTGTTGAATTAGACTGAATGTTCCTCCTGTATAATGTCACAACTAAACATATGCACTTCTAGAATTAGTGTGCACTTATAGAACTAGTCTGCACTTATAAAATGACACAATAGTGTACAGGAGTAATCTGTCATGTGACAGTAGTCATGATTAATCATCTTGAGCTTTTTCCATTTAATTTTTGAATTGCAGCATCATTTAAATTTGTTTTCAAACTTGTTTCATGCATCCATGGCCGCACCATAGCAGCGAGTACTGCTTGTTGAGATACTCTCGCTCCTCGCCAATAGCATCTTGAATACTCCCGTGAATAAACTGAATGGCTGTATCGCATGCAGAGTATTTAGACAGTTTAATGTTGACGTATAAACTGAATGTTTAGACAGAGTTCTTATTCATGTGCTCCTGCCAATAGAATCAAAACTGATTTATTACCTTTCCAAGTTTGGTGAACATCGTGGAGTAATGTTGTTAAGTTATCTGCTGCTGTTTGTTGTCCTGTTAATTTCAGAAAGAATTCCAATCCATCATGGTGTGCGCATACAGTTAATTGATCTCCAGTTAAGTGCTTTGCTTGGTGCTTTGCTTGGCCATTCAGATTCCAAACAGGAGTACAATCTGATTAGGCTTGTAACTGCTTGGTGCTTTGCTTCATCACTGAAGGGTTTCTATCCTAGAATTAGTACTGTTTCCTTCATTCAGATTCCAAACAGGAGTAGAATGCAGTAATGTTTCCTTCACTCATGTGCCAATTTTCAACTATGTTTCTTGTATGCTGTTGTCATGCCAAGAAAAATGCCATGTGGCAGCAGCACTTGTGGTTGTGGCTTATGCACTAGAGCACATGACCAAAATATGGCACTTCATCACTGAATCCTCCTGTGGTGCCACTGCCAGCAGCTGCAGTTTCTAATCTTGGTGTCGTTTCTAATGAGAACCAACCAAGAGGGATTGGCATGCTGAGAGGAAGATGATGGCCAAGCAGAGCAAGATGCCCATGCTGTTGCTGCTGTTCTAGTGCAAGTGCAAGCAGCATGCAGCCAGCTTCTTCCTCACTTAGATCATATATGGACACATATGGTCAAATAACTAAAATTAATCCAAATCAATTCAAATAATCCAAATTAATCCAAATAATTCAATTAATCTGAATAACCCAGATAATTCAATTAATCTAAATAACCCAGATAATTCAAATAAATCCAAATAACCCAGATAATTCCAATAAATTCCAACAAAGAGTTGATATACAAGGATTAGAGAAGGCATACACAAGGGCATGACATAAGGGCCTCTTTGCCCCCTCTTGACACAAGATTACACAAGACATACACAAGGAGCACCTGACTACATGACATAAGGGCCTCTTTGCCCCCTCTTGACTACATTCTTTCTCTGGCCACTTCTTCCCTTCCCTTCCCTTTACTTTTCTGTCTTTTCCCTTCTCTAGCCAATTCTTTCCTTTCATTTTCTTTTCCTATTGAAATTTCCATTTCTTCTATAATGGCCCTAGTATCAACAACTACCGGCTGTCATAATATACACGGTTATTTCCATTCCAAAGATTCTCAAAGCGATCCTTGTGCAAGTGGGGCAACTTATATTGATTTCCTCCTTTGTCTTTCATAACTTCAAACATAACGCTTCTAATGTGATAAAGCTTTTGTGCAACTTGTCGGGATCGTAGTTCTCAATTCCTCTTCCACACCCCGTGCAGTTCTGGATGTTTGTAGGTGACCTGCAATCGGTTAGAGGCGGAGAGAGGTATGGAAGCAGAGGTCCAAACAATTTAACTCAGGGCTATTTGGGGGTTGTTGTAGCAATCGGATGTCAAGATCAGTTTGTTCCTGACTTCTAAAAGCTACATCATTGGGAAGGACATGGGGCTTTGCATTATCTGTTGGATGAATATTGTTGCTCCCTCGTCATCGTCGGGCCACTTATCCTGAATTGCCGGATAACCTTATTGATTAGATAATCTCGCACACGTGCCTAGTTACTTTCATCGATGTCAACACTTTTGCTCCCTTTGTTCTATTATGACTTGTCCGCTTCGCCTCGGTCTCTTCAACGAATGCCCAAATGCCAATCTTCCCGTCGAATGTTAGCTCCCCCTCATTGTTATATCGAGGCACGGCAACAATTTGTTAGGAACATCACCTTCCCAATTTGTGAGTGTTTGACACGCAGTGCGCTTGCTCAGTTCTCCTGGAAGTACATAGTAACTATTCTTCACTCTCGTCATGTCAAACCACTTCTCATCGATGTGAACCATATTCGTCATTGGTTTTAACATAGCCCGAGAAGTTGAGATTGAATTGTCATCGACCATGGACATACAAAATTTCAATCTCGCAAGCTTGTTCTCTAGCTTGAGGTGAGGCTTCACGGTGCTTGTGATGCGGTTGAGCTCATTCAACTGGAACCTCTTATGTAGGGTCGATAAGGCCACACCTAGAGACCGCGCCAGAGATCGAATTGTCCTTCTTTTATTTAGTGGGATTGTTGAGGTCCTCTCTAGATCCAGCTCCTTTCTCTTCGGCCGGATCTTCCGGCTTCTTGCTTGAGACATCTACTTCTTTGCCATCGCAATTTGCTTTTTGGCTTTTTCCCGATTCTTTCAACAGATCGTACACTTACGTCCAACAGGTTTGAGACTAGCAGCTTGTCGTGCGGTTGAGCAGACCCATCTCTGAGCTCGATTACCAAGAAAGCGAAGTAAACACTATGCCTCTCCTTATCGACAATTCTCTTCTCTTCTCTTGAAGTATCCAATTCATAACTTCATCCTCTTCCTCTTGAGCTTCGTCCTCTTTCCCTTCATCTTCTTGGGCATCCAATTCATAGCTTCATCGTCTTCCTCTTGAGGCATCAAGTTCAAATCCATAGTTCCATTCTCTCGCCACTTGAGGTTCCTCCTGTTCAGGGATCCAATTCAAATTAATACCTTCATCGTCTTCCTCTTGAGGCATCAAGTTCAAATCAATAGTTTCATGTTCTTCCTTTTGAGGCATCAAGTTCAAATCCATAGTTATGTTTCCTGCCATCAATGACAAAAGATGAGTACACCATGGTACCATAACAAGAATACACACACACAAAATGAGTACGCAAGTCAAACAAGAAATAGGTGCCATGGCACCATTTCTAGTTTGGTTGCCACGGTAGCCAAACAAGAAATGGTGCCATGGCAGCCTTTCTACAAATGGCTGCCATGGCACCATTTATAGAAAGGCTGCCATGGTAGCCAAACACTTTGCTCTAACCATAAGCCATTTTCTCTAGTTAGAGTAGTTAACAGAATTTTACTCTAGTTAGAGTAGTTTTGCTGAATTTTACTTACTCATAGTACCATGCCTATGGTAGAAAAGTGTCAAGAAAAATATTATCAAGCGATTGTTATTGTCATTGAGCAAAGGAATTAAATCAATTTAGATTCATTCGAATTTTCTGAAACTATGTTCACCTCCCCTGTGATTTTTTTTTCAGGTTGTTCCTGCAGCTCCATTTGTATTATTGCGCTATGTTCATCACATTTGTTTTGCTGTAGCAATCAAATTGTTTCAGAAATTTTAGGTGTGGCCGACTCTATGCTGAATGGGTGAAGAAAACCGAAAAGGCGGTTGTGGATTTTGTGGTGCCTTTGTTCGCCATGACTCTCAACAAACCATAACCTCGCTGGTTCCTCGGCATCCGCAGAACCTGAATTTCGTATTCAGTCCTGTTGCTCGTTCTCCAAGCCAAGCATCTATTTGCTCGAGCATGCTTGACCTCTGTTTAGCTACGAGATGGGCTCTTGTAATTGCAGAATCGGTTAATTTATCAAGTTCACCGATCTGGTCGAATATCAGGTTCAAATATTTTCGGTTGCTATGTTGGTACAGACAGCGTGTGTGCTCGCTCCGATTTTGAGGTATACATGTTTAGTGGAAGTCCGAGGTCGCTTTTGTCGTCAGCCTTTGTGTTGTCATACTTACGATTATTTTCATGGCTTCAGAACCAAAGTTTGAAGAGGACAGAACTGCCGCACAAGTCATGGATGCTTCTCTTGAGATTCTGATTTTGAACACTTGCGGTATGGTGGTTTTGTGTTGTGGAAACTTAACATGTTTTGGCTAAATTCTCAAACCAGAATCATCTAAAGCCGCATGACGTTGCTATCTTTATTCATTGTTGTCAACATGTTTAAGTCTTATTACTAGCTCGGAAAGACAATATTAGCATCTTCGGCCCAATGGTTACGCCAACCAAAGGGCACATGACAACCTCTCATTACGAGCATGACCGGTGACATAATGCCAACAATGCTCACTTTTATTCTGTTGGGAACAAATATTTGAACAGATTATCAAGAATGAAGATCTTGAGGAGCTTAGGGAACTTGGTTCTAGTACTTTCAAACTGTTTACCATGGGAAATGGAGAGGAACTGATGTGGCTATCAAGCGCATCAAGAAAAGCTGTTTACAGACGATCATCTGAGCAAGAAAGGCTGGTAAGCTCTCAAACTGTTTACCATCGAGAAGTGTTTTCGAAACTTGTCCATATTCGCCTTTTTCAGTTAGTTTTTCCCACAATTTGGGAAGGAGCAACAGATCAACAGTCTTAACATTTTAATATGTCTCAAACAATTACTCCCAAAGGAAACAAACACTTCAATTTATCATCATTTTGGAAAGAACCATGGTAAATGTTTGATCATGCTTTTTTCAGTTAGTTTTTCCCACATTTTGGAAAGAACCATGCACAAAGGAAACAAACACTTCATTTGATCATCATTGGAGTATTTGCAAACAAGGTAAAGCAATCCAAGATCAGCTAGGGGCAATTGCTTAAATTTACTCAAGGCCTTGCTATTAATTGAAAGCTTTTAGTTAAATAAATCAATTTCACAAATTGTCGTAGCAATACTCGATGGAGTACCTTCTTGATTGCAAATAGCACCAGCAGCAGCAGATCACGGCAAGGAGTCAACAACAACAATAGCAACACGGCACGGATCAGCAACAACAAGACAAGCAGAGGAGCATAGCACCAACACGGGAAGAGGAGCAGCAGAAGACGGGTTAGCTCTACGGCGGCGGGGAGAAACAGAGGAGAAACACGATGCAGCAAAGACGGGCTAGCACCACCGGCGGCACGCAGGCAGAGAAGGAGCACCACGGCGGCGTGTGGGAGCTCGGCGAGGACTCGCGGGAGACGACGGAGGACGCCATGAGCTCCTGTCCACCGGATCGTGGAGGCGGCTCCGGTGATGACCGTAGGTGGATCACGACGGAGGGATCGTGGTGGCGCACGGGAGGCAGCTCAAGGTGGACTCGCAGGAGCACGAGGAGGACTCGCAGGAGCTCGAGGGCGATGAGAGGAGCTCTGCTCCACCGGATCGTGGTTGAAATTCCAGCGACGCCGCAGTAATCGCCGCGGGATGGGATCATGGCGGCGCAGGTCTGGGCAGCGGTGGCGGAGTAAGTACTTGGCGGCAATGGTGGCGTTGAAGGTGCGTGGCGGCGGGCGGAACACTTCCGGTGGGGTGCAAATCGCGCAGCTTAGCGGCGCCGCCCCGGAGACGCACGGGCGACGGCGGAGGAAGAAGACGGGGTGGAGGGACTTGTTTGTGATTGTTTTGAAACTACGAGGACTTTTTTATAAAACTGGCAATGAACTATGCCTGCGACATGTTTTTCGGGACGGAGGGAGTACTTGATAGCTGTGCATTTGGACGTTTAGCTCCAAGCAAACCTTGCCGGCTCAACTTATTCACCATGAGTTTCCTTTTACATTGATGATGTGTAGCACGAATTCTTATGGTTGCAAGACAAGTGTATCATTGGGAAAAATGCCCACATTCTTAGATAGGTCCATCAGGATGCTGTTGCTGAAGATTTTTGAGTCATGAATGCTGCCAGCACTACTCCTTCATAGCCTTTTGAAATTTTTCACTATATCTTTGTTGTTCAGGGTATATCCAATTCCTTGATGTTTGTGCTTGGTAGGTTTATGGTGTTGGCTACCATAATTTGTGAAAATCTGTATCAAAAGGTGTCATTCTGCCGAATATTAAAATTATTCATGGGTACTTACCTTACTGGAAAAATGATGTACTGCTGGACAACTGTACAAGCATGTAGCTGTTCGTTTTCTCAACCCATAAACAATCCGTTCTTTATCTTCATAACTCATTATGAAGGATCACTGGACTTATGATAATTGAATGAATCAAATACACTGGGTTATGTGTTGTCCCCCTTCGTCAGAGAAACGTTTTTCTGCTTCTTATTTCGATGATATGCAGAAGTATTTAACCCTGCATTTTTTTACCCATAACTTGGCTGTGCTAATTAATACGAAACTACATGAAACTTATATGTGGATTTGATTTGGACTTTCTGTACATACCCGAATTCAGATTCATTGTGAGCTAAACGGTATTACTTTTAATCATCAGTCACTTGATAAATTTTGACCTAAAAGCACATATTAACGTAGTTATCTAACTAATTATTTTGCATTTATATAACCTTACAAGTTGGATACACACATTTCTCGTGGCACCATCGGCCAACTGGGATAACAAACTAACCAGTCATGAAAATCTGAAGAGGCACAAGGGAAGTGAGTCACCTATGAGATGTGCACAACAGCCCAAGCCTGAGGCAGAAAAGTATCCCCTGCCCCCCGAAGCTTTTATAGGAAAAGGGAAGTTCTTATACTGGATACCGGTGGTCAGTTGATCTAATTATCTTATATACTGCCCGAAACTCATATAAGGAAGCTCATGTGAAATATGACTTTAGGCAGTCTGTGTACGTGGTCAGCAAGCCACCTATGGGACCACTGTTTTCCTGCACCATTATATTTTCTTCTTATTGATATGAACTGCACATCTCTCTTTTTGTTGGATATCTTTACTGGTGTAATGCACCTGACCTGTAAGCATTAGGATTCATTCATTGTCTTCCTTTTGCTGGTTTTTAGCGAAGGTGTATTCATGTGAGCCGATCGAATACCTTCCTTTTCTTGCCTTCAACTGTCTGATGCATATTGCTTATGTTTTTTCAGTCATCAATTTACCTTTTCCCACAAAAACAAATGGACCTTTGCCATTTATTTTGCAGATAGTGGTGATGAGCTCAACAGCAGCATCGTTGTTGGTAAATACCATCGGCACTTACAGTCTACTCCACCTACAAAGAGCTATGGCAAGGTGCACACTTCAGTGTCCTCAGTCCTAATTTTCTATGTTACTATACTTCTGTGGTGACTATTTACAAATGTTTTGACAACTTTCCCGGTTATACATAGGGCGCTGGAGCAGCATTCGCAGAGCTAGGCTATTTTAACACAGGCAAACATGTTTCCCGAATGAAAGATCGGAAAAGAGCAACCAACCCCGTGAATCATCAACCAAAAAGGCGTACGGTTTGTCAAAATATTTCTGAGGAGAAACATTTAGATATGGATGATAGTAAGTTAGATTTGAAGTTCTGTACAGAAAGTCGACAGAAAAAAAACTTTGTTGAGCCAAAGGACTTGCCCCATAAACTATAGACAGAAGATCTTACTTTTGGGAGTTCGACCAACCCAGGTCATCTGTTGTTTACCTCTAGAAGTTTTATGAACTATGTTATCTCTTCTCTAGCATTTCATCGGTTTTGCTTACGCATCCGAGACTTTTCACTTTGTTGTACGACATTTACGCCTTGTTATGTCATTTTGATTGTGCGCAAATCCATTTATTGATTATTTCTCCTTCTATTGCCACTCTGTCAGCTACACTATTTTGCATTCCATCTATAAATAATATGAATATAAACTTGAACTGCAGCGATGGCAGTGGTAAACGTGTTTGAAACCACTATTGCTTGTGCCGTGCTTCCTGTCTCCCATTGGTACCGCACATAACATTATGTTTCTCTGATAAATTCACTGATGTGCAGATGGTACCATTCCAAGAATCAGACCTACCAATATGAGAGGTTAAATACAGGAAACGAGAATAAGGTGAATACGCTGACAACTGTTTCGCGGCCTTCTTTGATAGTTCTGTGGTATTATTTTTTTCTATTCACTCCTTGTGAAATGAAATCTGTTATTTGGACTAAAATTCATATCCGCATCTAGCATTATACTTGTTATGGTGTAACATTATTTGTACAAATGCAAAAGTTGTTTCTATTATGTAACATCCCAAAATTCTAAATTTTGGAATGTTATAATAAATAGATAGATTTATTTGTTTGTTTGAATTGTTGTGTGATTGATTGAGTGAAATTTGAAACTTTTTGAAAGTTAAATGAGAGGGAATAAAAGGACTTTCCCAAACTTTCATATTGCTTTCCGATCTCCATGAATTTAAAAGCTTCTCAAACACAAAACCCTTGAGCAAAGATGATATGACTTCTTCCATTTAAATTAAATGAAAATGGTTGTTTGAAAAATAATTGAATTTCATTTGGAAATATTCCAATTCTGAAACTTTATGCGACTCAATGACTTTCACGAGAGAAGATAAAATGACTTCTTCAAATTATATGAAATACGAGTTGGGAGTTTCAAAGAATTAAATTCAAAGCTCTTTTCAATTTATTTTCAATTTGGAATGTTATATATGAGATCATCATGCATATCTTATTTTCTTGCATTTTGGTCGATCCTAGAAATTTCACGCAACTCAAGGACCTTCGGAGAGAGTTGGAGATTTCGTTATTTTCATATTTGAGAGTTTTCTCGAATTGAAAAGATGATCATTTGATTTATTAATATCATCTTCAATAATTTTTCCAATATAAAAAATATAAGAGAGGGAATAATATGACTTTCCCAAAATATAGGAAAAGTGAAGATTTAATAAACAAATCAAATTTTGTTTTCCGTGTTTATTCGCATTTATTTGGATAGGGAAAATCGCGTTTTGAAAATTGCATTTTAGGTCCGGAGTAAAGTTCATTTTGTTCGACTCATTTTTAGGAGTCGGGGAAATTTACTTTTAGAATTTTGGAGCCCGTTTAGTTTTCTTTTTCGGGTTTTTTTTTTCCTTCTACGCGCGGAATCAGTTAAAAAAAGAAAGAAAATTGGACCAAGGCCCAGCCGGGCCAAAGGCCCAAGCCAAGCCGCAGCCTCCCTGCGCACAGCGCAGCGCCAGGCGCCAGGAGCGCCCCAGGCCGCTGCCTCTTGCTCTACGAATCCTGAAAGGATTCTAGGGTAGCTCCCTCATCTTTCCTTTGTTACGTTTTTCTTCTAGGACTCTTTTTCCTACTCTTTTTCCTATTCTATTTTCTTGTCCCCTACCCCAAGTAATTTCTCCCCTCACCAATATAAATACCCAAGCACCCCCCCCCTCCAACACATCAAACCAACACCTCTCTCTCCTCTCCTCTCCAAGAAGAAGAAGAAGAAGCACCACCACCGCCGCCAAGTGCCGCCGCCCGCCTCGACCTCTCCTGAGGTTTATATGATCTCCTCTCCACCGTCCGTGATCTCCTTTCCTCTAGGATCAACGCAACATCGGATCCGATCTTCTTCCCCAACTCCGACGACTACTCCGGTGAGATCCACGAAATCCGTAATTCATTTTTTTTCAGAAAATAGCAATCTTAGAAAATTCATATATTTTAGAGTTTTTAGTATTTTGAGTGATTCCAATTGCTATGTGTCACAAATTTGCTGAAGTTTCTGTTAGTATCTCTGGATTTCAAATTTGAGTAGTTTAAATTTGAATTTGGTAAATTTTGTTCAGATTAGTATTTTGGCCATAACTTGAGTTTAAAATAGGTTTTTAATTAATTCTTTTTGCTCCTGGTCACTTGTGATATTTTTTAGCTGTAGGATTTAGTTTAGTAATTTTGGAGTATTTTAAATTAGATTTTAGTAAAAACAGTACTGTTTTGCTTATATAGTTGTTTTAGTTATGTAATTATTGTTTTTAATTATTTTTACTTCATTCCTTTTGTAGATTTTCACTTGTTGTTATATGTTTATGTTTAGCTACAGTAGATAAATTTTTCTAGTTATTTATTAGTGTTTAGCTACTGTTTTTTTGTAATTGCTTGTTTAATTCATAGTGATAGTGGATAAAAATAGTTTTATTAGTTTTAAAAGTAATTCTTTTCCACTTCAAGTTATATTGTTTTTGTTTCTGTTATTTGTGAACACATTAGTTGTTATATTTATTTAGTATAGTTTATTAATGTTTTAATAAATGATTTGTTGTTATAGTTGTCTTAGTGTTTTGCTAGTTGCTATATTTGTTCTAGTATTCACTAGATGGTTATAGTAGTTTTATATTAGTTCTTTTTGTTAGTTAGTAAATTAGTAATTTATTTTCTGTTATTTTATTAGATTTATATTTTCTTTGCTGTAGAAAAAAATATTAGAATAATTTAGTAATGTTATGTTAAGATTTGTGTGAGTTGGTCACCACTAGTTTTTCCTTGAATTTTTCTTTCGAAGTTTATCCTTTGGTTTTCGACTTGGTTTTCTTTGTTGCTTTTATTTTAATTGAGTATTGTTATGATTGATAGAATTGATTGCTAGGATGTTTGCTTATGTGAATGCTATGTTTGACTATATAGATTTTCAACGGAGTGACGAATAGTTCTACCAAGTCATTATTCGAGAGTGTTGTTATCTTCATCAACTTACCAGGCAAGTTCACTTTGACCATGTTTTTCATACCTATGTGTTTTATTGCATCTAGTGTCATCTTCGCAACAATCCCTCCAGAGTGATATTGAATCCTTGTAGTTGAGTAGTATGCATGAGGTAGGAACCCATCACCTGTTACCAAGCCCGGACGTTATTTATTTTAATGCTACGCTATAGTAGACGGGGTTGGTATGAGTGCTCGGAGTGGTGTGAGAATGGAGGATCTCGTCAATGACGACAACTCCATGATGGAATCTGCAAGGACCGCATCTTCAAGGCCTCAAGACTTCAAGACTCGAGACAAGAATTCAATACACACTCTTGGGTGAAGGACGGTTGACGGGCACCTGGAGAAACCAAGTGGTCGGCGGGATGCATGGAGAAGCGCCATGACATCTTGCGGAAAGCTTCACCCAGACTCAAAGAGACGGAAGAATACTTCATGCCGGAAGCTTACTGTGCAACCGCAAGTCACTATGGGCTCGCCCGTTGACCTTAGTGGTGAATCTGGCTGGGACGGTGCTAGCAGATGTAGAACTACGGTAGGATTGGATGAGCACCGGACGGTGGTCGAGGAACTCTTGGAAGACCATGTTTTGATCGTCTTGTTCTCAAACACCACGAAGTGCGAGAACGTAAAAGAGGATCGAATCTTGCGGGTAAAGTGTACAAACCTCTGCGAGGGTTTAAACCTAATCGATTAGCCGTGTCCCGATTACGGACAAATTGAGCCTCTGGACTTGGATCTATCTGGAACTCTCAACACCGGATGATAACTTAATTGTGGGCAACTTATGATGAATTTGGGCTATGAGACATCGGTTGGCGGAACCATGTCATGATAGAAAACTCTATAGTACAGACTTCATTTATTCCTTCGATGTAGGGAAAATAAAACCAGCTTTTACATAAACAAAACTCGAGATCTGAGCCACAAAGCCATACTGCATATAGTATAGTTTATCATCTGTTTTCTCTTATTGTGATCTTGCGGTACATTCAATGTCTTGACCTACACGGCTGCAACGTATCATGTTGCGATATTTCCTCGACGAGTAAGAGTTACGATACTGAGGTTACGGTCTACACTCAACCTGCCGATGGCGTTGATGGGACTCCACACCGACTATTTGTTTCATTGTGACTTATGAGGTATATATCAGTTTTACGTTAATTATACATGTGATTGCACTTTGATATATACATTGATGTACTGTGTGCCAAAGATCTTGATCCGAGGATGGCACAAGAACACGTAGGCTTGACCGTCTGAGGTCGGGTCGCTACAGATATGGTATCAGAGCACATGTTGGCTGTAGGACGTGACCCTAGAAACCGGAAAGCCCCTAGGACCGAAAATCTCTATAACTTTATTTTCAAAAAGACTCTTACTTCTCATCTCTTCTGATTTTATCAAATAGACACTCTCACCTCAAATAGTTAGAATATACCCTTTTCCTTTTGATCACATGAAGAATCAATCAAGCCGCTCCAAGAAGGACAAGATATCGGATAACCGATGGCCTCTTGAGTAAAGAGGATTTGACCATGCATTAGAAGAGTTGAAGCTGCAACAATTGAAGACTCAAGACTAGAAGAATTTGAAGAATCTGAAGAATTATTTGACCTTTAGAAGACCAAACCCTGTTACACACTTACGTTAGATGCGACGATTTGTGAGCTGTCATTTATTTGATGTTTTCCGACAGCCACAAAGTAAAACTTGTTTCTTCAAAAAACTATTGTTTGTATTGTGTGTATATCCTCCCCACCTCTCTCATATCTCATCCCAAAACTTTTGGACCCCATAGTTGATGAATGAAGTTGGACTGATATTCTCAGATCAAGACTCAGCCGGAGGCGAGCTATGGATTCGAACATGGAGAATCACTTTGGGAGCAATTTGGTTTCAAGGAAGAATGAAGTATCTTACGCTCTCCATTACTTTGAAGGAAGTGCTGCAACATGGTGGCAGATGCATCAAGCTATACAGGATGGAATGGAGCAAAGACTTGGAAAGAATTCAAGAAGACTCGACAAGATCTCGTCTTATCCGGAAGCAACATGATACACCAAGAAATAAACCTTGTGCCTGCAAGATTTATGGAGAAATAGGACACACCTGGGGGAACACAAGGATGGATGCCCTCATTGTGAGGAGAAACACCCAGTGAGGAATGCCCAACTAGTAAGGTGACTTGTTTCTTGTGTGAAGGAACCACCCACTACCCGACTCAAGTGTTACATTTACCCCATGGTGCAACAAACTATTCAGGAGCAGGAAGAAGGAATGAAAGAAGCCCTTCGAGAAGTTATGAAAGAACCGTGATGAAGGAATGTGTTGAAGACCTTGATGGAGAAGGCCTCGAGAGATTTTACTCCAATGCACGCTATTCGTGTGGAGAAGAAGGACATTTTCACGGTATTGCACCAAGGAAAGAAAAGAGTATCCGGGATACTTCCGACGGAAGCAATAGAGTTTGATCCACAGGAATAGAAGGTTTGATCGAACGAAGAAACCCGGAAGAGAAAACAAAGACACCCTCGTAACAACCCAATTTCTGCAAATAGGGACAAGAGTCATATTACCTGTTTTGAATGTAAGGACGTTGGGCATTATGCCAATCATTGTCTCGAAAGGAAGCAAGGAACTCAAGGAGCAGGCACCATCTCCAAGAAGCCCAAAGACTTAACAAAAGTTATGTGTTTTCATTGCAAGGAAGCAGGACATTATGCTACTAAATGTCCCGACAAGATGAAAGCTGGAGTTGAGTAGTTGGAATTTTGATATGGATAATAAGAGTGGTAGAAACCAATTTTTTTTCATGAGTACAATAAGTTGGAGTTTTGCTTTTGATATGATGGTATGAAGAAACAGAGTACTACTGGATTTAAAGGAGGTGTAATATGGAACAAGAGAGTTACTCCAAGGATGAGTTAAAGCTGCACTAGTGTTGAAGTGGGCCATAACCCACAGGCCTAGGATTTTGAAAAGGAACAGATGTAACCTTGATAAAGGAATAAATTTGGAAGAATCAGTGATCCAATCAGCATACGTTTCTTAAGAGGTTACGCAAAAACCTGAGAGTGGTGAAGTAACGATAGATGTTTTGTTTGGCTTGCTGAACCAAAGGATTTACTCAAACCCAGTTCGAGAACAAGAGAAATTCTGCAATGCTTGTGAGTATGCCCAAGTGTTAGAATACGTGATTCACTGTTTACGTATGTGGTAATGATTCAAATGCGGGATGGATTGGCCCCATACCGAGACTTCTATCATGAACTATCATATGTTGATGGAAAATCGAGAGACTTGAAAACTTTAGAAGAGCGTCGATCGACAAGCCAAAACCTTAGAATGGTAGGACGATTGATCCATGTACCGCAACCGTTGCCAAACGTAGGTCATACGGTGAGACCCAACCCAACCCATTATTCCTGCAGGAGAAACCTGTAATGGTCGACCACCATGAGATCTCGATAGTTGTTTATTGGCGGCAGACACTGTCCACTAAGGAGACACAGTCTCGGAAGAACCTCACCAGGATGAAAGGACACGATTTGAGGAAAATGTTTTGACCCTACGGAAGAGCCCGGTGTAGGAGTTACTTGAAGTTGTGAGAAGACCGATAGTGTTCACCCTAGGGATGGAGTACCGAGTTCCGTTGGAACCATAACCCTGCTTTTAAGTGTGGTAGCACACTAGACCATTCGATCGACGGATTTCTTTGGAAGACCCCAAACCCTAACCTTTTCTTGCTGCCTCTTCGAATCTCGAGGACGAGATTCATTTTAAGTGTGGTAGATTTGTAACATCCCAAAATTCTAAATTTTGGAATGTTATAATAAATAGATAGATTTGTTTGTTTGTTTGAATTGTTGTGTGATTGATTGAGTGAAATTTGAAACTTTTTGAAAGTTAAATGAGAGGGAATAAAAGGACTTTCCCAAACTTTCATATTGCTTTCCGATCTCCATGAATTTAAAAGCTTCTCAAACACAAAACCCTTGAGCAAAGATGATATGACTTCTTCCATTTAAATTAAATGAAAAGGGTTGTTTGAAAAATAATTGAATTTCATTTGGAAATATTTCAATTCTGAAACTTTATGCGACTCAATGACTTTCACGAGAGAAGATAAAATGACTTCTTCAAATTATATGAAATACGAGTTGGGAGTTTCAAAGAATTAAATTCAAAGCTCTTTTCAATTTATTTTCAATTTGGAATGTTATATATGAGATCATCATGCATATCTTATTTTCTTGCATTTTGGTCGATCCTAGAAATTTCACGCAACTCAAGGACCTTCGGAGAGAGTTGGAGATTTCGTTATTTTCATATTTGAGAGTTTTCTCGAATTGAAAAGATGATCATTTGATTTATTAATATCATCTTCAATAATTTTTCCGATATCAAAAATATAAGAGAGGGAATAATATGACTTTCCCAAAATATAGGAAAAGTGAAGATTTAATAAACAAATCAAATTTTGTTTTCCGGTGTTTATTCGCATTTATTTGGATAGGGAAAAATGCGCGTTTTCAAAATTGCATTTTAGGTCCGGAGTAAAGTTCATTTTGTTCGACTCATTTTTAGGAGTCGGGGAAAAATTACTTTTAGAATTTTGGAGCCCGTTTAGTTTTCTTTTTGGGATTTTTTTTTTTTCTTCACTGCTGAATCAGTAAAAAAGGAAAATTGGACCAAGGCCCAGCCGGGCCAAAGGCCCAAGCCAAGCCGCAACCTCCCTGCGCACAGCGCAGCGCCAGGCGCCAGGAGCGCCCCAGGCCGCTGCCTCTTGCTCTACGAATCCTAAAAGGATTCTAGGGTAGCCCCCTCCTCTTTCCTTTGTTACGTTTTTCTTCTAGGACTCTTTTTCCTACTCTTTTTCCTATTTTATTTTCTTGTCCCCTACCCCAAGTAATCTCTTCCCTCACCAATATAAATACCCAAGCATCCCTCCCCCTCCAACACATCAAACCAACACCTCTCCTCTCCTCTCCTCTCCTCTCCTCTCCTCTCCTCTCCGCAGCAGCAGCAATGCAGCACCACCGCCGCCTCCAAGTGCCGCCGCCCGCCTCGACCTCTCCTGAGGTTTATATGATCTCCTCTCCACCGTCCCGTGATCTCCTTTCCTCTAGGATCAACCGCAACATCGGATCCGATCTTCTTCCCCAACTCCGACGACTACTCCGGTGAGATCCACGAAATCCCGTAATTCATTTTTTTCAGAAAATAGCAATCTTAGAAAATTCATATCTTTTAGAGTTTTCAGTATTTTGAGTGATTCCAATTGCTATGTGTCACAAATTTGCTGAAGTTTCTGTTAGTATCTCTGGATTTCAAATTTGAGTAGTTTAAATTTGAATTTGGTAAATTTTGTTCAGATTAGTATTTTGGCCATAACTTGAGTTTAAAAATAGGTTTTAATTAATTCTTTTGCTCCTGGTCACTTGTGATATTTTTTAGCTGTAGGATTTAGTTTAGTAATTTTGGAGTATTTTAAATTAGATTTTAGTAAAACAGTACTGTTTTGCTTATATAGTTGTTTTAGTCATGTAATTATTGTTTTTAATTATTTTTAGTTCATTCCTTTTGTAGATTTTCACTTGTTGTTATATGTTTATGTTTAGCTACAGTAGATAAATTTTCTAGTTATTTATTAGTGTTTAGCTACTGTTTTTTTGTAATTGCTTGTTTAATTCATAGTGATAGTGGATAAAAATAGTTTTATTAGTTTTAAAAGTAATTCTTTTTCCACTTCAAGTTATATTGTTTTTGTTTCTGTTATTTGTGAACACATTAGTTGTTATATTTATTTAGTATAGTTTATTAATGTTTTAATAAATGATTTGTTGTTATAGTTGTCTTAGTGTTTTGCTAGTTGCTATATTTGTTCTAGTATTCACTAGATGGTTATAGTAGTTTTATATTAGTTCTTTTTGTTAGTTAGTAAATTAGTAATTTATTTTCTGTTATTTTATTAGATTTATATTTTCTTTGCTGTAGAAAAAAATATTAGAATAATTTAGTAATGTTATGTTAAGATTTGTGTGAGTTGGTCACCACTAGTTTTTCCTTGAATTTTTCTTTCAAGTTTATCCTTTGGTTTTCGACTTGGTTTTCTTTGTTGCTTTTATTTTAATTGAGTATTGTTATGATTGATAGAATTGATTGCTAGGATGTTTGCTTATGTGAATGCTATGTTTGACTATATAGATTTTCAGCGGAGTGACGAATAGTTCTACCAAGTCATTATTCGAGAGTGTTGTTATCTTCATCAACTTACCGTGCAAGTTCACTTTGACCATGTTTTTCATACCTATGTGTTTTATTGCATCTAGTGTCATCTTCGCAACAATCCCTCCAAAGAGTGATATTGAATCCTTGTAGTTGAGTAGTATGCATGAGGTAGGAACCCATCACCTGTTACCAAGCCCGGACGTTATTTATTTTAATGCTACGCTATAGTAGACGGGTTGGTATGAGTGCTCGGGAGTGGTGTGAGAATGGAGGATCTCGTCAATGACGACAACTCCATGATGGAATCTGCAAGGACCGCATCTTCAAGGCCTCAAGACTTCAAGACTCGAGACAAGAATTCAATACACACTCTTTGGGTGAAGGACGGTTGACGGGCACCTGGAGAAACCGGTGGTCGGCGGGATGCATGGAGAAGCGCCATGACATCTTGCGGAAAGCTTCACCCAGACTCAAAGAGACGGAAGAATACTTCATGCCCGGAAGCTTACGTGCAACCGCAAGTCACTATGGGCTCGGCTTGGTTGACCTTAGTGGTGAATCTGGTGGGACGGTTCTAGCAGATGTAGAACTACGGTAGGATTGGATGAGCACCGGACGGTGGTCGAGGAACTCTTCGGAAGACCATGTTTGATCGTCTTGTTCTCAAACACCACGAAGTGCGAGAACGTAAAAGAGGATCGAATCTTGCGGGTAAAGTGTACAAACCTCTGCAGAGGTTTAAACCTAATCGATTAGCCGTGTCCCGATTACGGACAAATTGAGCCTCGGACTTGGATCTATCTGGAACTCTCAACACCGGACTGATAACTTAATTGTGGGCAACTTATGATGAATTTGGGCTATGAGACATCGGTTGGCGGAACCATGTCATGATAGAAAACTCTATAGTACAGACTTCATTTATTCCTTTGATGTAGGGAAAATAAAACCAGCTTTTACGCAAACAAAACTCAGATACAGAGCCACAAAGCCATACTGCATATACTATAGTTTATCATCTGTTTTCTCTTATTGTGATCTTGCCGGTACATTCAATGTACTGACCTACACGGCTGCGACGTATCATGTTGCAGATATTTCCTCGACGAGTAAGAGTTACGATACAGGGTTACGGTCTACACTCAACCTGCCGATGGCGTTGATGGGACTCCACACCCGACTATTTGTTTCCGCTGTGACTTATGAGGTATATATCAGTTTTACGTTAATTATACATGTGATTGCACTTTGATATATACATTGATGTACTGTGTGTGCCAGCATACTGATCCAGGGATGGCACAGCAACACAGAGGCTTGACCGTCTGAGGTCGGGTCGCTACAGATTATTTCATCGAGCACTATGTTTTCTGAATATATTTTTCTTAGCATAAACAACAGAGAAGACCTATACTTTGAACAATAAATGTTTTGGGTAAAACCTATATCTGCCAAATACAAATAATGGTCATGCAATCATATAAGGTGTTTGGATTTTATTTACCGAGAAGATTGTCATTGCTGTGTATGTACTTCATCATTTATTTCATTGATATTAGCTGCAAATTTTAGACATGAATTAAGATTTCTACATATGTATTCCAATGATGTTTTTATCATTTTCAGGAATTAGTTTTCTTCAGTTACGAAGATACAAAACCCGCTAAATCTGTTGATGTCAAGGTGGCTAATAAACGGCAAATTGGTAACACAATAAGTAATAATGTTCTTGCCTACTAACATTTCATCACTATATGTTGTAAAATAGTGACCAATTATAAAATGCAGTAGAAATTTGCATTGTTGGATAGCTAGGTATTACAGGGGTCGGTAGGTATTACAAGCGGCTGCATATGAGAGGGGGGTGTTCACTAGCAATGAAGAGTTTGTAAAATGTGTCTAAGCGATGGTAACAACTCTAATGCTAGAGAATGGGCGGATTAGGGCATGTACAAAGGTGGCATATGGATATAGATGTCCCACAACAAAAAGTAGTTTGAGGTATCTATATTGTTTTTTTTTCTCCCCTCAATGCAAGCTACTATTAGTGGGCCTCATCAGAGAATAGAAAGTGATTCTCACTACACATGTATCCATACTCTCTACTTCAACTTTTTATACTTTATGCACCGGTCCACACTTTTTATCTCCAAGCACCCGCCTCCTTCAGAGGATCCCGCTTCCCCATCCGAATCTACTTTTCCTGTCAACCGATCCTACATGGCATGTGAGGTATCACCCTGAGGCTATGCATTGGCCATGCCCTTAAGAAAATGAAAGTGGAGGGAAAGGAAAGGTAGGGAAAAAGATGATGCTTTGTCTTGCAAGAGGAGGATGATTAAGAGCATCTCTAGCAGATCCCGCAAACCGGGCCATCTGGCAAAATAAACACTGGTTTGTGGGACGGAGGGGGTTTGCTCGGCCCAAATAAATCCCCCATTTTTGGTCGCCCCGGAATATTTTTGTGGGATCCCGAATCCACAAGCTCATTTCCTTCATATCTACGGGATTTTGATCAATTTTGCCAGCTCCTCTTTCCTTTTGGCGCGAACGCATTTCTGCCTGCTTTCGTTCGTGCCTCCACTCCCCGCCGCCGCCGCCGCCACCACCACCGCACATTCCCGTCCGTTCTAGCTGTCCCGGCTGCCTCGTGCCACCCGAAAGCTTCCCACCAAGTTTCGGCGCAGGGGGGGGGGTGCCCATTTGTGTCCAGGGCTCGTGGCCGCCGCCGACGCCATGGATCCCGCCCCGGAGCTTGGTGCACGACCTTGTAGCTAGTGGATCCGGTTGGTCGCCGGTGAGCCTCGGAATTGGTGGGGCTCGCCTGCCCGCGTGCGTAGGAGGAAGGCGGCTTTGCTTCGGCCGGCTTCGGGCTAGGTATGTCCAACACCCACGGGTTTGTGCTCGATTTGGCTCGGAGTAGGTTCGGGTGAAATTCATGGGCGTTTCATGTGCATTTTATAGATGGATTGGAGTTTGTCCTCGTCTTCGTCTGATGATTCGAACAATTTGGTGTTGTAATAACTATTCAAATTTGAACATTTGTGTAATGAAAACGGTTGTTGTATTGTGAATTGCTTTTCGGACCATTCATATTTATATTATGATTCCATTCGGTTTTCTTTGTTGAAGTCTCTAATTTACGAAGCTATGAAAAATTTACGGTACCGCGAGCCCTCCGGCGCGGAACATATCACATAAACGCGTCCCACAAACATTTGCGGAAGGGTTTACGAGGTCTGTTCCGCCGAAGGTTGGCGGTACCGTAAAAAAAGTTTGGCTAGGAGTAGAGTTGTTATTGCTCATTATATTGACGACCCTCCCCAATAACCCTAGATGACCCTCGCCGCCGACGCTGCCTCTCTCTCCCTTGAGCGGTCTCTGCTATCACGATGTTTGTATTGGCAGTGTGCTTCCTTTGCTGTATGTGGGTTTGTTGGAGAAAACAAGAGGCAAACATTTTAAAATGATAATGGTGGTGGAGTGTCTTCTTCTGAACCATAAAAGATGTACATCTCATTTTCTACAAACTATGTCTTTTTTCTTCTTCTTTTGTACCTTGTATATTTTTCATTAGCATAAATTTATCAATGTTGCATACCGATGACAGGGATGTCACAACAGATGATTCTAAGCCGGGGGAAGGAGAAGGTGACTATAAAGAAAGAACAAGGAGAAGGTGGCCTCTTAAAAGAAGAAGCTAGAGAACACCGAGCTTTATCACCGAATTTACATAACATAGAGGAAGGTGAAGAAGCAAGACTTTAAGATGTTATACTTGGTTAATTTTTTGCATATAAGCAACAAATATTTCAAATAGACGTTGTGACCAGAATTACGACAACATCGGTGTTTATCTTGTTAGACATGAATAGACCAATGTCTGGTAACTGAATTACATACGTATAATTTTTAAGTGTAAACGGCATGAATGCTTGGATTAACTAGGAAAATCAATCAGCTCACATACGGTTGCTCGGCTAGCTGCGTGCGCGCGCGGTGGAGGGACCCGAGACGACACTGCTACTCCGGCACGACGTGGCCAGACTTCCGCAAGGGCGGGTGCAAGCACGACGATGCATACGAATTCACCCACGGGGCCTGTGTTGAGCGTTGGCTCCATCCGGCGCGCTACTACTGGAGGCAGCCATGCAAGGGCGACACTGACCGTCGTGTCTGATTCGTTGCGTACACGCCGGACCAGCCTCGCCCTGTCTCAGTCCAACTCCAACGTGCTGATTCATTCGGTCCGCTTATGTCCGTCAGGTCTCATCTCTACTACTATTAAATAAGCAAACATATTCTTTCCTAAACGCACCCAAAAACACGTACACAGAACAACCGAGAGAAAATATCACCACATGATCTGGCCCGCCTAATTAGATCTGACTGTCAACGTAAAATTTAACCCTCACCTGTGTACGTCTAGCAATTCACGAGAGCGGACGAAACTCTGCCATATATCACCACATGATCTGGCCCGCCTAATTAGATCTGACCGTCAACGTAAAATTTAACCCTCACCTGTGTACGTCTAGCAATTCACGAGAGCGGACGAAACTCTGCCATATCTATCCAACCAATGTAGTCCGCTGCCAAAAAAAAGAAAAAGCGATCAATTCCGGAAAAATAGGCCCAATTAACGCGTCCTCCCCTGCCGCGGACGCTGCGCTGGCGATTGCGATGGCCACGAGAATCCCCTGGGCATCGGCGTTCCTGGCGGCTGCACTCGCCGACCTCAGGATTATCCGCGGGTCCGCTCCCTTGGGCTCTTCGAGACCTAGCACCCATTCCCTTATTTCACCTCCCGTCGAGGAAGACCGGTAAGAGTAGGCAGGGGGAGATGGGAATGGGAGGTCGGTCCTGTGGTACGCGACGAGGGACGAGGCGCCGCTGTGGCAGGAGAAGAAAGCTGGAGCGCCTGCTCGACCCCGCCGAGCTGGAGCGGCTGCGGCGGGCGGGATGGGGGACGGGTCGGTGCGGGTCAAGAAGTCCGGGGTGATGACAAGGTGATGGAGGGCGACAGGGCGTGTGCAGGGTGTGGTCCGGCTGCCAGGATCTCGCCGCCGTCTGGGTCGTCGAGCCACAGTGTGGGGTGACGGAAGCCACGACAAACCCGGAGCAGCTGGCGATGGCCGCCTCAGATGGGCGGCACACGAGGCCTCCTGGCCGGCGTCGCAGTCGGCAAGCGAGCCTGAGAAGTGGCATGGTGGAGCGGCCCCTGTGTTGCAGTCATCAATAATAAAGGTATGTTCTCTGCCCATATTTGTATTGTATGCGCAGCCTCAAGAAGTACCCCAACTCTCACCTCGACACCGTGAAACTCAACAAGATGTTCGTGGCCATGCTCTGCAGCAAGCAGCTTCGTTGATTGATTCATATCTCCCTCTATATCAGTTGACATGATTCTGCATCCAGTGTAGCATTATTTTCAATATCTGATTTCTGAACATCTCTTGCTGTAATACAGGGCCTCCCTTAGCTGGTATAATGTGAGGTACAAGGCTGAGGAGATTGTCAAGAATTTGATCGCCAAGACTAACGAGTTCAATGACCTACTGCGGTTGCCCAATTGCCGAGACAGGCCCCACCACATTCTCCCCATAGGATCCTGGTATGTTCCTCCTACTTCAAATTCTCACTCATGTTCTGAATCCGATCAATCTAAGTCATCACACCTTGCTCCATTTCAAAAAGTGTGTGACTGATCTTCAGTTCCAGTTACAATGGAACTTTCTGTAATTGGTGTATCTATACTCTTTATAATTGATGTAATCAAATTGGTTGCTTCAAATTTTGTTCGGGTATGTGCTTTCACTGATTACCTTAATGCCAGTAATTCTTGATTTTCGCTTCATATATGAAATGAGTTACCTGCTCTTGATTAATATCCTTCAGTACACCTGTAAGTTCTATAGAAAATGGTTGTAAGCAGTCTCAGTTCGACTAACAATATTTATAGATACCAAGTAGCACTACCAATCATCAATGCCAACTATCCCAACTCTATATTAGTTCTAGCAAATAATCTGACAGAAAATAATCGATTTCAGAAAAAATCTGCAAAACTTGTAAGTTTACGCAATTCTGTTATTTTCATCTTTGCACTAAGAATTTCCATGCCTATATTTTTTATAGGTATTCTTAGCAATTCGGATTGTACACTGAAATTTGGGTTCTTTTGGAGAGCTGACTGTACATTAAAATGATCTACCTTGCAATATCATTTATACTAAATGTTTGGGGTTCTATTCATGAGCACTAGGCACTTCCCGACACTGCCAAAATTATTCTAGAACCTCTTTAAATTTGCAATGCTCATCAGACCATGTCACGTGTCCAGTACATGTTTTCCAGTCAACTATTCAGAATATTGACTTTGGACGATATTTTCAGTCCTACTGAGTTTGCAAAGGATGTGCCAAGCCAAGATTAATTATAATTTTTGTAAATTGCATCGATTTATTCATATACCCGCTCCTTAGATAATAGTGATTCAGTCATGGAAATTTCAGTTCTTTCTTCGAGTGTCCGGAAAATGATTCAGCGCACGTTTGCCAGAAACTGTACAAACGCGTGTTGAGCATGTCAATCTATGCACAGGAGTGAACTTGTAGATTATGCTAGAGACGAGTATCCAAAAAAAGTCTTCGAGACGGCGTTGCTGCTGCTACTTCTATGGGCAAAGTGGAGGCTGCAGTTCGAGGACATCAAGGAGGAAAGGAAGACATGGTTGCTTCTTGGAGAGGTGAGTTGTTTCCTTGCAGAAAAATAAATCTTTAGAGTTGTTTAACTGAACCTTTTCCACTGTCATTGTTATGTTGAAATAATAAAAACTTGCATGAATTGATATTGGTCACTCAATGCCTAAGCTGTTGTTGGTTAATTTGAAATTGGATTGTACTCCAAGAGTCCAAAAGATGTCTTCTCCATATGTGGTAGCTAATTTCAGAACTTGGCACCATTTTTCTAAATATAGGGATGGGCAGAACTTGGCACCATTTTTCTAAATATAGGGCTGGGCAGTATGAGCCAACCACAGGGGAGGATATTTCAAGAGAATAAACTGATTGTAGTTGCCGAATTGGTATTAGTAAGTTGCTGTTCCAACTTCCTAGAGAACCACAGGGGTTCTTTTCTTATCTAAAAATGATTCTAATGCGTAATTCATCTAAGGAGTGTTTTAGTGTTGTGATTCAGCCCTCCCGCAAGCGGTCATCTTGGAGCTTTCCATTGCCTCCGGCGAATGTCATCTCCCAGCTCGTGGCCTTGCCCCCAAGTTTTTTCTTACTGTAGCACGCCGCAAATGATTTTCTATTGGTTATTTTAACTGATCACAATACTCCAAATAGAAAGTGTGATAATAAGATTGCCCTTTTGTGTTTTCTACAGAAAGTAGCCTCCATGCTTCTCAAATCTGGGTGTTGTTTTGTCCAGAGGCTTTCATTTACAGAGAAGCATATTGATGGTGAAAAAAGGTGTGGTGGAAGGCAATCTGTTTCAGGTAGATACTCTGTACTGATTAAAACATATGAGCAAGGTTGCCAAAATGATATTCTATCTCAAAATGTTTTCTAAAACCTTACCTCATAAATTTTGTTGTCTTATTCATATTTGTTCTCTACGACTTTCTGTCCATAGCTTTTGGTCTCATTCTCTTCATTGTGTTGGGTTTTTCAAGCACTGAGCAGTCACATGGCAAGTATAAGGGACATCATCACTACAACAGAGAGGTTGAAATAAGAAGTTGAGGTGATCAATCAAGGCAATAAATTGTATCATATTCTTCTGAATGAAGAGGTACCTATCCCCACTGTTTCAAAATCAAATATTGGAATGGTGCTTTGGTTTTTTTACTCTTATTTGTTGCAGCGCATGGCGACGATGACGAGCACTTGTGTTTTTGACATGCTGCACGTCTGTTTTTGTCGACCTTTGATTCATGTATATATGTAAATTCTATGTAAATGTATCATATGAAATGTGAATTCGTAACTATGTGGTTGATAGAATCTATATTATGTATATTCTCAA
The DNA here is from genome assembly GCA_021605205.1 of Aegilops longissima. NCBI lineage: Eukaryota > Viridiplantae > Streptophyta > Magnoliopsida > Poales > Poaceae > Aegilops > Aegilops longissima. The sequence goes on along the minus strand of CM038682.1, from coordinate 496,978,258 downwards.
CAATGAAATACCTATTAATATGAAAAAAAATCATTCGTTTCTTATTTTTCCTGACGGTTAGAACAGACTAGGATATATCACTCCTTGCTTTGCCAAACCATTTTTTAGACACTAATTTGCCAAACCTGACACCCACATAACCATTGCTCACGTTTGAACTATGAACTCATCACTTAAATATCCACTAAGTTTTTTTGCATGGTTTGACGTGCATTGCACGTGCACACTTACTAGTGGACAAAAAACACGGCTCAACGTGTCGATGCAAAAGGATGGTGTTCGTTGGACCATTTTCTGGTCTGGGCTGGGTTTGTGTGTGTGGACACGCATCAGACGCCCACGACATCCTCTTCATGTCCTCCTCTGGCCCATCCATCTGGCACACCAGTGCGCCACTCTTTCAAAACCCTCCCGCCCTCGCACCATGGCTGACGCGCCCAACCCCGCCGTCGCCCCCTTCCGGGCCGACACCATTGCCGTTGGCCCGAAGAGGCCGAAGAAGGTACACACCACGGAAGAGACTGCCGCCAAGACGACTAAGAGGGCTGGACGGAGGAGGAGAGAGAAGGTGAAAAAAGAAGCCACCGCCGCCCTAGCCGTAGTCGCTCAGGCCAGGCCGCCGCTACGTAGAGGGACGCCCTCGTCGCCAAGGCCGCGCAACAGGCCTTCCTCATTCTACGGTACCAAGAGCCGACCCATCTCGCTGCCACCACCGTGACGGCCAGCACGGACTCGTCGGCGGCCCGTCCGCCCAAGCTTCTAGAGTCACCACACACGCCAACGCCGTCGCTGATGTATGGGTACCGTCCTAGACACGACCCGACATCGTCCTACTTCTCCACGTAGCCTAGGGACGGCTCGCGGGAAACGGGAGACTTCGTGCCAATCATCTCGGTGGTACCCTCTCTTGATCTCAATGCCACCCTCGTTGCCAGCCAGTCCATCGGGACGCAAAGGAAGCGCCCACAGGCCACCCCCACAGACAACTTACCCGATGCCCACAAGCTGTTTGTTGATATGCAGACCCCGATGATGGACGACCTGGCATTCATGGAGGAGATTATCAATGAGGGTGGCCTAGGGTACGATCCCGAGGAGACTCAAAGCCAAGACGACCGCGACCAAGACACCCAAGGCCAAGACCCCCACGACCACCTCGGAAAAGAAAGCCAAGACCAAGACGGTGTTGACATTGATGATGAGCCATTGTTTCGTGATGAGCTATTGCATCAAGCCAATGCACAAAAGAGGTGGCAAAGCGTGAGGACGAGAGCATACACGAAGGATGATGACAAGTTAATTTGCAAAGCTTGGAAATTGGACAAGATTCCAAAACCGACAGCTAGCAAAAAGGAACAACATTTTGGAAGAGGGTACATGCATACTTTCATGAATGTCGCAAGTTTGATCCCTACAAATTTGAAAGTGACCGTACGGACATTTCAATCAAAAGAGGTGGGCCTTCATCCAACTAGAGTGCAACACGTTTTGTGCCTCCCTTGAGAATATCACCGGCCAGCCTATGAGTGGCCTTGGCATCAAAAGACATGGTGTACAGTTTCTACCCTTGTTCATATGAGAATTTGTCGTCCTCCTATGCATATGGATGCACTTTCTTGTTTTCATCTTCATTTGCAAGCTTTCAAACTTCACAAATCTTCAAGGCCCAACATGGGAACAAGCCATTCACTTTGACCCATTGTTGGACGATGATTTGCGAGTGCCAAAAGTTTAAGGAGCAATATGCTGCCTAAAAGAAAGGTGGGGGCCCTTCACCAGTGGCCGAACGAAGTGAAGGTGAGAAGCGGCCGAGAGGAAGACCAATTCCAAGGTGGACGAAAAGCGTGATGCTTCGACAATCGCCTTGCAAGAAAATTTGAAGGGTTTCATGACCCAAAAGTGTTAGAGTTGTGTCGAATATAGTGTACAAGGTAGGTTACAGTTGGACTTGTAGTTGTATCGTGTTTATATAGGATGTGGAGTCGTGTCCTAGTAGGACACTTGTATCCTAGGCCTCTCTTATATAGCGGGGGTAGACACACGATGTAACCTATGCCAACATAATAGCACAGGCGCGCAAGGGGGAGCCGACGACGTGTGCCGGCGCCCGGGTGGCCGGTGTGCGGTATTGTGACGGTGTCACGGGGAGGAGCGCCCGTAGTCATATGCCCCGGGGATGTAGCCATATCGGTGAACCTCGTTAACAAATCTCGGTGTCGTGCCTTGTGTGATTGCTTGGTTCTCGGATGATCAACGGTATGCCTCGAATTTATTCTAACAAGTGGTATCATGAGCTAGGTTGTTCGGAGGTTGTGGATTGTTGATCTGGAGAAAGTATCGAGTCTGAGATGCAGCCGGCTGCGGCGTGGTTTTCGGCGAGATCGAAAAAATGTAATCAGGAGCGGGAGGCAGATCGACTCGCAGCAGTCTCGGCGGTGCACGGGCAGGCAGCGGGATTCGTCGGTTCCGTGCGGAAGTGCAGCAGCTAGGCATGCGTGGCGGTCCAGGAAGCTGCGTCAGGCGCGGCCTGCGCGTGGCGGCTCTGGACTTGGCAGGCGGCAGGCGCGAGTGCGGCCTAGTGCTGGGCGTGGCCAACAGGGGCTGCGGGAAGGCCCAGTCGCAAGGCTTGGCAGCAGCGCAAAGCAGGTCACGCCGGAGGCTGGTGTGCAAGTTGGATCGGTGCCCGGGGGGCTGCTGTACGCACGCGCTGAGGCGACGATTGAGAGATTTGTTTTGGACAAAAAAGAGCAGGGACCGAGTCCTTGGAGGAGAGGCGTTCTCCTCGTGGCCGAGACGTGAACATGCAACATCATGGCAGACTCAAAAGAAAAGCATCATCGTTGGAAGGCAAGGACTTCGGACAAGCAAAGCTAGCATTGAGTGTCCAACGAGCGACTTCACGTGAAGAGCAAAGCTGTCATTTGGATTTGCTACTAGTATACGTTTTGTGTACTTGAGGATCACAAGAAGAGTGCTCGGATATTTTTTCATGGATTAGCCGTACAAAGAACCATGATGTTAACGGGTACCAAGTTTGAGGTGGGGAAGTTCAATGGAACTGGAAACCTTGGGTTATGGCAGACAAGGATGGAAAAATTGTTGGCACAATAGTGAATGCTTGAAGGCGTTGCGGGATGTCAAGCCAGGCGGAGGATGTGGACTGTGAGGAGTTGCAGATGGTTGCAGTCTGGGAAGTTCGGCTGGGTCGGACTAGGCAGTCTGATGGATCGAGCATGAGTCGGTTGGTACAGAAGACGGTGATGGGATCGGCGACGATGACATATATAGGAGCGTGATGCCGATGGTGACCGACTTCTGGGCGTGGAAACACGTGTCGCAGGCCCCGAGGGCTTGTGTGGCTTCGACAAGACTATGGCGCGGGATTGATTCAAAATGGTGTATACACGGAGCTTGAAGTCGATGAGGCGCATGGGTGGACTGATCATCTACCATGGAGTCATGTTGAAGGTGGAGCTGGATTGAGGGGCTACGGCGTAAGTCGACGGGTCGAAGCCTATTCAGAAAGAAAAAAAGCGAGGGAGACGTAGTTGATTTGGAGCCAGTGGTGCGATGGAAGCGTGAAACTCGTCATCGGTCGGTGATGATCGGTGGTACTCTGCAGTGGGGTTTGAGTGGTGTGGGTTCGTGACCACGGAGACTCGACCAGGACGGCGGAGGCTCGGCGTTAATTAGCGGCGAGGTGTGCGGTATGCACAGGACATGGAGACGGGCGGGGCTCGGTGGTCATACATGTGGTGAGACAACTGCGAATTTGACTCGGGATGACTACAAGCAATGGTGAAATTCCTTCAAGTTTGACATGACGGTCAAGAAAGGAGCGGTGATGTTCGATTCAGTAACTCTTATATGTGATACCCAATATGTGAGTTGTTCATTTTTCACGTAGGTCAGTGATCAGTGTGTGATTGCGTTGGACGGATACTCTAGAAGTTGGGAGCACAAACTAGAGTAACAAATAACTTAATTTTGCTTGAATGTTGGCTCTGGTCAAGAAAAGAAGGGACTACAAGTTGCAGGTGTAGTCACATGGAGTCTTTGGAGTAGCAGCGGTGCTCATGGGATAAACTCAAGTCCAATGTACATGAAAGTTTGACGCATGGACGAACTCAAGGTGGTGGAGAATATTCGCCAAGGTGGAGTTTGTTAGAGTTGTGTCGAATATAGTGTACAAGGTAGGTTACAGTTGGACTTGTAGTTGTATCGTGTTTATATAGGATGTGGAGTCGTGTCCTAGTAGGACACTTGTATCCTAGGCCTCTCTTATATAGCGGGGGTAGACACACGATGTAACCTATGCCAACATAATAGCACAGGCGCGCAAGGGGGAGCCGACGGCGTGTGCCGGCGCCCGGATGGCCGGTGTACGGTATTGTGACGGTGTCACGGGGAGGAGCGCCCGTAGTCATGCCCCGGGGATGTAGCCATATCGGTGAACCTCGTTAACAAATCTCGATGTCGTGCCTTGTGTGATTGCTTGGTTCTCGAATGATCAACGGTATGCCTCGAATTTATTCTAACAAAAAAAAGATGACAATTGAGAAGAGGGACGAGAGGAAGCGCCAAGAGAAGAGGAGCAAATGAAGACCTTCTTTGACATACAGAAGAAAAGCTCAAGATCGATAAGACCAATGCCCAGACAAGATCAAACGAGGTAAACTCAAGCTAATCTCGAAACAATCGGAGATCATGACAGTGGACTTGAGCAAGATGCCCCCCCTCACCCCCACGCAAAATGGCTTGGTTCGAGAAGAAGCAAAAGGAGATGCTCAAGCTAGCGTGACCATCTTATGTTTTGTCGAGATGCATGAACTATGACCATGACGCGATTCTTTCTGTATGCCAACATGTGTGCCGACATGAATTCTAAACTATGGTTGGTGCTGGAGATTATTTTGTATGCTGGCATGAATTCTAGCTAGTATGCAAATATGTTTGTTTGTTGGAAAAATCCAACCAGACATACCAAATAGGTCGGCCGGTTGGGTGCTTGGCCAAATTTGCGCGGACTCCACCGCTACAGCCGACCTAAACAGACATAAAGCGAAGCAATTCCGCGTCCATTTACATTGTGGCGTTGGAGTTGGCCTCAATACCCAACATCACCAGTGGTCCGCCCCTAAGAACGTTGCCTCATTGTCCCTCGCGAAGTCCTCTGACGGCTCACTGCTCCACTCCCACCGCAAGGATTTCGAGAGCTACCTAAGCAAGAGCATGATGTCGTTCTCGTCGACCGGCAATCTTGGTCGCAACAACCATGAAATGACGTGCACATCTTTACGGTCTCCGCAACTTCAGAGCTCTGCGTCGACCCACTATCAATTCAATTCACATGGTGCGGCAGCAGTAGGGCCTGCCACCTCGAGGCCGGGGGTTCGGTAGCGGGAGGAGAAGTCAGCAATGGATAGGGAGAGAGAGAGAGAGTTGACCGACCAGGGAGGAAAACTATTGCGGCTTGTTGGATTAAAAATGAGCGGTCAGGGAGCACAAAGCAGTATGTATGTTCTCTTGTAATGCATGTGCTTCTTACTAGTTAAAGGAAGTTATTTATCTTAGCGTACCTATTACGCGATTCGCCAGTCCAAAAAATTATGGCGTGCTAAATATAGTGTGAAAAAGTTCATGCATTAGCAGGAAATTTTCCTGTCCTTTCTCTACGTTTTAATATTTTCTCTCTGGCTGTCAAAATAGTGAAGGAGAAGAAAAAGGAAATTTGTGAGTGATCCGTGCCTCTGGGCTCTGGCCTCTAGAAAACTGATTCGAACTGGATTCCACTCGTTGGGCACGGCGGTTTGGGTTCCTTTCTTCTTTCCGGTTGCTGCACCTCGGCCTCCACTTTCCCACCTCGCGTCCGGCCGGCGTCCATGGCAACGCCGTCGCACTCGGACGGGCTCCCGCTCGCGCCCCTCCGGACGCTCCTGCTCGCCTTGCCGCTCTTGTCGCTCATCCTCCTCCTCACGCTGCACCTCCCGCCGCGCCACCGGCCGGCCCCTCCGGCCCCCCTCATCCTCCCCACGCCCCTCCGGAGCACCGCCACCGCCGCCGCCGCCGCCCAGCCTAAGCCCAAGGCCGACCCCTCCTCCTCCTCGTCGCCCTCGTCGACGACGCTCTCGCACGTGGTGTTCGGGGTGGCCTCCTCCCGCCGCACGCTGCCGCTGCGCCTCCCTCTCCTCCGCCTCTGGCTCCGCCCGCCCGCGCGCGCCTTCCTCTTCCTCGACGCGCCGCCCCGCGCTGCCTCCGTCCCGGCGAACCTCCACCTCCGCGTCTCCCGCGACGCCTCCCGCTTCCCCTACTCCTACCGGAAGGGCCTCCCCTCCGCGGTCCGCGTCGCGCGTATCGCCAAGGAGCTCCTCCTCGAGCTCCGCCAGCAGCAGCAGCACCAGTCGCCGCCGCCGAGGTGGCTCGTGCTCGCCGACGATGACACCGCCTTCGTCCTCCCCAACCTCCTCCACACCCTCTCCAAGTACGACTGGCACGAGCCATGGTACCTCGGCGCGCCTTCCGAGTCCGCCGCGCAGAACGTCTGGCACGGCTTCAACATGGCCTATGGCGGCGGCGGCATCGCCATCAGCTGGCCCCTCGCAGCGCGCCTGGCCCGCGTGCTTGACTCCTGCATCATCAGGTACCCCCACCTCTACGGCAGCGACTCCAGGATCTACGCCTGCCTCGCCGAGCTCGGCGTCGAGCTCACCCACGAGCCAGGATTCCACCAGGTCAGGTGCACCGCCGCCTCTCTTTTTCCCCTTCTACTCCGAATTTCTCTTTGCCTCTGCATGTGCTACTGCTATTTCCTTGTGGAATGTTTCTACAGAGATTGCTGCGAAATCAACTGTGTGTTTCTATTGGATGCTAGTTCATAGTTATGGGGAAATTGATAAAGCACTCTTTGGTACTCCTGGTCCTTGATTATGTTTTATTTATGCCTCATAATCGCAATCACGACAATGATTGTTCTAGATAATTGAAGTCTGCCCAGGATTGTCATGTTGCTGTTCAGTCTTTCTTGATTCATCCTAGGATTGTTGTTGAGAGGGAAACTTGTCTCTAGTGTCAAACTTTGAATAATACTCCGAGGGGAACTATTGGTGAGAGACTGAAAGGTTTGAATTAAACTCTCAAGTACTACAATTTTTGTCTGAATGAATTCTGTTATACATTATTTCAGAGCATAGGTTAAAAGCTTATCCTCTACCATGCCTCAAGATACGCCGAACCACACGACACCAATCCTGTAGAATGCTTCTAAAGAAAATGTACAACCACAACTACACCACCAGGGTGATGGTTACTGGCTAACTGCTGCACTCTCCTAGTGCTGAATCCGTTCAAAATCTGTGTCACTGGATTTAGTGATCCTTGCTGGTACCTCTACAGATTTTGACGTGATGGCATTTGAGAGGGGCGTTCTGGTCCACATTTGGAGTACTAGGCGACCATTGTGGCATACTGGAATATGTCCCTGTCAGATAACCTAAAGCTTCGGGCATTGATATCTTGATGCATTGGAAAAGCAATTTTGCCGAAATAAACGTTAGTGTGAGCAGCAGCAGAACAGTGACCTGGACATGGTTGAAGTATCCATCTCTTTCTGCTCCATTGATTTGCTTTTTTAACAATTCGCAGGACCAATGTTATGTAGGGGCTTCCTTTATGCCCAATAGAGGCCTCCTTTATCTGTATTTTGCACCAATGAAACCTAGAGCATGGCTGCTGTTTTTCAAAAAAAAAACTCTTTATTCAATCTTTGAACATGAAACTAGCCTGTGGTTTTACTTGAAATTGTGCACACAGAAAAGGCATGATTCTGAACTTATGTGGGCTGTTGCATTTTATTATCTCCAGATCGACCTTCATGGGGATATATCTGGATTTCTAAGAGCACATCCTCTTGCTCCTTTAGTGTCACTTCACCACCTTGATCATGTCTATCCTCTTTACCCTGGTATGGATCGTGCGAAGGCGGTTGAGCATTTGTTCCGAGCAGCTAATGCTGACCCAGCGAGGATCCTTCAACAAACAGTGTGCTATGACCATTCAAGATCACTTACTGCTTCAGTAGCATGGGGCTATTCTGTCCAGGTTTTCAAAGGCAATGTACTGCTTCCTGACATCCTTGCTGTGCAAAAAACCTTTGTGCCATGGAGAAGAGGTCGCAATGTTACGGATGTTTTTATGTTTAGCACCAAGCATTATCCAAAGGACGAGTGCAAACGAGCTGCTCTTTTCTTCCTAAAAAGTATTTCTTCCGGCAAAGGCAAGATGGAAAGCAATTACAGTAGGCAGCTGCCCCAGAAATGCTTGCCAAACTTGATTCAGTTGAGGAATATGCAACAAATAAAAGTGAGATCAGAGCTACTGCATCTGGTTCCTGGGAAGGTATGACTAGGATTAGTGTTGTTGGGAATGGTGGCTTAAACTGCATTTTTAGCTGAAAATAAATTATAACATGGTTTTACTTTTCAGGCTTTAAGACGACACTGCTGTGACATCGTACCTTCTTCATCTGAAATCACCATGGACATTGACATCAGGAAATGCAAAGATGATGAATTGATCGCGATGCATTCGTAGTGATTCTTGAATAATATTGGATACTCATTTGGAGTAGATAATTTACAGCATGTTCTCGAATATACCTAATTTGCTTTTGTTATATACGGACCACACTGTCCCACTTCATTTTGGGTCTGTAGGTCTATGTAGAGTTAAAGCAACATACTGTGATGCACCATTGCCCAAAGTAATATAGTGAATCATTTTATATACTGTATTTGACATGTGTTCTAGCTTGCGATTTATCTAGCATCTGTTGAAGTATGAAGGCTGCACGTCAAGGACATCTAGAAGATTTCCAACTGAACACATATGATATAGTAGTAGTTAGGGAGTAGTTAGAGGTTTATTCTCTGTTGTAATTCTCCTCTATCTCCTCCTGTAAATCTTCTCCCCAGTTACAACTGAAACCCCACTGTATGCAGCTATGGGATAAGCCCCATCCTATCAATATAAGCCCATGCGGGCTGCGGCCCTCTTCGGAGGGTGGGACGCTTCACACAATTTACATGGTATACTGAGCCATTCTTTTGCATCTCATCTAGTGTCACAAGTCACAATCTGTACTACGAAATTCTCCCAACAATCGATGTATTTCAGAAAATAGGTGAGAATTTCAGAAAATTAGAAAGAAAAGAGAGAAGGAGATGAGCTAGGCCCAGCCAATTGGCGGCGGCAGCTAGGGTTCTTATATAAATTGGATGTAATAACATCTTATATTATGGGACGGAGCGAGTAGATAGTCCCCATTTGGGTAACAGGCTTCGTTTATACTCCAGCGAGCGACGGCGATCAACAAAAACAGGTGACAACTACAGAGTCGAAGAAACTGACGATGTTGAGCGCGCCAAATAACGGCCGACCACTCCCTTTCTCGTGTGCCACCAGATGCTCATAAACGATGCGGTATCTGTAGATTTTGGCTGTCCGTTAACTGAACTAATTCAGGTGTCGATTTCTTCAGGGATGTTTATCTTCAGTTCATGAAAATTTCCTCCCAGAGTGCACTCCTTCTCGAGTGTGGAAGCTTGGGAATGCAGTCTGGATGAATTCCTTGTCCTCCAACTGGCGGCTGTGTCCGGCAGGTTCACCTATTTTTCTTTTGAAACAAGGCAGAAGACTGGCCATTTTCATTCATTGATTAAGGAGAAGGTTTAGACATAAGCCACGTAGTGGTAAAAAGAAAAGTCCTACTCTTGCGACATAATAATACTCAAGTGCTTGGCTCGCGCCAACGCCCAAAGATGGAGCTCCTATTTGATTTTCATGACGATAATAGAGATCGAGCCAACGGTGTTGCGAAAAATTCTTGTGTTGCGCTCCTTCCAAATTTCCCAAGAGACAATCGTCATCACATGACCGATGGCCTTTCTATTGTGACCTCCACCATTCACCGCCTTTAGCCACCAAGCTTGAACAAAATCTTCATGTCGCCAAGTCATTGGCGAGTAGTCGTGATTGCCAAGCCAAGTGGAGATCTCGTTCCAAATTCGGGTAGTGATTCTACATCAGAATAGGAGGCGGGCAACAGATTCTTGCACTTGCTTGCAGAGAGGGCATAGACCATAGTTTGGCCATCCCCGCCGATGGAATCGGTCGGCCGCCCACACACTACTTTGGAGGATTAGCCAAGCAGAAAAATTGCATTTTGGCGGAGCTCACATCTTCCAAATCATAGCAGTCGTCCGTCCAAAGGTGAGCCTAGCAATCTACACCATTTACACCGAAGTTGTATGTTCGCCACTAGATGTGAATTTGCAAGATATTCTGTCTTTCCTATCTTGGCTGAGGGTAGCACCAGCAAGCATCTCCCAAAGGGTTGCAAACTCCTGAATAAGTCAAGGTGAGGCCCTGTTGGGTGTCAATTCGAGGGATCCAAACATTGTTGTTACGAGCCTTGCTGACCAATCATGCCTTCTTTTTTGATACCTCAAGATCTTAGGCGTGGCATCTTGGGGTTGAAGACTATTCAACTATGAAGATTCCTAGAATTTAGCCTTTTTACCATAGAACACCCGCGTGGTTGCAACAAAAAGATCTATGTCACTTCCATTACAAGGCGTTCCCATCCCAACCAAAGTCTTGATTGGGTCAGCCCACTCGAACCTCAGCCAACGCAGTCGAAGAGCGGTTGTAAACTTCTCGAGGCTGAGCACACCCAGGGCACCATAAATCTTGGGCTTGCAAACTAGGTCCCAATTAACCTTACCCTTGTTGCCAGTCATCTAATCACAACCTGCCCAAAGATAGGCACGTCTCAAGCTATCAATCTTCTTCCTTACTTCAACTAGGAAATCAAGTGACGTGAGGTGATAAATGGAGATGGCCGTAAGGACGACTTTGACTAGAACAATGCGTCCTGGTGCAGCCACATGCATAGCCATCCAGGGTGGAAGTTTGCCTGCCACCTTCTCCACTAAATACTGAAAGTGGATGCGCTTGAGTCTCGTAACTGATAGAGGAAGACCAAGATATCTCATCAGGAAAGAGGTTCGGACCACTGGGAAGTCCTATAGGATGTCATCGAGGTTGATGTTGCCACAACGAATGGGCGCCACAAGGCTTTTGCCGCAGTTGGTGACCAAACCTAAAGGAGCTTAGTGTCGAGGCCAGGAAATTGATGTCATCTTTGAGCGGCACAACAAAGTTGGCCGCACCATGAGCATACAAGGATGCCCGAATGGGGCGACCGAGGAGGGAATGTAGCTTGCCTTGATCGGTAGTCTTGGCGAGGATATAATGCAGCGGGTCAATGGCGAGGATGAAAAGTAGGGGGGAGGACCCTCCCCCGGTCGTAGACCACACCCATGCATGATTGGGTCACCAGCAACATCATTGAGAAAAATTCTATAGGAGGTCGTGGATAGAAGAGCGGAGATGCAGTTGCGGAAAAGGCTCGAGAAATGATGGTGACTCAGTAAATCCATCATATAATCCATCTAACTAAGTCGAAGGCTTTCATGACGTCAAGCTTGAAGAGCAAGGTTGGAGATTTGTTGCGGTGAAATCGACGAGCCAAGTTGCGGACATACATGAAGTTATTATGGATACTCCTTTTCTCGATGAATGCACTTTGTGTATTGAAAACGAGTGTGGGCATGTGAGGAGCTAGTCAAGTGACCATTATCTTAGCAACCACATGAAATAGAGTTATGGGCCTAGTTGGAGAGATGTCCTCCGCCCCATCCTTCTTGGGATGACCGCAATGTTAGCCGAGTTGAGTCAGTGGAGGTTGGAACTATGGAGAGTAGAAACATTATTGCCAACTTGCATAATCTCGGGCTTGATGATGTCCCAACACCCTTTGAAAAAAGCCCCAGTGATGCCATATGGACATGGGGCTTTATCACCAGGAAGATATTTGATTGTTGTGGTGTGAAATATGACAATAAGATAGAGGGGGAACAAGTCCTGATCAAGCAAGATGCAGGGGATGATGCAATGGTGTATACAGGTTCAGGACCCTTGCGGTGGAGGTAAAACCCCTATTCCCGTTCTTCGAGGAGAGTGTTCTTGCATATGATTTTTTGAGTACAGATGTTCCAAACTTGTAATAAGATGCCAATAGGGATGTTTATATAGAGTTCACTACCCTTGGCCTTCTTCTATGTTACGGGTGAGTTTAAGGCTAGTAATAATGCATGCCCACTACCATCAGTAACGGGCGCCTTAATGCCTAGATGCAGTGCCAGGCTCCATAGATGTGGCAACGTTCCCATCAATGCTAATGCCCATTGGAGGGTGCATCCAGGTGACTTAATATCCATTCAGGTAGTCTGTCCCGAGTGACTAAACCCTCGTCCATCAGGATGATTCAATGACACTTGGATAATGTGGGCCTGGGCTCTCATGGGTTTCTACTGGGTTTTAGGTCACCGAGGGCCTACCATGCATGAGATAACCTCGTCATTAGCCCCTGAATCTATTAGGATATTGAGAACTGAGTATCACTATCTGTTGGATTCGACCGAATGTTAATAGGGGACTGAGTCCTGAATGACCTTGAAGTTTGAATGAACCGCACGTTTGCCCGAGAAAAGATCTTGATGGATTCTAAAAAGAGCAAACCCTTTGTGGATCAAATTGTAGTGAACAAGTTTTAGTAAACGTGTGGTTGTACTCAATCATCTCTCGGAAGAGGCTGACTAGTTATCCAACTTGGATGTGTCATAAAATCTGAGTGATGATTATGGAGTTTGGACTAACTCTCTTGAGGAGACGACAATCATTATCCCAGATGAACACTGTTTTTTTTTCACCATCTTCGGATGCAGACTTGTGATTCAACACTTTGGATCCTAGACAAAGGCCCAAACTGTGCCGCGGGAAGCATTGAATTCACTCTTTGTTCTTTAGTTCCTGGGTCAAAAGACCATCTGATGAAATGGTTCACCGGTACTGGTTCTTGCACGATTGATCTGTGCGATGTGAAGCGATCACACGGAAATTTATTTCGGCTCCCGGGAGCACGTGCTTGAAGGAAATATGCCCTAGAGGCAATAATAAAGTTATTATTTATTTCCTTATTTCATGATAAATGTTTATTATTCATGCTAGAATTATATTAACCGGAAACATAATACTTGTGTGAATACATAGACAAACAGAGTGTCACTAGTATGCCTCTACTTGACTAGCTCGTTGATCAAAGATGGTTAAGTTTCCTTGCCATAGACATGAGTTGTCATTTAATTAACGGGATCACATCATTAGGATAATGATGTGATTGACTTGACCCATTCCGTTAGCTTAGCACTCGATCGTTTAGTATGTTGCTATTGCTTTCTTCATGACTTATACATGTTCCTATACCTATGAGATTATGCAACACCCGTTTATCGGAGGAACACTTTGTGTGCTACCAAACGTGACAACATAACTGGGTGATTGTAAAGGTGCTCTACAGGTGTCTCCGAAGGTACTTGTTGGGTTGGCGTATTTTGAGATTAGGATTTGTCACTCCGATTGTCGGAGAGGTATCTCTGGGCCCTCTCAGTAATGCACATCACTTAAGCCTTGCAAGCATTGCAACTAATGAGTTAGTTGCGAGATGATGTATTACGGAACGAGTAAAGAGACTTGCCGGTAACGAGATTGAACAAGGTATTGAGATACCGACGATCGAATCTCGGGCAAGTAACATACCGATGACAAAGGGAACAACGTATGTTGTTATGCGGTCTGACCGATAAAGATCTTCGTAGAATATGTGGGAGCCAATATGAGCATCCAGGTTCAGCTATTGGTTATTGACCGGAGACATGTCTCGGTCATGTCTACATAGTTCTCGAACCCGTAGGGTCCGCACGCTTAACGTTTCGATGACGGTTATATTATGAGTTTATGTGTTTTGATGTACCGAAGGTAGTTCGGAGTCCCGGATGTGATCAGGACAAGACGAGGAGTCTCCAAATGGTCGAGACGTGAAGATTGATATATTGGAAGCCTATGTTTGGATATCGAAAGTGTTCCGGGTGAAATCAGGATTTTACCGGAGTACCGGGAGGTTACCGGAACCCCCCGGGGACTTAATGGGCCTTAGTGAACATAGGTGGAAGAGAGGAGAGGCGACTAGGGCTGGGCCGCGTGCCCCCCCCCCAGTCCGAATAGGACAAGGAGAGGGGGGCGGCGCCCCCCTTCCTTCTTCTCCTCCACTCTTTCCCCCTCCCAAGTCCTAATCCAACTAGGAAGGGGGGGGGGGATTCCTACTCCCGGTGGGAGTAGGACTCCTCCTGGCGCGCCTCCTCCCTGGCCGACCGCACCCCCCCTTGCTCCTTTATATACGGGGGCAAGGGGCACCCCATAGACACAACAATTGATCTGTTTGATCTTTTAGCCGTGTGCGGTGCCCCCCTCCACCATAGTCCACCTCGATAATACTGTAGCGGTGCTTAGGTGAAGTCCTGCGTCGGTAGAACATCAACATCGTCACCACGCCGTCGTGCTGACGAAACTCTCCCTCAACACTCGGCTGGATCGGAGTTCGAGGGACGTCATCGGGCCGAACGTGTGCTGAACTCGGAGGTGTTGTACGTCCGATGACTTGATCGGTCGGATCGTGAAGACGTCTGAATACATCAACGCGTTGTGCTAACGCTTCCGCTTTCGGTCTACGAGGGTACGTGGACAACACTCTCCCCTCTCGTTGCTATGCATCACCATGATCTTGCGTGTGCATAGGATTTTTTTTGAAATTACTACGTTCCCCAACAGTGGCATCAGAGCCTGGTTTTATGCGTAGATGTCATATGCACGAGTAGAACACAAGTGAGTTGTGGGCGATATAAGTCATACTGCTTACCAACATGTCATACTTTGGTTTGGCGGTATTGTTGGATGAAGCGCCCCGGACCGACATTACACGTACACTTACGCGAGACTGGTTCTACCAACGTGCTTTGCACACAGGTGGCTGGCGGGTGTCAGTTTCTCCAGCTTTAGTTGAATCGAGTGTGGCTACGCCCGGTCCTTGCAAAGGTTAAAACAACACCAACTTGACAAACTATCGTTGTGGTTTTGATGCGTAGGTAAGAACGGTTCTTGCTAAGCCAGTAGCAGCCACATAAAATTTGCAACAACAGAGTAGAGGACGTCTCACTTGTTTTTGCAGGGCATGTTGTGATGTGATATGGTCAATACATGATGCTAAATTTTATTGTATGAGATGATCATGTTTTGTAACCGAGTTATCGGGAACTGGCAGGAGCCATATGGTTGTCGTTTTATTGTATGCAATGCAATCGCCCTGTAATGCTTTACTTTATCACTAAGCGGTAGCGATAGTCGTAGAAGCATAAGTTGGCGAGACGACAACGATGCTACGATGGAGATCAAGGTGTCGCGCCGGTGAAGATGGTGATCATGACGGTGCTTCGGAGATGGAGATCACAAGCACAAGATGATGATGGCCGTATCATATCACTTATATTGATTGCATGTGATGTTTATCTTTTATGCATCTTATCTTGCTTTGATTGATGGTAGCATTATAAGATGATCTCTCACTAAATTATCAAGGTATAAGTGTTCTCCCGAGTATGCACCGCTATGAAAGTTCTTCGTCTTTGAGACACCACGTGATGATCGGGTGTGATAGGCTCTACGTTCAAATACAAAGGGTGCAAAACAGTTGCACACGCGGAATACTCAGGTTAAACTTGACGAGCCTAGCATATAAAAGATATGGCCGCGGAACATTGAGACCGAAAGGTCGAGCGTGAATCATATAGTAGATATGATCAACATAGTGATGTTCACCATTGAAACTACTCCATCTCACGTGATGAACGGACATGGTTTAGTTGATTTGGATCACGTGATCACTTAGATGATTAGAGAGATGTCTATCTAAGTGGGAGTTCTTAAGTAATATGATTAATTGAACTTAAATTTATCATGAACTTAGTCCTGGTAGTATTAGCATATCTATGTTGTAGATCAATAGCTCGCGTTTAGCTGCCCTCTTTTATTTTGATATGTTCCTAGAGAAAACTAAGTTGAAAGATGTTAGTAGCAATGATGCGGATTTGGTCTGTGATATGAGGATTAACCTCATTGTTGCACAGAAGTATTATGTCCTTGATGCACCACTAGGTGACAGAACTATTGTAGGAGCAGATGCAGACGTTATGAACGTTTTGACAAAAGCTCAGTATGATGACTACTTGATAGTTTAGTGCACCATGCTTTACGGCTTAGAATCGGGACATCAAAAATGTTTTGAACGCCACGGAGCATATAAGATGTTCCAAGAGTTGAAATTGGTATTTCATACTCGTGCCCATGTCGAGAGGTATGAGACCTCTGACAGTACTTTGCCAATAAGATGGAGGAGAATAGCTCAACCAGTGAGCATGTGCTCAGATTGTCTGAGTACTACAATTACTTGAATCAAGTGGAAGTTAATCTTCCAGATAAGATAGTAATTGACAAAGTTCTCTAGTCACTATCACCAAGTTAATAGAACTTCGTGATGAACTATAATATGCAAGGGATGACGAAAGTAATTCCCGAGCTCTTCGCGATGCTGAGATCGCGAAGGTAGAAATCAAGAAAAGAGCATCAAGTGTTGATGGTTAACAAGAACACTAGTTTCAAGAAAAGGGCAAAGGGAAAGATGGGGATCTTCAAGAAGAACGGCAAGCAAGTTGCTGCTCAAGTGAAGAAGCCCAAGTTTGGACCTAAGCGTGATACTGAGTGCTTCTACAGCAAAAAGGACTGGTCACTGGAAGTGGAACTACCCCAAATAATTGGCGGATAAGAAGGATGGCAAAGTGAACAAAAGTATATTTGATATACATGTTATTGATGTGTACTTTACTAGTGTTTATAGCAACCCCTCAGTATTTGATACTAGTTCGGTTGCTAAGATTAGTAACTCAAACGGAGTTGCGAATAAGCAGAGACTAGTTAAGGGTGAAGTGACGATGTGTGTTGGAAGTGGTTCCAAGATTGATATGATCATCATCGCAGACTCCATATACTTTCGGGATTAGTATTGAACCTAAGTAAGTGTTATTTGGTGTTTGCGTTGAGCATGAATATGATTTGATCATGTTTATTGCAATACGGTTATTCATTTAAGTTAGAGAATAATTGTTGTTTTGTTTACATGAATAAAACCTTATATGGTTACACACCCAATGAAAATGGTTCGTTGGATCTCGATTGTAGTGATACACATATTCATAATATTGAAGCCAAAAGATGCAAAGTTAATAATGATAGTGCAACTTATTTGTGGCACTGCCGTCTAGGTCATATTGGTGTAAAGCGCATGAAGAAACTCCACGCTGATGGGATTTTGGAATCACTTGATTATGAATCACTTGATGCTTGCGAACCATGCCTTATGGGCAAGATGACTAAACTCCGTTCTCCGGAACAATGGACCAAGCAACTGGCTTATTGGAAATAATACATACTGATGTATGCGATCTGATGAGTGTTGAGGCTCGCGTCGGGTATCGTTATTTTCTGACCTTCACAGATGATTTGAGCAGATATGGGTATATCTACTTGATGAAATATAAGTCTAAAACATTTGAAAAGTTCAAAGAATTTCAGAGTGAAGTGGAAAATCATCGCGATCTGATCGCGGAGACAAATATTTGAGTTACGAGTTTGGTCTTCAATTAAAACAATGTGGAATAGTTTCACAAATTCGTGCCACCTGGAACACCACAACATAATGGTGTGTCCGAACGTCATAACCATACTTTATTGGATATAGTGCAATCTATGATGTCTCTTACCGATTTACCACTATCGTTATAGGGTTATGCATTAGAGACAGCTGCATTCACGTTAAAAAGGGCACCATCTAAATCCGTTGAGATGACACCTTATGAACTGTGGTTTGGCAAGAAACCAAAGTTGTCGTTTCTTAAAGTTTGGGGTTGCGATGCTTATGTGAAAAAGTTTCAACATGATAAGCTTGAACCCAAATCGGAGAAATGCGTCTTCATAGGATACCCAAAGGAGACTATTGGGTATATCTCACAAATCCGAAGGAAAATTCGTTGCTAAGAATGGATCCTTTCTAGAGAAGGAGTTTCTCTCGAAAGAAGTGAGTGGGAGGAAAGTAGGACTTGATGAGGTAACTGTACCTGCTCCCTTATTGAAAAGTAGTTCATCACAGAAAATATGTTCCTGTGACTCCTACACCAATTAGTGAGGAAGCTAATGATGATGATCATGTAACTTTAGATCAAGTTACTACCGAACCTCGTAGGTCAACCAGAGTGAGATCCACACCAGTGTGGTACAGTAATCCTATTCTGGAGGTCATGTTACTTGACCATGACGAACCTACGAACTATGAGGAAGCGATGATGAGCCCAAATTCTGCGAAATGGTTTGAGGCCATGAAATCTGAGATGGGATCCATGTATATGAGAACAAAGTATGGACTTTGACTGACTTGCCCAAATGATCGGCGAGCCATTAAGATTAAATGGATCTTCAAGAGGAAGACGGACGCTGATGGTAGTGTTACTATCTACAAAGCTAGAATTGTCGCAAAAGGTTTTCGACAAGTTCAAGGTGTTGACTACGATGAGAGTTTCTCACTCGTATCTATGCTTAAGTCTGTCTGAATCATGTTAGCAATTGCCGCATTTTATGAAATCTGGCAAATGGATAAACAAAACTGCATTCCTTAATGGATTTATTAAAGAAGAGTTGTATATGATGCAACCAGAAGGTTTTGTCAATCCTAAAGGTGCTAACAAAATATGCAAGCTCCAGCGATCCATCTATGGACTGGTGCAAGCATCTTGGAGTTGGAATATACGCTTTGATAAGTTGATCAAAGCATATAGTTTTATACAGACTTGCGGTGAAGCCTGTATTTACAAGAAAATGAGTGGGAGCACTACAACATTTCTGATAAGTATATGTGAATGACATATTGTTGATCGGAAATAATGTAGAATTATTCTGCAAAGCATAAATGAGTGTTTGAAAGGAGTTTTTCAAAGAAAGACCTCGGTGAAGCTGCTTACATATTGAGCATCAAGATCTATAGAGATAGATCAAGAAGCTTGATACGTTTTTTCAATGAGTACATACCTTGACAAGATTTTGAAGTAGTTCAAAATGGAACAGTCAAAGAAAGAGTTCTTGCCTGTGTTACAAGGTGTGAAATTGAGTAAGACTCAAAGCCCGACCACGGCAGAAGATAGAAAGAGAATGAAAGTCATTTCCTATGCCTCAGCCATAGGTTCTATAAAGTATGCCATGCTGTGTACCAGATCTATTGTATACCCTACACTGATTTTGGCAAGGGAGTACAATAGTGATCTAGGAGTAGATCACTGGACAGCGGTCAAAATTATACTTAGTGGAATAAGGATATGTTCTCGATTATGGAGGTGACAAAAAGGTTCGCCGTAAAGGGTTACGTTGATGCAAGTTTTGACACTGATCCAGATGACTCTAAGTCTCAGTCTGGATACATATTGAAAGGGGGAGCAATTAGCTAAAGTAGCTCCGTGCAGAGCATTGTTGACATAGAAATTTGCAAAATACATCCGGATCTGAATGTGGCAGACCCGTTGACTAAACTTCTCTCACAAACAAAACATGATCACACCTTAGTACTCTTTGGGTGTTAATCACATAGCGATGTGAACTAGATTATTGACTCTAGTAAACCTTTGGGTGTTGGTCACATGATGATGTGAACTATGGGTGTTAATCACATTGTGATGTGAACTATTGGTGTTAAATCACATGGCGATGTGAACTAGATTATTGACTCTAGTGCAAGTGGGAGACTGAAGGAAATATGCCCTAGAGGCAATAATAAAGTTATTATTTATTTCCTTATTTCATGATAAATGTTTATTATTCATGCTAGAATTGTATTAACCGGAAACATAATACTTGTGTGAATACATAGATAAACAGAGTGTCACTAGTATGCCTCTACTTGACTAGCTCGTTGATCAAAGATGGTTAAGTTTCCTAGCCATAGACATGAGTTGTCATTTAATTAACGGGATCACATCATTAGGAGAATGATGTGATTGACTTAACCCATTCCGTTAGCTTAGCACTCGATCGTTTAGTATGTTGCTATTGCTTTCTTCATGACTTATACATGTTCCTATGACTATGAGATTATGCAACTCCCGTTTATCGGAGGAACACTTTGTGTGCTACCAAACGTCACAACGTAACTGGGTGATTATAAAGGTGCTCTACAGGTGTCTCCGAAGGTACTTGTTGGGTTGGCGTATTTCAAGATTAGGATTTGTCACTCCTATTGTCGGAGAGGTATCTCTGGGCCCTCTCGGTAATGCACATCACTTAAGCCTTGCAAGCATTGCAACTAATGAGTTAGTTGTGAGATGATGTATTACGGAACGAGTAAAGAAACTTGCCGGTAACGAGATTGAACTAGGTATTGAGATACCGACGATCGAATCTCGGGCAAGTAACATACCGATGACAAAGGGAACAACGTATGTTGTTATGCAGTCTGGCCGATAAAGATCTTCGTAGAATATGTGGGAGCCAATACGAGCATCCAGGTTCCGCTATTGGTTATTGACCGGAGACATGTCTCGGTCATGTCTACATAGTTCTCGAACCTGTAGGGTCCCCACGCTTAACGTTTCGATGACGGTTATATTATGAGTTTATGTGTTTTGATGTACCGAACGTAGTTCGGAGTCCCGGATGTGATCACGAACATGACGAGGAGTCTCGAAATGGTCTAGACGTGAAGATTGATATATTGGAAGCCTATGTTTGGATATCGGAAGTGTTCCGGGTGAAATCAAGATTTTACCGGAGTACTGGGAGGTTACCGGAACCCCCCGGGGACTTAATGGGCCTAAGTGGGCCTAGGTGGAAGAGAGGAGAGGCGGCTAGGGCTGGGTCGCGCGCCCCTCCCCCCCCCCGATCCGAATAGGACAAGGAGAGGCGGCGCCCCCCCGCCTTCCTTCTTCTCCTCCACTCTTTCCCCCTCCCAAGTCCTAATCCAATTAGGAAAGGGGATTCTCTCCACGCGCCTCCTCCTGGCCGGCCGCACCCCCCTTGCTCCTTTATATACGGGGCAAGGGGCACCCTATAGACACAACAATTGATCTGTTTGATCTTTTAGGCGTGTGCGGTGCCCCTCCACCATAGTCCACCTCGATATCTTGAAGCGGTGCTTAGGCGAAGCCTGCGTCGGTAGAACATCAACATCGTCACCACGCCGTTGTGCTGACGAAACTCTCCCTCAACACTTGGCTGGATCGGAGTTCGAGGGACGTCATCGGGCTGAACGTGTGCTGAACTCGGAGGTGTCGTATGTTCGGTACTTGATCGGTCGGATTGTGAAGACGTACGACTACATCAACCGCGTTGTGCTAACGCTTCCGCTTTCGGTCTACGAGGGTACGTTGACGACACTCTCCCCTCTCGTTGATATGCATCACCATGATCTTGCGTGTGCGTAGAAATTTATTTGAAATTACTACGTTCCCCAACAGTGCTCCTGCGCGCAAAAATAATTTTTGAAATGTCAAAAAAAATCCCAATTTATGTATTGTTAGTCACATCAAAATGCTACCTGCAAAGTTTCAGGCAAAAACGTTAGACATTTTGGCATGTGCAGAAAAAAACAAATTAAACATCAAATCTTACCCGAAATGACACCCAAAATTTGTTTTTTTTCACCGACGGAAACTTCTGTTCCGTTTCGTATGAAAACTGTCAAGCATGGTTGCGACACTAACACAAATATCCACAAAAAAGTTCAGATTTTCTTGAAATGTTTTAATGCATTTTTTGAGTTACTGTTCACCCAGAGCACCAAAGCGCCTTCCCAGTATCACACGGTTTTTTTTGTACTGATCATGCGGAAAGTTTATTTTTGGGGCGTCTTCAATCGGGATAGAAGTTCCATCTGACTGAATTATCATGCCCAATGCCTTCTCTGAACGGATCACAGGAAATCCTTTGTGCGTGCTTAGGCTTTTTTTGGTTTGTGGGAATTTTGTAGGAATTCTATAGGATAGTATTTGCAAAGAAAAAATTCTTTTGAAGCCCTTTGGTTTGTAGGAATGCCCTTTGGTTTGTAGGAATGAATTCATATTCCTATGTAGGTTAGAAATCAATCCTTCACATTTTGAAGAGAAAAAACATTAGCTTAGACTTAATGGAAAAATTCCTATCCTATGCATCAAATGTCATCTTTTTCTTTATAGGAATTGAGATGAATGTCATCTCTTAAAAGTTTCTCTACGGGATTGCAAGGATTTGATGGAATGGTCTACAGGAAATTTCTTGATTCTTGTGCTTGAATCCCTCTTGACTGCAGCAGGCATGATGATGGGTGCAGACGACGCCTCAAATTTCATGCCCATTTACTCCATTTACTATTTTATTTTTGAATAAAAAATAATTTATCAAAAATGATTTTCACCCTAGTTTATAGATAAAGGAACTGACCCACAGACAATCTGGTACAAACACACTCTATCACAACACCCTCACACATCCAAGGCTGGAAATTTTTCTAAAATAAAAATCCCAATGCTGAAAACATAGAAGCTTAAATAAATATCCAATCAAATTGCGTTATCGTATTCTTACTTGTTCTTCGATTGCATGAAGGAATCGACTTTCCTGGTCAGGCTGATCGTGCTTCTGGCATCGTCAGTAACTTCAGGAGATTGGTTTAGCGACTGCTAAGGCGCAAGACCGTGCATGTTTGTAGTCGGATCGTCATAGTCGACTCCACCAAATCGATAGTATATCATCTCATCGAAAGATCAGGAAACCCTCACCTCTATCAAACGGACAACAACTTAGATGAGTAATTTGCTAAATCTCATTTACTTGATACTCCCTCCGTTCCTAAATATTTGTCTTTCTAGAGATTTCACCGAGTGACTACATACGGAGTGAATCTGTACTCTCAAATATGTCCACATACATTCGTATGTTGTAGTCCATTTGAAATGTCTAGAAAGACAAATATTTTGAAACGGAGGGAGTATTTAGTAAACCTTTTTAAAACAACTTAGACGGCAAACACTTCTGTCCCTACCACAAATCCGCAGTCTTGTTGAAAGACTTACAGTTGTTGTAGGAGTGTGACGCTTGTAGTTGCATGTCTAGTGAGATATATACAAGTGTTCTCCGGCAAAACACTTCCGCCCTCAAGTTGTAGTTGTGTTTAAGACATACAACTACAGGGCCGGCCCAAGGCGGGGTGGGGCTCCCATATTTTCTTTGACTTGAATTTTTTATGAACATTTTTTGAAATTTCGATGAAGTTTTTTGTATTTCATGAACAAAATTTAAATTCACTGAACATTTTTTTGAATTTGACAAACAAAATTTGAATTTTATGAACATTTAAAAAATTTCATGAACATTTTTGAAATATGATGTTTTTTTAATTTAATGAACACATTTTGAATTTCAAATAACGTTCAACCCCGATCTAAAAAACATTCAAATTTCAAAAGATGATCACTGGTTTATTAAATGTTCCTGGATTTCAGAAAATGTTCATGAATTTGGAGATAAGAATAAGAAAACGAGAAAATGGAAAAAGGAAAGAAAAGAAAAAGGATAAAAAATCAAAAGAGAAAAACAAGAAAAACCCCGTTTGGTACGTTCTAGAACCTGCCAAAACCGAAAGTGAGCTAGTTGGACCGGCCCACATGTACGCAGCGGGGATCCCGAGGATACACGTGCGCTCGCTGTCAGACGACCTATGCGGCAAATAGGATCCTCATTCATCATGGGAGGTCCTGATTAGCACTAATTCGAACATGGACCTACATACCCGAATTGGCTAGCGGGTGCTCGAGCACGAGCTTAGCGGGCTGAGGCCCAACTAGGCGCTTTGCCCGGCTTGACGTGCTAGCTCACCTCGCTAGTTTTCTAATAATAATAATAATAATAATAATAATAATAATAATAATAATAATAATAATAATAATAATAATAATAATAATAATAATAATAATAATAATAATAATAATAATAATAATAATAATAATAATAATAATAATAATAATAATAATAATAATAATAATAATAATAATAATAATAATAATAATAATAATAATAATAATAATAATAATAATAATAATAATAATAATAATAATAATAATAATAATAATAATAATAATAATAATAATAATAATAATAATAATAATAATAATAATAATAAGAAGAAGAAGAAGAAGAAGAAGAAGAAGAAGAAGAAGAAGAAGAAGAAGAAGAAGCTCACATCGCTATAAACCGGGGGAGACTAGTATAGGATTTGCCCTTAGGTGAGATCAATCTTTTTGAAGATAGAAAACATATTCAAGAATTATGAAAATATTTGAAGGCACACATCCATGTTTGATGTACAATCTCAAAAAGTTTCAACTCCTAATTCAAACTACACTTATATAGAGAACTAAAAAGACAAAATCGTTTGTGAATAGTATCAAATACTATTCACCCAAAGCTGACACTATTCATAGTCAAAAATTTCTTTTTCGAATCTCTAATTGTAGATCAAGTTTTGAGCTGATTTTCTTTAGAGTTGTAGGTATGCTGTAAAAAAAGTCAGATATTTTTGATGGTGTAAATATGGAATTTTTGGGTTGATCCTACTATCTCACCTAAAGAGCAAATCATATACTAGTCTCCTCCCCAGTAAACCAGGGAAAAAAAATAGAGTGTTAGTATACTGAAAACCAGGAAAAAAACTGACACTCTGGTTTTCTATATATAAAATAATTTCATAAATTTGTTTTTTGCAAAAATAAAGAAAGTTCAGAGGAACTTATAAAAATTATCATGAATTTGAAAGAGTAGTTTGCAAATATATAAAAAGTTCATCGATTTTGAAAAAATATGAATCTGAAAAAAGTCATTAGTTTTGAAAAAATCTCAAAAATTTGAAAAAGTTCATCAATTTGGAAAAGAAATGTTCACAAAAATGGAAAACATTTATCAAAATTTGAGAAAAGTTCATCAATTTGGAGAAAAAGGTTCATCAATTTTGGAAAAGAAGTTCATAGATTTTTTGAAAATGTTCGGAATTTGAAAAAAAATCATCTGTTCTGAAAAAAGTTCATTGAATTTAAAAACAAGCTCATCAATTTTGAAAAAGAAGTCAAAAAAAAAGGAAAAAGTTCATCAATTTTGAAAAATGTTCGTGAATTTAAAAAAGAAACAAAGAAAACAGAAACAGGAAAAAGAAAAGGCAGACAAAAACGAACTGAAAGAATGTGGGCTGGCCTGCTACTAGACCTAGAAGGCGCCGAATAGGTTAGTTGGTTCATCGCCGTGTTACTTTGTGTGAAAAAAATCACAGCCGAAGAAACACATGGGAACCAAGCTCAACGCGTGGACCGTATAAGCAATCATGATGCACACGGCCCATCAGAAAAACAAACGCAACACAGGTGTGCCAGGACGAGAGAGAAACACCGGCCAGCACCAGACAAACAGTTTGCACCAATCTTGCAGCAATTTCATGTGGTTGGTTATGTGACATAGTTGATTTTTCCTCTCGATGAGAATTATAGCAAATCTGATATAAATAGCACAACAGAAAGAAAATTCTCAGGCATGCTTTCATGTTGATACGAGTCTTTACCTATGCAGCATGATTATATGTTAAGGCGAAGCTTGCCACATGCTGAGGTAGCATACTTCCGTGTTAAAAGAATAACTTAGTGAAGGCTAGATATCTAGTGTAAAAAACACTCTAGATTATGAGACCGAGGGAGTAAATTTTTTCTAAATTTGACTCTAGATCCACCTAGCTTTTTTTTAATGGGATCGATCTCTCTAGCTAGTCAGTGCCAGTTGTGAAAAGCAGATATGCATGCCGTACATACCAACCTACACCTGCAGTGTTTGTCCTTCCAAAAGGAGAGCATCTGCAGTGCAGCTGGTTTGAAGTTAGAACACCCTCGCTCACATTTTCTCGCTAGCACTTAATGCAATCGACATGATCTGATTCGATGCCCATCCCAGAGCATTAGCGACCGTCGATTTCTTCATCGTACGGCAGTCATAAACCCGTCGCTAGCCCACTTAATTAATCTCCCTGATCCTCTTGTTACGCTAGCTGGCTAGTTGCGTGCATGGGCCACTGTCAATGGATAGCTAGATATGAACATGACATGACCCAGCAACAACCACACGCCACATTGTACGTAATTGCAATTAACTGCTCGCTCGATCTAGCTAATCCAACTGATTGCATGGATTTATATATCACCTAAGCTAAGCTGGTAGCTAGCCATTGCATGGTATAAGTCTTTTCTGCCTCTCCGCGTTTTCTTCTGCTTGCCTCTTCCAGGTTCCAGCCGATCGATCAGCAGAGATGGAGATCCGGCGGCGGCGGGCACTGGCGATGGCCGTGGCGGCGGTGCTGGCCGCCGTGGCTGTTGCTCGGGTGGCCACGGATGCGACGAGTTACACGGTGGGGGCGCCGGACGGGCTGTGGGACATGCACACGGACTATGCCGAGTGGGTCGCCGCCAGGACGTTCCACCCCGGCGACAACATCAGTGAGCTAGCCGCACTAACTAACAGTACTAGACCCCACAGTACTGACAGTTAACTATTACATCTTCTCCTATGCGCGCTGTGCTGCAGCGTTCACGTACTCGAGGGAGCTGCACGACGTGGTGGAGGTGGGCAAGGCCGGCTACGACGCCTGCTCCAGCGCAAACAACCTCTCCGCCTTCCGAACCGGCAACGACGTCGTCGCGCTCACCGCCGTCGGCACGCGTTACTTCCTGTGCGGCCTCACCGGCCACTGCGACAGCGGAATGAAGATCAAGGTCGACGTGGTCGCCGCGTCCACCGGTCCCGTAGCCGCGCCGCCCACTACGTCTGCCGGGGCTAACGTCGTCACAGGCCTTGGCGCGCTCGTGGTGACGCAGGCTCTCCTGGGCAGCATCAGCCCCTGGTGAAGTGTGTACGTACGTCCGTAGTATGCTTTTGGTATCCTTTTTTTTTTTTGAGGGTAGGTATCCTTTTTTTTTTTGGTTTGTGCTTTTGGTATCGCTGCTTGTGATTGATATTTCAGTTTTTCTTTCCGGTGGATCGCGTGTTCTGATTAAAGCATACATTTATAACTTGGTATCTGGAAATTTCCCACCAGCCACTTGCACTGGCTTGACTTCTGCATTCGAATGGACACAACCAAATTAAATTGCAATGTGCAACAAACTAGGAGGAAAACCAGCACGAGAGCTAGCCTGAAAGCAAGCCAACACAGTTCGGTGAACAGGAACATTTCACCGGCAACTCCGACGGCAACCCGCAAATTTCCTTCCGCATTCGTCCACGGATGGGTGACCATCTGCGGACATTGATGCGGGAGGACGCCATCAAACCATAGACACATACATTTTAACAACAGTTTAAACCAACTAGACGAAATTCATTCAAACACGGCCGGATTTCATATAAACACGGCTAGATGTCATATAAACATAATTACATTTACATCAATTAAGCGTGCTAGTCCAGCTCTCGAAGTATAATTAATACCTAATCTAAAATGGTCGTCGGCACCCGTTCCGCGTGTCCGGTCATGAGCCTGAGAACTAAAGCTTCGCCTTCTCTAGTTCCGCCTCGGTGCTCTCCAGCTCCGCCTCGGGAGACCCGAGAAATGAAGCTATCCATCTCCACGTCGCGGCCAAACGACTAATTGACCGCCGATGCTGAGCCCACCAAGCTTGGCGTCGACTGGAGGAGAGGAGCGGTGGCCTTTCTGGGACCAGAGAGGCGGTGACCTACCGTGTACTACTCTTCCTTGATGTCGGCGGCGCCCGCGGACGTGCCTGCCAGCTTCGTGGTCGTCGCGGCGGGGCACGACCTCGGCTATTTCCTCCTCCTCCTCGCTGTCGGTCTCGCCGAACACCGCCTTGCCTGCGTCATCACACTCCTTGTAGGCGGCCGCCACCTCCACCACCCGCTGGCGGTACCGCCAGCGGGCGAGGCGAATCTCGCGGGCAGAGCAGTAGTACTCGAGCAGCACCTACTTCTCTGCTAGGTCCGTGTCCGACGCGACCGCCCTGCCAGCGGCGAGCTGCTACTCCGCCTGCACGTGCTCCTGGAGGAGGTGGTGGTTGTAGGCGGCGTCCGCCTACGCCTCCTGGAACTGCTCCTCCTACTCGACACGGGCCTCGCCGATGGTCATGGTGCAATGCACCAGCTAGTGGAGGAGGAGGAGGAGGGTGGTGCCGGTTCATCGTCAGGAGCGTCCTCCATTGGTACGTCTTTGTCCTCCGACTGCTTGCCGGCCAGCCAGTCGGTAGCAATGGCGGCCATCTCCTTCTTCTGGTCCGACGTCAGCCCGTCCCAGAGAGCTTTGGCGGGGGAGGAATCCATGATGGAGTGGTGCAGAGAGTGATCGGAGCCGGAAGGCTGCGGCTATGGTCGGGGCAGCGGTTCATATAGCAATGGCGGCAGAAGGATGGACGGGTGGCGTTGGAGGAGACTGTTGGGGATCGTTGCAGAAAATAAAAATTTTCTACGCATCACCAAGATCAATCTATGGAGTCATCTAGCAACGAGAGAGAGGAGTGCATCTACATACCCTTGTAGATCGCGAGCGGAAGCGTTCAAGAGAACGAGGTTGATAGAGTCGTACTCGTCGTGATCCAAATCACCGATGATCCTAGCGCCGAACGGACGGCACCTCCGCGTTCAACACACGTACGGAGCGGTGACGTCTCCTCCTTCTTGATCCAGCAAGGGGAAAGGAGAGGTTGAGGAAGAGAGCTCCAACAACAGCACGACGGCGTGGTGGTGATGGAGTGGCCGTACTCCGACAGGGCTTCGCCAAGCACTTAATCGGAGGAGGAGAGGTGTTGGGGAGGGGAGGGGCTGCGCCTTGGATGTGGTGTGCAGCCTCCTCGCCTCTATTTATAGGGGAAGGAGGAAGGGGGCCGGCCCCCTCTAGATGAGATCTAGAGGGGGGGGGAGGGCTTGCCCCCAAGCAAGGGCGCCCCTCTGGGGTTCCCCAACCCTAGGCGCATGGGCCCAAGGGGGGGGGGGATGCGCCCAGCCCTCCAAGGGCTGGTTCCCTTTACCCCACGGCCCATGAGGCCCTCCGAGAGAGGTGGCCCCTCCCGATGGACCCCCGGAACCCCTCCGGTGGCCCCGGTACAATACCGATATGCCCCCGAACCTTTCCGGTGACCGTATGATAACTTCCCATATATAAATCTTCACCTCCGGACCATTCCGGAACTCCTCGTGACGTCCGGGATCTCATCCGGGACTCCGAACAACATTCGGTAATCACATACAAGTCTTCCTAATAACCCTAGCGTCATCGAACCTTAAGTGTGTTGACCCTACGGGTTCGGGAATCACGCAGACATGACCGAGACAGCTCTCCGGCCAATAACCAACAGCGGGATATGGATACCCATGTTGGCTCCCACATGTTCCACGATGATCTCACCGAATGAACCACGATGTCGAGGATTTCAAGTATCCCCATTACAATTCCCTTTGTCAATCAGTACGTTACTTGCCCGAGATTCGATCGTCGGTATCCCAATACCTCGTTCAATCTCGTTACCGGCAAGTCACTTTACTCGTACTGTAATGCATGATCCCGTGATCAACCACATGGTCACATTGAGCTCATTATGATGATGCATTATCGAGTGGGCCCAGACATACCTCTCCATCATACGGAGTGACAATCCCAGTCTCGATTCGTGCCAACCCAACAGACACTTTCGGAGATACCTGTAGTATACCTTTATAGCCACCCAGTTACGTTGTGACGTTTGGTACACCCAAAGCACTCCTACGGTATCCGGGAGTTACACGATCTCATGGTCTAAGGAAAAGATACTTGACATTAGAAAAGCTCTAGCAAACGAACTACACGATCTTGTGCTATGCTTAGGATTGGGTCTTTGTCCATCACATCATTCTCCTAATGATGTGATCCCGTTATCAATGACATCCAATGTCCATGGTCAGGAAACCGTAACCATCCATTGATCAACGAGCTAGTCAACTAGAGGCTCACTAGGGACATGTTGTGGTCTATGTATTCACACATGTATTACGATTTCCGGATAACACAATTATAGCATGAACGATAGACAGTTATCATGAACAAGGAAATATAATAAATACCATTTTATTATTGCCTCTAGGGCATATTTCCAATAGTCTCCCACTTGCACTAGAGTCAATAATCTAGTTACATTGTGATGAATCGAACACCCATAGAGTTCTGGTGTTGATCATGTTTTGCTCGCGGAAGAGGTTTAGTCAACGGATCTGCGACATTCAGATCCGTATGCACTTTGCAAATATCTATGTATCCATCTTGAACATTTTCACGAATGGAGTTGAAGCGACACTTGATGTGCCTGGTCTTCTTGTGAAACCTGGGCTCCTTGGCAAGGGCAATGGCTCCAGTGTTGTCACAGAAGAGAATCATCGGCCCCGACGCATTGGGAATAACTCCTAGGTCGGTAATGAACTCCTTCATCCAGGTTGCTTCATGTGCTGCCTCCAAGGCTGCCATGTATTCCGCTTCACATATAGACCCCGCCACGACGCTTTGCTTGCAAATCGCACCAGCTTATCGCCCCACCATTCAAAATATACACGTATCCGGTTTGTGACTTAGAGTCATCAGATCGTGTCGAAGCTAAGCGTCGGCGTAACCCTTCTGACGAGCTCTTCGTCACCTCCATAAACGAGAAACATATCCTTAGTCCTTTTCGGTACTTCAGGATATTCTTGACCGCTGTCCGGTGTTCCATGCCGGGATTACTTTGGTACCTTCCTACCAAACTTACGGCAAGGTTTACATCAGTGTCAGTACACAACATGGCATACATAATAGACCCTATGGCGAGGCATAGGGATGACACTCATCTTTTCTCTATCTTCGCGTGGTGGGGCATTGAGCCGAGCTCAATTTCACACCTTGCAACACTGAGCAAGAACCCTTCTTGGACTGATCCATATTGAACTTCTTCAATATCTTATCAAGGTATGTGCTTTGTGAAAGACCTATGAGGCGTCTCGATCTATCTCTATAGATCTTGATGCCTAATATGTAAGCAGCTTCTTCAAGGTCCTTCATTGAAAAACAATTATTCAATTAGGCCTTAATGCTGTCCAAAAGTTCTATATCATTTCCCATCAAAAGTATGTCATCTACATATAATATGAGAAATGCTACAGAGCTCCCACTCACTTTCTTGTAAACGCAGGCTTCTCCATAAGTCTGCATAAACCCAAACGCTTTGATCATTTCATCAAAGCGAATGTTCCAACTCCGAGATGCTTGCACCAGCCCATAGATGGAGCGCTGGAGCTTGCATACCTTGTTAGCATTCTTAGGATCGACAAAGCCTTCCGGCTGCATCATATAGAATTCTTCCTTAAGGAAGCCGTTAAGGAATGCCGTTTTGACGTCCATTTGCCATATCTCATAATCGTAGAATGCGGCAATTGCTAACATGATTCGGACGGACTTTAGCTTTGCTACGGGTGAGAAGGTCTCATCGTAGTCAACCCCTTGAAATTGTCGATAACCCTTAGCGACAAGTCGAGCTTTATAGATGGTAACATTACCATCCGCGTCCGTCTTCTTCTTAAAGATCCATTTATTTTCTATCGCTCGCCGATCATCAGGCAAGTCTGTCAAAGTCCATACTCTGTTTTCAAACATGGATCCTATCTCGGATTGCATGGCTTCAAGCCATTTGTTGGAATCTGGGCCCGCCATCGCTTCTTCAATAGTTTGAAGGTTCACTGTTGTCTAACAACATGATTTCCAGGACAGGGTTGCCATACCATTCTGGTGTGGATCGTGTCCTTGTGGACCTTCGAAGTTCAGTAGCAAATTGATCCGAAGTACCTTGATCATCATCATTAACTTCCTCTCTAGTCGGTGCAGGCACCACAGGAACATCTTCCTGAGCTGCGCTACTTTCCGGTTCAAGAGGCAGTACTTCATCGAGTTCTACTTTTCTCCCACTTATTTTTTCGAAAGAATCTCTTTCTCCAGAAAGGACCCGTTCTTGGCAACAAAGATCTTGCCTTCGGATCTAAGGTAGAATGTATACCCAATGGTTTCCTTAGGGTATCATATGAAGACGCATTTTCCGACTTGGGTTCGAGCTTTTCAGGTTGAAGTTTCTTGACATAAGCATCGCATCCCCAAACTTTTAGAAACGACAACTTAGGTTTCTTCCCAAACCATAATTCATACGGTGTCGTCTCAATGGATTTAGACGGTGCCCTATTTAAAGTGAATGTAGCTGTCTCTAGAATGTATCCCCAAAATGATAGCGGTAAATCGGTGAGTGACATCATAGATCGCACCATATCTAATAGAGTGCGATTACGATGTTCGGACACACCGTTACACTGAGGTTTTCCAGGCGGCGTGAGTTGTGAAACGATTCCACATTTCCTTAAGTGCGTACCAAATTCGTGACTTAAATATTCTCCCCCACGATCTGATTGTAAGAACTTTATTTTTCGGTCACGTTGATTCTCCACCTCATTCTGAAATTCCTTGAACTTTTCAAAGGTCTCAGACTTGTGTTTCATCAAGTAGACATACCCATATCTACTTAAGTCATCAGTGAGAGTGAGAACATAACGAGAGCCTCCGCGAGCCTCAACGCTCATTGGACCGCACACATCAGTATGTATGATTTCTAATATGTTGGTTGCTCGCTCCATTGTTCCGGAGAACGGGGTCTTGGTCATTTTGCCCATGAGGCATGGTTCGCATGTGTCAAATGATTCGTAATCAAGAGACTCCAAAAGTCCATCAGCATGGAGCTTCTTCATGCGTTTTACACCAATGTGACCAAGGCGGCAGTGCCACAAGTATGTGGGACTATCGTTATCAACCTTACATCTTTTGGTATCACACTATGAATATGTGTAACATCACATTCGAGATTCATTAAGAATAAACCATTGACCAACGGGGCATGACCATAAAAAATATCTCTCATATAAATAGAACAACCATTATTCTCAGATTAAAATAAGTAGCCATCTCGTATTAAACGAGATCCAGATACAATGTTCATGCTCAAAGCTGGCACTAAATAACAATTATTGACGTTTAAAACTAATCCCGTAGGTTAATGTAGAGGTAGCGTGCCGACGGCGATCACATCGACCTTGGAACCATTCCCGACGCGCATCGTCACCTCGTCCTTCGCCAGTCTCCGTGTATTCCGTGGCTCCTGTTTTGAGTTACAAATATGAGCAACCGCACCGGTATCAAATACCCAGGAGCTACTACGAGTACTGGTAAGGTACGCATCAATTACATGTATATCACATATACCTTTGGTGTTGTCGGCCTTCTTGTCTGCTAAGTACTTGGGGCAGTTCCGCTTCCAGTGTCCGCTTCCCTTGCAATAAAA
Source organism: Aegilops longissima (assembly GCA_021605205.1). Classification (NCBI taxonomy): domain Eukaryota; kingdom Viridiplantae; phylum Streptophyta; class Magnoliopsida; order Poales; family Poaceae; genus Aegilops; species Aegilops longissima. Next base: position 496,944,770 of record CM038682.1, on the reverse strand, counting down.
GCACTCAGTCTCAGGTTTGGGTCCATGCTTTGGCTTCTTCCCGGCAACTGGCTTACCGGGCGTGGCAACTCCCTTGCCGTCCTTCTTGAAGTTCTTCTTACCCTTGCCTTTCTTGAAACTAGTGGTTTTATTGACCATCAACACTTGATGTTCCTTTTTGATCTCCACCTCCGCTGATTTCAGCATTGAAAATACCTCAGGAATGGTTTTCACCATCCCCTGCATATTGTAGTTCATCACAAAGCTCTTGTAGCTAGGTGGGAGCGACTGGAGGATTAGGTCAATGACCGCGTCATCCGGAGATTAACTCCCAGTGAGACAAGCGGTTGTGCAACCAGATATTTTGAGTATGTGCTCATTGACGAACCATTCTCCTCCATCTTACAATCTGTAGAACTTGTCGGAGACTTCATATCTCTCGACCGGGCATGAGCTTGGAAAACCATTTTCAGCTCTTGGAACATCTCATATGCTCCGTGCTGCTCAAAACGCTTTTGGAGCCCCGGTTCTAAGCTGTAAAGCATGCCACACTGAACCAGGAGTAATCATCACTCTGCGACCGCCAGCGTTCATAACGTCTTGAGTTCTTTGGGAAAACGGGTGCTTCACCTAGCGGTGCATCTAGGACATATGCTTTCTTGGCAGCTATGAGGATGATCCTCAAGTTTCGGACCCAGTCTGTATAGTTGCTGCCATCGTCTTTCAGCTTGGTTTTCTCTAGGAACACGTTGAAGTTGAGGGCAACATTTGCGTGGGCCATTTGATCTACAAGATATATTGCAAAGATTTTAGACTAAGTTCATCATATTTTTTTTGACTATGCTAAGTTCATGATAATTAAGTTCATCTAATCAAATTATATAATGAACTCCCACTCAGATAGACATCCCTCTAGTCATCTAAGTGATACATGATCCGAGTCAACTAGGCCATGTCCGATCATCACGTGAGACGGACTAGTCATCAGCGGCAAACATCTTCATGTTGATCGTATCTTCTATACGACTCATGTTCGACCTTTCGGTCTCTTGTGTTCCGAGGCCATGTCTGTACATGCTAGGATCGTCAAGTCAACCTAAGTGTTTTGCATGTGTAAATCTGGCTTACACCCGTTGTATGTGAACGTTAGAATCTATCACACTCGATCATCACGTGGTGCTTCGAAACAACGAACTTTCGCAACGGGGCACAGTTAGGGGGAACACTTTCTTGAAATTATTATGAGGGATCATCTTATTTATGCTACCGTCGTTCTAAGAAAATAAGATGTAAAATATGATAAACATCACATGCAATCAAATAGTGACATGATATGGCTAATATCATTTTGCTCCTTTTGATCTCCATCTTCGGGGCGCCATGATCATCATCGTCACCGGCATGACACCATGATCTCCATCATCATGATCTCCATCATCGTGTCTTCATGAAGTTGTCACGCCAACGATTACTTCTACTACTATGGCTAACGGTTTAGCAATAAAGTAAAGTAATTACATGGCGTTATTTAATGACACGCAGGTCATACAATAAATAAAGACAACTCCTATGGCTCCTGCCGGTTGTCATACTCATCGACATGCAAGTCGTGATTCCTATTACAAGAACATGATCAATCTCATACATCACATATATTTCATTCATCACATCCTTTTGGCCATATCACATCACAAGGCATATGCTGCAAAAACAAGTTAGACGTCCTCTAATTGTTGTTGCATGTTTTTACGTGGCTTCAATAGGGTTCTAGTAAGAACGTTTCTTACCTACGCCAAAACCACAACGTGATATGCCAATTTCTATTTACCCTTCATAAGACCATTTTCATCGAATCCGATCTGACTAAAGTGGGAGAGACAGACACCCGCTAGCTACCTTATGCAACTAGTGCATGTCAGTCGGTGGAACCTGTCTCACGTAAGTGTACGTGTAAGGTCGGTCCGGGCCGCTTCATCCCACGATGCCGCCGAAACAAGATACGACTAGTAGTGGCAAGTAAATTGACAAAATCGACGCCCACAACAATCTTGTGTTCTACTCGTGCATAGAAACTACACATAGACCTAGCTCATGATGCCACTGTTGGGGATCGTAGCAGAAAATAAAAAATTTCTACGCATCACCAAGATCAATCTATGGAGTCATCTAGCAACGAGAGAGAGAGGAGTGCATCTACATACCCTTGTAGATCGCGAGCGGAAGCGTTCAAGAGAACGGGGTTGATGGAGTCGTACTCGTCGTGATCCAAATCACCGATGATCCTAGCGCCGAACGGACGGCACCTCCGCGTTCAACACACATACGGAGCGGTGACGTCTCCTCCTTATTGATCCAGCAAGGGGAAAGGAGAGGTTGAGGAAGAGAGCTCCAACAGCAGCACGGCGGCGTGGTGGTGATGGAGTGGCCGTACTTCGACGGGGCTTCTCCAAGCACTTAATTGGAGGAGGAGAGGTGTTGGGGAGGGGAGGGGCTGCGCCTTGGATGTGGTGTGCAGCCCTCCCCTCGCCCCTCTATTTATAGGGGAAGGAGGAAGGGGGCCGGCCCCCTCTAGATGAGATCTAGAGGGGGGGTTAAGGGAGGGCTTGCCCCCAAGCAAGGGGGGCGCCCCCTCTAGGGTTCCCCAACCCCCAACCCTAGGCGCATGGGCCCAAGGGGGGGGGGATGCGCCCAGCCCTCCAAGGGCTGGTTTCCTTTACCCCACGGCCCATGAGGCCCTCCGAGAGAGGTGGCCCCTCCCGGTGGACCCTCGGAACCCCTCCGGTGGCCCCGGTACAATACCGATATGCCCCCGAACCTTTCCAGTGACCATATGATAACTTCCCATATATAAATCTTCACCTCCGGACCATTCCGGAACTCCTCGTGATGTCCGGGATCTCATCCGGGACTCCGAACAACATTCGGTAATCACATACAAGTCTTCCTAATAACCCTAGCATCATCGAACCTTAAGTGTGTAGACCCTACAGGTTCGGGAATCACGCAGACATGACCGAGACAGCTCTCCGGCCAATAACCAACAGCGGGATCTGGATACCCATGTTGGCTCCCACATGTTCCACGATAATTTCATCGAATGAACCACGATGTCGAGGATTTCAAGTAACCCCGTATACAATTCCCTTTGTCAATCAGTACGTTACTTGCCCGAGATTCGATCGTCGGTATCCCAATACCTCGTTCAATCTCGTTACCGGCAAGTCACTTTACTCGTACCGTAATGCATGATCCCGTGATCAACCACTTGGTCACATTGAGCTCATTATCATGATGCATTACCGAGTGGGCCCAGAGATACCTCTCCGTCATACGGAGTGACAAATCCCAGTCTCGTTTCGTGCCAACCCAACAGACACTTTCAGAGATACTTGTAGTATACCTTTATAGCCACCCAGTTACGTTGTGACGTTTGGTACACCCAAAGCACTCCTACGGTATCCGGGAGTTACACGATCTCATGGTCTAAGGAAAAGATACTTGACATTAGAAAAACTATAGCAAACGAACTACACGATCTTGTGCTATGCTTAGGATTGGGTCTTTGTCCATCACATCATTCTCCTAATGATGTGATCCCGTTATCAATGACATCCAATGTCCATGGTCAGGAAACCGTAACCATCCATTGATCAACGAGCTAGTCAACTAGAGGCTCACTAAGGACATGTTGTGGTCTATGTATTCACACATGTATTACGGTTTCCGGATAACACAATTATAGCATGAACGATAGGCGATTATCATGAACAAGGAAATATAATAATAACCATTTTATTATTGCCTCTAGGGCATATTTCCAACAGAGACGCATCGGCAATCGCGTGCCATCAATATGGGCGGCAGACGAACGGACGGGTGGCCGTCGTTTTGTTTGAACGCACATCAGTCGCCTACATCGGGAAGCGGCGCGGGTGGCGTTCTCTCGGCCGACACGCTGCTTCAATGCCGGCATCAGTGAGTGGTTGTGTCCGCTCTGTCCGGGCATGAATGCAGGCGCTGACGCACTGGAGCGGCGTTGACCGAAAGCGCGCAGGATGGAGGAGGAGTTTTGAGTGGGTCAGGGCGGTCAGAAGCGGGCGTGGAATCGGTCCAAACTCTAGCAAAGCCCTCGATATTTTTCTTCAGTTTGCGAGAGAAAGTACGTTTGGACCGTACCGCTGACCAATATAAGACCGTGTTGGATGACTTTCGTGGTCCGGACACGGGAGGTGTTGGTGATGCACTAACTGGCAGGATCAGGCTGATTTATCTATTTTTTGAAACGCGAGGATGTACTTGTGCTGACAAAAGTATGACAGGTACAATTAGCTCGATCTGGTTGCAACAAATCCATGTGTTTGACCTTGTATCAGTACGCTCATCAATGGGCCTTACCGACCAACAGATTCGAATTGACCAGCCAACGACCAGCCCATGATAGCCAACTTCAAGTCCATCACATCAAATCATGGTCAACTTTGTCTGTAATTGTTTTTATCCTGCAAATTGTTTATTTGTGATTAGAAGAGTCATGTCACGTATCGCTTTATTAACTCATAATTTAGCATCAAACGCCCTTTATCGAAGAAACAAATTAAGAAAAAAACTTTATCTGTGTCAGAAGAGTCATGCCAAGTATCGACCTTATCCTTTCATTGTTGCATTTGCCTAGACGGCGACGACACGCAGACGAGCATCATCTGCCCCCTTTATCATGGCTTCTGCTACAGTTCTGCTGCTTGGCTATATGGTAATGTTGATTGGAACATGCTTGACAACCTGAGATGGTATTGTAAATTTTTACTACATTTGAATACAAAATCAGGTACTTCCTCTGTTTAAAACTATAAGATGTTATAAAAAATTTGTGAATCGGATATATATAAACACATTTTTAATATGTTTGTTCACTCATTTCAGTCTATATATGATCATATTAAAATATCCTAAACACCTTAGCTTTGTGAACGGAGGGAGTAGTCTATTGTTCATGCACAATATTTCGTGTTCAAACAAGTATAAAAGACAAAAAAATGCTGCACTTACGAAACATCTTATTAACCTCTCCATCGCCTAAGTTCAACTAGGTCGGCCCATCCTCCTGATTTTCACCCACCCAAAGAAAATCACTTAAGAGCATCTCCAACCGCGCCCCCAACAGGCCCCCCTCCCCCGGGCGATTTTCAGCGCCGGCGTCAAAAAACGGCCCAGTCGCGTCCCCAAGAGGACGTTACCGGTTTGCGCCAAACCGGCGCCGCGGACTATAGCTGAACCAGCGCGCGGGGGGCGAGGGCGCCGAGGCGAACGATTTTGGCGCGAAAGAGCTGCGGGCCCGCCAAGTCAGCGACACTCGCCTCGTCGTCCTCAGAACGCCTCGGTTTTCGGCGGGGAATCAATGGCAAGGCTACCGCCGGTCAGCCTTCCATTGATTCCTCACGGGTGCGCTTCACGGGCGGCGCGGCGATGCTCCCCTCCCGCCACGTGTACACAGGGCGCCCGGCTATAAAAGCAACGCCTCCCCCTCGCCTCTGGCCACACCCGCCCATAGCCGCTGAGGGAGTCCTGGACTAAAGGGTCCTCGGGCGTCCGGCCCGTTAGCCATGGGCCGGACTGATGGGTTGTGAAGATACGAAGAGCGAAGACTACACCCGTGTCCGGACAGGACTCTCCTTGGCGTGGAATGCAAACTTGGCGACCAAATATGTAGATTCCCTTCTTTGTAACCGACCCTATGTAACCCTAGATCCCCTCGGTGTCTATATAAACCGGAGGGCTTAGTCCGAAGAGGACACATATTCATTACCATAGTCATACATGCTAGACTTCTAGGGTTTAGCCATTACGATCTCGTGGTAGATCAACTCTTGTAATACTCATATTCATCAAGATCAATCAAGCAGGAAGTAGAGTATTACCTCCATAGAGAAGGGCCGAACCTGGGTAAACATTGTGTCCCCTGTCTCCTGTTACCATCGGCCTTAGACGCACAGTTCGGGACCCCCTACCCGAGATCCACCGGTTTTGACACCGACATTGGTGCTTTCATTGAGAGTTCCACTGTGCCGTCCTCAAAAGGTTCGATGGCCCCTTAAATCGTCAACAATGACGCTGTCCAAGGAGAAACCTTCCTCCCTGGACAGATCTTCGTGTCCGGCGTCTTCGCGCTGTGGGCCAACTCGTTTGGCCACCTGGAGCAGATCGACAGCTACGCCCCTGGCCATCAGGTCAGATTTGGGAGCTTGAATTACGTCACGGACATCCGTGGAGATTTGATCTTCGCCGGATTCGAGACCGCAGCGACCGCTCCTGGTCACCTTGATGGACATAACCTAAATTTGTCGTCATACCGCATCCAGGAGATAACTCCTGTCACTGCTCTGGCCTTAGATCCGGAGCATACTGCGCCATCCAAGGATTGGAGGCTCAACCCCACCACGGAGGCCACAGATTCCCCAGCGTTGGAGCCGCACATGGACTTAACCCCACACAATATTTGTGTCACCGGAACTCCGGACTCGTCTCTGGGTGTAAGTTCCGAACCATGTGAGTCCGCGGATGCCGAACTTGATCGTTTATCGATCTTCGAGTTCAGCGCCGCAGACATCTTCCAGCACTCGCCCTTGGGCGATGTGCTAAACTCATTAAAGAGTCTGTCCTTGGCGGGGGACTCACAGCCGAACTATGTTCGGTTCGAACTAGGGGCTGATGATGGAGAATCTTGCTTCCCACCCTCCACCCACTTCATAGCCACAGTCGAGGATTTAACCGACACGCTTGATTATGACTCCGAAGACATCGACGGTATGGAAGACGATGCTGATGAGGAGCAAAATCAAAGTCCGCCATTCACTGGACGCTGGACGGCCACTTCTTCGTACGATGTGTACATGGTGGACACACCCAAAACAACCAACGACGATGACAAAGAAAATCAGTTCGAGAATAAACCTCCTGAGACACAGCAAAAACGTCGGCGTCCTCGACGCCGCTCTAAGTCACGTCGTTCAAAAGACAGCAATGCTGGCACCGGAGAAAATAATACTCCGGACGAGGATGAAAACAATGAAGACCTCGCTGAGGTAACATCCGAACAGGAGGAGCAAGAAAACGGGCAAGTGAGCCACGACGAACAGGCCAGGCCCAACGACTCGGAGGACGGTAGTTATCGTCCGCTCTCCGAGGATGAGGAAAGCCTCGGCAACGAAGATTTCATCGTGCCTGAGGAACCTCTCGAGCAAGAGCGCTTCAAGCGTCAGCTAATAGCCACCGCAAGGAGCCTGAAAAAGAAGCAGCAACAGCTTCAAGCTGACCAAGATCTGCTTGTCGATAGGTGGACTGATGTTCTGGCAGCCGAAGAATACGGCCTCATATGCCGAGCCAAGAGTTACCCAAAGCGAAGGTTGCTACCTCAGTTCGATGAAGAGGCGCCGGAGCCCATACCTCCCTCACGTAATGGGGTCGATCAAACACTACGTCATCGGGACAGTGCGGTGGACCGACCACCCTGTGGTCGGGATAGAGCGGCAACTCAAGCCGAACAGCAGCCCGCCCCACCGCCACGAAAAAATAAAGGCAAAACAGTTCGAGGTCATACATACGACCTCCGGCAGACCCTGGATAGCAGAGCAGGATACACCCGATCGATTTACGGATCGCGAGGACGTTCCTCGACAAGTGATGATTGATACGTCCCCAACGTATGTATAATTTATGAAGTATTCATGCTATTATATTATCCATCTTGGATGTTTTATGGGCTTTAGTATGCACTTTTATATTACTTTTGGGACTAACCTATTGACCCAGAGCCCAGTGCCAGTTCCTGTTTTTTCCCTTGTTTCAGTGTTTCGCGGAAAAAGAATATCAAACGGAGTCCAAACGGAATGAAACCTTTGGGAAAGTTATTTTTGGAACGGGAGCAATCCAGAGGACTTGGAGTCCACGTCAAGAAAGCAACGAGGAAGGCACGAGGCAGGGGGACGCGCCCACCCCCCTGGGCGCGCCCTCCACCCTCGTGGCCCCCTCGTGGCTCCCCTGACGTATTTCTTCCTCCTATATATACCAATATACCCTAAAACCTTCGGGGAACAGAATAGATCAGGAGTTCCGCCGCCGCAAGCCTCTATAGCCACCAAAAACCAATCGAGACCCTGTTTCGGCACCCTGCCGGAGGGGGAATCCCTCACCAGTGGCCATCTTCATCATCCCGGCGCTCTCCATGACGAGGAGGGAGTAGTTCACCCTCGGGGCTGAGGGTATGTACCCGTAGCTATGTGTTTGATCTCTCTCTCTCTCTCGTGTTCTTGAGGTGATACGATCTTGATGTATCATGAGCTTTGCTATTATAGTTGGATCTTATGATGTTTCTCCCCCTCTATTCTCTTGTAATGGATTGATTTTTCCCTTTGAAGTTATCTTATTGGATTGAGTCTTTAAGGATTTGAGAACACTTGATGTATGTCTTGCCGTGCTTATCTGTGGTGACAATGGGATATCACGTGATTCACTTGATGTATGTTTTGGTGATCAACTTGCGGGTTCCGCCCATGAACCTATGCATAGGGGTTGGCACACGTTTTCGTCTTGACTCTCCGGTAGAAACTTTGGGGCACTCTTTGAAGTTCTTTGTGTTCGTTGAATAGATGAATCTGAGATTGTGTGATGCATATCGTATAATCATACCCACGGATACTTGAGGTGACATTGGAGTATCTAGGTGACATTAGGGTTTTGGTTGATGTGTGTCTTAAGGTGTTATTTTACTACGAACTCTAGGGCTGTTTGTGACACTTATAGGAATAGCCCAATGGATTGATCGGAAAGAATAACTTTGAGGTGGTTTCGTACCCTACCATAATCTCTTTGTTTGTTATCCGCTATTAGTGACTTTGGAATGACTCTTTCTTGCATGTTGAGGGATAGTTATATGATCCAATTATGTTATTATTGTTGAGAGAACTTGCACTAGTGAAAGTATAAACCCTAGGCCTTGTTTCCTAGCATTGCAATACCGTTCACGCTCACTTTTATCATTAGTTACCTTGCTGTTTTTATATTTTTAGATTAAAAAAACCTATATCTACCATCCATATTGCACTTCTATCACCATCTCTTCGCCGAACTAGTGCACCTATACAATTTACCATTGTATTGGGTGTGTTGGGGACACAAGAGACTCTTTGTTATTTGGTTGCAGGGTTACTTGAGAGAGACCATCTTCATCCTACGCCTCCCACGGATTGATAAACCTTAGGTCATCCACTTGAGGGAAATTTGCTACTGTCCTACAAACCTCTGCACTTGGAGGCCCAACAACGTCTACAAGAAGAAGGTTGTGTAGTAGACATCAAGCAGTTTAAGCGCGCCGTTGCGGGAGGTGAGTGCTTGAAGGTATATTTTTAGATCTTGCAATCGAATCTTTTCGTTTCTTGTTTTAGCACTAGTTTAGTTTATAAAAGAAAACTACAAAAAAATGGAATTGAGTTTACCTCATACGCTTCATCTTTTTAATATCTTTCGTGAGTATGATGGGAAGGAAAATTGTGCCAAAGTGTTAGAAGAAGAATGCATTAAAATGTTTGGCACTAAAACTTTGAATGATGAGCATGATTGCAATGTTGTTAGTATGAACTCTTTGAATATCCATAGTACTAATAATGATTGCACTAGTTATGATGAAAATGTCTCCTATAAACATGTCAATTTTTGTGGAGTGCATTGGGTTTGCAAGTACACACCAAATAGGGAAGATAGATATTGCAAGAGGCATAAACATTTAGAAACTAAATGGTTGCAAGAAAGGCTGAATGTTAGTGCTGAAATTTAAAATATCTTAGCCGTACTTGTGAACTTTGCAATGAACATGGTCATTTAAATATCAAATGCAAATTGTTTCATGATCGAATCGTGTCCAAAAATTGTGATGACTTGATTTCCCTTGCACATTATAATGAACTTAGATTGCTTGTGGGTTATGAAGAATTGAAACGTCAAACTAAGTTTATTCCAGAATTTAACATCGAGAAATTCCTCGATATTGATCTAGAAGAAATTAATATGCATTGTACGGTGAATTGCATTGAAAATCCTTATATTGCCAATTACATAAAGAAAAGAAAACAAATAGAATATGAATATAATACTAATGAAAGGGAAGAGACTTCCCAATATCCTCCTATTATTTCTTATGATGAATCAGGTAACGAGGAGGAGCCTTCTATTCAACCAATCTCATTAATAAGGAGCTCCAAAAATAGGATTGAACCCACACATGATGTGGTGAAGAAGAAGAAAAGAAAAAGGAAGAGAGGTAAAAAGATATCTCTCCCAAATAATGTTGCTCTTATTATTACTGTGCCTCATGAAAATGAATCAAAAATAATTGTGGAAGATGATGCACTTGATGATGATCTCTTTATGCCTATTGCTTGTTGTGATGATTATGATTGGGAAGATAATGATACTTCTTATGATCTTGAAAATCTTTTTGGCACTTGCTTGGAATATGACAATTGCTATAATATTGGTGCTATCCATACTATTAATGATGAGAGTGATTATGCTTATGATATGAAAAGTCGCAAGCTTGGGGATGCTATGTTTAATAATGATGATATTTTTATCCTCCCAAGTTTTGATATGCAAAGTTGTTATGATGATAGCATGCCTTCTACCTATGATGAATATATTTATGAAAGTGGGTTTGGAAGAGTGTTGACTTTAGGAAGTAATGATCCCACTATTTTGGAGGATGTTAAATCTTATAATATCTATGAAAGTGGATTTGGAGAGGTCATGACTTTATTTAGTGATGAGTCCACTATCTTGGAAGAGGTTTCAATCGATTATGATGAGAACAAAGTTGCTACTTATGATGATTATTGTGATAAAACTTATGCTATAAAAAGTAGTGATGATTATATTTATAAAACTTGTCATGCTTATGATTACCCTTTTTCTGAACATTAATCTTTTAATGTGGAAACAATTTATAGTATTCAAGTCTCTTATGATACTCCCACTACTATTCATGAGAAGAATTTTGCTTATGTGGAGAGTAGTAAAATTTATATGCAAGTAGACCATGAAAAGAATACTTTAGGTGCTGGTTATATTGTTGAATTAATTCATGATGCTACTGAAAATTATTATGAGGGAGGAATGTATGCTTGCAGGAATTGCAATAATATCAAGTTTCCTCTCTATATGCTTAAAATCTTGAAGTTAATTATGCTTGTTTTACCTTTCTATGCAAGTTGATTATTGTTCCCATAAGTTGTTTGCTCACAAAATCCCTATGCATAGGAAGTGGATTAGGCTTAAATGTGCTAGTCATTTTCTTCATGATGCTCTCTTTATGTTTCAATTCCTATCTTTTATGTGAGCATCATTGAAATCATCATGCCTAGCTAGGGGCGTTAAACATTAGCGCTTGTTGGGAGGTAACCCAATTTTATTTTAGTTAATTGCTTTTTGGTTCTGTTTAGGAATAAATAAATCACCTAGCCTCTGGTTAGATGTGGTTTTATGTTTTAATTAGTGTTTGTGCCAAGTAAGACCTATAGGATCTTCTTGGATGATAGTTATTTGATCTTGCTGAAAATTCCAGAAACTTTCTGTTCACGAAAACAATTGTTTAAAAATCACCAGAACGTGATAAAATACTGATTCCAATTGCAGTAGACCGATAAACAAATTATCTAGGTCGTCCTATTTTGGTAGATTTTTCTGAGTTCCAGAAGTTTGCGTTAGTTACAGATTACTACAGACTGTTCTGTTTTTGACAGATTCTGTTTTTCATGTGTTGTTTGCTTATTTTGATGACTCTATGGCTAGTAAAATAGTTTATAAACCATAGGGAAGTTGTAATACAGTAGGTTTAACACCAATATAAATAAAGAATGAGTTCATTACAGTACCTTGAAGTGGTGTTTTGTTTTCTTTCGCTAACGGAGCTCACGAGATTTTTTGTTAAGTTTTGTGTTGTGAAGTTTTCAAGTTTTGGGTAAATATTTGATGGACTATGGAATAAGGAGTGGCAAGAGTCTAAGCTTGGGGATGCCCAAGGCACCCCAAGGTAATATTCAAGGACAACCAAGAGCCTAAGCTTGGGGATGCCCCGGATGGCATCCCCTCTTTCGTCTTCGTTCATCGCTAACTTTATTTGGAGCTATATTTTTATTCACCACATGATATGTGTTTTGCTTGGAGTGTCATTTTATTTTCTTTTGTTTTGCTTGCTGTTTGAATAAAATATCAAGATATGAAATTCTTAAATGAGATAGTCTTCACATAGTTACATAATTATTTAACTACTCATTGATCTTCACTTACATCTTTTTAGAGTAGTTTGTCATTTACTCGTGTGCTTCACTTATATCCTATGAGTAAATGGTTGAATGATTTGAATGTCATAAATCTAAAATTATATATGTTTAATGTGCTTATCCTATGGGGAGTAATGATTTTACATATAAGAAGTAGAGGTGGTAAATTTATTGAAGGTTAGCAAACATTGTATTGGTCACTTGAACAATTCATGAAAGAATATTGAAGGAAAAGAGATTTCACATATAATACTATCTTGGACATCTTCTATGATTGTGATCCCCATTAATTATTTTCAAACCTGAGAAAATTAGTTGAAATTGGACAAGGAAGACAACATAATGAGTTATGCTTGGGTATATTTGTATAGAAGTTATATTGTTATGGATCCTCTAACATGTGGTGCTTGCTATTTAGAATCCTTTGCTAGCCAAAATATCTGTACTAAGCGGGAATACTGCTTGTGCATCCAAATTATTTGAACCAAGTTTATTCCTTGAGTGTCCACCATATCTACCTATATGCGGTATTTACCTACTGTTCCAAGTAAATTTGCATATGCCAAACTCTAAACCTTCAAATCATAATCTGTTTTGTATGCCCGAATTGGTCATGTGGCGACTAGGGGCTAGCAGTATCTTCCATGCTAGGTGGGTTATTCTCACAATGAGTGGACTCTGCTCATCATTCACGAGAAATTGGCTGGTAACTGGGATGCCCAGTCCTATGATCAAAAGATCAAAAACAAATTCGCAAATAATTTAAACAAAACTCACCCAGGATTGTTGAAAGTTGGACGTCACCCATTGGTTCGGACAAGCCGTGGAGTGTGATGGTTGGTGGAGGGGGAGTAAAATCTTTACCTTTCTGCGTGGGAACCACCTATGATGTATCTAGCATGGAAGATATTGGGAACTCTTGGTCGTTATGTTGACAATGAAAGCGTACCTTGATACGTCTCCAACGTATCTATAATTTTGATTGCTCCATGCTACTTTATCTACTGTTTTAGGCACTATTGGGCTTTATTATCCACTTCTATATTATATTTGGGACTAACCTATTAACCGGAGGCCCAACCCAGATTTGCTGTTTTATGCCTATTTCAGTGTTTCGAGGAAAAGGCATATCATACGAAGTCAAAACGGAACGAAATCAACTGGAGAAGTTATTTTTGGAAAGAAAGCAACCCATGGAACTTGGAGTGCACGTCAGGGGAGATACGGGCTGCCCACGAGGGTGGGGGGTGCGCCCACCCCCCTGGGCGCGCCCCCTGCCTCGTGGGGCCCCCGTAGCTCCTCTGACGTACCCCCTGCACCCATATATACTCTTGTACCCTAAAACTTCCAGAACAGAAGATAGATCGGGAGTTCCGCTGCCACAAGCCTCTGTAGCCACCGAAAACCAATTGGGACCCTGTTCCGGCACCCTGCCGGAGGGGGATCCCATCACCGGTGGCCATCTTCATCATCTCGGCGCTCTCCATGACGAGGAGGGAGTAGTTCACCCTCGGGGCTGAGGGTATGCACCAGTAGCTATGTGTTTGATCTCTCTCTCTCGTGTTCTTGATTTGGCACGATCTTGATATATCGCGAGCTTTGCTATTATAGTTGGATCTTATGTTTCTTCTCCCCCTCTACTCTCTTGTAATGAATTGAGTTTTCCCCTTGAAGTAATCTTGTCGGATTGAGTCTTTAAAGATTTGAGAACACTTGATGTATGTCTTGCCGTGCGTATCTGTGGTGACAATGGGATATCACATGCCACTTGATGTATGTTTTGGTGACCAACTTGCGGGTTCCTCCCATGAACCTATGCATAGGGGTTGGCACACGTTTTCGTCGTGATTCTCCGGTAGAAACTTTGGGGCACTCTTTGAGTACTTTTTATGTTGGTTGGATAAATCTGAGATTGTGTGATGCATATCGTATAATCATGCCCATGGATACTTGAGGTGACAATGGAGTATCTAGGTGACATTTGGGTTTTGGTTGATTTGTATCTTAAGGTGTTATTCTAGTACGAACTCTAGGGCTGTTTGTGACACTTATAGGAATAGCCCACCGGATTGATTGGAAAGAATAACTTTGAGGTGGTTTCATACCCTACCATAATCTCTACGTTTGTTCTCAGCTATTAGTGGCTTTGGAGTGACTCTTTGTTGCATGTTGAGGGATAGTTATGTGATCCAATTATGTTATTATTGTTGAGAGAACTTGCACTAGTGAAAGTATGAACCCTAGGCCTTGTTTCCTATCATTGCAATACCGTTTACGCTCACTTTTACCACTTGTTACCTTGCTGTTTTAATATTTTCAGATTACAAATACCTTTATCTACTATCCATATTGCACTTGTATCACCATCTCTTCGCCGAACTAGTGCACCTATACAATCTACCATTGTATTGGGTGTGTTGGGGACACAAGAGACTCTTTGTTATTTGGTTGCAGGGTTGTTTGAGAGAGACCATCTTCATCCTACGCCTCCCACGGATTGATAAACCTTAGGTCATCCACTTGAGGGAAATTTGCTACTGTACTACAAACCTGTGCACTTGCAGGCCCAACAACGTCTACAAGAAGAAGGTTGCGTAGTAGACATCATACCTCTCAAAATTATTTTCATCTCTGTTTTTGCTTCAAGCTCTGGCACCTCTGCAAATACTTGCTTCCCTCTGCGAAGGGCCTATCTTTTACTTTTATGCAAGTGTCAGTAGTATTCCTTCTCATTCCAACCTACTCTTTAGTTGGCAAGCATCATGTGATGGAAAGATCTAGGCATATATGGCCATTCAAATACATTTGAGCATGAATTATTACTGTTGACACTACCCTTGAGGTAAAAGGTTGGGAGGAGAAACATTAAGCCCCTATCTTTCTCTGTGTTCGATGAATACTATTTGTTCTAAAAATATGCTTTGAGTGGTAGCAATCATGGAAGACTAAATGATAGTTGAGTATGTGAAGTTTGCTGAATCAAAGCTCTGACATAGACTCTTCCTGAAAATAAGATGAATTGTAATTGTTTGGTGACTAATAACACGGTTTGTTAGTTTTCAAGAAGGTTTATGATCTATACTTTAACATGTGAATAGCTTGTTACTTGTTCATGAAAAGCTTTATGAGTTGAGCTACTGTTATGACATATAATGATGCTAGAAAAGGTGATTGAAATTATCATTGATCAAACTTATGCACCTGCTAGCATTCACACTTCATAAATTATTTCTTTTATCATTTACCTACTCGAGGACGAGCAGGAATTAAGCTTGGGGATGCTGATACGTCTCCAATGTATCTATAATTTATGAAGTATTCATGCTATTATATTATCCATCTTGGATGTTTTATGGGCTTTACTATGCACTTTTATATTACTTTTGGGACCAACCTATTGACCTAGAGCCCAGTGCCAGTTCCTGTTTTTTCCCTTGTTTCAGTGTTTCGTGGAAAAGGAATATCAAATGGAATGAAACCTTCGGGAAAGTTATTTTTGGAACGGGAGCAATCCAGAGGACTTGGAGTCCACGTCAAGAAAGCAACGAGGAAGGCACGAGGCACGGGGGCACGCCCACCCCCCTGGGCGAGCCCTCCACCCTCGTGAGCCCCTCGTGGCTCCCCTGACGTATTTCTTCCTCCTATATATACCAATATACCCTAAAACCTTCGGGGAACAGAATAGATCGGGAGTTCCGCCGCCGCAAGCCTCTGTAGCCACCAAAAACCAATCAGGATCCTGTTCCGGCACCCTGCCGGAGGGGGAATCTCTCACCGGTAGCCATCTTCATCATCCCGGCGCTCTCCATGACGAGGAGGGAGTAGTTCACCCTCGGGGCTGAGGGTATGTACCAGTAGCTATGTGTTTGATCTCTCTCTCTCTCTCTCTCTCTCTCTCTCTCTCTCGTGTTCTTGAGGTGATACGATCTTGATGTATCGCGAGCTTTGCTATTATAGTTGGATCTTATGATGTTTATCCCCCTCTACTCTCTTGTAATGGATTGAGTTTTCCCTTTGAAGTTATCTTATCGGATTGAGTCTTTAAGGATTTGAGAACACTTGATGTATGTCTTGCCGTGCTTATCTGTGGTGACAATGGGATATCACGTGATCCACTTGATGTATGTTTTGGTGATCAACTTGTGGGTTCCGCCCATGAACCTATGCATAGGGGTTGGCACACGTTTTCGTCTTGACTCTCCGGTAGAAACTTTGGGGCACTCTTTGAAGTTCTTTGTGTTGGTTGAATAGATGAATCTGAGATTGTGTGATGCATATCGTATAATCATACCCAAGGATACTTGAGGTGACATTGGAGTATCTAGGTGACATTAGGGTTTTGGTTGATGTGTGTCTTAAGGTGTAATTTTACTACGAACTCTAGGGCTGTTTGTGGCACTTATAGGAATAGCCCAATGGATTGATCGGAAAGAATAACTTTGAGGTGGTTTCGTACCCTACCATAATCTCTTCGTTTGTTCTCCGCTATTAGTGACTTTGGAGTGACTCTTTCTTGCATGTTGAGGGATAGTTATATGATCCAATTATGTTATTATTGTCGAGAGAACTTGCACTAGTGAAAGTATGAACCCTAGGCCTTGTTTCCTAGCATTGCAATACCGTTTACGCTCACTTTTATCATTAGTTACCTTGCTGTTTTTATATTTTCAGATTACAAAAACCTATATCTACCATCCATATTGCACTTGTATCACCATCTCTTCGCCGAACTAGTGCACCTATACAATTTACCATTGTATTGGGTGTGTTGGGGGACACAAGAGACTCTTTGTTATTTGGTTGCAGGGTTTCTTGAGAGAGACCATCTTCATCCTACGCCTCCCACGGATTGATAAACCTTAGGTCATCCACTTGAGGGAAATTTGCTACTGTCCTACAAACCTCTGCACTTGGAGGCCCAACAATGTCTACAAGAAGAAGGTTGTGTAGTAGACATCAATAATGGCTACCTATTCGGACGTGCCAAACCCAGTCACACCCGAGCCGACAACCGTAGACGGACTCCATCGGAGCTACGACGCGATGCGGCCAGGTATAGAGGCGCCGCACACCCTCTTTGCTTCACCGATGAAGTAATTGTCACGAATTTCCTGAAGGGTTCAAACCCATGAATATTGAATCATACGATGGGACAACTGATCCCGCAGTATGGATCGAGGACTTTATCCTCCACATCCACATGGCCCGCGAAGATGACCTCCACGCTGTCAAATACCTCCCACTAAAGCTTAAAGGACCAGCTCGGTACTGGTTAAACAGCCTGCCTGAAAATTCTATCGGTAACTGGGAGGACTTGGAAGAAGCTTTCCTCGACAACTTCCAAGGTACATATGTTTGACCACCAGACGCCAATGACTTAAGCCCACGGACACCACTAAGAGGGTCTGAACTACCCTGAAGCAGGACAGCTCGGCTCGTCAGGAGCTCGACTAGCAATCCGGCCTCCGTCTCAGTCCCGATCAAGCAGTGGCATTCATGCTGCGCATACATAACTACGCACTCAAAATTCCATGGGCATCGACGGAGTCATATCTAGCTTGTGATCCACAGTGCAGCTCAACCAGCACCGGATACACACATACTTCCACTTCTACTTTTTCCTTTCAGGTCTCAATCCCGTAGGCCCCATCTGATGGCCTGATCACAGGTCCTCCCGAAGGACAAACACACCAAGACGGCAAGAAACACATGCATATGGGGGACTTCTCTAGGTGGTTTCGTTAAACGATCACTCTGCCTGTTTTTCAGGACCCGCATGCAGCTCTCCCTTGGTTTTTGGCATATTAAATAGCATGTTGCTTATCGCACTACTTGTATCAATGCGCCTCGACGTATTAATCAAATTACAATGAAAACAATTCGCGGCTGGAGCTTTAAAGCCCCACACCTTTTGCACCCTTTCTGTTTTCCTTCTTTTTTTTCCTTCTTTTTTCTCTTCTTCTTCCCTGTGGGTAACCCCATCAGGTAGCACCTTGTACACTTTGGTATGTTTTATGTTCGCTAGGGGCTTCATAGCACCCCGCACTACGGCAACAAAAGTCCGAACACTTTTTTATAGTATAGTTCGGCACCCCGAATTTAGCATTACATGCATTGTCTCCGAATCATGTCTTTGGTCAATAGTTGGGTTTCCCGGCTCCTGTGCTTGCTACCTTACGTTCCCCTATGTCGGCTAAGGTAGTAAAGGGAGAACTACTACGATTGTGCCTTGGTTTATCCAAAGGAGCACCTTAGTAGAGAAAGTCGAAAACTGACTGTCATGATACGCCGAGAGCCGGTCAGCTGTTCGGAGGTTGCAAATCGTTGGAGATTTCTCCCGCATTACGCGAAGGATCGGTACTTCCCGATCAGACGCTCATAGCACTCTGGTTCGAATACTAGGGGCTGCGTCCATGTTTTATTATAAAACTCCTATGGCTAAGTGAGGGCGTTCAAGCCGCATAGTCTCATTGCCTGGTTCGTTGCGCTAAACAACTCCTTCAAGGACCATATAATTGGATCAAGGTTGTTTGGATTCCATCCTGAACACCTCCGTACTACCTACGTGGGGGCAGAAGCCGACGACTGGCCAACCCTCAGATTTCATATAACACGACCGCACAAGAGGAAAAAATTAAAACATAACAAGCATTATATTACAAAACGACTTTGTTTCATCATACAGGGCAAGGACAACATGAATGTATTCATTCAAAAATAATGTCACTGCGTTGCTACAATGCGAGACCCCTCTAGGACATCCGCAAAATAACGCTCGGGTGTGCGGTGCTCCTTGCCCTCTGGCTGTCCCCTAGTCAGCTCGACGACGTCCATCTTCGCCCACCACATCTTGCAACGAGCGAAGGCCATGCGCGCACCTTCAATCAAGGTAGTCAGAGTCGCGATTCGACTACTAGAATCCTACGATTTCACGATCCTACGGAAGCA
The DNA here is from genome assembly GCA_021605205.1 of Aegilops longissima. Taxonomy (NCBI): domain Eukaryota; kingdom Viridiplantae; phylum Streptophyta; class Magnoliopsida; order Poales; family Poaceae; genus Aegilops; species Aegilops longissima. The sequence goes on along the minus strand of CM038682.1, from coordinate 496,925,517 downwards.
TGTCGATCCAAGTCCCACTATGAATCCGGTTCAGGTAAAATCCATGTTGACTCGGGATCCAGATCATAGAATCCTGTACAAAACGGTAGAATCCCTACTATGTTATGGACTATGACGGATTCTACTAATTTATCACCTGAGCCGTTCATTTAATTCTAGCATAATAATACCCTAGCCTTTTTTTTCTTGAGGGGAATATTAGGCCAGCCTCCACACCCTTTCCATATGAGCCACGACCCTTTTCCCTCCCAACCCCAAACGCAGCCGCCGACACCTTGCTCCTAGAAACCCTAGATTGAACCCATAGATTGAACGTGAGGTAGCTTGTCGACAGATGGAATTGGTTTGAGAAGAAGGATGCATCAAAATTGATCGGAGGAGAGCAAGACCCTTCAAGGATCGGCCCTGTAGGTAATTGCGTGCATTGAAGATTCACGCGTTCTATACGTTTCCTCTCCTATATGTTCCCTACGTGCAAGCTAGCCTACGTGATGAAAATAAGTGGAGTATAGCTAGCATTGACGTGTGCGTCTTTTAGAAGTGGTAGGAGTTTACTAGCATCCATTATATGTTAAGGAATCAAGATGCACAACTGTGGATACCTAATGTGTTAGCTAATCTTCATTGGTATTGCGATAGTCGGTTAGTAAACAAGTTTGGGTCCTAGCTAGTTGTGCACGTAAGCAGAATTGGTACTAGTTCTAGTTAGATTAGGTTTCTGGTGCAATACTTGTGAGGTAATGAGGTGTACGTGTACTAGCAGGTTTTGCATGCTGTGTTGTGTTTGGGAATATATATTGAATCGGCTTACTAGCATGCCCATATATACGTGGGTATGGCGGGAGTTTTGTAACAACGTGAGGAGAAAAACAAGAAAATCAAAGAGACCTAAATGGACAAATCATATTTTGGGTACCGAGAAAATTGCATCGTTGATTCTTTTTGCTAAGTATTTTATTTCTACTTTATTACATATTAAGTCGATATTGTTGTTGCTTTTAAATTTTCAGGTCGAGATGTCAACAACCGTAGTAGCAGCGTAGTAAACTCAAGCTTAAAGAATGCAGCAGCAACGGACCGACCAAAGTTGGCGAGACGGCGAGGAGATCGATGCAAAGGCTAAAACAGTTAAATGCAAGTTTTGCAATGAAACTAGATCTGGCGGCATATCTGATTGAAGCATCATTTGGCTGGCACTAAATTCCATGCCGAGCCTTGTACCAAATTTCCAACCGAGGTTCGTGAAAAGTTTATTAAGCTTCTTGGAACCATTGAGAAACAAATGATGCTAAAAGGAGAAAGTTGATTGCCATAGAGGAAGAAGAAGCACGTGCCTCAAAGGATGAAGAGCAGGCATCACAAAAATGCAAGCAGAAAGTGATGGATCATTTTGTCACTAGGAAGAGAACTGCTCAAGGAACCATGAACCAACACTACAAAAAGCAATAGAGGGAGGAGGTCTGTGCGCAGATTTGTCGTTTCTTATACACTAGTGCTATACCTTTTAATGTTGTTAGGAACCCTGAGTTCAGCAAGATGATTCATATGATAGGTAAGTTTGGTAATGGACTCAAGCCTCCTACATATCATGAAGCAAGAGTTGTATTTCTGGAGAAAGAAGTTCAGAATATGATCAATGTGATTTCTGGGTACAAAGAAGAGTGGAAAAAACTGGTTGTACTGTCATGTCTGATGGCTGGACAGATACAAAGAAAAGGTCACTTTGCAATTTCTTGGTGAACAACCCAAAAGGTACTGGTTTTTGACATCAATTGACACATCTGAAATTACCAAGACAGCTGATAAGGTATTTGACATGTTAGATGAGATAGTAGAGCGGGTCGGAGAGGAAAATGTTATCCAAGTTGTTACTGACAATGCATCCAACTATAAAGCAGCTGGTGATCTCTTAATGGAAAAGAGAAAAAGCTCTCATCGACACCTTGTGGTGCACATTGCATCGACTTGATGCTTGAGGATTTTGAAAATAAAATTAAGATGCATGCCACTACAATCACAAAGGGACGTAAAATCACTGCTTTCATCTATTCTAGGACTATGCTTATTGCATGGTTGAGAGAATTTACAGAAGGAAAGGATTTGATAAGGCCTGTTGTCACAAGATTTGCTACAGCTTACTTGACTCTGTCTTGTCTTGAGCAACATAAAGGTGCACTGATCAATATGTTTAGTTTAGTTAAATGGAAGGCTAGCCGCTTTGCTTCTTTAATAGATGGTAAAAGAGTTCAAGATATTGTCATGGACAGTAAAGGATTTTGGCCTAATGTTGTGGCATGCTTGAAAGCTGCGATGCCTCTAATCAAGGTCCTTAGAATGGTTGATTCTGATGACAAGCCAGCCATGCCATTTATCTATGCTCAGATGGAGCAAGCAAAGGAGAGGATAAAGGACAATTTTAACAAAGTGAAGAAAAGGTACGTTTCAGATCAGACTAACATGAGTACGCACTTTTATTCTATTTATCACTACTTTCTTTGTTTCACTGATTTTTGTCCCATATTTTCAGTTATATTCCAATATGGAATATTATTAATGAAAGATGGGAAACACAACTCAGAGGCCTCTGCATTCAGCTGATATTATCCGAATCCGCATTTCCACTATATGCCTGATTTCAAGGGTTCTCAAGTAAAAGTAGAGCTCTATAATTGCACGAAAAGAATGGTTCCTGATGTAAATGAAAGGGTAAAGATAGACTTGCAGCTTGATTTGTTCAAAATGCTAGGGGTTTATTTGGAATGGAGTCTGCAGCTCGACTAGTTCAAAGAAATCACCAGTTAATATTTCCACACAAGCAACCATCTCTTCAATATACCTCAGTTTTTAGTTATCTAATTATATGTGTCAATGCCTTAGCTGATTGGTGGGATTGCTATGGAGATGAATGCCCAGAACTGAAAAGGTTTGCCATTCGAGTCTTAAGTTTAACATGTAGCTCTTGAGGTGTGAAAGGAATTGGAGCGCCTTTCGGTTGGTAATTTTTTATCCTTTCTCGATGAGTATAACCAATAACCATCCGCTGGGCTAATTTCATTATTAAATAATATATTGTATTATGAATCATAAAGGTACATACGAAGAGAAGAAACCGCTGCACCAAGATAATATGAATGATCTTGTGTTTGTGATGTACAACTTCAAACTAAAAGAAAGATGAAGAGAAGGGATGCCAAGGCTGCACTTCAGTTGGAGGATATTGAATCAGATGATGAATGGATCACGAAAAGAGGATCCAGTGCTTCCTATAAACCAAGATTGGTTGCACTCTCTTGATAGGATTACTCAAGGGAAGCACGTCCGATGCAGAAGAAAATACCGACCATGAAGTTGAGACCATGGCAAAGAACATAGATGATGCATGTAAGTATGTTGATTATATAGTTGTGATGTCATTATATAATATATGGACATAAAGTAATGCATACAATTTCATATATATACATGCAGGTGGTGATGAATTTGGCTTTGGTGGCGATGAGTATAATCATGTATTTGACTACAATGAAGACGAAGCTAACGATGGGTACAACGAGGATAAAGAATACGATGATGTCCTAGATGGAGATGATGGTAGCGCACATCCTTCAACCTCGTACGCGGCCAACAATAATGGGGATGACTTCTATTAGATTACTACCACTACAATTATAAACCTTCTATTGTGATCGACGTACTTTGAATTTTTGCTCTATATTTAGTATGGAAACTCTATAGAAACCATATAAATTCATGGCGTTGATACAAAATATCTTATTTGAGTAAATCTAGTAGAATCCTCGATTGCATGATTCGATTCTGTCTAAGGAAAATCGATCCGACTCCGAATCCCGACTCTGACTACCTTGCCTTCAATACAGGCCGACCGAGGCGTTCATCAGCCGCTTCACGAGTCTGAAGTAGCTGCCGGGCATAGCTTCGGCTGGCCATAGCCGGATTATCAAATCCTTCATGGCTAGTTTGGCCACCCTATGCAGCTCCACTGGCTGTTTCATGATGTAGGGTGGAACCCTATACGGCCGATCTTTCACGAAAGGAGCGGATCCCGTCCAAGAACACGAAGAAAACGAGGGAAAACACAAGAGAAATCACTAAACCAACAAGATATAGTCACACATATGTTAGATCCTCGGAACACGAGAGGGGATACAAGATTCAAATCCAACAAAGGACGATACAAAGGGTAACCGGTTCATCTCCTAGAAGGAGGTCTTGATGGGGGGCCCCCAAGAGGGGGTCTTGAATCCAAGGGGATCTTCTCCGTAGAGGGGCCGCGGTCTCTCTCGAGGAGATGATCCATATGGAGGAGCAAAAGCTATCCTCACATATGAGCTAAACCAATGCTAACCCTAGAAAGAGGTGGTGGAGTAGTATATATAGAAGTTGGGGGGCGAAGGGGTACATGGGCCTCGACCCAACATCATGCACGTAGGCACTGTCCGGATGATCTATATGTTGGTCCGTATGATCCGGGCTTCGGGGGTCCGGATGATCCGGGTCGGCGTCCGGATGATCCGGCCGTGTCATAGGCGTCGCGGGAGGTCCGGATGTCCGGGTCCTGGTCCGGACGTTTGGGTGTGGCCGGATGATCCGGGGCTGGGTCTGGATGATCCGGCCGTGTCGTAGACGTCGCGGGAGGTCCGGATGTCCGGGTCCTGGTCCGGACGTTTGGGTGTGGCCGGATGATCCGGGGCTGGGTCCGGATGATCCGGGGCTGGGTCTGGATGATCCGGCTTCAGGGTGAAGCTTCGGGTGTCCTTGGGCGAGGTAGCCGGATCGTCCGGGCCAGGGTCCGGATCATCTAGACGGCTGTCTGGATCGTCCGGGCTTCTGCTGACTTTGCCCTTCTTCTTCTCCGTCTTCATGTCCATCTTCCTCTCCGGATTCTCCTTGCTCCTTAGCGTCTCCATGGCTAACTCCTTGATACCCGAGTATGCATAATGTCTCCGTTTGAGGTAGTAGCCATGTCTCATGTTCGTCGAAGTGGAATTGTGAGAGGAGTGATGTCACCTTGGTTTTGAGAGCTCTTTGCTACCTCTTGAGCACTGCGTTGGTTTTCCCTTGAAGAGGACAGGGAGATGCAGTAAAGTAGCGTAAGTATTTCCCTCGGTTTTTGAGAACCAAGGTATCAATCCAGTAGGAGACCACGCTCGAGTCCCACGCACCTACACAAACAAATAAGAACCTCACAACCAACGCGATAAAGGGGTTGTCAATCCCTTCATGGTTACTTACGAGAGTGAGATCTGATAGAGATGATAAGATAATATTTTTGGTATTTTTATGATAAAGACTAAAAGTAAAGATTGCAAGGTAAACGGTAATAGAAATAGCTTGTTGACGGAAGATTAACATGATGGAAAATAGACCCGGGGGCCATAGGTTTCACTAGTGGCTTCTCTCAAGATAGCATAAGTATTACGGTGGGTAAACGAATTACTGTCGAGCAATTGATAGAACTGAGCATAGTTATGAGAATATCTAGGTATGATCATGTATATAGGCATCACATCCGTGACAAGTAGACCGACTCCTGCCTGCATCTACTACTATTACTCCACACATCGACCGCTATCCAGCATGCATCTAGAGTATTAAGTTCATAAGAACAAAGTAACACTTTAAGCAAGATGACATGATGTAGAGGGATAAACTCACGCAATATGATATAAACCCCATCTTTTTATCCTCGATGGCAACAATACAATACGTGTCGTTTCCCCTACTGGAGCACCGCAAGATTGAACCCAAAGCTAAGCACTTCTCCCATTGCAAGAAAGATCAATCTAGTAGGCCAAACCAAACTGATAATTCGAAGAGACTTGCAAAGATAACCAATCATACATACAAGAATTCAGAGGATATTCAAATAGTGTTCATAGATAATCTTCATCATAAACCCACAATTCATCGGATCTCGAGAAACACACCGCAAAAGAAGAGTTACATCAAATAGATCTCCAAGAGAATCGAGGAGAACTTTGTATTGAGATCCAAAGAGAGAGAAGAAGCCATCTAGCTAATAACTATGGACCCGAAGGTCTGAGGTAAACTACTCACACATCATCGGAGAGGCTATGGTGTTGATGTAGAAGCCCTCCATGATCAATGCACCCTCCGGCGGAGCGCCAAAAAAGGCCCCAAGATGGGATCTCACAGGTACAGAAGGTTGCGGCAGTGGAAATAGGGTTTTGGCTCCGTGTCTGATGGTTTGGGGGTACGTAGGTATATATAGGAGGAAGAACTAGGTCGGTGGAGCTACGAGGGGCCCACGAGGGTGGAGGGCGCGCCCCCTGCCTCGTGGCCTCCTCGGTGATTTCTTGACGTCCACTCCAAGTCCTCTGGATCACGTTTGTTCCGAAAACCACGTTCCCGAAGGTTTTATTCCATTTGGACTCCATTTGATATTCCTTTCATTCGAAACACTGAAATAGGCAAAAAAAAACATCAATTCGGGCTGGGCCTCCGGTTAATAGGTTAGTCCCAAAAATAATATAAAAGTGTATAATAAAGCCCATTAAACATCCAAAATAGAGTATATAATAGCATGGAACAATAAAAAATTATAGATACGTTGGAGACGTATCAAGCATCCCCAAGCTTAATTCCTGCTCGTCCTCGAGTAGGTAAATGATAAAAACAGAATTTTTGATGTGGAATGCTACTTAGCATAATTTTCAATGTAATTCTCTTATTTGTGGTATGAATATTCAGATCCAAAAGATTCAAGATAAAAGATTAATATTGAAATAAAAGTAATAATACTTCAAGCATACTAATAAAGCAATCATCTCTTCTCAAAATAACATGGCCAAAGAGAGTTAACCCTACAAAATTATATAGTCTGGCTATGCTCTATCTTCACCACACAAAATATTTAAATCATGCACAACCCCGATGACAAGCCAAGCAATTGTTTCATATTTTTGATGTTCTCAAACTTTTTCAATCTTCACGCAATACATGAGCGTGAGCCATGGATATAGCACTATAGGTGGAATAGAATGGTGGTTGTGGAGAAGACAAAAAGGAGAAGATAGTCTCACATCAACTAGGCATATCAACGGGCTAAGGAGATGCCCATTAATAGATATCAATGTGAGTGAGTAGGGATTTCCATGCAACGGATGCACTAGAGCTGTAAGTGTATGAAAGCTCAATAATGAAAACTAAGTGGGTGTGCATCCAACTTGCTTGCTCACGAAGGCCTAGGGCAATTTGAGGAAGCCCGTCATTGGAATATACAAGCCAAGTTCTATAATGAAAAATTCCCACTAGTATATGAAAGTGACAAAACAAAAGACTCTCTATCGTAAAGATCATGGTGCTACTCTGGAGCACAAGTGTGGAAAAAGGATAGTAGCATTGCCCTTTCTCTCTTTTCTCTTATTTTTTTGTTTGGGCCTTTTCTATTTTTTTATGGCCTCTCTTTTTTAGTCAGGAGTCTCATCCCGACTTGTGGGGGAATCATAGTCTCCATCATCCTTTCCTCACTTGGGACAATGCTCTAATAATGATGATCATCACACTTTTATTTACTTACAACTCAAGTATTACAACTCAATACTTAGAACAAAATATGACTCTATATGAATGCCTCCGGCGGTGTAGCGGGATATGCAATGAATTAAGAGTGACATGTATGAAGATAATAAACGGTTGCTTTGCCAAAAATACAATGTCAACTACATGATCATGCAAAGCAATATGACAATGATGGAGCATGTCATAGTAAACGGAATGGTGGTAAGTTGCATGGTAATATATCTCGGAATGGCTATGAAAATGCCAATATAGGTAGGTATGGTGGCTGTTTTGAGGAACGCATATGGTGGGTGTATGATACCGGCGAAAAGTGCGCGGTATTAGAGAGGCTAGCAATGGTGGAAGGATAAGAGTGCATATAATCCATGGACTCAACATTAGTCATAAAGAACTCATATACTTGTTGCAAAAATCTATTATTATCAAAACAAAGTATTACGCGCATGCTCCTAGGGGGATAGATTGGTAGGAAAAGACCATCGCTCGTCCCCGACCGCCACTCATAAGGAAGACAATCAATAAATAAATCATGCTCCGACTTCATCACATAACGGTTCACCATACGTGCATGCTACGAGAATCACAAACTTTAACACAAGTATTTATCGAATTCATAACCACTCAACTAGCATGACTCTAATATCACCATCTTCATATCTCAAAACAAATTTCAAGCATCAAACTTCTCTTAGTATTCAACGCACTTATAAGAAAGTTTTTACTAATCTTGGATGCCTATCATATTAGGACTAATTTCACAATTAAAGCAAATTACCATGCTGTTTTGTAGGTATATCAAAATAATATAAGTGAAGCATGAGAGAACAATAGTTTTCTATAAAACAAACCACCGCCGTGCTCTAAAAGATATAAGTGAAGCACTAGAGCAAAAACTATATAGCTCAAAAGATATAAGTGAAGCACATAGAGTATTCTAATAAATTCCGAATCATGTGTGTCTCTCTCAAAAGTGTATTCAGTGAGGATGATTGTGGTAAACTAAAAGCAAAGACTCAAATTATACAAGACGCTCCAAGCTAAACATTTATCATTTGGTGAATAAAAATATAGCTCCAAGTAAATTTACCGATGGACGAAGACGAAAGAGGGGATGCCTTCCGGGGCATCCCCAAGCTTTGGCTTTTTGGTGTCCTTGGATTTACCTTGGGGTGCCTTGGGCATCCCCAAGCTTAGGCTCTTGCCACTCCTTGTTCCATAATCCATCAAATCTTCACCCAAAACTTGAAAACTTCACAACTTAAAACTTAACCGAAAATCTCGTGAGCTCCATTAGCGAAAGAAAACAAAACACCACCTCAAGGTACTATATTGTCTTTATTTATATTGGTGTTAAACTTAATGTATTCCAACTTCTCTATGGTTTATAAACTATTTTACTAGCCATAGATTCATCAAAATAAGCAAACAACACACGAAAAACAGAATCTGTCAAAAACAGAACAATCTGTAGTAATCTGTTACTAACGCAAACTTCTGGAACTCTAAAAATTCTGCCAAAATAGGACGACCTAAATAATTTTTTTATTGATCTGCTTCAATTGGAATTAGTATTGCGTCATCATTCACTGTTTTGGATAATGTTGGATTTAAATAAATAATTAAAATCAAAAAATGATTTAAATCTTTAGAAAATCATATCTTTTAATCCGTAACTCGGATGAAAATACTTTCTACATGAAAGTTGCTCAGAACAACGAGACAATTCTGGATACGCAGCCCGTTCGTCCGCCACACACCCCTAACCTATTTAACTCGCAACTTTCCCCCTCCGGTTCATCTGTCCGAAAACACGAAACACCGAGAATACTTTCCCGGATGTTTCCCCCCTTCACCGGTATCACCTCATACCGCGTTAGGTCACGCCTAGCATCACACATTGCTTTGTCATGCATCGTTATGCATCTGTTTGCATTGTATTCATTGTTTCTTCCCCCTCTTCTCCCACTAGACACCGAGACCGACGCCGCTGCTACCCAGTACGACTACGGTGTTGACGACCCTCTCTTCTTGCGAGCAACCAGCAAGCCCCGTGCTGATCACCGATATCGCCTACTCTTCTCTATACTGCTTGCATTAGAGTAGTGTAGCATGTTGCTGCTATCCGTTTATCCTATCCTGTTGCATAGCCTGTCCTTGCTACTACTGTTGTTACCTTTACGTGCAATCCTAAATGCTTAGTATAGGATGCTAGTATTCCATCAGTGGCCCTACATTCTAGTCCGTCTGCCATGCTATACTATCGGGCCGTGATCACTCGGGAGGTGATCACGGTTTTATACTATATACTTTATACATGATACATGTGGTGACTAAAGTCGGGTAGGCTCGTGGAGCACCCGCGAGTGATTCACGGATTGGGGGCTGAAAGGACCTTTGTCCCGACGGCCCTCTGGGTGGATCTTTGTGGCGGAGCGATAGGGCAGGTTGAGACTACCTAGGTGAGAGGTGGGCCTGGCCCTGGTCGGCGTTCGCGGATACTTAACACGCTTAACGAGATCTTGGTATTTGATCTGTGTCTGGCTACTGGCATATACGCACTAACCAACTACGCGGGAACAGTTATGGGCACTCGGCGTCGTGGTATCAGCCGAAGCCTTCGTGAAGTCAGCGACTAAGCGGCACGTGCCAGTTTGGAACGTAAGCCTTCTCTTGTATTAAGGGGCTAGTTCTGCTTCTGGCCGCCCACGCAACATGCAGTGTGCTAAGGCGATGGGCCTGCACCCTGGCGCTTAGGTTTAGACCCGTGCTGACCTCTCTGCTGGCCTAGGTGGGGCTGCGACGTGTTGATCTTCCGCGGCGGGCATGACCCAGAAAGTGTGTCCGCCAAATGGGATCAAGCGTGTTAATATGTGGTGCACCCTTGCAGGGAAGTTAATCTATTCGAATAGCCGTGATCTTCGGTAACAGGACGACTTGGAGTTGTACCTTGACCTTATGACAACTAGAACCGGACACTTAATAAAACACACCCTTCCAAGTGCCAGATACAACCCGGTGATCGCTCTCTAATAGGGCGACGAGGAGGGGATTGCCGGGTAGGATTATGCTATGCGATGCTACTTGGAGGACTTCAGTCTACTCTCTTCTACATGTTGCAAGACGGAGGCTGCCAGAAGCGTAGTCTTCGACAGGATTAGTTATCCCCCTCTTATTCTCGGCATTCTCGCAGTTCAGTCCATCGATATGGCCTTTACACATATACCCATGCATATGTAGTGTAGCTCTTTGCTTGCGAGTACTTTGGATGAGTACTCACGGTTGCTTTTCTCCCTCTTTTCCCCCTTTCCCTTCTACTTGGTTGTTGCAACCAGATGTCGGAGCCCAGGAGCCAGACGCCACCGTTGACGACTACTCCTACTACACCGGAGGTGCCTTCTACTACGTGCATCCCGGCGACGACCAGAGTAGTTAGGAGGATCCTGCAGGAGGCCCTGTGCCTCTTCGATCAGATCCCGCTTTGTGCTAGCCATCTTATGGAAAACTTGTTTAACTTATGTCTGTACTCAGATATTGTTGCTTCCGCTGACTCGTCTATGATCGAGCACTTGTATTCGAGCCCTCGAGGCCCCTGGCTTGTATTATGATGCTTGTATGACTTATTTATGTTTTAGAGTTGAGTTGTGATATCCTCCCGTGAGTCCCTGATCTTGATCGTACACATTTGCGTGCATGATTAGTGTATGATTGAATCGGGGGCATCACACCGGGTCTATTTTCCATCATGTTAATCTTCCGTCAACAAGCTATTTCTATTACCGTTTACCTTGCGATCTTTACTTTTAGTCTTTATCATAAAAATACCAAAAATATTATCTTATCATCTCTATCAGATCTCACTCTCGTAAGTGACCGTGAAGGGATTGACAACCCCTTTATCGCGTTGGTTGTGAGGTTCTTATTTGTTTGTGTAGGTGCGTGCGACTCGAGCGTGGTCTCCTACTTGATTGATACCTTGGTTCTCAAAAACTGAGGGAAATAATTACTGTACTTTACTGCATCACCCTTTCCTCTTCAAGGGAAAACCAACGCAGTGCTCAAGAGGTAGCTAGAAGGATTTCCGGCGCCGTTGCCGTGGAGTCTACGCAAAAGTCAATACATACCAAGTACCCATAACAAACTCTTATCCCTCGCATTACATTATTTGCCATTTTCCTCTCGTTTTCCTCTCCCCCACTTCACCCTTGCCGTTTTATTCGCCCTCTCTTTCCGTTCTCTTCTTTTCTGCTCGCCTTTCTTTCGCCATGTCTGAATCAGGGGAGGTTATCGCTAATGAAGGCAATAATAATAACATGGGAAACTTTGATGCCTTCGATGATCCTCTTGAGGAACCTACTATCTTGCATACTAAAAGGTTCGAGTCGGTAGTGGTAATATTATTGGGAAGGAGTTATTCAAGATTTCTTTACTTGTGCCGGTGCTTTGCCAATCATGGGTGGCTCTATTCTTCATAGAACTAGTAGCCTTGCGGATGCGATATCTTTGCTCATAATTGAACTTGAAAGGCAATTTCTTCATATGCATCCTTGCATACAAAGGATTTTCCTAGAATTTTCTAATATTGAGTACTCTTCTGTTAAGCGTGCCGCTACTATCTTTTTGGCCCATGAGTTCAGATTTATTATGAAAGAGGCTAAAGAAATTTTTGCGCATTATAGGGTGGATGTTGGTCATCCTTCCATAGAAGCTATCCTTTTTAATCAAGAATACATAATGCGTTTACAATCTTTGGATCATATTTCCTATAATGAAAACCTTAGAAAAAAGGTTCCTGCCGATGTTTTAGTTGATAGAATTTATGAACTTAATGACGACTTTGCTATTCAAAATAATGGGTTAGGTTTTTCTCTTGAGCAAAGACTTGTGATTTTTTGTCAAAAGAACGCTAGTAATGATGAATTGGTTGTGCAATATAAGGGGCCAAGGGAGGAACCCATACCTCCCGAGCTTGATCTTGGGGACTTTTGTCCTATTAAATTTAACCCCTTTGATTACTTTTGCTCGCCACAAAGGAAACTTGCTGCTGAACGTAGAGAATACGAAAGGAGTTTTCATGATTTACCTTACCATTATTACGGCAATACCTAGATCTATCCTTGTTTTTATGCCTAGCTAAGGGCGTTAAACGATAGCGCTTGTTGGGAGGCAACCCAATTTTATTTTAGTTTTTTTGCTTTTTGCTCCTGTTTAGGAATAAATCTTTGATCTAGCCTCTGGTTAGATTTGTTTTTGTGTTTTAATTAGTGTTTGTGCCAAGTGAAACCTATAGGATCTCCTTGGATAATAGTTATTTGATCTTGCTGAAAATTCCAGAAACTTTATGTTCACGAAAACAATTGTTAAAAATCACGAGTGATGTCAGCAGGTCAACTGGTCGGTTGACCAGTCAAACCAGACAGGTGGGTCCAGTGGGACCCACATGTCATTGTCAGGACACTAACAAGGGGGTTCAACCTAACTAAATGGGTTAATTAGCAGGTGGGCCCGGTAGTCAGTGAGAGGTTAGTGTTTAATTAACTAATTTAATTAATTAGCAAATTATCTATTTATTTTTATTTGTTTATTAAGGTGGGGCCCATAGGTCAGTGAGACAGGGGTGGCCCAGTCAACAGTTGACTTAGTCAACTGGTCAACAGGGGGACCTGGGCCCACCAGTCGGTGGCCCAAGTGGTGGGACCCGAGGTGCCAGGTCAGCAGGGCAGGCTCTCACCGCCGGCGACCAATAGCATGGCGCCGACCCACCGGAGTTCGCCGGAATTTGCGCACATGGCACGGATCCGCGCGCGCCTGGGCTCGTTCGAACAAGCGCGAAGAGGCGCATCTAGTGGTGGTGGTGGTTCGTCCCGAGGTCGCGGAGCTGTCGCCGGCGAACAGAGAGGTGGACGCCGGAGTTCGGCCGTGAGGGGGATGGGCGATGCGGCATGCTATTGGGCAAACAGAAGGGCGGGGCGAGGCCTACGTGCGCATGCGAGCACAACGGCACAAGCCCGGGACCAGAAGGGTCACCGGACAGCTACCGGCGACGAGCGCGTGCGGCGACGCGTTTGGGAACTCGAGGAGAGTGGAGCTGGGGCGAGCTAGCGAAGAAATGGAGAGGTTGGGGAGGATCTACGGGGCGTGATGAGTGTAACCGGCACGGGCCCGTGACCATTTGGTCACCGGAGACTCGTCGGCGATGAGATCCGCGGCGGGGCGCTCGGGTGCTTCGGCGGCAGCTAGCTAGGGCATGCGAGGGAGCTAACGGAGAGCAGGAGGGGGTGGAGCTCACCGAGCGGCACACACAAAAGGCCCTTGGGGGTTTAGGAGCTGCAGAGTCGGCGGCACTCGTCGGAGACGCGCCGGGGATCCGAGGAAGAAGACAAGGCCGGGGCAGCGTTCGTGGGCGCCCGGCGTCCTGCGGCTCGTCGGGGAGGTGTAGTCGAGGGAGATGGAGGGAGCAAACACGTCAGAGAGGCTTGGAGGTCGCGGTGGCCGCGAGTTCTACAGCGGCGAGGCCATGGCGGCGCTCGGTTGTGGTGGGGAACGAGGGGGGAGCACGGTGGATCTGAGGGGAGGGCGCAGGAACCGAGGGAGGGAGCGGGGCGAGTGGGAGGAGGGACCGAGGAGGCCAAGGCGTGGCGGCCTTATCCTCTCGTCGTCGCCGGCGAGGGGGTCTGGTGGCGACGCGCCCCTGTTCTGTCCCGGGTCGGGGGAACAGGAAGGGAGACGAGGCAGGGGGCTGGGCCGGCGGTAGGCAAGCTGGGCCAGGTGGGCTGGTCTGGCCTGTGAGCTGGGCCGCCTGGCCCAGGGGGGTTCTTTTCCTTTTCTTTTCTTTATTTTTCTTTTTTGTTTTATTTCACTTTAAAATATTTAGGCACTTTCTAAAAATTTGTTTTCTCCACAATAATTACCTATGCATTATTTGGCAACACCCCAACATTTTAGTTTTAATATTTGAAAATCTTTACCATTTGACTTTATTTTAAGTTTGAATTTCGAATCGAATTTTGAACTAACACGAGATTAGCAACAGTAACCGTGGTGACGTGGCATCCTTAACGGGGGATTACTGTAGCTTAATTATCCGGGCGTCACAATTCTCCTCCACTACAAGAAATCTCGTCCCGAGATTTAAGAGGTAGTGAAAGGGGGGAAGGTTTGGTAACGAATCTAGCCGGTCTTCTTGGTCTTGGTTGCTCTTTCGAAGAGGTTGATCCCTTTCGTTGATGTCTTCATTTCTCTGCTTCAAGTCATGATGATGAAGTCAACATCTTTTCTTTGGGAACTCCATCGTACTTACGAGAGAATAAGGGGAGTATTCCGGGAGAACAGACCTCTTCAAGGTTGACTATCTGGTCGATAACATCGGAGAAGGTGGCGGAAAGTAACTCCCGAATTGAAACTTAAGAAGATATCAAGAGTAAAGTAAGGAGGTATCATGGGAAGTTTCAAGCAGGTAGGCAATCGTCCGTTGCCTGAAACAAAGTGTGAAAGGGGTCCAGAGCAACGATAATAAGTATTGCTTGTGTTACCAAAATAGATCACTAGGAAGGTGGTCTGTGAATTACATACGAGGCCACGCACGAGGAACAACCTTGTGAACAGGGGGTGTACAGGAGAGTCAGGTTTCGATCCTGTGGAACTGTGGATTATGGGCCCACCATGTGGGTTAATAGTAGGAAGAGGGGTGACGTCTTGCACGATCATGTAAGCAAGGCATGTCAGAGAATAACCGGTCAGTTATGTTGACAGCATCGTTGGTACCAAGGGCGAGGGACGAAGAGAACCACTTTCCCGCTCGTTGAACGAGGCGGACCAATAGGCATTGTTCTCGTCCATCGGTGGCTACCGGAATGTCATCAACAATAGTAACAGGTTCTTGCTGATAGAATTGTACACGGAGGAGTTTACATAAGTAGGAGAATATTGCTGCTTAGATCATATAGATCACAAGAAAGGTTCAAACAACCAATGGAAAGTAAAATATGATTATCATATTAAACAGAACAATGGAAAGGAAAATGTGTTTAAACACATATTTCAGCTATATATCCTTCCCAAGGACAAGCAGAGCATGATATCTGTGGCAGGATATAATGTAGAAAACCCTTTAGGTAAGGGGAGAAATTTCATGACATTACCCATACAACGGTGTTTGGATAAAGAAAACTTAGCATTGCGCTTCCAATGCTCTTGTTGATGTTTGAGTACCACAGTCATGCTTACAGATAACATTGGCATGGTTTTCAAGCAAAGATCAGACTTTGGATACACAAAGGATTCGTCAGGAACAACTTATAGAACAAGTCATTCAATTTCCTCATGGAAGAATGGTTACCCTTGTTAAAAGGAAGAACTATAACAGTAGGCCCTCTAGCCAGGTGTGCTAGGCACGACATCACCTTCCTGGGTCATATAAAGACCAACGTTATAACTCTTGGAAAATGCGTCCCAACCATCATATCTGATCGGGATTCGTATCTGATTGGTGTTAGGATATCTCAGACTCAGGATGCCTGAGAAGAAGAGGTGCAACACAATTGACGAGATGACATTATATGATTCTCGGGAAATGAACTATGGAAGCGAGTTCCGAACAAGGGTTCATCATTAAGCCAAGGAGAGGATGAGGAGGTGGCTGATGGACTCAGCGACCATTCATTGAGATTTACAAAAAGATGGATTGCCACAATTATTAGAACAAGGACATAATATTTGTCAGATCAAGTGATATAATGAGGTATGCTCGAGGAAAACATACACAATTAAATATTGGTTGAAAGGTGCACCTGAAATATGGGCTTAGGTAGCATGGTCAATGTTAGAATGGTTATTTGATAACCAACGGTCTAAGAATGAAATATCGACCAATAACTTCAAAGCATTAGGGTTGCCAGAAGTTTTGAATTCGCACATCATAGTTCAAATGTCGGTTTTCCGGTTAGAAACAACGCGGGGACCAAGAGATGAATGTAGATGGCGAGAAGTATCACTATACCAAGAATTCTTAAGAGGTGGAGCAATCCTCACAACATTCTTGATACAGAAGACAATAATACTACAAGGTAGAATGAAACCTAAGCCAGATAGCAAGGAAATTAAGGTACAACACAAGACATGAACAAGTTTGTGTTGGGGGAAGGCAAAAATGTTGTCGATGATAACACAAATCATCGAGGGGGCAAGGATGGTATTTCTCATCATGGATTCAATTGATATCCTATAAGATCTCAGAATGTTGATGATGATCACGACACAATTGTCGAGAGATTTCATGAAGATGTAATCAATCGGCGATGACATCAAGGCAAAGGAATGATGACGCGAAAGGTTATTGGAACCACGAGTACGACGCAACTCAAAATCAAGCTTGTTGTTCAAGGCGAAATGATATGATGAGCAAAGTCGACGTAAGCTTATCTCATTGTCGAAAACTTTGCTCCGGGAAGAAGGACCAGGTAGCATAGTTAAAAAGTTGCACGATAATGATATGTCCGATCAGGCTAGGAATGGCGTGATCGGGTACAAACTCGTACTTAAAGAAGATTATCAAGAGTTGTTGAACCGTAGTGCAGACTCGGTTCGCTTATCGTGTCTTTGAGTGTTTAATAACTCGTAGAGCCCATGAAAAACTGTAATCGTGAGAATGTAGTACTTGATGAAGAACTCATAAGAAGTTATGCAGTTCCAAGATAATCTCGAGATACCAGGGGGGTAATACTCGAATACGGATCAAAGTAGAGGTTGGACTGGCGTATTGATCCGCAGAAGACAAATGTTTAAACTTGCCCGAGAAATGGGAACAAAGAAGATCAATATGGTCGAAACCATAACTACAAGGGGTCCAATTTAATGACACCGAAAGAATTACTCGAATGAGTAAATATTTGGCAAGAAACTTCCATGGTCAGTTCCACATCGGGTCCATGGGCATGAACACGGAGTTCAAGGTCGACTCCCACTTCTCCAATGCATAACCTTTCATTCACTTCTCGCTTTCGATGAAGTTGTAGTCTTGAAATATTATCTGGCAAAACACCAGAAGAGTATGACTCGTGAAAACTCTTGGGTGCATACGGTTAGGGAAGGCATAGGTTCAACCCATAGGGGCATTGTCGGTGTCAAAACCGGCGGATCTCGGGTAGGGGGTCCCGAACTGTGCGTCTAGGCGGATGGTAACAGGAGACAAGGGACACGATGTTTTTACCTGTGTTCGGCCCTCTCGATGGAGGTAATACCCTACTCCCGCTTGATTAATATTGATGATATGGGTAGTACAAGAGTAGATCTACCACGAGATCAAGGAGGCTAAACCCTAGAAGCTAGCCTATGGTATGATTGTTGTTCGCCCACGGACTAAAACCTCCGTTTATATAGACACCGGATAGGTTAGGGTTACATGTAGTCGGTTACAATGGTAGGAGATCTACATATCCGACGCCAAGCTTGCCTTCCACGCTAAGGAAAGTCCCATCCGGACACGGACGAAGTCTTCAATCTTTTATCTTCATAGTCTTGGAGTCCGCCGTGACGATAGTCCGCTATCCGGACACCCCTAGTCCAGACTCCTCAAGAGCTCCCCGAACCAGGCTTCAATGACGATGAGTCCGACGCGCTGATTGTCTTCGCATTGCGAGGCGGGTTCTCCTCCAATACTTCATAGAAGGTTTTGAACACAAGGATAGTGTCCGGCTCTGCAAAACAAGTTCCACACAACACCATAGAGAGAATAATTTTTGCACAGATCTGCTGACGTATCCCGTGGCATGACATCACGCCACGGCAAGGCCTTTATATAAATCGTTTTTTACTGTTCCCACCTCAGCGTGTTTAGCGAGGCGGTTTCCTTGGCACGTCTTATCAAAGCATAGCCCGTGCCCCCCTTATTCCGGGATTCTCATCAATACGGACGTGGGTAACCCATCCGCGCCATTGATTACGGCGCTTGGGAAACAAGCGAGTTTTACCAGGCTGGTGGGGGACGCATAGCTTCGTCCGTCTATATAAAGGGATAAGGATCCACCTTTTCACCTACGCCTTCTTCCTCCTTTGCTTATCCATTTCCGCGCACTCGAGCTCCAGCGCCGAAGTCTGCACATCCCACCTCAACCTTTCTCCAATCATGTCGAGCGGAGGCAGGTGGATGGCCTCCTCCATCACGGAGGGGCACATCGCAAGATCAAGGGAGGCCGGATACTTGTCCGCAACATCGCACACAGGCTTCCCGACGAGGGGCAGCTCATTCCGACCCCTGGGCCCCGTGAGAGGGTGGTGTTTCTCCCCCACTTCCTCCACGGACTAGGCTTTCCTGTTCACCCATTTGTCCGGGGGCTCATGTTCTACTACGGCTTGGACTTCCACGACCTGGCCCCGAATTTCATCGTCAACATCTCGGCGTTTATCATCGTGTGCGAGGCTTTCCTCTGCATCCAGCCCCACTTCGCTTATGGCTGAAGATCTTCAACGTCCGCCAAGATAGTGGGCGGCCGCTGCTGAAAGCGGAGGTGCCATGGTTGGCAAGATGGCCAAGGTCCCATGGCTCAAGGCGCTTCGTGGAGACAATAAAGGGGTGGCAATCGGGTGGTTCTACATCACCGAGCCCCGCAACACCAAATGGGCGGCGGCCCCAATTCAGATCTGCTTCCCACACGGCTCTCGCCATGGAAAGAGACGAGCTCGACGTGGGGGAATCCGGACGAGACATCCGGACTTCAAACATGCGTCCAAACCTGGTGGCCAAGAATCTTAGGCTCGCCGACGAATCTGTGTGATGCTCATCCGCCGGATTCTCCCATGCCAACAAAGGGCCTTTAACTTGTGGGAGTTCGATCCGGCACAACACCAAACCTTGAACCGGCTCTTCGACACTATGTACGAAGATGCCTGGAAGGTGTTGTTCAAGGGCGCCGAAGCCCCAGCATCCGCTACCAAAGATCACGGATACAGCTCGCAGCGTCCAGCCGGCGAGGTAAGTTATTTTACCCTTTACGGGACTCTTTTTTCATAGATTGACTCTACGTGGGATCTAAAACTCCCTAATCTTTGACAGGACTGGCTGAAGACGTCCGGACAGATTAACTGTCCGCCCTTTGCCGAAGACTCAGCGGACGCCTCGATTGACGGGCTGGCTGCCCTCCGCGCCAGACGTGGTGCCGGAGAAGAAGGCCAAGAAGGAGGTCACGGAACTCAAGGAGCTCCCGACGCCAGTGCCGCCGATTCAAGCGGAATCTTCTCCCAAGATGAGGAAGAAGAAGAAGCTCCTCCTCCCGGGAGGAGAAGAAAGGAAGGCCGCCCACCGGGAGGCCGGAGGGTCCAAGAAGGAAGAACCTTCCTCCGGACTTCTCCACCAACGCCGATGACGACGAGGAGGATGGCCTACAAGGGCCAAGCCTCTGGCGAGATCGTAAGTGTCCGGATACCCATGTTTTTTTATTATTGTAGAGTGTTCTCTAATGTTGAACAACTGCAGCTCGCCCAAGGGCGAAGTTCACCGATTCATCGAGCGGGTCCCCGGGCTCGCGGAAATGGAGAGTACTTGCCTCGACCGCCTCGCCTCACGCCATGGGCGACGCCAGCAGCAGGGCCCCAAGAGGGGCTTGGTCAAGACGAGGTAGCGCAGAGGTGCCACAAGGCGACCTCCCGACTCCAGCGCTGGGGGCAAGATCCCTGTGGACTCTAAGCCCGACCTCGTCCCGACTCCATGCCGAACCATCAGCGGTTCAAGTCCGGACAGCGGATCCTTCACAAGAAGGGTAAGACGCCGTGTCCTCCGCCCAAACGGAGGCACCGGATAGCTATAGGAGGCGCTTAACAGCGCTTCCATCAAGGAGGAACATCGCACTGTCATGAGTGCGGTGATCCGGACAGTTCAGTCCACCAAGAGCGGACTGACCGAAGCCTGTACCAGCCTTCTAACAGGCTTTGAGGTAAGTTTTAGAATATGTACAAAATATAACCGATAGACAAGAGTTCTCGATGCTTAGTGCGGTGTTCGGAAAGAAAAGCCGGACTAAGGATCTAAAAGATATACGCAGGAGTCTAACATAAGTATGTCAATATGGGAATGCAAGTTGCGCTGCCGACCTCGTCAGACCGATCGCTGGAGGTCAATGTATTGAAGCGTAACCTCGAAGGGTCCGAGAACGAGCTCGACAAGCCAAGAAGGAGCTCGAGGACAAGGAAGGTAAGTAATACCTTATTAAAGAAATACATTATAGAAAAGGTTTTGGCTTGCAAAAATAACAGAATAACATGGGTATCGCAGGGCCACGAACGAGGTGGCGGCCTCAAGGAAGCGTGTCCGTGGGTCGAAAACAAAGCGGCTACGGAACGCACCGAGCGAGAGAAGGGGAGGCGATCTGGCCAAGCAGAGGCAAGAGCTCCAAGCTCTCGTGGAAAACACGAGAGTTTGGAGCGTGACTCAAGACTCGAGAGTCCGAGCTCGCCTCGGCTCTTGAGAGTGCCAAAGCTGCTAAGGCCGAGGCCCAAAAAGCCCTCCAAGAAATTGAAGCACTAAAGAAGATAGCGGCGGTAAGGCATTCTTTATGCAAAGCAAGAATGTAAAAGTCAATTACTGTTACTTACCCGGATTCGAGCTCTCCAGAGCATTCGCAGATTTTGCCTCAGAAAGGCCCGATGCCGCCAGATTCTACCGCGCCTGTGAGGGAGCTCCATGGAGAAGGTGTTCTCGTCTCAAGATGTCGAGGCCGACCATCCGGTATTTTCGAGCGACCAGCTGAAACAGCTGGTCGAGCTCCATAAGGTCGCCGAACAGGCCATGAAGGGCCTTATAGCGCGATCGTGGCCATTGGAGGCCATGCCCGGAGCTACTTCGCTTGGTGCAGCGGGCCGGTGGATGCCTCGTCCGCCGCTTGAAGTCATCAAGCGCCCGCTCTGTATTGAAGGTGTCCGTTGGCCCTTGCCCGTGCTAAAGTGCACTGGGCAAGCTAGATGCGAGAGGCTTGTGACGGACGGGCCACCAAGGACCATGAGCATCGTGACGCCCAAATGTACTACGAGGGCCTCTCAAGGGTGCCCGCCGAATAGCGGATGAGTGCTCCAGAGATGTAATTTTGAATAAACTCGCATTTGTTATCCCAGACGCTGAAAACTTGTTCATATGCGCTAAGCAACGCTTATTAATTTAAAATATTACCTTCAGGCGGCCGCTTATCAAATTTGAGAGATGGCAAGTCGTTAGCTTCAGCCCCATGCCACGAAAGTGCTGGGTGTTCGGGATAAACTTGAGCACTCTTGTTCCCATTCTTGGGTCCATCTAGGAGGCGCCAACACAACGTAACAAGGCAACCGGACTTATAGTGCTTGAACACTCTCACTTAGCCATAGAATTTATAATTTTAAATTTTGGCAAAGCCCCTAGTATTCGAAGACCGAGTTCGGGCGCTATCCACGCCTTTGGCCGGACAATTCCGTTCCTCGCCTAAGCGGCATAAGTCTTTAGGGACCCAAAAACCTCTCGAACAGCGCATCGCTCTCGCCTCTATCATGACGGCCGTTTTAGCTTTTCCATCGAGGTGCTCGACCCAAAGATAACTGGGCACAATCGCAGTGGTTCTCCGGTGCTACCTTAGCCGATATAGCGGAACGAAGGTACCAAAACACGGAGCCGGGCAAACCCAACTATTGACCCAAGACATGATTCGAGCCAATTCATATAATGCTATAAGTTCGGGTGCCGACTTGTGAAAGTGTTCGGACTTATCACACCATAATTTTGGGATACTTGAGCCCTCGGTGTATTGGCCGCACTAAAGTGTACGGTTGCAACATGTCGTAATGAACATATGTGTATATAAAGGAAGTAGAGCAATAATAAGCAAAAGCTATGTATTGTTTATTCAAAAGGTACCGCAATGGAAGCAGAACGATACAAATAGTGCGATAAGCAAGGGATGGGACTATCTAACATGTCCTCTCCGTGGGTAAGCTGCCGGATGATATGTAAACAGGTATAATGCTCGTAATAGAGACCACCAACACTTGACGTGGCTTTCCGCTTCCTCGGCTGTTGCATCGTGAGTTCGGCGATTCGAGTGCCGGACAGACTTTCAAAGACGGAGTCCCGAAGTAAAAAAGGAAGAAAAAGAAAAAGAAAAGGAAGTGACACAAACGGAGCCCCGGTGCGGTCGAGCCGCATTCTTGGCGCATCGCTGTCTTGCCCTCCCCATGTGCCCATGGTATCTCCAGAGCGTAATTATGTACACGTAATACTAGCATCGCAATTTCGCGAGGGCTGGAGTTGGCCGGATTGCTACCGTGCTTAAATCGTGCTGTGGTCTTGTTGCAGGTTACTCCGGCGCGCTTGGCGGTGTCCGGACGCTTAGTGGCCGGACTCGAGAATTGTCGTGAGAGGCTGCTTTGCACCTCCGCCATGAGGGTCAGCCAGATGCTCCTCCGCTCGGAGAGAGCGCTCGTGTTTCCATTGACCGTGATTACTCCTCGAGGGCCTCGCATCTTGAGCTTGAGGTATGTGAGGCGGCACCGCATTGAACTTTGCAAATGCGGTTCGTCCGAGCAAAGGCATGATAGCCGCCATGAATGGGATGATGTCAAGATTAACTCTTCGCTTCGAAGTTATCCGAGATCCAAGACCACTTCGAGTGTGACCGAGCTCGCATAATTGGCCTCTACACTGGTATGACGCCTTTAAAGGTCGCTTTGTAGGTTTAACTTGAGGGGTCTATGCCCATTTTGCTCATCAGATCCCGATAAAGCAGGTTCAGTTGCTACCGCCGCCCATCAGACTCGTGAGGTGAAACCACAATAATTGGGTCAAGAACCAATGCGCGGGCCGCCGTGACGGATGCTAGTGGGTGGTCCTTCGATCTAAGGTGATCGGGCAGAAGACCATGGGTTGAACTTTGGGGCGATCGCTCCATCGCATATACGCCCCGTAGTGCACGCTCGCCCCTTTGGGTATGTGGGTTGTGTATATCATGTTCACCATCCGCACTTGTGTGGGAAAACCTTTCGTCCTCTATTGTTCGGGCGGTCGGGCTCTTCCTCGCCATCGCTATGCAGCCCTTGTCATTGAGTTCGCACTTAACTTGCTCGCTTGGTTGAACACCCAACAATCCTCGCTGGTGTGATTGGCTGGTTTTTCGGGGTGCCATGTATTTGGCACAAGCGATCGAGTATGCGGTCCAAGTTGACGGGCCTTGGGTATTTCTTTTGAATGGCTTCTTCCGCGACCGGTTTAGAGCCTCAATCCGCATTGACGGTCGATCTTCAGATATCGCCGCACGCGGCGCTTGTTCTTGTTGTGACACGACCTGCCATTGCTGTCCTTGGTATCCGGACTATCGTGATGTTTGGCCAAGTTGTTGCTTCGAGCTAGCCAGCTTGTCCTCTCCCGCACAAAAGCGAAGTCATGAGGGTTGTGAGGGCTGCCATAGATTTCGCTTTTCCTATCCTAGGTGCCGGGCAAGCCACTCGTCATGATGTTATGCTTGAAGGCTGCAAGGGCCTCTGATCCCAACAATCAACGATTTGATTTTTCTTTTTAGGAACCGAGTCCGTAATTGTCCGCCGATTCTTCCGCTGCGGAATTATGTGGCTAAGGTCATCGGCGCTCGTGGTCGCATTATATGTGCCCCGAAGTTATCAAGGAATGCGGCTTCCGTGTCCTCCCAACAACCAATTGATTCTCGCTGGTAAGCTATTGAGCCAATGTCGAGCTGGTCCTTTAAGCTTGAGGAGGTATTTGATGGCATGTAGATCATCACCGCGGGCCATGTGGATATGGAGGAGATAATCCTCGATCCGCATCACGGATCTGTGGTACCATCATATGATTCGATGTTTACGCTTGAAGCCCTCGGGATTTGATGATCCATTACTTCATCCGTGAAGCATAGTGGTGTGTGGCGCCTCAGATAATATATCACGACGTAGCTCATATGAGCTTTGTTCATCGTGTTCGCCCGACCGGTTTTGTTGTATCCGCGCGACGGTAATCATCCCGCATTGTTGGCGCCCACACGATCCATAGATCGATCTTGTATGTTTTGCCTTATCCTCCAATATATCTCGCAAGTCCGCGCGCTTTTCCCGTGCCTTGGTACTTTTTGAGCGGTGTCGGGTGTGGCTTGAGCGAGGGTCTAGAGGCCTTCTATCGCGCCACGGGTGGCCGGTCCGCCATGTCATTCGCCGGTGACTTGGGTGCTTCCTCCTCTAGTCGAGGCAACGGCTTCGCTTGGGGTAGCTTTGGAGGGCGCTCGAGTTCATACTCTTCGCCGCAAGGACTTCAGTCCACCCGCCGCCTAGCAGTGTCTTGGTCAGCTCTAAGCTATTGCTGCTTTTTCTTGAGGCTGCTTGTCATGGCTATAAGCCTGCGCTTGAAACGCCCTGTTCGGCGGGATCCTCAGCACGACAAACTCGCTGCCGCCGAGGCTTGCCTCATCTTCGAGGGAGGCGATAATTATCGCCCTCAACCTCTTTTTTCGCGCAGACCGTCAGGCGGACTTTCTTCTCCTCCTCCCGCGCCGAGTCCCGATGGAGGGGTTTTCTTCGCACTATTCGGGTGTGATTATCTCCCATGCCGGAATCACCGCTTTTATTGTGGCGGATTTAGAGCGGCGCCGCCGACGCCGGGCGCTTCGTTGTTTCTTGAGGGGTCATCCTCCGTTGTTCCATCGCTGCTCCCATCTTTTGGGATGTCCACCATATATATGTCATATGACGAGGTGGCCTTCCAAAGGCCCCTCAGAGGCGCTGGTCTTGATCGCCTCCGCGCCGCCGCCCATACCGCTGATGTCTTCGAGTCATAGTCTAGCATGTCTGTTAAATCATCGACAGTGGCTACAAAGTGGGTGGTGGTGGGTGTTGAATTTCTTCGTCGTCCAGATCTCAACCTTCCCGTCCGTAGTCCGCCAGGCTCTCCGGATAAAGAGAGAGACTTTAGTGAATTCAGGATGTCGCCAAGGGCGAAAGTGGAAATATGTCCGCGGGCAAGGAACTCCATGACCGTGCCCAATCGGATTCGACAAGGGCACGGAGGGCTCGGAGTCCGGAGAGGAGTCCGCACCTCGAGTCGAGGTCTTTGCAAGGGACAGGATGGAGTTCGCCGATCGCCAGAGAGATTGTAGCCCCGAGGCGGTGTCCAACCACTCGCCCTCGATCGGGGAATCCAGCCCGGATTAAGGGTCGGAGCGGATATCGTGCGGCTCTGTGGCACCGCTCGCTGCAGAGCTAGATCATGCCCATCGAGACAAGGCGCGCATTTTGGTTGCGGCTCAACCCGTCAAGATCAAGTCCCCGCGGATATCGGACGTATAGTTTAAACTTCCAAATCTGACCTAATGGCCAGGGGCGTAGCTTTCGATCTGCTCCAGATGGCCAAGCGAATTGGCCCATAGTGCAAAGTCGCCGAACACGAAGATCTGTCTGGGGAGAAAAGTCTCACCCTGGACCGCGTCGTTTTTGATGATCGAAGGAGCCATCGGGCCTATCGGTGATGACACGAGGAACTCTCAATGAGAGCACCAATGTCATTGTCAAAACCGCGGATCTCGGTAGGGGGTCCCAATCAGCGCCTAGGCGGATGGTAACAGGAGACAAGGGACACGATGTTTTTATCCAGGTTTCGCCTCTCGATGGAGGTAATACCCTACCCCGCTTGATTAATATTGATGATATGGGTAGTACAAGAGTAGATCTACCACGAGATCAAGGAGGCTAAACCCTAGGAGCTAGCCTATGGTATGATTGTTGTTCGCCCCACGGACTAAAACCCTCCGTTTATATAGACACCGGATAGGTTAGGGTTACACAGAGTTGGTTACAATGGTAGGAGATCTACATATCCAGACGCCAAGCTTGCCTTCCACGCCAAGGAAAGTCCCATCCGACACGGACGAAGTCTTCAATCTTGTATCTTCATAGTCTTGGAGTCCGCCATGACGATAGTCCGCTATCCTGACACCCCTAGTCCGGACTCCTCGAGGATCAAGCATACACTCGATCAAGGATGGATAAGTTAGATAGACCAGAGGCACAATTGACGACAAATAGTTTATCGAGAACCAGCTCATGTTCAAAATGACGCCCGAGCCGGAAAGATAATTTAGAAGGGTTGATAGATGATTGTGTGCATTCACACACATGTTGAATCAATAGGATCAAAATGACGTGTCAAAAGATACTAGTGAATATTGCTAGTGATATGGGAGCATCCATAATGTAAGCATACAAGTATTTGCAAGAGCAATAGTTTGAAGAGGATGCTCAAGGTTGGATAGTATTTCGAGTATCTTATGAAGCATACTAACAACTTGGGATGAACAGACACTCAATAAGTGCGAGGAATTTTCAATAGGATAGTCATGTGGTAAAGAACTGCAAGGCGAAGCTTAAAGGATTTTCGGAACAACGGAGAGCAATTTAGGGCATCTTGTAATAACAAGAGCAACTGAGGATGAAGGTATGAACGACAATTGTAGGTATCCATAAGGGTATATCGGTGGTAGGGGATTGTAAAGTCGGTGGGCACAAGGGTCTCGGGAATTCCTTGGAGAGTATCTTCGGAATCTTCTGGTGCAGCAAGCGATCATCTGGAGTGAGGGGCTCTCCGGGAGAAAGTCTTTCGAGAACCTAAAGTTAGTATTTTCAGAAAAATCATTTAACCCGAATAGGGGAGAGATTAGAGTCCCAGAGTAAAGATCGAGGAGTAAAAGATCCTAGTACCACCCAATGGCAACATGGGCCCGTAAGGCACACAACCATGTTAGGAAAAGTTTTGCAATGTCTAGACTCGACTTCGCCAAGGAGTGTGGAAGGGGATTCCTACAGCAAATGGCTCGATACTAACTTCAGACGCCCCGATTCAATCAGACACTAATCATGCACACAAATGTGTACGATCAAGATCTGGGACTCACGGAAGATATCACAACTCAACTCTAAAACATAAATAAGTCATACAAGCATCATAATACAAGCCAGGGCCTCGAGGGCTCGAATACAAGTGCTCGATCATAGACGAAGTCAGCGGAAGCAACAATATCCGAAAGTACGCATATAAGTTAAACAAGTTTGCCATAAGATGGCTAGCACAAACCGATATGGACGAAGAGGCACAAGCCTCCGCCTGGGATCCTCCTAACTACTCCCCGGTCGCCGCTGGCTGCTGCGTAGTAGAAGGCACCTCGTGTAGTAGGAGTCGCCGCCGATGGTGGCGCCTGCCCTGGCTTTCGCATCCGGTTGCGACAACCGTAGAAGGGAAAGGGGAAAAGAGGGAGAAAAGCAACCGTGAGTACTCATCCAAAGTACTCGCAAGCAAGGAGCTACACTACATATGCATGGGTATATGTAAAGGGCCATATCAAGGACTAAACTGCATAATGCCGTAATAAGAGGGGATAACTAATCCTCGTCAAGACTACGCTCGCAGCCCATCTTGCAACATGTAGAAGAGAGTAGATCAAGTCCTCCAAGTAGCATCGCATAGCATAATCCTACCCAAAGAATCCTCCTCGCCGCCTGCTAGAGAGCGATCACGGATTGTATCCGCACTTGGAAGGTGTGTTTTATTAAGTATCCGATTAGTTGTCATAAGGTCAAGGTACAACTCCAAATCGTCCTGTTACCAAAGATCACGGCTATTCGAATAGATTATCTTCCCTGCAGGGGTGCACCACATAGCCCAACACGCTTGATCCCATTTGGCCGACACACTTTCTCGGTCATGCCCGCCGCTGAAGATCAACACGCCACAGCCCCACCTAGGCCAACAGAGAGGTCAAGACGCCGGTCTAAACCTAAGTGCATAGGGGTTCGGGCCCATCACCCTTAGCACACCGCACGCTGTATGGTGGCCGAAGCGTAACTAGCCCCTTAATAGAAGAGCAGTGCTTATTGCCCAAATCGCGCTACGCCGCCGCCGACGTCACAAGGCTTCGCCGATATTGACGACGCCGCTGCCCATAATCTGCTCCTCCGCGTAGTTGGTTAGTGCGATAGGCCAAGAGCTAGACTCGGATCAAATACCAAGATCTCGTTTATTAAGTATCCGCGAACGCCACCAGGCCAGCCCACCTCTCACCTAGGTAGTCTCAACCTGCCCTCAGGCCATCGGACAAAGGTCCTTTCAGCCCCCAACTGCGTGAATCACTCATGGGCGCCCACGTACGTAATTCGACTTTAGTCACCACATGTATCATGTATAAAGTATATAGTATAAACCCTGATCACCTCCCGAGTGATCACGGCCCGATAGTATAGCATGGCATTTTGACAAGAATGTAGGGCCATCGATGGAATACTAGCATCCTATACTAAGCATTTAGGATTGCGTAAAGGTAACAACAAGAGTAGCAAGGACAAAGCTATGCATCAGATAGGATAAACAGATATAAAGAATATGCTACACTACTCTAATGCAAGCAGTATAGAGAAGAGTAGGCGATATCTGGTGATCAAGGGGTGGGGGGGCTTGCCTGGTTGCTCTGGCAAGAGAGAGGGGTCGTCAACACCGTAGTCGTTCTGGGTAGCAGCGGCATCGGTCTCGGTGTCTAAAGGAAGAAGAGGGGGAAGAAACAATGAATACAATGCAAACAGATGCATAACGATGCATGACAAAGCAATGTGTGATGCTAGGCGTGACCTAACGCGGTATGAGGTGATACCGGTGAAGGGGGGAAACATCCGGGAAAGTATTCCCGGTGTTTCGCGTTTACAGTCAGATGAACCGGATGGGGAGAGTTGCGAGTTCGATAGGTTAGGGGTGTGTGGCGACTTAACGGGCTGCGATCCGGAATAGTCTCGCTGCTCGAGCAACTTTCATGTAGAAAGTATTTTCATCCGAGTTACGGATTAAAAGATATGATTTTCTAAAGATTTAAATCATTTTCTGATTTTAATTATTTATTTAAATCCAACATTATCCAAAACAGTGAATGATGACTGAGGGAGTCCTGGATTAGGGGGTGTCCGGTTAGCTGGACTATGACCTTTGGCCGGACTCCTGAACTATGAAGATACAAGATTGAAGACTTCGTCCCGTGCCCGGATGTGACTTTCCTTGGTGTGGAAGGCAAGCTTGGCGATACGGATATGTAGATCTCCTACCATTGTAACCGACTCGTAACCCTAACCTCTTCGGTGCCTATATAAACCGGAGGGTTTTAGTCCAGAGGACTAACAACAATCATACCATAGGCTAGCTTCTAGGGTTTAGCCTCGATCTCGTGGTAGATCTACTCTTGTACTACCCATATCATCAATATTAATCAAGCGGTGAGTAGGGTTTTACCTCTATCGAGAGGGCCCAAACTCGGGTAAAACATCGCGGTCCCTTGTATCCTGTTACCATCCGCCCAGACGCATAGCGTTCGGGACCCCTACCCGAGATCCGCTTTGACAATCGACATTGGTGCTTTCATTGAGAGTTCTCTCTGTCATCATCTTTAGGCCCGATGGCTCCTCCGATCATCAACAATGATGCTCTCAGTGGTGAGACTTTTCTTCCCGGACAGATCTTCGTATTCGGTGGCTTTGCACTACGGGCCAATTCCTTGGCCATCTGGAGCAGATTGAAAGCTACGCCGGCCACCAGGTCAGATTTGAAGTTTGAACTACACGACCGACGTCCGCGGAGACTTGATCTTCGACGGGTTCGAGCCACGCCAAGCCAAGCCAAGACCGCCACGAGGGGCATGATTTAGCTCGTCACAACAAGGTCCCGAGGTCGCACTGTCCGCCGACCTTTAGCTCGGGAGCCGATCATACCGATCGAGGACGGTGGCTGGACACCGCCTGGGCTGCGATCTCTACGTGATTGAGCCGACACCTACCCCTGGCCCTTGGCGGCTCGTGGACTCCAAGGTGCCGGACTCTCTCCGACTCGAGCCTTCCGCACTTCGCAAATCGAATCCGATTGGTGCCGATCATGGAATTCACGCCATGTCATCTTTCAAAGACTCGCCTTTCGCGACATCCTGAATTCACTAAAGTCTCTCTCTTTATCGAGAGCCCTCGCCGGATTATGGTCGAAGGTTGGGATGTGGACGACGAAGAAATTCAAAGCCCACCCATCACCCACTTCGTAGCCACTGTCGATGATTTGACCGACATGCTGGACTTCAACTCCGAAGACATCGACGGTATGGACGACGATGCAGGAGATGACCAAGAACCAGCGCCTATTGTGGCACCGGAAGGCCACTCGCCATACGACATATACATGGTGGACATCCCAAAAGATGGGAATGGCGATGGAACAATGGAGGATGACCCTCCAAGAAATGCCTGTTAAGCGCCGTGTCAGCCGCACCGCCTAAATCCCGCCACAAGAAAAACGATGATTCCGCACGAGACAATAACACCCTGACAAGGCCGAAGACAACCCTCCAAAGCAGGATTCAGCCAGGAGGATGGAGAAGCCAGCCTCATGAGAGAGCGCGTAAAGAGAGGTTGAGGACGATAATTGCATGCCTCCTCCCAAGATGAGGCAAGCCTCGACGGGCGATTTAATTCACAGCCCGAGGATCCCGCCGAACAAAAGCTGCTTTCAAACGCAGGCTTATGGCCACGGCAAGCAGCCTCAAGAAAAGCAGCAACAGCTTAGAGCTGACCAAGACTTGCTAGTCGATGATGGATCTGAAGTCCTTGCGGTCAAGAGTATGAACTCGAGCGCCTCCAAGAGCTACCTAAAACGCAGGCTGCTACCCCGATTAGAGGAGGAAGCACCCAAACCTACATCACCAGCGATGATACGGCCGACCGCCACCTCGTGGGTGCTGACTGAGAGAGGCCTCTCGCCCTCAACTCAAGCCGCACTCCCGCACCGCCAAAAATACCAAGGCACGGGAAATGCGCCATACCGCGAGATATATTGAGGACAAGGCAAGGCAAACAAGATCGACCTACGGATCGCGTGGGCGCCCTATTTACACGTGATGATAACCGCCACGGATATGGCAACTCCGCCGGGCCAACACAAGAGACAAAGCTCATTCGAGCTGCGCCGTGATATAGCCCAATACAGTAGGCGCCAAGACACCCACTATGCTTCACAGATGAAGTGATGGATCATCAAATCCTCGAGGGTTTCAAACCCGTAAACATTGAATCATAACGATGGCACAATAGATCCCGCGTTTGGATCGAGGACTATCTCCTTCACATCCACATGGCCCGCGGTGATGATCTACACGCCATCAAATACCTCCCACTCAAGCTTAAAGGACCAGCCCGACATTGGCTTAACAGCTTGCCGCCAGAGTCAATTGGTTGTTGGGAAGACTCGAAGCCGATTCTCGACAATTTCCAGGCACATATGTGCTACCACCATACCGATGACCTAAGCCACATAATTCAGCAGCCAGAGGAATCGGCCGTAAAATTCTGGACACGGTTCCTAACCAAGAAAAAATCAAATCGCCGACCGTCCGGATGCAGAGGCCCTTGCAGCCTTCAAACACAACATCCGCGACGAGTGGCTTGCCCGACACCTAGGACAGGAAAAGCCGAAATCCATGGCAGCCCTCACAACAATCATGATCCGCTTTTGCGCGGGAGAGGACAGCTGGCTAGCTCGTAGTAACAACATGACCAAGAGCCCTGGTAATTCGGATACCAAGGACAGCAATGGTAGGTCATGTCGCAACAAGCACAAGCGCCGCATTAACGGCGATAATGCTGAGGATACGACAGTCAATGCCGAATTCAGAGGCTCTAAACCCGGTCAGCGGAAAAAAGCCATTTAAAAGAAATACTCCGGGCCCGTCCAATTTGGACCAATTACTCGATCGCCGTGCGATATACACGGCACTTCGAAAAACCAGCCAACCACACCAACAGGATTGTTGGGTGTTCAAGCAGCAGCAAGTTAAATGCCAAAACAATAACAAGGGGCTGCATAGCGATGACGAGGAGGAGCCCCGCCGCCGAACAATAGAGGATGTATGGGCTTCCCCACAAGTGCGGATGGTGAACATGATATACGCAACCCACATACCCAAAAGGGAGCGGAAGCGCACTAAGGGACGATATGCGATGGATCCAGCCGCCTAAAGTTCAACCCGTGGTCTTCCCCGCCCGATCACTTTTGATCAAGGGACCACCCCACTAGCATCCTCCATGGCGGATTCGCCGCATTGGTTCTAGACCCATTCATCGACGGATTTCACCTCACTAGAGTCCTAATGGACGCGGGCAGCAGCCTGAACCCGCTTTATCGTGACACAAGGCACAAAATGGGCATAGACCCATCAAGGATTAAACCCACGAAGACGACCTTTAAAGGCGCCATACCAGGTGTAGAGGCCAACTGACAGCTCGCCACACTTGAAGTGGTCTTCGATCCCTGATAACTTCAAGCGAGGAGTTAATCTTTGACATAGTCCCGCCCGCAGCGGTTATCACGCACTGCTCGGACGAACCGCATTTGCAAAGTTCAATGCGGTGCCACACTACGCATATCTCAAGCTCAAGATGCCAGGTCCTTGAGGAGTCATTACGGTCAATGGAAACACCGAACGCTCTCTCCGGACGGAGGAGCATACGGCGGCCCTCGCGGCGGAAGTACAAAGCAGCCTCTTAAGGCAATTCTTGAGTCCGGCTATTAAACGTCCGGACACCGCCAAGTGTGCCCGAGTAACCTACAACAAGACCGCCGGCACGCTCCGAGCACGATAGCAATGTGGCCCAAACCCCAGCCCTCGCGAAATTGCGAACCAGATTACGCTGCGTACATAATTACGCCTGGAAATACCATGGGCATAGGGGAGGGGCACGACCACGGCATGCCTGAATGCGCTCAACCGCACTGTGGGCCCCGATTGTGTCATTCTTTTCTTTTCTTCTTTCTTTTTACTTTCAGACTCCGCTCACGAAGCCCCGTCCGGCAAGATAATCGCCAACACACGATGCAACATCCAGGAAGCGTAAAGCTACGCCGAGTGTCCAGTGGTCTCTATTACGAGCAGTATACCTATTTTAAATACCATCCCCAGCTTACCTCGAGGGGGACATGTTAAAAGTCCCGTCCCTTGCTTATCGTGACTATTTGTATCATTCGCTTCATCGCAGCCCTTTTGAATAAACAATACATAGCTTCGCCTATTATTGAATTCCTTTTTCTCTATATATATGTTCAGTTATGACATTGTGCAACCGCACACTTTGGTACGGCAATACACTGAGGGCTTAAGTACCCCACAATATGGTGTGATAAGTCCAATACTTTCACAAGTGCGGCACCTTCAATTTATAGCATTATATGCATCGGCTCAATCATGTCTTGGGTCAATAGTTGGGTTTTCCTGCCCCATGTTTTGGTACCTTATGTTCCGTTATATCGGCTAAGGTAGCGCTGGAGAACCACTCGCGATTGTTCCACGGTTGATCTGGGTTAAGCACCTCAATGGAGAAAGCTAAACTGACCGTCATGATAGGGCGAGAGCCGGTCGCTGTGCGAGAGGTTTTCGAGTCCCTAAAGACTTATGCCGCTTAGAGCGAGGAGTCGGCATTGTCCGCCTAGGCGTGATAGCGCCTCAACTCTCGTCTTCCGATACAGGGCTTCGCCAAAATTTAAAATTATAGAATTCTATGGCTAAGTGAGAGTGTTCAAGCATTATAGTCCCGTTGCCTTGTTCGTTATGCTGAGCTCCCTCAAGGACCCAAGAATGGGAACAAGAGCGCCAAGTTTATCCCGAACACCCCAAAGACTGTGGCATGGGGCTGAAGCCGACGACTCGCCATCTCTCAAATTTAATACACGGCCGCACATAAGGTAATATTTTAAATTCAAAAGTGTTGCTTAGCGATATGAACAAGTTTTCAACGACAGGATAAAAAATGCGAGTCTACTCAAAATT
This sequence comes from Aegilops longissima, assembly GCA_021605205.1. Taxonomy (NCBI): domain Eukaryota; kingdom Viridiplantae; phylum Streptophyta; class Magnoliopsida; order Poales; family Poaceae; genus Aegilops; species Aegilops longissima. The sequence continues at coordinate 496,891,120 of CM038682.1, read as the reverse complement.
TACATCTTTAGAGCATTCACCGCTATAAATGGGCACCCTTCAGACGCCTCATAATACATTTCAGCTTGCGATGCTCCTTGCCGGTGGTGGCCCGTCTGTCACAAGCTTCAGCGCCCATCTTGCCCCAAATGCACCTTAGCACGGGCAAGGCCCCACGGCACCTTCGATGCAGACGGAGCGCTTGACGACTTCAACCCATGGACAAAGGCCCACCAGCTGCCTCACCAGCCCAAGTAGCTCCTGTGCATGGCTTCCTTAGGCCACGGCCAACTATGAGGTTCTTCATGGCCTGTTCGCCACCTTATGGAGCTCGACCAGCTGCTTCAACTGGTTGCTTATGGGCACTGGTGTCCGCCTCAAAGATATCGAGACCGTAACACCTTCTCCGCCGAGCTTCCTCCTCGGCTCGGTAGAATGCGGCAAAGATCGGACACCACGGGCAGATCTGCGAATGCTCCCCGAGAGCTATGGATTCGGTAAGTAACGATAATTCACTTTCTCATGCTTGCTTTGCATAAAGAATGCCTTACCCGCCGCTATCTTCTTCATCGCCTCAATTTCCGGAGGGCTTTTTGGGCTTCGCCTTAGCGGCTTTGGGCTCTCAAGGCCGAGGCAAGCTCGGACTATCGAGTCTTTGAGTCACGCCCAAACTCTCGTGTTTTTCCACGAGAGCCTCGGAGCTCTTGCCGCACCTCCGCCACCCGTGCCTCCCGCTTCTCGCTCGGTGTGCTCCATGGCCGCATTGCTTTCGGCCTTGACACCGCTTCCTTCGTGGTCGCCACCTGCTCGTGGGCCCCGCAGATTCACGTTATTCCCGTCATTTTTGCAACCACATCTTTAAATACTCCCATAAGGTATTACTTACCTTCCTTATCCTCGAGCTGCTTTTTGGCAAGGCCGAGCTCGTTCTCGACCGCCGAGGCTCGCTTCAATGCATCAACCTCCGCAGTCAAGGGGCAGAGGTCAAGAGCAGCAACCTGCATTCCCATGTTGACATACTTATGTTAGACTCACAGATATCTTTTAGATCCTCAGTTCGGCTTTTTCTTTCCTAACACCAAACTAAGCATCGGGCTACTCTCTATGCGGTAATATTTTACATATCTTAAATACATACCTCAAAGCCTCGTTAAAAGGTGGCATTAAAGCTCACCAGCCCGCCTTGGCGGATCGAACTTTCTGGATCATCACACTCATAATAGTGCGGTGCTCCTCGTCGATGGAAGCACCGTTAAGCGCCTCCATCAAAGTATCCGGTGCCTCCGGTTGGACGGAGGTCATCGGCATCGCAGTCTTGCCCTTCTTACGAAGGGGCCGCCTGCCGGACTCCGGAACCACTGAAGGTTCCGGTGCGGAGTGTCAGGACCCCGATTCCAAGTCACATCGATCTAGCCGGTAACATCTCATATCACTTTGCGGCCTCACGCACGGTATTCCCACGGGTGTCACCTTACCATGTCCCGAGACCGTTTGCACCTTTTGGCTCACGTATATGATAGTGTCGCTAGCATCATATGATAGAGAACCCGGGCCGACATGACTAGTCGTGAACCCAAAGTGGCACTAACTTATAGGGACAGGCATACATGAATCAACATCGAGCATGTCGGTCAGCCAGCGCGAATCCGGCCAGAAACCTTTGGGCTAAAAGGACTCGGAACCCGGCTATAGCAGCTAGGCAGGACTCGGATGTCACCGCGTGACATTTCCCAAGGAATGCACAGAGAACAAGTGAATCAAGATGCCGGCCACCAAGTGTTAGGAGCAGTAGTCTTTGGGCTAGCAGGACTCGGTGAACCGGTCTGTAGCGAACTACTATGGCTCAAGGAAGCACTAGACTACATTTCCCCATAAGAGAGGCTGCCAAGGGTAAACAACTAGATTGTCGGATCCCGCACATACCAAGCATTTCAAACATACACACAATATGCTCGATATGTGTAAATACAGCATGGCATCACAACATAACTCTACGACTCAAGTATTTATTCGTTAGGCTCCAAGGAGCGAGATATTACAAACATGGGTCTCTCGACCCAGCATTCAGAGCATACAAGTCAAACACATGCGGAAGCTTAACATGTCTGAGTACAAACAACTATAAATGAAAAATGCTGAGAAGCCTAACTAACTACCAGATCCTGCCGAGGGCACAAGATCGTAGCTGAGGTATCAAGCTAAACGTCGAAGTCCACACGGAACTACTAGCAAGACTGACATCTCTCTTCAAAACATAAAATAAGCAAACGTGAGTACAAATGTACTCAGCAAGACTTACATCAGAACTAACTACATATGCATCATTATCAACAAAGGGGTGGTGGGGTTTAACTGCAGAAAGCCAGCTTTGACTCGGTGGCTATCCTGAACTACGACTGCAAGTAACTCTTTTGAGGTGGCGCACACGAGTCCACATATTCACCATATCAATACACCACTATGGATCCGCTTCCATCTCCCTACGAGAACGCCATCCATAGCACTCACGCTTATCTTGCGCATTTTAGAGTATCCACTTTCACTTCTCTTTGAACTGATATAGGCAACCCAGAAGTCCTTTACCGCAGACACGACTATTCAAATAGATGATGTTAACCCTGCAGGGGTGTACTTCTTCACACACGCTCCCACCACTTACCGCCGTTTACACGACATGTACTCGGCAACCTTCAAGCGGAAGCCCAACGAGGGTGTCGGCCACAGCCTACCTAAACACTCAAGTCTCTAGTCCAGGTTTATCGCCTATTCAGGTTCCATCCGCAGGGAGTCCGGCCGAGGTTTCCACATATGGCCCCGAACGATGTGAGCAGGGTTCCCGAGACACCAAACGGGCGCCCGGTACACCGTGCCATGGTGTATCTACCGCATCATAGCCCACCCCTAGGTTCAGCGCTACGCACGGCCTCCAACACATATCCTACAAACACCAAAAACTAGTTGCAACTCCTGGACAGAGAGCAAGGGTGGTTAAGAAGCCGAGAGAGTCAATTAAGGATCCCAATGTGTGGTAGTAACTGTTCATGGATCACAAACACAGAACTCAGTTCCTGAGGACAGTTTCAATGAGAAAACCCACCATGTACTCCTACATGGCCTCTCACCGCTACCTTTACGAAATCGTGTTCACACACTTAGCTCACACACAGTAGGACATGTTTACACACCTCCGATTCATCCCCGATGAATCGGACCCGACTTAACTCTAAGCGAAGAGAGTGCATGACAAACAAGCATGAATGAGTAGGCACATCGTGGCTCAAACAACTCCTACTCATGCTAGTGGGTTTCATCTATTTACCGTGGAAATGACAGTCCCGCAGAGGATAAGGGTTCAGCTACATGCAAGTAAGAGATGAATCGCTTTTGTCCTAATGCAGTAAAAGAGAGCAGGAGCGAGAGAGTGGGATTGTATTGGAATGAACAAGGGGGTTTTTCTTGCCTGGCACTTCCGAAGATAATATAGCTCTTCATCAGTGTCATCGATCTCAACGTCGAAACCACGTCTATCGAGAGGGGACAAATGCCGGCAACAGAGAAGAAACACAATCAATGCGATGCACAATATGATGCATGATCATGAAATGGCAAAATGAGTGTGTTGGGCTAATGCAACTACAACCAGATGGGTTTGAGCTATTTTGAACCAAAGATTCAAAGTTCAAACTCATTTGTGATCTTAAATAGTGCTTTATCATGTTTTTCCCTAAACAACAAGTTAACTTGTTTAAACATGCATGAAAGTGGTATAGATGGATAGATTGGATTTTTCTGATCATTTTTCATATATAATTTATTTCATTTAGAGCTACGGTTGAATTACTAAGATTTTTAGAAGTTTAGGCAATTTTCTGGAATTTCCTGAATAAGAACAAATCCAGAAAATAATTAATCACACAAGATCTGCCTTTGCGGACGCCAGCCGTCAATCGGGTCGGCCAGGTCAAACTTGACCTGTGGGACCCACGTGTCAGTGGTTAGTTAACTAACTAAATAGAGTTAGTTAGTGTTAGGGACTAATCTAGGTTAATTAGCGCTAAACTAACCTAACTAATAATTAACAAGGGTGGCCCACACGTCAATGACCCAGGGGGGTCAAACTCGGCCCACCCAGTCAACGGTCGGCGGTCAACTTGTCGGGCGTTAGTCACGGCGAGTCCAGACAGCGGGCGAGCGCGCCGCGGATCCGCCTATGTGGCGCTGCTTACGCATGAGAATATAGCTACGGATGTGACGCCGTCCGCATCCAACCGTGGTGGTGGCGGCCGGAGTGGCCGGAGTGGTGTCGGGCGATGAGCTCGGGCGGCTTCAAGCTCGTGCAAGTGGGGATGGGCTGCGGTGCGCAAACGAAGCGGCGGCGTTACGGAGGCTCTACGCTGCGCGGGAGCGTTAAGCATGCATGCCCGACCAAATGGTCACCGGAGAATCACCGGCGACGAGTGCGGGCGGCGGCGCTTGCGGGTGAGTGCGGTGTGGTCGCTACGACATGCGAGGAAGAGAACGGAGAGGGGGGAAACGGCCAGCAGCTCACCATGGTCACGACGAGCGGGTCGGCGAGGTCGGGGAGGAGCTGATGAGGACGGGAGGTCACTGGCGATCTCAACGGCCGAACGACGAAGACGAGGTCGGGGCGGCGCTTCGGGGCGTTTGGCGTCGCGTGAGTCGACAGAGAGGCGTAGGCGACGGTGGCGGAGCTCCTAGGCATGTCGGAGAGACGAGGGGGAGGCGGTGGCCGCGGTGGTGGCGAGCGGCGGCGATGAACCCGATCGGGTGGGTGAGAGAGAGAGGTCCAGGTGAGGGAATGAGCACGGGGAAGAGCGGGAGGGGTCGAGGGGGGCGCGTGGCATCTCCGGGGACGTCCAGGGAGAAGCGGCAAGTAGGAGGTGGCCGGGGCGCGTGGGCGCGCACGGCGGCCACACGCCTGGCCCCATCGCCAGAGGTGGGAGATGACTGGCGGTAAGGCTGGCTGGGCTGGGCGGCCAGTGGGCTGGCCACTGGGCATGACAGTGAGGCCTGTAGGTTTCCTTTCTCTCTCTTTTATTTCTGTTTTCTATTTTTTCAGAATCGTTTTGGCTTTAGTAAAATACTAAAGCATTTTGTAAATGCTGCAATAATTTGTGGACACTCTATGGATTATTCCAGTGGCCCACATTTAAATTCAACATTATTTGAGCATTTAAATTATTTATAGTGTTTAAATGCCCAAATTCAAATATGATATGATTTAATTCAAAAATCCATGAATGGCCTTGAAACATGTGCATCATTTTTGTCAGAGGTTTTAACCTTTTCTAAAAATGATGAACATTTTTTAAAGGCATTTGGGGTTTATTGGAAAAGACTTATGGTTGACCATATTTGATTTAATTTTGGTGCTAGGGTTTGTCATCCCCATTTCAACTTTCCGAGAAAATTAAACATGATGACATGAATGCCTTAATGCAACTAATAACAAGCAAATTCTACGGCTGTGACAACTCACCCCCACTAAACAAGAATCTCGTCCCGAGATTCAAGACGTGAGGTAAGAAGACAGAGGGGGCACAAGATCAACACAATCTTCACAATCCAGGTTGCACTTCATAAGAACGTTGATTCGGTCACCATCTTTGTCTCGACATCTTGCTCTGAGAACTCCAGCTATCATGACAACGAGAGGAAAAGGAAAACTCTAGAAGGATCGATCTTCTCGAAGATCGGACAACTGACGATCAACTCATGGAATGAGACGTTGAACATTTCTCGAGCTGAGACATGAAACATACATCCCGAGGGATGAAGTGTAATAGATGACGAAGGTTCACTACGTAGACACAATTCCACACTTAAGAAGGTGGTGAACGGTTGTCAACATAGCGAGGAGTTGATTTGCCATGATACCATAACGAGACATCTTAAGGAAGGTGACTCGCAGAAATATTCCCTTAAGTGGCAAAAGAATTACTTTTGTTTTAGAGATCATTGAGAATCTTTATACCAGCCTAAGGCAATCACAATCGATCATTTGGCGGAGTTCAAAGGAATGGCATATCCGGATTCGAATGGATGATGTGGACTACCTTGTTGAAGACAACGCAATGGATGATTTTGCTTATCATCGGAAATGGTTGGGACCCATGACAGGACCACTTTTGGAGATGATCCTGGATAGCAACTACTGAGAAGGACAGCCCATGGAAAATTGGCACGACGGGGTGCAAGCTGGGAAAAACATGCAAATGTTGGAAATGTTCCAACCATCATATCTGCCTGAGATTCAGATCTGGTTGGAAACAGGATATTTCAGACAGCATGTCTGGAAAAGAAAGTTTGCAACACAAACCGGTGAGATGATGTTGCGAGATTCTCGGGAAAGAGCTACGATAGAAAGCTCCAAAACATGAGCTGGTTCTGCTACATACATGTGAACACAATGTCCAAGACAAGCATGACCATGTAGAAGTCTTATAATAAAACACTATCAAGCTCAGGTGGGGAACCATCTTCGAGGATATTGGAATCTTGTGCATGAACTAGTATTCGCACAACAACTCCTTTTCCTCGAACAAGCCAATCAGTGGCTTGGTGTGCTAGGGAATACATATGGAGTGGAGGTAATTAATCTACCAAACCATAGAATACATTCACACATGCATAATTGACTTGGGATGGTACCAGAGGAAATAAAAACAATCTTTTCTCAAATTCATGGCGCCAACTTACACCTAAAGCACATGAATTCGAGGAAGTCACTTCTTCCATCCAAGCATAAGCTTCATGAACGGAACACGAAGGCATTGCTTACAAAGTTTCCAACACTAGGTTGATGTTCAACATGAATCATGGGGAGACAAAATCTGCATTGTTGGGCTCAACAAAGAACTCATCGGAATTTCCATATCACCGACTTCCACCATCATGTGAACACGGTGATAGCATTGGTCGACCAAAAGATGTAATGGTGTATGCTCGAGGGATCAACCACGAGTAAGACAACATTACAAACATCGTTGGTTCTGATTTGACTTGACGATAGCCCATACTCAAGTCAAAGTTTTGACAAGGCAATAGATCCAACAACTGATCACGAGGACCAGTTGGTGAAGATATCATCTTTCTTCAACATACACAGACCAGGATATCCCTTGGAGATGAACTAAGTCGGACAAGCTTTTATCTTCCAACTCTCCAAGTTGTTGTTTAGCTCAACCAACTAGCTCAGGGGTATCCAACACAGATTCTTGGGGAAAGGGTGGTTCACAAGACACCAACTTGATCACGAGCTCAACATAACAGTCAGGGGACAACCTGGTAATACTTCCGAGAAGATATTCGGAAAATGACGAACCACGTTATGTTACTAAGCTCGAGAACAACCTTGCTTTTCAGGGCAAGATGATATGATCAAAAGAGTGAGCAATTGACACAATCATAACTCATTGATCGAAGAGTGCACCAGAAATAAGGACTAGGTAGCACGATCAATCTTAGGATGAACACGCTAGGAATGGAATATTGTCCATTAACTACCAAGCAACGGAGTTGCTAGGAGTATTGATTTCACACATCACAACTCACTTGTCGGCATTCCGGTTACAACAACACGGGACCGAGGAATGAATAATGATGGTGAGAAGTATCACTGCGTCAAGAATTCATAAGAGGTAGTGGAATTCTCATGATACTCTTGACATAAAGATGGTAACACTCCAAGGTAGAACAAAGCAAAAGTTGGATTGGCATTTTGATCTGCGGAATACAACTACTTTGACCCAATCCTAGATATGGATGAGGTACTGGAGTTTGTTTCTCCTAGTCATTCCAGAACAGAATGTCTTGACGGACCACAAGAATAAAAGGGCATCGATGAACACAAATGCACACATACTCTTGGTTATAAACTGATAGAGGATGGTCGGGATACAACTGAAGAGGAACAACTCAAGGGACATATAATTTTCTGAGTTGTGGATGCATAGATTAATATGTCGAACCAAGTTCAATGGGTTTCTTCCAGATAACCCATGCAGAGAGGTAGGACTGGCAGAATCACAATTATGAATGGAGAACTCCTCAAGAGTACTTTGATTGTGGTATTTTGGTTCAAATAACTTCTGCCTTAATGGTTCATGGTATTTGGAAGAAGGAAATACCACATACCTCGAGGACTACCGCAAAGTTACTAATATCCTAAAGGAACTAGCAAACACTATCAACATGAGGTAAGTAGGGTAAATCTCGGGTTCAAGAACCCAGGAATAGAATACCTACTACTAAATGGCATCACGGGATGCTTTCGAGAATAATGGCCAGAGTCATCACATCGGGAACAAAAAACATGGCTAGATTACTAGGTGACTCCCTAAAACACCTAGGTTCATAATAATAGCTCCAACATATATGCCGAGGCAGCGGAGTACCTCAACACACTAATTTGTGTGATTAATCTGGCCCAAATGAACATTAGAAACGGAGAGAAGGGATTTGCAAATGCATCAGACTATTTAGAAATCTGGGATGACTCGGACAACATAACGACTGTAAATGCTCAAAATGATTTGAGACATCCTGCAAAATAGTGGCACAACCACTCAACATCACAATATCAAGGTTCTGGGACCAGCTATGAACATACGGAAGTAGTAGAGACTGAACTGGGGCTTAAAACCAACGATCTTAAAGGTCTATGGATTAGTAACACGTCATCCTGATAGACAGATGAGAAGGTCTAGTTCTTAATCCCCGTAGAAGAGAAGAGGATGATTCAGATCAGAAGGCCATGAGGTATAAGGAGTAAAAAGAGCCTTACGTTCCCTTCCACAATCAATTCCCTTACACAACTAAACTATTTCTAGACACAACTTCGACCGGTTTGGCTTGGTAATCCTACAGGTAGTCAGGCTCTGATACCAAAGCTGTCAGACCCGATTCCAAGTCACATCGATCTAGCCGTAACATCTCATATCACTTTGCGGCCTCGACGACGGTATTCTACACGGTGTCGCCTTACCATGGCCCGGGACCGTTTATGCCTTTTGGCTCACGATATGATAGTGTCGCTAGCATCCATATGATGAGAGAACCCGGCCGACATGACTAGTCGTGAACCCAAAGTGGCACTAACTTATAGGGACAGCATACATGAATCAACATCAAGCATGTCGGCCGCCAGCGTGCGAATCTGGCTGTAGCACTGGCTAACAGACTCAGGGAACCCGGCTGTAGCAGGCTAGGCAGACTCGGATGTCACCGCATGACATTTCAAGGGACGCACATGTGAACGAAGTGAATCACATGCCGGCTACCAAGTGTTCCGAGCAGAGTGCTGGGCTAGCAGGACTCCGTGAACCGGTCAGAAGCGGACTACTATGGCTCAAGGAAGCACTAGACTACATTTCCCCATAAGAGAGGCTGCCAAGGATAAACAACTAGATTGTCGGATCCCACACATACCAAGCATTTCAAACACACACACAATATCCTCGATATGTGTAAATACAACATGGCATCACAACATAACTCTACGACTCAAGTATTTATTCATTAGGCTCCGAGGAGCAAGATATTACAAACATGGGTCTCTCGACCCAAGCATTGAGCATACAAGTCAAACACATGCGAAGCTTAACATGTCCGAGTACAGATAACTATAAATGAAAAAGGCTGAGAAGCCCGACTAACTACGAGATCTGCCGAGGGCACAAGATCATAGCTGAGGTATCAAGCTAAACGTCAAGTCCACATCGAACTACTAGCGAGACCGACATCTCTCGCAAAACATAAAATAAGCAAACGTGAGTACAAATGTACAAAGAAGACTTACATCGAACTAACTACATATGCATCATTATCAACAAAGGGTGGTGGGTTTAACCGCAGCAAGCCAGCTTTGACTCGGTGGCTATCCTGAACTACTTAATGCAAGTAACTCTTTTGAGGTGGCACACACGAGTCCACATATTCACCATATCAATACACCACTATGGATCCGCTTCCATCTCCCTACGAGAACGCCATCCTTAGCACTCACGCTTATCTTGCGCATTTTAGAGTATCCACTTTCACTTGTCTATGAACTCATATAGGCAACCCAGAAGTCCTTTACCGCGAACACGGCTATTCGAATAGATGATGTTAACCCTACAGGGGTGTACTTCTTCACACACGCTCCCACCACTTACCGCCGTTTACACGACATGTACTCGACAACCTTCAAGCGGAAGACCAATGAGGGTGTCAGCCACGGCCTACCTAAACACTCAAGTCTCTAGTCCAGGTTTATCGCCTATTCAGGTTCCATCCACAGGGAGTCCGGCCGAGGTTTCCACATACGGCCCCGAACGATGTGAGCAGGGTTCCCGAGACACCAAACGGGCGCCCGGTGCACCGCGCCATGGTGTATCTACCGCATCATAGCCCACCCCTAGGGTCAGCGCTATGCACGGCCTCCAACACATATCCTACAAACACCAAAAACTAGTTGCAACTCCTGGACAGAGAGCAAGGGTGGTTAAGAAGCCGAGAGAGTCAATTAAGGATCCCAATGTGTGGTAGTAACTGTTCATGGATCACAAACACAGAACTCAGTTCCTGAGGACGGTTTCAATGAGACAACCCACCATGTACTCCTACATGGCCTCTCACCGCTACCTTTACCAAATCGTGTTCACACACTTAGCTCACACACAGTAGGACATGTTTACACACCTCCGATTCATCCCCGATGAATCAGACCCGACTCAACTCTAAGCAGTAGCAGGCATGACAAACAAGCATGAATGAGTAGGCACATCAGGGCTCAAACAACTCCTACTCATGCTAGTGGGTTTCATCTAATTACTGTGGAAATGACAGGTCATGCATAGGATAAAGGGGTTCGCTACCGCAGCAAGTAACAGATGAATCGTTGTTGTCCTAATGAAGTAAAAGAGAGCAGGTGCGAGAGAGTGGGATTGTATCAGAATGAACAAGGGGGTTTTGCTTGCCTGGCACTTCCGAAGATAATATAGCTCTTTATCAGTGTCATCGATCTCAACGTCGAAACCACGCCTATCGAGAGGGGACAAATACCGGCAACAGAGAAGAAACACAATCAATGCGATGCACAATATGATGCATGATCATGACATGGTAAAATGAGTGTGTTGGGCTAATGCAACTACAACCAGATGGGTTTGAGCTATTTGAACCAAAGATTCAAAGTTCAAACTCATTTGTGATCTTAAATAGTGCTTTATCATGTTTTGCCCTAAACAGCAAGTTAACTAGTTTAAACAAGCATGAAAGTGGTACAGATGGATAGATTGGATTTTTCTGATCATTTTGCATATATAATTCATTTCATTTGGAGCTACGGTTGAATTACTAAGATTTTTAGAAGTTTAGGCAATTTTCTGGAATTTCCTGAATAAGAACAAATCCAGAAAATAATTAACTGCGTCAGCACCGCGTCACTGTGGCGTCAGCGGTCAACTGGGTCGGCCAGGTCAAACCTTACCTGTGGGACCCACGTGTCAGTGGTTAGTTAACTAACTAAACAGAATTAGTTAGTGTTAGGTTAAGCACTAATATAGGTTAATTAGCGCTAAACTAACCTAACTAATAATTAACAAGGGTGGCCCACACGTCAGTGACCCCGGGGGGGGGGGGGTCAAACTGGGCCCACCCAGCCAACGGTCAGCGGTCAACTTGCGGCGTGCCATCGCCGACGAGTCAGACGCAAGCGAGAGCTGTTGTGGATCCGCCTCTGGCGCCGTTTGGCCATGGAGCAGAGCTACGGGATGCGGACGCTCGTCCGCATCCAACCGTGGTGGTGGCGCAGCCGGGGAGTGGCCGGAGTGGTGCCGACGACGAGCTCGGCGGCGGCCGAAGCTCGGGTGCAAGTGGGGATGGGGCTGCAGTGTGCAAACGAGCGCGACGAAGTGCTACGGAGGCTCTACGCGATGCGGGGAGCGCGTTGGGCGCATGCCCGGGACCAAATGGTCACTGGAGAATCACCGGCGACGAAAAGGGCGGCGGCGCTATGCGGTGTGTGCGGTGTGGTCGCTACGGCATGCGAGGAAGAGAACGGAGGGAAGCGGCCAGCAGCTCACCACGGTCACAACGAAAGCGGTCGGGCGAGGTCGGGAGGAGCTGATGAAGACGGAGGTCGCTGGCTATCTCGGCGGCCGAACGATTTAAGACGAGGTCGGGGCGGCGCTGGGGCGTCAAGCGCCGTGTGAGTCGACAGAGAGGCGTAGGCGACGGTGGCGGAGCTCCTGGGCATGTCGGAGAGACGAGGGGGAGGCGATGGCCGCGGTGGTGGCGAGCGGCGGCGACGAACCCGATAGGGTGGGTGAGAGAGAGAGAGGTCCAGGGGAGGGAATGAGCACGGGGAAGAGCGGGAGGGGTCGAGGGGGGCGCGTGGCGTCTTTGGGGACGTCCAGGGAGAAGCGGCAAGCAGGAGGTGGGCGCGTGCGCAAGACGGCGGCCACACGCCTCGGCCCCATCGCCGAGGTGGGAGATGACCGAGGCCAAGGCTGGGCTGGGCTGCTGTGGGTCATGAGCTAGGCTGACTGTGAGGCTAGGTAGGTTTCCTTTCTCTCTCTTTTATTTCTGTTTTCTATTTTTCTGTAACTGTTTTTGCTTTAGTAAAAATACTAAAGCATTTTGTAAAATGCTGCAATAATTTGTGGACACTCTATGGATTATTCCAGTGGCCCACATTTAAATTCAGCATTATTGGAGCATTTAAATTATTTATAGTGTTTAAATGCCCAAATTCAAATATGATATGATTTAATTCAAAAATCCATGAATGCCCGTGAAACATGTGCATCATTTTTGTCAGAGGTTTTATCCTTTTCTAAAAATGATGAACATTTTTTTAAAGGCATTTTGGGTTTATTGAGAAGACTTATGGTTGACCCTATTTGATTTAATTTTGGTGCTAGGGTTTGTCATCCCCATTTCAACTTTCCGAGAAAATTAAACATGATGACATGAATGCCTTAATGCAACTAATAACAATAAATTCTAGGGCTATGTTACAGAGTCCGGCCCAGGGCCAGACTTAGAGCCCTCTGGGGTTTTATCCCCTTTGCGCCTGTAGTCCGGGAGGCTGCCTTGCGGCGCCTCCTGGACCACCTCCTCCTGGCTAGGCCCCTTGGGGGATTTCACCTCAGTGTCATCCGCGGCGCGAGGAGAGGAGGCGGTCGGAAGTGAGGTGCTATTCACATCCGACGAATCCAGGGAGCCGCTCGTCGGAGCGTCGAGCCCGTCCTTGGGCGGGCTGCATGGTTATATTCGGCGTTAGAAGATGCTGTGCGACAAATGGAACGCCATGAGTTATTCTGGTGTCCGGACACTTACGATTTCGCCAGGGGCTTGGTCCTCGGTGGCCACTCCTCTTCGCCGTCGTCGGTGTTGGGGGTGTAGTCCGGAGGAAGGGTCCTTCCCTTCTTGGACCCTCCGGCCTCCCCCGTTGGGGCGGCCTTCCTTTTCTTCTCTCACCGGGAGAGGCCTCTTCCTCCTCCTCGTCGCAGAGGAGTCCACTCGAGTCATCGGACGATGAGTCCGACAACACTGGCGTCGGGAACTCCTTCGAGTTCCCGTGGCCTTCTTCTTGCTTTTTCCCGGCACCACGTAAGGTGCCGGAACCAGCAGCCCTTAATCGGGCGTCCACTGGTCTTCGGCAAGGGAGCCGGACAGTCAACCTGTCGCACGTCTTCGCCAGTCCTGTCAAAGGTGAGGGAGTTTTAGATCCCGCATAGAGTCAAACTATGAAAAAGAGTCCCGTAAAGGGTAAAATAGCTTACCTCGCTGGCTTGATGCGCGAGCTGAATCCGTGATCTTCGGTGGCGGATGCGGAGCCTCGGCGACTTGAACAACACCTTCCGGGCATCTTTGTACGTAGTGTCAAGAGCCGCTCAAGGTTCGTGTTGTGCCGGATCAAACTCCCACAAGTTGAAGGCCCGTTGTTTGGCATGGGAGGATCCGGTGGATGAGCATGACCTGGACTACGCTGACAAGCTTGAGCTTCTTGTCCACCAGTTTTGGACGCAGGTTTGGAGTCCGTCGGCTCTTGAATTAGCCCACGCCAGCCCGTCTCTTTCCATGAGGTGAGCCGTAGGGAAGCCAGATCGAATTCGGGGCCGCCGCCCATTTAGAGTCGCGCGGCTCGGTGATGTAGAACCACCCCGATTGCCACCCCTTTATGGTCTCCACAAAGGAGCCCTCAAGCCATAGGACGTTGGCCATCTTGCCCACCATGGTACCTCCGCACTCCACTTGGCAGTCGCCCACTACCTTCGGCTGGATGCAGAGGAAGGCCTCGCACACGACGATGAACGCCGAGATGTTGAGGATGAAATTCAGGGCCAGATCGTGGAAATCTAGGCCGTAGTAGAACATGAACCCCCGTACAAATGGGTGAAGTGGAAACCCCAGTCCGCTGGAGGAAGTGGGGAGGAACACCACCCTCTCATGGGGCCTGGGGTGGGGATGAGCTGCCCTTGTCGGGAGCCGATGCGCGATGTCGTCGGACAAGTATCCGGCCTTCCGCAGCTTTTTGATGTGCCCCTCCATGACGGAGGAGGCCATCCATTTGCCTCCCGCTCCGGACATAGTTGGAGAAGGTTGAGGTGGGATGTGCGGACTTGGGCGCTAGAGCCCAAGTGCGCGGAAATGGATGAGCAAAGGAGGAAGAAGGTGTTTGTGAAAAAGTGGATCCTTATCCCCTTATATGGACGGACAAAGCTATGCTTCCCCACCGGCCTGATAAAACTCGCTTATCTCCCAAGCGCCATAATCAATGGCGCGGTTGGGTACCCACGCCCGTACTGATGAGAATCCCGGAATAAGGGGACACGATCTCTGCTTTGACAAGACGTGCCAAGGAAACCGCCTCGCTAAACGCGCTAAGGTGGGACAGTGAAAACGATTCGAATAAAGGCTTGGCCGTGGTGTGATGTCACGCTGTGGAATACATCAGTAGATTGAGTTTGTGTAAATAGTATTCTCTCTACGGTGGTATGTGGAACTTATTTTGCAGAGCCGGACACTATCCTTGTGTTCAAAATCTTCTATGAAGAATTCGGAGGAGAAACCCTCCTTGCAATGCCGAAGATAATATGCGCGCCGGACTCGTCGTCATTGAAGCCTGGTTCAGGGGATACTGAGGGAGTCCTGGATTAGGGGGTGTCCGGATAGCCGGACTATGACCTTTGGCCGGACTCCTGGACTATGAAGATACAAGATTGAAGACTTCGTCCCGTGTCCGGATGGGACTTTCCTTGGCGTGGAAGGCAAGCTTGGCGATCTGGATATGTAGATCTCCTACCATTGTAACCGACTGTGTAACCCTAACCCTCTTGGTGCCTATATAAACCGGAGGGTTTTAGTCCGTAGGACGAACAACAATCATACCATAGGCTAGCTTCTAGGGTTTAACCTCTCTGATCTTGTGGTAGATCTACTCTTGTACTACCCATATCATCAATATTAATCAAGCGGGAGTAGGGTTTTACCTCCATCGAGAGGGCCCGAACCTGGGTAAAACATCGATCCTTGTCTCCTGTTACCATCCGCCTAGACTTGCAGTTGGGACCCCTACCCAAGATCCGCCGGTTTGACATCGACACGACGCAGCATGACATCGAGTGATGTCAAGCAGTCAACTCGGGTGGTTGACCGATCAAACTGCAGGTGGGTCCAGTGGGACCCACATGTCATTGTCAGGACACTAATAGGGGGGGTTCAACCTAACTAAATGGGTTAAATAGCAGGTGGGGCCCGGTAGTCAGTGAGAGGTTAGTGTTTAATTAACTAATTTAATTAATTAGAAAATTATCTATTTATTTTTATTTGTTTATTAAGGTGGGGCCCATAGGTCAGTGAGACAAGGACGGCCCAGTCAGCAGTTGACTCAGTCAACTGGTCAACAGGGGGACCTAGGCCCACCAGTCGGTGGCCCAGGTGGTGGGACCCGAGGTGCCAGGTCATCAGGGCAGGCTCTCGCCGCCGGTGACCAAAAGCACGGCGCAGACCCGCCGGAGTTCGCCGGAATTTGCGCACAGGGCACGGATCCGCGCGTGCTTGGGCTCGTTCGAACAAGCGCGAAGAGGCGCATCTAGTGGTGGTGGTGGTTCGTCCCGAGGTCGCCGGAGCTGTCGCCGGCAAACAGAGAGGAGGACGCCGGAGTTCGGCCGTGAGGGGGATGGGTGATGCGGCGTGCTATTGGGCAAACAGAAGGGCGGGGCGAGGCCTACGTGTGCATGCGAGCACAACGGCACAAGCCCAGGACCAGAAGGGTCACCGGACGGCTGCCGGCGACGAGCGCGTGCGGCGACGCATTCGGGAGCTCGAGGAGAGTGGAGCTGGGGCGAGCTAGCGAAGAAATGGAGAGGTTGGGGAGGATCTACGGGGCGTGATGAGTGTAACCGGCACGGGACCGTGACCATTTGGTCACCAGAGACTCGTCGGTGACGAGATCCGCGGCGGGGCGCTCGGGTGCTTCGGCGGCAGCTAGCTAGGGCGTGCGAGGGAGCTAACGGAGAGCAGGAGGGGGTGGAGCTCACCGAGCGGCACACACGAAAGGCCCTTGGGGGTTTAGGAGCTGCAGAGTCGGCGGCGCTCGTCAGAGACGCGCCGGGGATCCGAGGAAGAAGACAAGGCCGGGGCAGCGTTCGTGGGCGCCCGGCGTCCTGCGGCTCGTCGGGGAGGCGTAGTCGAGGGAGATGGAGCGAGCAGACACGTCGGAGAGGCTTGGAGGTCGCGGTGGCCGCGAGTTCTACGGCGGCGAGGCCATGGCGGCGCTCGGTTGCGGTGGGGAACGAGGGGGGAGCGCGGTGGATCTGAGGGGAGGGCGCAGGAACCGAGGGAGGGAGCGGGGCGAGTGGGAGGAGGGACCGAGGAGGCGAAGGCGTGGCGGCCTTATCCTCTCGTCGTCGCCGGGCGAGGGGTCAGTGGCGACGCGCCTGTTCCGACCGGCCTGGGAACAGAAGGGAGACGAGGCAGGGGCTGGGCGGTGGTAGGCAAGTGGGCAGTGGGCGGTCTGCACTGTGAGTCGGGCCGCCTGCCTGTGGGGGTTCTTTTCCTTTTCTTTTCTTTATTTTTCTCTTCTGTTTTATTCAACTTTAAAATATTTAGGCACTTTCTAAAAATTTGTTTTCTCCACAATAATTACCTATGCATTATTTGGCAACACCCCAACATTTTAGTTTTAATATTTGAAAATCTTTACCGTTTGACTTTATTTTAAGTTTGAATTTCAAATCGAATTTTGAACTAACACGAGATTAACAACAGTAACCATGGTGATGTGGCATCATTAACGGGGGATTACTGTAGCCTAATTATCCGGGCGTCACACCCGGGGGCCATAGGTTTCACTAGTGGCTTCTCTCAAGATAGCATAAGTATTACGGTGGGTAAACGAATTACTGTCGAGCAATTGATAGAACTGAGCATAGTTATGAGAATATCTAGGTATGATCATGTATATAGGCATCACATCCGTGACAAGTAGACCGACTCACCTTTGCATCTACTACTATTACTCCACACATCGACCGCTATCCAAAGATGCATCTAGAGTATTAAGTTCATAAGAATAGAGTAACGCTTTAAGCAAGATGACATGATGTAGAGGATTAACTCATGCAATATGATATAAACCCCATCTTTTATCCTCGATTGCAATAATACAATACGTGTCGTTTCCCCTCATCCTTTGGGATCGAGCACCACAAGATTGAACCCAAAGCTAAGCACTTCTCCCATTGCAAGAAAGATCAATCTAGTAGGCCAAACCAAACTGATAATTCGAAGAGACTTGCAAAGATAACCAATCATACATAAAATAATTCAGAGGAGATTCAAATATTGTTCATAGATAATCTTGATCATAAACCCACAATTCATCGGATCTTGACAAACACACTGCAAAAGAAGAGTTACATCAAATAGATCTCCAAGAGAATCGAGGAGAACTTTGTATTGAGATCCAAAGAGAGAGAAGAAGCCATCTAGCTAATAACTATGGACTCGAAGGTCTGAGGTAAACTAATCACACATCATCGGAGAGGCTATGGTGTTGATGTAGAAGCCCTCCATGATCAATGCCCCCTCCGGCAGAGCGCCAGAAAAGGCCCCAAGATGGGATCTCACGGGTACAGAAGGTTACGGCGGTGGGAATAGGGTTTTGGCTCCGTGTCTGATGGTTTGGGGGTATGTAGGTATATATAGGAGGGAGAACTAGGTCGGTGGAGCTACAAGGGGCCCACGAGGGTGGAGGGCGTGCCCAGGGGGTAGGTAGGTGCGCCCCCTGCCTCGTGGCCTCCTCGGTGATTTCTTGACGTCCACTCCAAGTCCTCTGGATCACGTTTGTTCCGAAAATCACGTTCCCGATGGTTTTATTCCGTTTGGACTCCGTTTGATATTCCTTTCCTTCGAAACACTGAAATAGGCAAAAAAAAAACAGCAATTCGGGCTGGGCCTCCAGCTAATAGGTTAGTCCCAAAAATAATATAAAAGTGTATAATAAAGCCCATTAAACATCCAAAACAGAATATATAATAGCATGGAACAATAAAAATTTATAGATACGTTGGAGACGTATCACTCTTGCACGTGCTCGAGTCATGGGTCCATTTGGCACTTGGTGAGACGATGATAGGTCCATGGGGATGACCTTGGGATGCTGCACATCATCTCCCCTCCCTTGCGAAAGATCCGACCTCGGATCGAAATCTTCATCACCATGGTAGGGCGAGAGATCTTTGACGTGGAAGATGTCGCTCACGAAGTACTTGTCGCGCGGGATGTCGATCTTGTAGGCGTTGTTGTTGTAGCGTGCAAGCACCTTGAAGGGTCCATCGGCTCGTGGTAGAAGTTTGGACTTGCGTTCGTTGGGGAAGCGGTCCTTGCGAAGGTGTAGCCACACAAGATCTCCAATGTTGAATATCATGGGTTGCTTGTTGACGTTGAGCTTGGTCGCGAGTCGTTGTACTTGGCGCTTGATGGTGTGCCTTGTATCTTCATGCATCTTCTTGAGGTGGTTTACTCGGGCACTCGCGTCCATGTTTGTGCGCTCTTGTGGTGATAGAGGTAGAATGTCCAATGGGGACAACGGGTTGAAGCCATAGACGACCTCGAAGGGTGACTTGCCGGTAGTCGTATGTCTTGCACGGTTGTAAGCGTACTCGGCGATAGGTAGGCACTCATCCCACTCCATGATGTTCTTCTTTATCAACACGCGTAGTAGAGTGGAGAGCGTACGGTTTGCCACCTCTGTTTGGCCGTCGGTTTGTGGATGATATGCCGTGGAGAATAGTAGCTTGATTCCGAGCTTGGCGCATAAGGTCTTCCAAAAGTAACTCAAGAACTTGACGTCGCGGTCCGAGACAATCGTCTTTGGTACTCCATGTAGACGCAATATTTCCCTACAAAAGAGATTGGCAACATGTGAAGCATCGTCTATCTTGTTACAAGGAATGAAATGAGCCATTTTGGAGAATCGGTCCACAACAACAAAAACGGAATCCTTGCCATTTCTAGTTCTAGGCAAACCAAGCACAAAATCCATGCTAATATCTTCCCATGGTTGATATGGAATTGGAAGAGGCAATATAGTCCATGAGATTGAGCTTTAGACTTAGCTTTGCAACATGTAGAGCATCGGTTGGTGAAGCGGCTGACGTCGCGGAACATATTAGGCCAAAAGTAGTTCTTGGAGAGCGTAGCAAGGGTCTTGTCGCGTCCAAAATGTCCCATTAGTCCTCCTCCATGAGATTCTTGCAAAAGCAACAAACGAAGAGAAGACTCGGGGATGCAAAATTTGTTAGCTCTCATAAGATAACCATCTTTGATGTAATAGCGTTCCCAAGATGTATGCGTCAAACATTTGGCATAAGGGATGGCAAAAGTAGGATCATGCTCATACAAGTCTTTCATGTGCTCAAAGCCAGTGACATTCAATTCAAGTTGAGTAACAAGCATGCATATACGGGAAAGCGCATCCACCACAACATTTTCCTTCCCTTTAATATACTTGATGACATAAGGAAAAGACTCAATAAATTCACTCCACTTAGCATGATGCTTGTTCAACTTAGTTTGACCCTTAGGATATTTAAGTGTTTCATGATCGGTGTGGACGATGAATTCATGAGGGCGGAGGTAATGTTCCCATTCACGCAAAACTCACACTAAAGCATATAGCTCTTTGTCATAGATGGGGTAATTGAGTTGCGCTCCGGAAAGTTTCTCGCTAAAATATGCCATGCGGCGCTTCTCTTGCGTTAACACACCTCCTATGCCATTACCATTAGCATCGCAATGAATTTCAAAAGGTTTGTCAAAGTTGGGTAATGCAAGCACGGGAGCATGAGTAAGCAAATTCTTAAGCTTAGTGAATGCGCTATCTTGAGATGGTCCCCAAACAAAGGTTGCATTCTTCTTGCTCAAAGCATGCAAAGGTGAAGCAATAGTGCTAAAATCCTTCACAAATCTATGGTAGAAACCGGCTAGACCAAGGAAACTACGCACTTGTTGCAAATTGGTTGGTTGGGGCCAAGTGTTAATAGCATTGATCTTAGAGTCATCAACATGAACACCCTTAGAAGATAATACAAAACCCAAGAAAACAAGCTTATCAACACCAAAAAGGCATTTTTCCATATTAGCATAAAGTTGCTCTTTTCGAAGAGTTTGTAGCATGGTGCGAAGGTGGGTGACATGCTCTTTGAGAGATTTGCTAAAAACAAGGATATCATCAAAGTATACAACAACAAATTCACCAATATAAGGGCGAAACACATAATGCGTAAGACACATGAAAGTACCCGGTGCTTCCGATAAACCCATAGGCATGACTAACCACTCATACAAACCAAACTTTGTTTTGAAAGAGGTTTTCCATTCATCACCTTCTTGTATGCGTATTTGATAGTAACCACTTTTAAGATCAATTTTGGAAAAGATAGTGGCACCGCTAAGTTCATCTAGCATATCGTCAAGGCGTGGAATGGGGTACCTATAGCGAACGGTGATAGCATTGATGGGTCTACAATCGGAACACATGCGAAAGCTACTGTCTTTTTTTGGCACAAGAATGACCGGTACGGCACAAGGACTCAAACTTTCGCGCACATGTCCATGGTCTATGAGATGCTTTACTTGACTTTGTATTTCTTTGGTTTCTTCGGGGTTTACTCGGTAGGGAGCCTTGTTTGGAAGTGGCGCTCTCGGGATGAGGTCGATGCGGTGCTCGATGCCTTGTAGTGGAGGTAGACCCGGAGGTAGCTCGTCGGGGAATACATCTTGGAATTCCTGCAATAAAGAAGATAACACCAAAGGTAGATTGTGAGAGGTGTTAGTTTTTGGTGCCTTGTCCTTGCACAATAGGACATAGTGTAGGACACTTGATGGGTTCTCACACACTTCTCTTATCTCACGTTTGGTGGCAAATAGAACTAAGGTTTTCTTGTCGCTCATCGTGGAGGCACTCAATTTGGGCTTGTGGCACTCACTCTCTTTTTGGTGGTTCGCTCTCTCACTATTCTCTCCACGATGGGGTGCTTGCTTGTCCGCGATCACTTGGCTTCGAGACATAGGTCGTAGCACATACTCCTTTCCTTTCATCTTGAAGCTATACTGGTTTGTACGCCTCTTGTGGATGACACCTCGGTCAAATTGCCATGGCCGTCCAAGAAGGAGGTGGCAAACGGTCATCGGTAGGACATCACACTCCAAAGTGTCTTCGTAAGCTCCGATCCTGAAAGAAACTTGTACTCTATGCTCGACTTGGATGGTTCTGGTGTCGCTTAGCCATTGAACCTTGTAGGGGTGCGGGTGCTTCATCTTGACCAATTGGAGCTTGGAGCATAGTTCTTCACTTGCGAGGTTATGGCAACTCCCTCCATCGATGATGACCTTGACAGACCTTCCATTGATGCCGGCTTTGGTGTGGAAGATATGGCATCTTTGGTCTTCGTCTTGTTGATGTTGAAGAGTCAAGACCTTGGAGACAACAAGAGCGGGACTTGAATCTTCGTCACAAAAGATTTGATCATCTTCATCGTCGTTGTTCACTTGTCGGTGCATGGCCACTTGCTTAAGGGCTTCAATTTCTCCTTCACTCATTGAGTCATATGTTCCATCGTCGTTGAGGATCATGGTGCGCTTGCTTGTGCACTCGAAGGACTTGTGGCCTCGGCCGCCGCATGTGAAGCATTTGAAGGAACTTGTCTTGATAGTCTCATCGGTTGGGGTAGATGATGATGAAGCTCTCGGCTTGAAGTTGCTTGTAGTAGGAGGACGGCTTGAGGTTTTCAAATTTTTCTTGTAGCTTGCCTTGTCGCCGTTGCTTGTAGATGGCTTGGTTGAGGTAGAAGTTGTTGGAGTCATTGAAGCTTGGGTGTTGGAGAAGCCATAGGACTTGGATGAGAACTTGGCATATTTGAAGTCGTCTTGTACTTGCCGTTCCGCTTTGGTAGCTTGATGCACTAGCTCGATGAGGTTCGAGTATGGTTGGAACTCGGTGATCTTCTTGATAGGATGACTGAGTCCATTCAAGAAACGTGCCATAGTTTGCTCATCATCTTTCGTGACATTGGCTCTTATCATGGCGATCTCCATTTCCTTGTAGTACTCTTCAACGCTCTTGGTTCCTTGCTTGAGGAGTTGGAGTTTCTTGAAGAGGTCGCGGTTGTAGTAGATTGGCACAAATCGGGCTCTCATGACATCCTTCATTTGCACCCAAGTTGTGATGGGTGGTTCACCTCTTGCCTCTCGGTGCTCAATGACTTGTTCCCACCAAATGAGGACGTAGTCTTGGAATTCAAGGGATGCCATCGCGATCTTCTTCTCTTCTTCGTAGTTGTGCAAGCGGAAGATTTTGTCGACCTTCAATGCCCATGATATGTACTCTTCGGGGTCGTTGCTACCGGTGAACTTGGGCATGGTGAAATTTAGCTTGCCGTATCGTTGCTCTTCATTGTGTTGGGGTCGAGGATGATGACACCCATGTCGTTGAGGATTGACAAAATCATGTTGCTCTTGGCGAGGGGGGTTGTCGACCTCATGTTGCTCTTGTCTTGGAGGATTTCCATTGTCTTCATGCTCTCGATGAACTTGATTCGATGTTCTCATCCTTCATTCAGGCTCCTCTTCGCCTCCTCTGCAAGTGTTGCCACCGGTGATCGATTAAGTCCATCCTCTTGGAGAAAAGGCACATCTTGCAGACTATCAGTCTCAATGATTAGCAGCTTGTCAGACCAATCCATAGTGAGATTAACCCCCTCCTTACACGATGCCATCTCCACCTCCGGTGTAGATGAACATGATAGAAGGAATCTGCTAGCAGAGAAAATGCCTACACCAGCTTCATCTCTTAGAACCATGCCCGCTCCACAAACTCCCTGCCCTGGTATATATGACCCATCAACATTCAACTTTACCCAGCCCAGGGAAGGAAACTGCCATCGTTCCACAGCTGTCGGATGTGCTGTCTTGGTAATCCGAGGCATGCTACTGCTAACGTCAATCACCATTTTCCCTTTTGCAATGTCCCCATGGATACTACCTAATACACAACAAGGACTCCATGTAGCTATTCAGGAATCGACGTGAGCTCTCCACCGGTGGTGCCGACTTCTGATGTGTAACCTCATTTTTGCAATGTCATGCCCTCCAGAAGGTCATGAGAACTACCATCCGCTCCATCTCTGTGCATCGCTCTAGCAGGTGCAATAGCCACTTAGGTCCGGTATTCTGAATGTTGCGTAGCTCCGGTAATGTCCAAGACTTCCGCATCGCCTCCCATAGCGCACGAGCCACTGGACAACTGCAGACAACATAGAACTTGTCCTCCGGTTCAATACCACCAATGGTAGAAATGTCAGCTTTCTCGATGTGCCGGTTGAATTTATTTTGCATCGTTGAAAATGAATCTGTGGCTTTGCCAACCAAACATTCATACCTTTGGCGGAACAGGGCACCCCATAATGTCGTCTAGATGGCACAATGACCGTCTGGTGCCCTACTCGCGGCACACTTAGACGTGCGATATTTTTCCTCATGAGCGAGGTTGTATGCACTCTTCACAGAGAAGATGCCCTTCAGTTCTGGCGCCCATGCAAATACGTCATCCAGCCGTGGCGAGGGGTGTAGCTTGAGGATCTCATCAACGTCCAGCTACAAGAAATGTTGGTGAAGCTGTACGTCCCACCCACCATGCTCGGTTAGTAGTTCAGCTGCCCGACAGTATGTATAGATCGATCAAGTAGTAGGGACCCAATATGTCTAAACCTTCTCCAATGAGTAATGAAAATGACAAATCTTTTGCATTGTTTAGAAATAGAAAAATAAACACATATTGTGCAACCGTTGGTAAACGTAGGTGATCCTAGGTGATCCAGATGACCTTTCATAGAACATAAAAATGTAGGATCTTGCTTCACTGACTTTATGAAGCCAAGTCTCATCGTCACTTAACCCCTTTTTTCAGCCATCTATTAAAGATCTGACGTATGAGATAGACCCATATTCCGAACTGGAAATTTTAAAGTGTTCAGAAAAAATTGAAAAAGTTCCAATAAATTATAAATGTTTCGTTTTGTATTCTGTGAAAGTTTCAGTCCATTTGGATGTATTGTTTGTGAGTAAAGATTTTTTATTTATTTGAGCTCAAAAGGCTAGTTAATCACAAACCCAACATCCACCTGGGTTGAAACTTTCCCAGAATACAAAACGAAATATTTATCATTTATTGGATTTTTTTCTGATTATTATGCAGTACGTATGTATGGAATCGATCAGGCAGTAGGCTAGCAGCTTCCCATCCTTGATTATTCAACGAGCCCGCATTTTAGTTATGTGCTATAATTTCAGAGATCGACCCGTACAACAACGCGTGAGTCAAATGCTAATTTGACAGAGTCTGTATGTGACGCATTCAACGAGCTACCGTCTCATCTGTATATATCGCAGAGTATCATCATGCCACAACACAACCAGTCCAGAGCTGCGACACATCCCTCGATCATCTCAACACTCCAACCCTTCTCGAGTCATCTTCTCAAGTGCTAGAGCTACTAGTCGCTCGGCATTCATCCATGGCGGTAGCTACCAGAGCTCTCCTTGTTGCCGCGGTGACCGCGGTTGCGTTGTTCGGCACGGCGCTCGGCGCCACCTACACAGTCGGCGCACCGGCCGGGTCGTGGGACATCCGGACAAACTACACCCAATGGACTTCCACCATCAGGTTCTACACTGGCGACGTGCTCGGTTCCGATACCCGCTGCGGTGCACTGGCGTGGTGGAGGTGACCAAGGCGACCTCGACAAGCTGCAGCAGCTCTAGTCCCGTCGCCACGTTCCCGAGCGGCAACGACATCATCCCGCTCGCCGCCGTCGGGAGCCGGTACTTCATCTGCGGCCTGCCGGGGCACTGCGCCGGTGGCATGAAGGTACAGGTCAATGTCCATTCCAAGGTAGTGAGATGCCGAGGGAGAGAGGCGAGGCAGCGGTGCACACAGACAACGCCACAGCCGAGCTCGGCGGCTCAGGCTGGTGCTGAGCCTGTGCTAGCGCTCGGGCTGGCCGCCGTCCTGGCTGGTTTGATGCTTCTCTACTAGTCAACAAAGACAACCTCCATAGGAACTTTCTGTAAAAAGAAAATATCATATTTCTCCCTTTTTTTCCGTGATGACTTTCTCCTCTCTCAAGCGTGATTGATCGTGCGCACATGATTCTGTGTATAGTCAAATGTATAGTTTTTATTATTACTTGTAATTCAATATTTTTTAGTTCATGGCATTTCGTAGACACTAAATACCAAGAAAAAACACAGTGGATCAATTTCATGGCATCATATGCCATTCTTTGTTAATTTTAGAACATACACACAAGTTGTCCCCATGAGATACAACCAAGATCAAGGAACCAACGGCCGAGTGAGGTCACAAGCCATCCCCAAATTAAGTAGTGAAATCATTTCTAGAATATGCATGAGTGTGGGTATCATTCATTAGACAAGGAAGGGGAGAAGAGCCCCGTCCACCAGAAAATTTGCAAGTAGTTACAAAGACTACTCCACCACACTGCCGGAAAAATAAAGGATCCTAACTACTCGCTCAATGCCACCTAGCGAGCATAGACAGGAAGTTCGCGATGTCGTGCTTGAACATCCCTGCTAGCTTCCATGATCTACCCTCAGACTCTATCCGGGCAATCACAGCCGCAACCGAAGGCGATTCCCCCTCGAAGATGATCTTGTTCCTATGCTTCCAAAGCTCCCAGAAACACAATGATATGATGGTTATCCTGTCCTTCCTCTGTATCACTGTGGACGTGCATGTGGTGTACCAATCCCCGACGGTGTCCTCCTGGGAGGGCATCCACTCAAGCTATCCCAAGGCCGATAACACCGCGAACCATACCGTTCTAACAAACACACAATTTAGGAGGATGTGGTTGATCATCTCCACCACTTGATCGCAAAAGGGGCATGCCGGCTGGTGCGGGAGCCCTCTCCGGGCCAGTATATCCAAGGTCCAGCACCTATCCTGAGCCGCCATCCAGTTGAAGAAGCGGCACTGGATGGGAGCTTTAGATTTCCATGCAAGATCCGCATGGGGCTCCCTCTCGAGGCCCCAAAACTTAGCCGCGTAAGCCGTGCTGGCTAAATATGCGCCATTATCCTCCCAAGCCCATCAAACAGTGTCGGGCACCTCTGGCATGAGCTAAGTCGCCACAATAGCAGACCATAGTGTCAAGTTCTCCTGCGGGATTGGCTCTTCCAAGTCTGGACCCACATCCAGAGCCCAGGACCCCCTATCCAGGGCCTGCGAAATAGTTCTCGCCTTCCTAATTCTCCGTGGAATTCGTGCATACAGGCTCGGCGCTAGCTCTTGTGCCCTGAAGCCGTTGATCCATCCGTCCTCCCAAAAAAGTGCCTGGTGGCCATCGCCGACTATTGTTATCGTAGCAGTTTGGAATATCCTCATGGCCTCTGATGGGACTCTGATGTCAATCTCCTGCCATGGCCTGCAGTCATCCATCCTCTGCAGCCATGGCCACCTCGCTTGCAGTGCCATGTTTAACCAGTTCATATCAGGGATGCCGAGGCTGCCCGCCCACCTCGGTGTACAGACTGATTTCCAGGCCACTCTGCACTGTCCGCCATTGGTCTCCGCGGCACCAGCCCATAAGAATCTGGGGACAGATCTTGTTCAAAGCCTTGATTGATAGTCTTGGGTGGTAGTTGTAGGGCGAGCATGGCGTGTCGGGATGGCGCATAGGACCGATCTGACAAGAACAAGCCTGGTGCTCCTGGGCAGTGACACCCCTCTCCAGGCTGGCAGTTTACGGGCCACCTGGGTCACCAAGTCGTCAAGTTGCGCCGGTGTTAGCTTCCGCATGCTTAGCAGCAACCCAAGATAGCGGCAAGGAAACATGCCCACCGCACAGTCGAGGATATCCGCAATCATGGTGATATGCGGGTCAGAACACCTAATGGGCATCGCCAAAGTCTTGGCTCTGTTGACCCGCAGCCCGGACGCTCCAGCGAAAGAGTCAAGGATCACATTGCTCTTGAGCCTCGGCTTGAGTAAAAGCTGAAAGTGCGTTATATTGACTAGAGGGGGTGAATAGGCGATTTTATGAATTCTTCAATGAGGAATTTGCGGTGAGAAATTCCTAAGTGAAGAACTACTTGCAGCGGAATAAGTGCTCAAGTAAGCATAACGAGAATCGCGGGCATGGTCATCATGATGAAATGAAGACAATCAAAGAGTACGAAAGCGTAAACACAGGATAACACAAGATGAAGACAAGCGGTGAAGAAATTGGCGAGGAAATTGAGAAAGTCTTGATCAAAGTCTTCAAACACAGATATGAACAAACACTCAACACAAGAATGAGGAAATGAAAGATTTGAGGAAATAGAACCAGTTAGGTTGGTGAAGACAATGATTTGGTAGACCAGTTCCAACTCTTGTCTCGGTTTATGCGCTTTGGTTGGAGCGGTGAGTATTTAAACTCGAGGACACACATCACGGACACCCAGTCGCTGAGCACGCAGCTCAGGACACCAAGTCCTCACCGTATTCTCCTTGAACTAAGGTCACATAGACCTCGTCCAATCACTCGTGGTAAGTCTTCAGGCGACTTCCAAACCTTCACAGACTCGGTCACTCGGCAATCCACAATTCCTCTTGGATGCTCTAGACCATGACACCTAACCGTCTGGAAGAAGCACAGTCTTCAAAGGTGACAAGCGTCGGATCCACGCAGGATCAATCTCTTCAGTGATGCTCAATCACTTTGGGTTTGTAGGGGTTTGGTTTTGGGTTTTTCCTCACTCGATGATTTTCGCTCAAAGTCCTCAAAGGATGGGTTGCTCTCAAATGACAAGTGTTAAGTTCTCTCGGAGCAGCCAACCAGCTAGTGGTTGTAGGAGGCGGCTATTTATAGCCTAGGGAGCAGCCCGACATGATAAGACATAAATGCCCTTCAATGATATGACCGTTATGTGGATAAGATATTTTGGTACAGCTGACGCGTAGCACAACAACGGTCGGAAATTTGACTCTCAAATTCCTCAGGGTTATCATTTTCCTCACTGTGTAGGCAATCCGCACTAGCGAATTCCTAACTCCTCAGTCAGAACAAATTCCTCGTGACGGAAGAACTTCGTCTCATCCTTGAAGAAATTGACTGAAGCTGTATGAGATTTCAAAGGCTTCACTCGAAGGGATTGGTAGGTGTAGGATTTTGAGTTGAGCATCACATGGAAATTTTTCCTTAGTATTTCCTCGACCCCCTTTAACAGTACGGTGTTTCCTATGACTCAAGAAAGAGAAAACAAAACTATGAAAACAGAAGTATTCTCGCTTCATGTTCCTCAAATGAATACCAAGTCTTCAAGGTCACACCAATTTCTTCACTTTCAAAGTCTTCAGAAAGTCTTCATAATATCAAAGTCTTCAATCGAAGAACTTCATTTTTAGGGGTCGACTTTCTCTATAAATATCAAACTCCTCATAGACTTATAGACTTGTGTACACTCATAAACACATTAGTCCCTTAACCTATAAGTCTTCAATACACCAAAATCACTAAGGGGCACTAGATGCACTTACAATCTCCCCCTTTTTGGTGATTGATGACAATATAGGTTAAGTTTTCAACGGGGATAAACATATGAAGTGTAAATACTGATATTGAGGAATTTGATTGCAAGATATAGAAGAACTCCCCCTGAAGATGTGCATAGTGAGGAATTTGCTTTTGCGGCATTGCACATTTGAAGAGTTAAATCATGGAGATCTCCCCCTATATCTTGTAATTCATACGCATTTGACATATAATATGAAGAATTTGAAATGCATGATGAAATATGGTGGTGATGTAATTCAGCATCGTGTATTAACACATAACGAAGAATAAGCATGCAGAGGAACACATCAAAAGTATCGAGCACCATCGGGTTTAAGATTACAACTCGATCCAATAAAAGTTTAGGAAGAAGCGCGAGTTGTAACTTAGCAAAAAACGCCCATATAGTAGACCGGCTTGAAGACTAACTCAAATTTCTCCCCTTTGTCATCGAATGACCAAAAGGATTGGCGAGGACTAACGTCCCTGAAGAATTTCAAGTTGATGAAGGGCGCCCGGCGTTATCGAAGTCGGTTGTCGTAGTAGGGCCTGCCGCGATGTCGTCAAGTCTTCATTTTCATCGGTTGTCGCGAGATGAAGAATAGGAGCTGGCTACCAAGGAAGGAACCTTGACCTTCTTGAATTTCTTGGTGGAGGTGCAGACCAGTCAAATTCTCCTTGAGACCCATTGTCTTGAGTTCTTCTCTGCTGTAGACATGAGAAAGAACAGCCAGTGCGGTTGAAGGTTTCATGGAGGTAGTATTGGTTTTTCTTCACTGCATTGTGTGTTGAGGTCATGTTGTGAAGAATTGAACCAAACTGACGCTTGACCCATTTATGATTGCGATCAACCTTCTAATGAAGACTGAGGAGTAACTCACGATCAGTCATCACCCTCGGTGCTGTGGCTTGAGGATTTTGCTTGGCTGAGGTATTGGCGGCAGAGTTATGAGTGGCAGAGTCATCATTGGTGGAGTAGGATGCAACCTTGCGAAATTGACCATCCAATGGACGAATGCCTTCATCTATCACAACAGTTGCCTTGCCTTTATCATCAGCTAAGGAAAATGTCCGTTTGAGGACTTCAATTGGAGGCAAATAGCTGCAGTGGTTCAGAGTATCAGCCTTATAGTTGAGTGAAGACCTTGTCCTGATGAACCTCATAATCCATGGTGCATAAGGCTTCAGCTCAAAAGGTGACATAGCAATATTTGCCAGAGTCCTCATGAAGAAATCATGGAAGTTGACGGGAACGCCATGAATGGTATTGAAAAGCATATTCTTCATGATGCCAACGACTTCTTCATCATTTGAGTCGTGGCCTTTGATAGTACTCATTGTCTTCGTCAGAATGCGATAGACAGTCCAAGGCACATATAGTAATTCCTTGACGAAGAATTTGGTTCGAGGTGCCAGCCCTGGCTTCAAAGGCTTCATCAGCACTTGCATGTAATGATTTGTAAGCTCAGGTTCGCTGTAGATGCAACGAGCACCATCAAGGGGAGGACTGAGTGGGAGGGCACGAAGCAATTCAGTTGTTGGTGCCTTGTAGTGAGTATTTTCTGTCATCCAGTCCAATACCCATGAGTTCACATCTTCAGAGTCTCCGGTGATGTGCATCGTAGGATAGAATTGAAGAATGAGTTCTTCATTCTAATCACAGTTGTCAGTGCAGAAATTTAGCAAACCAGCATCATGAAGAACACTGAGGACTGCCTCGAAGCCTGGCAGAGATTCTGTAACACCCCGGATACAACTTTCCATATTCGTAACTCCGACTCTTGCCCTTTCCGGAGATGTGATTTATTATTTCCTTCGTGGTTGGGTTTTGTCATTGTTTTGCATTTTGTTCTTGTTATGCATCTCATCTCATGGCATCATCGCATTTCATCCGCATGTTTTTCAAAACTTGCATCCGTTAAATGTTCGCGGTTCTCTCCGTTGTTCCGTTCGAGTCGGATACACTCGCACGCGCCCATGGCTTCTCGAAATATTATTTTATTAGTGGCATAATAATGTTCTCGGAATGGGTTGCAACTTGTCAGCGGTCTTATTATAGTGTAGACAGGCCGCCTGCCAAGTTTAAATCGCATTCGAGTCCGTTTGATAGCCCAACCGTTAAACCTACTACCGCGATATAGCGGTATATTAAGTCAGACGTTTTGGTCTCCGGAAGCAGATGCCGGTCGCTCTGTTCCTCTCTCTTCTCAGCCGAGGCATTCTACACAGCCCACCCGCAGCTCACCTAAAACCCCCTCTTCTCTCGATCGTCGGATCGCGATCCGGAGGTTCAAAACCCTCCTAACCCCTCAAACCCTAGCCCTACCTATAAATGAAGCCCCCTTCCATTTTGGCAGCAGCCAACCCCTCCTAAAATCCGCGCCACCAACCTCCTCCTGGCGCGCCGTCTTCCCCTCCAAATCCGGCGCCTCCACCTCATCCTCGCCACTTGGCGCGCCACAGTTTGGCCGCCACCCAGCCGCCGCCTCCAACCAACCGAGCAGCGCCACGTCGCCCCAGCGCCCCCCAGCCTCCCGGCGCCCCGGCCCATCCATGGCCCGCCGGGCCGATCTGGGCCCAGCTGGCCCAGATCGCCGCCCGTCGCGCCGCAGCTCCTCCGTTCGCCTCCCGCACTCTCGCGCCTCCGCCGCCCGCCCCCGGCAGCCTCGCCCGGAGTGGTGCGGCCGTCCCGCCGGCGACCCCAGGCCAGCTCCGCCTTGCTCCCTCTCTCCCCGTCGTCTCTCTCTCTCACGTTGTCTCTCTCTCCCCGCAGGTCGCCGCTGCCTCGCCCGGCGTCCCGAGCTCCTCGTCACCCGACCCTCGCGCCGCCCGCCCTCCGTCGTCGCGGATCTGGCTCCCGTGCGGATCCGCTTGATCCCCGTCATCCCGGCCTTCGCCCTCGCGGCGCCCCCATCGCCGTTGACCGCCGGCCGCCGCCGCTTTGGCAAGATCGGAGGAGCCCGATCCGCCCGGCGCCCGTTGACGCCGACCAGCGTGGGCCTCCCGGTAGTGCTGCGTGGCCAGCGCCCCTCCAGGCCAGTGGCCTGCCCCTCAGCGCCTCCTTCCCAAGCCGCTGGCCTCCTCTCCACCGACTGGGCCGAGCCCAATGTGAGCAGCGCCCGCCCCTCTCCTGAGCACTGCTGGGCCAGCCAGTTTCGGCCCAGTGTAGATTTTTTCATACGCTGCGAATTTAGCTAATTTCCAGGGATTTACAGATTTGCAGAAAACCCCCTAAGCTTCATGCATTTAATAATTAATTAACCGTGCATTGGATTTATACAAACCTTATATGTAAATTGCTCAGAAAATTGTGTAGATTAATAATATGCCGCTTTCATCTATGTTTAAAATGTTTAAATTGATGTTTGCATTAATTTGCTAATATGCCATGCTGAAATGCTTTAATTCATAACTAAATAACCGTAACTCGGAATTAAATGTTCTTTATATGTAAATGGGGTGGAAAAATGCCTAGATTAACATGGTCCACTTTATGTTGCTGTTTAACAACTCTAAAATTGTGTTTAGGGCAGAACAGTACCGAATTCGAAATATTGCTCATGGGGATTTTCCGGAATTGTTGTTTATTATTTCCGGCCTCATTTAAACTTGCCTAAATAGCTAGTTTAATTATGCTCCACCTCTTGCCATGTTTAACAACATTTAATATTGTTGAGTACCTAACCGAGAGAGAACTAAATAAGTGATGTGGTGTTCCGTCAATATGCAACTCGTTGCATATTGAGCTCCATTTAACTTGTAGTTTTGTTTGTGCATATTGCCATGCCATGCTATTTAAACCGGACATGCATCATACTTGATTGTGCATCATGCCATGTTTATGTGATGGTTGTTTACTATGATATTTGTTTCTTTCCGGGTTGCTTCTCTCGTTAGCTTCGGTTCCGTTCCGGAGTTGTGAGGATTCGTTCGACTTCATCCTTTTGTCTTCTTCATGGACTCGATCTTCTTCCTTGCGGGATTTCAGGCAAGATGACCATACCCTCGAAATCACTTCTATCTTTGCTTGCTAGATGCTCGCTCTTTTGCTATGCCTATGCTACGATGCCTACCACTTGCTATATCATGCCTCCCATGTTGCCATGTCAAACCTCTAACCATCATTTCCTAGCAAACCGTTGTTTGGCTATGTTACCGCTTTGCTCAGCCCCTCTTATAGCGTTGTTAGTTGCAGGTGAAGTTTGTTCCTTGTTGGAACATGGAGATGTTGTTCCTTGTTGGAACATGTTTACTTGTTGGGTTATCACAATATATCTTATTTAATTAATGCATCTATATACTTGGTAAAGGGTGGAAGGCTCGGCCTTATGCCTGGTGTTTTGTTCCACTCTTGCCGCCCTAGTTTCCGTCATATCGGTGTTATGTTCCCGGATTTTGCGTCCCTAACGCGGTCGGGTGATTTATGGGACCCCTTGACAGTTCGCTTTGAATAAGACTTTTCCAGCAAGGCCCAACATTGGTTTTACATTTGCCTCACCTAGCCTTTTTCCCTTGGGAGTCGCGCATCCGAGGGTCATCTTTATTACCCCCGGACCGGTGCTTCTCTAAGTGTTGGCCCGAACCAGTAGATCATGGGGCCCCTCGTGGCAACTCGAGGTTTGGTTTTACTCGTAGGATGTCTCATCCGGTGTTGCCTCGAGAGCGAGATATGTGCAGCTCCTATCGGGATTGTCGGCGCATCAGGCGGTCTTCTGGACTTGTTTTATTCTGTGAAATGTCTTGTGGCAGGATTCGAGACTGATCGGGCTTCCGGGAGAAGGTCTATTCTTCGTTGATCGCGAGAGCTTATCATGGGCTAAGTTGGGACACCCTGCAGGGTTTGAACTTTCAAAGCCGTGCCAGCGGTTATGTGGCAGATGGGAATTTGTTAATGTCGGTTGTAGAAAACCGAAGTTGATCTTAATTAAAATACACCAACGCGTGTGTAACCGTGATGGTCTCTTCTCGGAGTCCGGGAAGTGAACACGGTGTTGGAGTTATGTTTGGCGTAGGTTGTTCTAGGATCACTTCTTGATCATAGTTGTTCGACCGTGCTTTTGCCTTCTCTTCTCGCTCTCTTTTGCGTATGTTGGCCACCATATATGCTAGTAAACTTGCTGCAGCTCCACCTCACTACCCTGTCCTACCTTTAAGCTTAAATAGTCTTGATCTCGCGGGTGTGAGATTCTGAGTCCCGTGACTCACGGATACTTCAAAACCAGTTTGCGGTGCCGATGAGACCGTGCGGTGATGGACCCGAGCTCAAGGAGGAGCTCGATGAAGATCTTGTTCTTTGTGTTGTTTCGTTTGAGTTGATCGATAGTGGAGCCAGTTGGGACGATCGGGGATCTGTGTAGCTTTGGGGTAGTCTTCTTTTATTTTGGTTCCGTAGTCGGACCTTGATTGTATCTGTATGATGTGATGTTTTACTCATGTACTGTGTGAAGTGGCGATATTAAGCCAACTATGCATCTCTTTTCCCTTATGTATTACATGGGTTGTGTGAAGATTACCTCACTTGCGACATTGCTTTCAATGCGGTTATGCCTCTAAGTCGTGCCTCGACACGTGGGAGATATAGCCGCATCGAGGCGTTCAAGTTGGTAATCGAGCCTTCCCGACTTAGGAGCCCCTACTTGATTGTTTCTTGGCGTTGTTGAGTCTAGAATGGAAAATGTTTTGAGTCTTAGGATTATATATATCGGAGTAGGATTCTTTTACTCCCGGTCCTTCGTCGCTCTGGTGAGGTATCTGGCGAGAGTTTTGACTCTTCTCTCCTCAAATTTCACTAAATTTTTTAGGATCACGTGGGTATCTTGGAATCGTTCAGATGGTTTTGTGGCGAGAACATTGTTCTTGGTGCCTCGACATTTAGGGGTTGTGGCGGTGTCCGGGAGTTGAGCTCCGAGGTGTTGTCGTCACAATTTTATCGTTGCAGTTTTGGAATACGAGTTTTGCCGACATCGAAATCTCTTTTGTGCAGTTGTTGGTGAGATAACCCGATAGCCCGATCTTGTGGCGAGTCGGGAGTATTGCCATGACTTGTATAACGGATGCTTTTGAAGGTTGAGGTACCACGATTTCGAGGATTTCTTGGTTATGTGTTGACGGATGGATACAATTGGATCTAGGTATTGTTAGTTTGGGTGATATATTTTGTGTCCCTGTATCCCCAACACCAGATTGCATAACCAGAAAGTTTGGGAGTTTATAGGTGGGAATTCTAGTAGCTTACGGGATATTCTTTCCGGCGGATGTATGATTTGAGATTGGGGTTCAACGTCTAGTGGTCCGCCCATTCACGGTCGATTCTGATGGTCGCGAGGCGTCTTAAAGAATCCTTGGCTATGCTGATTCGGGGCGTCTTGTTTGTCATTCGTGACGTCCGCTATCGTCGTGTCCGTGTGGGCCCCACCACGAACACTTTGGGCGAAATCTCTATCATGTGTTTGTTCCGGCTCATTCTTGAAGCCAATCCTTTGTTTTTGTTTTGTTTTGTGGTATTCAAGTTGCTTCGAAGTCAAGTGTTGATTCCATACCTTATTCTAAATGGTGTTCTCATATTTCTATGGGAATACTAATCCTTCTTGATCACTGAGCTTGTCATGTTAATTCTTTTCCAAGCGGCGTGCTTCTCTTCAAGTGAATCCGATCATTCCAACATTCGCAAGATCAATTCTAAGCTTTTTCTCAACGGTGTTCGTTTCATCCGACCCAAGTTGTTTTGATTTCCGCCCTCCACCCTTTTTCTTCAAGGACTCAGATTTCTTAATCAAGTATCCATTTTTATTGAGTGAAGTTTCTTCATTCTTTTCCTTTAATGTTTTATCCGGTGATAACTCATGAAGACGCTAAGGAAGCTTTAACCTTATCATTGTTCCATTCTAATTTTCTTCTCCGGTGGATTTAGTCAAGTTTTCCGTATTGATCATTTTCCCTTCCTCGTTTCAAGTGCTTTCTCATACCAGTGCCCCCTAATCATTCACCTCTCGCTATTCAATTGTTCCGGAGTGTTGAAGATATCTCAGAAGATTCTAGTTTCCATTCTCAATTCACTCAAGTTCTTTTGAGGATGCTATCTCATTCAAGCCATTTAACTCTACCGGTGCAATATCTATTTCAAACAATCGTTCAACGATGTTTCTTTTGAGTGGGCCCTAACCCACAGGTCTTTTCCCAGGATCTTACCTAACTCTTCTAATTTTCCTGGAGCTATTCCCAAATTCTTTGCAAAGTTTGACGTAAGAATGAATTATCATCAGTCAAATGTCTTTCTCCAAGATCTTCCAAATTATTTTCATTGTTGGTTCAACCTTTCTAATTTTCATTCCGGAGTACCTCAACAATTCATGGTGATGTTCTCGTCGTCATTCTCGAATTTTGAAGACCGAAGAAGAGTTTCTCTTAAATCTCGCTTCTTTCTCTTCAAGATTCATGGTGCTAGCTTCGTGCCATCCTCATAATTGTTTTGATTGTGAGAATTCTTTTAACCCACCCGGAGCATTTCAGGAGTCTTTTCAGTTTGATTCTTGAGCCCATCATCTCGAATTATTCATTCAAGCGTTCAACTCCGGTTTTCCAAATCTCACCGGTGCATCGTCGAAATATCCTCTAATCAGTTCATGATCTCTTCGTTCTAATGTATCTAAATTTTGTCAAGCATCTTTATTCGTTTTCCAATTCTTCCTGGTGAATTGTGCCTTTGCTACGTTCATTCTCAATTATTATGGTGGTTTGTTCAAGAGTTCTCTTCCTTCGTTATCATATAGACTCATTCGTTCTTTCCAATCCTACCGGTGGTTCGTTGAAGACCTTCCCAAGTTCGCGCCATATCTATCTTAATCTTTTCTACGAGAATAAGTAGTATGCCAAATCCATTGCTTGTCATCAATTTAATTGGTGAAGGATGAGCATAATGTAATTCTTATTCTTGTTTCATCGAGTAAATTCAATTCCTTATTCCGGAGGATCATCAAAATTCTTGTTCATCTTTCTTTCCGGAGTTCCAAGTTTTCTCGGCTATATCAATTCAAAGCTTCATCTTATCACTGCAAGGCTTCACCTTGTGTTGTCAACTTCTCTTTCTTTTATCATCCTTTTGTTTACCGGAGTTCTTCATGGAGGCTCTACATGGTGCTTCCTCAAGGATTCCTTTCATTCGTTAATTGGTCTTCAAGATTTCTCTCGGAGTTATGATCCGCCAAGCTATACTCAAAAATTGAACATGGTGCTCAACACATGTTTTGTTTTGAGGAGCTCAAGTATTCTTCTTCTTGCATTCCGAAGTGCAATTCTCTATATCTTATCTTTTGAGGTGGTGTTATGTCATTCTCGACAATTTGAGTTCGTGTTTCATGATTCACATGTTGTCAAGAATGAGATATTTAAATCCATCATTTTATCTTTGTTCATGAGATATTTAAATCCATCAATCTCTTCTTTGGACTTATCTTGGGCTATATTTCACCTAAAGCTTTCCCTAAGGATTGTTGCTAATTATGGTGCTTATAAAGGACCCAAGTTCTTCATTTGTCCTCCCGGTGATATAAGTTTCTCGTCTCCTTGTTGATATCAATCCAATCGTTTGTTTCCGTTGGTGGCAGAAGCTCACCTCATAATGTGGAGATGTTTCCATAGGCCCACTACAAGCTTATTCATTTCGTTGTTGGTTTTCCAACAACTCCGTTCAATTCTTCTTTGTAAGGGTGCTTTTCCGAGTTCATTTGTGGCAGAAGTTGTCATTTTCTTCTCCATTCCTTTATTCCAACGACCTATCTTCAATTTTTCTTCCGGAGGCATTGTGATGTTGCACTCTTCGACCCATCATCTTCTTTTGTCAAGATCATGTTCTTTTCTTGCTTATCCATTTAACCGAGTGTCATGTTTTCATTCGAGTTCTTTCATCTTATCAAGTTTTGCTGCTTCCTCAACCGGAGAGCTGTCTGAAATCTTTCTTACCCTTGTGTTTTTTCAATAGTTAGGAGGCGGTATGTTGTTGATTTCATCAAGTATCATCCCATCTTCTCAAGTTCATGTTATATTCCTTCCATGTTCAATCGAGTGCTGCCGAATTCTTCCTCTCTCATCTTGTTTTAAGCGGAGTGGTTTGAATTCTATCTTGTCCATTAAACTCTTGATTCATGTCTTTGCAACCTTCAAGTTATCGTAATGTTCCTTGTTCCTCTTTTCTAACGGATTGTTTTCAACCTTGTTCATCTTCGTTGTGTTCTTTCTTTCATTTTTCTCAACCTCTCAAGGTTCTTTGGTTTCACTCGTTTGTCAAAGAAGCAACTTAGTTTTACCTCTCATCTTCCTCGTCCTTTTCCCTCGGTGCCATCCTAGATCTGGGGCGAGATCCTCTCGTAGTGGTGGAGTGTTGTAACACCCGGATACAACTTTCCATATTAAGTAACTCCGACTCTTGCCCTTTAGGAGATGTGATTTATTATTTCCTTCGTGGTTGGGTTTTGTCATTGTTTTGCATTTTGTTCTTGTTATGCATCTCATCTCATGGCATCATCGCATTTCATCCGCATGTTTTCAAAACTTGCATCCGTTAAATGTTCGCGGTTCTCTCCGTTGTTCCGTTCGAGTCGGATACACTCGCGCGCATGGCTTCCCGAAATATTATTTTATTAGTGGCATAATAATGTTCTCGGAATGGGTTGCAACTTGTCGGCGGTCTTATTATAGTGTAGACAGGCCGCCTACCAAGTTTAAATCGCATTGAGTCCGTTTGATAGCCCAACCGTTAAACCTACTACCGCGATATAGCGGTATATTAAATCAGACGTTTTCGGTCTCCGGAAGCAGATGCGGGTCGCTCTGTTCCTCTCTCTTCTCAGCCGAGGCATTCTACACAGCCCACCCGCAGCTCACCTAAAACCCCCCTCTTCTCCTGATCGTCGGATCGCGATCCGGAGGTTCCGAAACCCCTCCTAACCCCTCAAACCCTAGCCCTACCTATAAATGGAAGCCCCCCCTTCCATTTTTGGCAGCAGCCAACCCCCTCCTAAAAATCCGCGCCACCAACCTCCCTCCACAGCGCCGCCGTCTTCCCCCTCCAAATCCGGCGCGCCTCCACCTCATCCTCGCCACTTGGCGCGCCCTGGTTGGCCAGCCGCCACCCAGCCGCCGCCTCCAACCAACCAGGCAGCGCCACGTCGCCCCAGCGCCCCCAGCCTCCCGGCGCCCGGCCCGCCCATCCATGCCCGCCCGGGCCGATCTGGGCCCATGAAGCCCCCGCCGCCGCCCGTCGCCCGCAGCTCCTCCCGTTCGCCTCCCGCACTCTCGCTGCGCCTCCGCCGCCCCCCGCCGGCAGCCTCGCCGGAGTGGTGCGGCCGTCCCGCCAGCGACCCCCGAGCCAGCTCCGCCTTGCTCCTCTCTCCCCGTCGTCTCTCTCTCTCGTTGTCTCTCTCTCCCCGCAGAGTCGCCGCTGCCTCGCCGGCGTCCGGGCTCCTCGTCACCCGACCCTCGCGCCGCCGCCGCCCGCCCGTCGTCGCGGATCGCTCCCGTGCGGATCCGCTTGATCCCCGTCATCCCGGCCTTCGCCCCTCGCGGCGCCCTCCCCATCGCCGTTGACCGGCGCCGCCGCCGCGCGGCAAGATCGGGAGGAGCCGATCCGCCCGGCGCCCGTTGGCAACCGACCGCGTGGGCCTCCCAGTGCTGCGTGGCCAGCCCCTCGAGCCAGCCCGGCCTGCCCTCAGCGCCTCCTTGGCCCGCTGGCCTCCTCTCCACCGACCGGGCCGAGCCCAATGTGAGCAGCGCCGCCCTCTCTGAGCACTTCTTTGGGCCAGCCAGTTTTTGATGTAGATTTTTTCATCGCTGCGAATTTAGCTAATTTCGAGGATTTCTGATTTTGAAAACCCCTAAGCTTCATGCATTTAATAATTAATTAACCGTGCATCGGATTTATACAAACCTTATATGTAAATTGCTCAGAAAATTTTGTAGATTAATAATATGCCGCTTTCATCTATGTTTAAAATGTTTAAATTGATGTTTGCATTAATTTGCTAATATGCCATGCTGAAATGCTTTAATTCATAACTAAATAACCGTAACTCGGAATTAAATGTTCTTTATATGTAAATGGGGTGGAAAAATGCCTAGATTAACATGGTCCACTTTATGTTGCTGTTTAACAACTCTAAAATTGTGTTTAGGGCAGAACAGTACCGAATTCGAAATATTGCTCATGGGGATTTTCGGAATTGTTGTTTATTATTTCCGGCCTCATTTAAACTTGCCTAAATAGCTAGTTTAATTATGCTCCACCTCTTGCCATGTTTAACAACATTTAATATTGTTGAGTACCTAACAGAGAGAACTAAATAAGTGATGTGGTGTTCGTCAATATGCAACTCGTTGCATATTGAGCTCCATTAACTTGTAGTTTTGTTTGTGCATATTGCCATGCCATGCTATTTAAACGGACATGCATCATACTTGATTGTGCATCATGCCATGTTTATGTGATGGTTGTTTACTATGATATTTGTTTCTTTCCGGGTTGCTTCTCTCGTTAGCTTCGGTTCCGTTCCGGAGTTGTGAGGATTCGTTCGACTTCATCCTTTTGTCTTCTTCATGGACTCGATCTTCTTCCTTGCGGGATTTCAGGCAAGATGACCATACCCTCGAAATCACTTCTATCTTTGCTTGCTAGATGCTCGCTCTTTTGCTATGCCTATGCTCGATGCCTACCACTTGCTATATCATGCCTCCCATGTTGCCATGTCAAACCTCTAACCATCATTTCCTAGCAAACCGTTGTTTGGCTATGTTACCGCTTTGCTCAGCCCCTCTTATAGCGTTGTTAGTTGCAGGTGAAGTTTGTTCCTTGTTGGAACATGGAGATGTTGTTCCTTGTTGGAACATGTTTACTTGTTGGGTTATCACAATATATCTTATTTAATTAATGCATCTATATACTTGGTAAAGGGTGGAAGGCTCGGCCTTATGCAGTGTTTTGTTCCACTCTTGCCGCCCTAGTTTCCGTCATATCGGTGTTATGTTCCCGGATTTTTGCGTCCCTAACGCGGTCGGGTGATTTATGGGACCCCTTGACAGTTCGCTTTGAATAAGACTTTTCGGCAAGGCCCAACATTGGTTTTACATTTGCCTCACCTAGCCTTTTTCCCTTGGGAGTCGCGCATCCGAGGGTCATCTTTATTACCCCGGACCGGTGCTTCTCTAAGTGTTGGCCCGAACCAGTAACTGCGGGGCCCCTCGTGGCAACTCGAGGTTTGGTTTACTCGTAGGATGTCTCATCCGGTGTTGCCTCGAGAGCGAGATATGTGCAGCTCCTATCGGGATTGTCGGCGCATCAGGCGGTCTTGCTGGACTTGTTTTATTGCTGTGAAATGTCTTGTGGCAGGATTCGAGACTGATCGGGCTTCCGGGAGAAGGTCTATTCTTCGTTGATCGCGAGAGCTTATCATGGGCTAAGTTGGGACACCCTGCGGGGTTTGAACTTTCAAAGCCGTGCCAGCGGTTATGTGGCAGATGGGAATTTGTTAATGTCGGTTGTAGAAAACCGAAGTTGATCTTAATTAAAATACACCAACGGCGTGTGTAACCGTGATGGTCTCTTCTCGGAGTCCGGGAAGTGAACACGATGTTGGAGTTATGTTTGGCGTAGGTTGTTCTAGGATCACTTCTTGATCATAGTTGTTCGACCGTGCTTTTGCCTTCTCTTCTCGCTCTCTTTTGCGTATGTTGGCCACCATATATGCTAGTCGCTTGCTGCAGCTCCACCTCACTACCTGTCCTACCTTTAAGCTTAAATAGTCTTGATCTCGCGGGTGTGAGATTGCTGAGTCCCGTGACTCACAGATACTTCAAAACCAGTTTGCGGTGCCGATGAGACCGTGCAGGTGATGGACCCGAGCTCAAGGAGGAGCTCGATGAAGATCTTGTTCTTTGTGTTGTTTCGTTTCAGTTGATCAGTAGTGGAGCCCAGTTGGGACGATCAGGGGATCTGTGTAGCTTGTGGGGTAGTCTTCTTTTATTTTGGTTCCGTAGTCGGACCTTGATTGTATCTGTATGATGTGATGTTTTACTCATGTACTGTGTGAAGTGGCGATTGTAAGCCAACTATGCATCTCTTTTCCCTTATGTATTACATGGGTTGTGTGAAGATTACCTCACTTGCGACATTGCTTTCAATGCGGTTATGCCTCTAAGTCGTGCCTCGACACGTGGGAGATATAGCCGCATCGAGGGCGTTTCAGATTCCATGTCCACGTGAGGAATATGTGCATGATCGAAGACTTTGTCTTTGTTGAATAGCATAGAGGAATAGAAGTTGGCTTGACTAGCAGTCGTAAAGCGCCTCTTCCTTATCGCAGCAGAGTCATATGGGTTGTAGTCGATGAAGAATACATGCTCATGAAGAAATCTTCAGCCTTGAACTTTTGCTTCGTTGAGAATGGATTCTTTGGCTTTGGCGATGGAGTGTCGATGAGTTGCATCACTACCTCGAAATCGCAATCTCAGGTCCTTGGTGAGGATTTTCAGTTCCTCTTCATATGCGGTCTGCGTGTTCAAAGGATCGGCAGCGATGGGTTCTTGACACTAGTGGCTGGAATTTCTTCATGCAGACGAGGTGGGATGAGTTTCTTGAGCCCATTTGAACTGTTGGTGCAGGGGTCGAGGAATTTGTTGGATTGGGGTGAAGAGTGGAGAATTGGGATCTTGACTTTCCCAAAGTCATCATTCATCACAGGCGTGGTGCATCCAATATCCACGTCTTCGTCTTCAATTTCCTCAACACCAACCTCTTCAGCTGTGAACTGAGGCATAGGCGAGGAAATGATTGGGGTTGAAGGGATTGCATCCACTTCAATTTCTTCATCAATCTGCTCGACGAAGCGGCAGAATGATTTTCTTCATCAGATCCGATTGGGATCTCATATTCTTCACCAAAAGGAACAAGGTCCTTTGATGGCATGGAGGAAATCGGAACAACATCAATTGGATTTTCAAATGAGCTGGCCATTGGCATCATTTTCTTGGGGCGAAGAATTTGGCCTTGGTGATGCTTTCCTTTTCTTTCTTGTAGCTCGCTCTGCAGCCTTGGTCTTCTTCACATCGATGCGGATGGAAGGATTGGAGTTAGTGTAGGCGGGAGGAGCTGAGGAATATGGTTGAATTTCCTCGGTATGATGAGTGAAGTTGCCTGACTTCTTCGATTTCTTTAGCGCACCACTAGTGGATGCCCTGGCAATTTCTTCAGCGGCTGGAATGGAGTCATCAGCCCTGGAACTAGCATTGTCTTCAGCAGGCTGAAAATCATCAGCGGTGCTGGCATGTTCTTCAGCAGGCTGAGCAGAGGCTCCAGCCTGAGGAATTTCTTGTTGCGTTGGGGCTGCAACATTTGTGAACTTCTTTGTCAGATTGACAAATCTGACTTTGGCTCCTTGCCAATCAGCATAATAGGCATCAAAGTTATCACTGAGGGCTTTGATTTTAGACTGGATCTTGAGGAGTTCCTCTGTTGTCATTACGACAACGTTTTCCTCGAGAACTTCTCTTTCTGAATCGAGCCTTCTTGATCTGCCTTGCCTTCTCAAATTTCCATTTCTCTTGAGAGATGAAATGGGTCGACATGTGACTTTGTCCGAGTCAAATGAAAATCAGGCATAGGTATCTCTGGATCCTTGTGCCATAGATCAATGTAATCAAGGATCGCCCTTGGATCCAAAAGCAGTGGCACAGGTGTGCCTTTGGCTCTAGCGGCCCTTTCTTGTCGGTCTCTGATGATTTCTGCAAGTTCATCATCATCAGCTTTGTCGGTGTACTAGAGTAGGGGACCCTAGTACCCCGAACTCGTCTGCAGACGATCTTGGCGCCCA
Organism: Aegilops longissima; assembly: GCA_021605205.1. Lineage (NCBI taxonomy): Eukaryota > Viridiplantae > Streptophyta > Magnoliopsida > Poales > Poaceae > Aegilops > Aegilops longissima. The sequence continues at coordinate 496,847,151 of CM038682.1, read as the reverse complement.
AGGCGAGCCGGCTGATGGCCGCCAAGACCCTCGATAGCTCCTTGGAGCCATTCAAAACAAAGCAATCAAGACCCGGCAAGAGGAGCTTGCCGGAAGAATACTCGGTATGCGAAGAAACAAGGCCCGGCAAGAGGAGCTTGCGGGAAGGCTTGGCGCCCGAACCCCAAGCGCGACAAGGTTCCCGCGCGGCAAGGCGCTTGCAGGCGGGCGACCTCTCTTCATCTCCGCTCCAGCTCACCCGCCAGCGTGTCACCACGGGCTCTCCCAGGGCAGCGTGTCGGGGCTGTGCAGCCAGCGGAGAGTAGCGACAAGCAGCGGCGACAAGCTACCATCGTGGCGACGGCAGGCGCACTTAGCGGTCCTGTCGCCTTTGTTAAGGCGGCCGAGGCGGGCATTGATGACTCTTGTCCCTTGCCGTCGAGTTAGGTATAGGTTCTTGTACCTTTGTACATAGCGGTGTACCAACCTATGTTTTACTACCTTACCCTTGTCTACTTGCCATATGTGGTAACTCCTTGTGCCTATAAAAGGAGGCCCGGGGGCAACGTAGAAGGGGTTCGGTTCGGCTCAATAGAAAACCACACTCACGCTAGGTCTTGTAGCCCGCATTGCTCCCTAGCAAGAACACAAGATAATCCACAAAGCAGCAGTAGGAGTATTATCTCTCGGAGAGCTCGAAGCTGGGTAAAATCCGCTCGTGTGCATCGCCTCGATCGCTCTTTGTGCAATCTCCGCCCCCTCCGAACCACAAGGGACCAAGGTCCCATAGGTGCTCGTGGGGCACGACCAGCACACCCCCGACATCTTTGGCGCGCCAGGTAGGGGGCGTCGAGGCTGTGCGAACCTGATCCGGTGGTCGCCTGAGCAACTTCATCGACATCTTCGTCGACATGGCGCCGAAGAAGAAGCCGTCGGCAGCAGCTGAGCCGTCCGCGTCGAACCCACCACCACCGGAGCCGTCAGGCGGTGGGGGAAACGCTGGCGGAGGGACCGGCGTCGCTGAGAGAGCCCATGATGCCGCCAGGTCCGAGGACAACGCGGCGCTGGCGTCGGCGTCGAATCTGCACGCGTCCATCGCGGGGAGGCGGGCTGGATGACAGCGCCACGATACCGTGGCGCCATACGCTCATGGATCAAGGCCAAGCTGGAGGATCCGAGGCCCTCGAGACCGCATGCGCCCGGCATGCGATGCGAGTGGGAATGCGATCGCTGGGCGGGATGCTGCTCCTCTAACTTGGTTGGGAGTCCGAGCACATCCGTTCTTCGCTCCGTACACCGTTGCCGCCAACCACACCAGCGGAAGCCTTGGCAAAGCTCAATTGCTCTAGATTACCCTCAGCGGCCGATAAGGTCGGCGAATGGAAGGCCACAATTCAAAGTCTCATCGGCCGCCAGCGGCGGCGTCCGCGGCAACCAAGTGCCGCGGCGCGGCGGGCGACAAAGCGCGAGCCGATGGCGGCGAGACTTGTGGGGTGCACCCACCGTACACTCCCCTTCCGAAGGCCAAGATTGCCGACTCGCGGATCCACCTCGACAGCGACTCCACGGCGTCGTCGGATCCACGAGCTCGTCCCGACCAATGCCAAGTTCTTCGGGAGCGGCAAGAAGAGGACGCTCGAACCCGTATCGAGCGCCGAAGAGAAGCGCGCCGTCAATCTGACCAACGCGTCGGGCCCACCGTCGATATGCATGCGCCAGGGAACCAGGCGACTTGCCGTACGTGGTAGGTTGCCCTGCGTTCACTCGTGAGCTGCGGCAAGTCCGGTGGCCCGACAAGAAGAACTTCAAACCAGATGTGCGGAGAAATGCGGCGGCGGGACACATCCATCGGAGTTCCTCGGCATCTACACCATCGCGGTGCAAGCTGCGGGGGCGAGACGACAAGATCCTCGCCAACTACTTCCCTTGGTGCTCAAGCCAAGCGTCGAGATCTTGGCTCATGCACTTGCCGGATGGCTCTATTTCTTCTTGGGCAGATTTGTGCCACCGGTTTGTTGGCGCCTTCACGGTGACCACAAGCCTCATGTCGAGGAGAGTGATCTCCACCTGCTTGCCCGGAAGGAGGAGTCCTGCATAAATTCATCCAGAGATTGATCGAGTGCACTACAACATCCCGGGCGTCCACCTGCTGCGGTGATTAGTGCATTCCATCAAAATGTACGAAATCACAGGATGAGGAGGAGATGGCGATGTGCAAAGTGAAAGACATCAGCGAGCTCTACATACGGCCGACAAGTGTGCACGCTGAAGAAGGAAGAAGGCTCGAGGAGAGAATGTGGGAGCGAGTCGATAGTGAAGGACCGCCCGGCAAGGAATAGCCGTGGCGGAACAATAGGAGGAAGAAAAGCCAAGAAGTACTAGTTGTCGAGCAGTCCGGCAAGGATGGTCCCGCCAACAAAGCCAAGACCGGTGGCTCCGGCAAGGAGGTTGCCGCTGACGCCGACCGCCAAGCTGTGGCGGCCGCCGACAAGCCTGACGGCTCCAACAAGCAGTACTGTAAAATCCACCGCACTAAGGGCCACGATCTCCAAAGCTGCAAGAAAGTCGAGCAGCTTGTTGAGCTCTGAAAGCTGAATCTGAGCGGCGAGACAAGGAGAAGGCCCAAGAAGGTGCAGGTGCTGCAAGTAAAAGAGACCGGTCGGGAGGGCGCCGCGGCAAGGCCAAGCAGCGGCAAGGAGACAGACCTCCCCGTGGCCGTGACCAGGAAGAAGATGAAGATGAAGATGAGGATTATGAAGACGATGAAGCTGATGAGCATGAGTTTCAAAAGGCAACAGAGGTCCTTTGCGTCGGCGGTGGTGCGTCTCGCATACCTCGCACCGCCAACTCAAGCAATGGATGCGTGAGGTCAATGCAGCAGAACCATCCATAGAGTCCGCAAAACCTCGAAGTGGTCCAGACGCCCATCATCTTTGACATTGAGGATCACCTGATCGCATCACTGCGGTCGGGTGCTTGCCGATGTTGGTCTCACCAACCATCCGCAACCTCAAGGTCACAAAGATGCTGGTTGACGGCGGGCCGGCCTGAATTTGATCTCCTCTGCGGTGCTCGAAGCTTCAAATCCACGACAATGAGCTCGAAGAAGCTGGTACTTTCAAGGAATCAACCCAGGAAGGAGCAAGCGAAGGGAAGATCATGTTGCGGTGACATTGACGCGAACTCAACTTCGAGCAGAGAGGGTCACATTCGGCGTCGCTGATTTCCCATTGCCCTACAATGGCATACTTGGTCGTCCGGCGCTCGCCAAGTTCATGGCCGCTTCTCATTGTGCTTACAACCTACTCAAGATGCCAGGCCCGATAAGCGTCATTTCTGTCCATGGCGACAAGAAGGATGCACTTATCTGCGCCGACAAGATTTACGGGATGCAGCAGCAGCGCCAAATAGCAAACCACTTGCCGCTGAAACTCCGGGGAAGAAGACCACCAGGTCCGGCAAAACTCTGTTGCCCACTCCGGCAAGCGCACCTCTTGGTGCTGCGCTACCGTCGAGGACGCACCATCGAGCTCCACCGGCAAGTGCAACAAGGCGATGGCAGCTCCGCCAAAGACCAAGAAGGTGCCCGCCAAGGAGGGCGGCATTGGCGGTACCTACACCATCGGTGCCACGCTTGATCCTAAATAGGAAGGCGAGCTCGTTGCTTTCTGCGGGCGAATGTCGATGTGTTTGCATGGCAACCATCGACATCCCGGTGTTCCTGTGAAGGTAATTGAGCACCACCTAGCTGTCTGTCCTCGCCGCGGCCCGTCAAGCAAAAAGTTAGGAAGCAGGCGGTGGGCGCCAAGAATTCATAGCGAAGAAATCAAGAAATTGGAAGCAGCGGGGCTTGTCGAGGAGTCCTCCACCCCGTGGTTGGCCAATCCGGTAGTGGACGCAAGGCTAATGGGAAATGGAGACTTTGTATTGACTTGCAGACGTTAATAAAGCTTGTCCCAGGACCCATTTCCTTGCCGCATATCGACCAGATTGTTGACTCCACGGTGGGTGCGATCTGCTTCGTTTCTTGATGCATATTCAGATATCATCAGATCTTCATGGCGAAGAGGATGAAGAAAACCGCATTCATCACACCATGTGGCACGTCTTGCTTTATCACGGATGCCTTCGGTTTGAAGAATGCTGGTTCAACCTTTGCAAGGGTAGTCCATGATGCTTTTGGACCACAGATACACGAAATGTAGAAGCCTACATGGATGACATAGTGGTCAAGAGCAAAGACAAAACAACCTTGGTTCGAGATTTGGATGAGGCGTTTACAAACCTGCGCAAGATCAACCTCAAGCTCAACCCGAGAAGTGCGTGTTTGGAGTCCCTTCGGCAAGCTTCTCGGGTTCTTTGTATCTCAGCGAGGAATTGAAGCCAATCCCGACAAGATCAAGACCATCGAGCAGATCGAAGCACCAAAAGCGCGTCAAGGATGTCGGGAAGCTTGCGGTTGCGTGGCTGCTCTCGGAGGTTCATCTCTAAGTCTGCTGGCGGCGCCTGCCGTTTTCAAGATTTTGAAAAAGGCAGGTCAATGAAATGGACTCGAAGCGGAGGCTGCGCTGCAGGACTTGAAGAGATACCTGTCCTCCACTCCAATACTTGTCGCACCTAAACCACAAGAGAAGTTGCTGCTGTATATAGCAGCGACCAATCAAGTGGTTAGTGCTGCGTTAGTAGCGGAGAGGGAGGCAGATGATGAGCCGGCAACCGAGGCAGGTGCGTCCAGCGACGAGCGGAGGGCTTCGCCGTCAAGCTCTGGTCCCGACAAGGACGGATCAGCGCAGGGGTGCGACAAGATACGGAAGAAGATGGTGCAGCGCCCAGTGTACTTTGTCAGTTCCCTTCTGCAGGGGGCTAGATCGAGGTACTCTGGTGTGCAGAAGCTGCTTTTCGGCCTCCTCATGGCCTCGAGGAAGCTGCGCCATTACTTCCAAGCACATGAGATAACAGTTGTCACTCGCTTTCCACTGAAGAGAATTTTGCAAAATCCAGAAGCAACAGGCAGGATTGTTGAGTGGTATTTGGGCTGTCAAGCTTTGGTCTCAAGTTCGAGAGCACTCCAACTATCGAGCAGGACATTGGCAGAATTCATAGCAGAGTGGGCGTAGCGCAGGATGAAGAGATTCGGAGACAAGCATCCCGTCAAGGAGGCAAATAAAGAGTGGCTGTTGTACTTTGATGGTGCTTTCTCGCTGCAAAGCGCCCGGTCTTTGGCGTCTTGCTTATCGCACCCACCGGAGAGCACCTCAAGTACATAGTCCAGATGCACTTTCCCAAGGAACAAGCAACAAACAATCTGCAGAGTATGAAGGCTTGCTTGCGGTCTTAGGATTGCAGTGGACCTTGGGATTAAGAAGCTCATTGTCGGGGAGACTCACAGCTTGTCGTCCGCCAAGTGAACAAAGACTACGAGTCCGTTGATGGAAGCGTCGTCGATGAAGTGAGGAAGCTGGAAGAGCACTTTGAAGGCACGCAAATGGAACACGTTCAAGAGCGCAGAATGATATAGCTGATGGCCTCTCCAAATGTGCCGCACTTAAGTTACTGTGGAACCAGGAATTTTTGTGCTCAAGCTGACTCACCAATCGTGACACCATCAACAGGACGAGCAAGAAAGAAAATTGGTTTCGCGACTACTTCCGGCAGAGCTCTCTGAAGCCGCCGCCAAGAAGGTCCCTAAAACCAGCGCAAATATCAGCGAGGAGCAGTCTGCTCCGACAAACCATCAGTTTGTATCGTTGAAACAAGCGCTCCCGACAAGCTTAGCTCCGGCTAGCTTGACGAGGAACATCGAGCTCCGGCGGACCCGCAGGTCCTTGCCGTAGAAGCTGCTGGTCCCGCAGTGATAGATGAGCCTTTAGTCCTCGTTGTCGAGCCACAGGCTCCAACTTGGGCACAGCAGATCGTCCATTTCCTTCAGACAGAGAACTTCCGAAGAGCAAGAAGAAGCGGAAAAAGTAGCCCGGCGGTCAAGTATGTACTAGTTTGTTGACAACATCACATGCAGAAGAAGACTCAGCGGAGTGAAATTGAAGTGTATTTGCGGGAAGATGGATGAAGCTGTTGGCGAGAGATACGGAGGCATATGTGGTCACCACATTGGCGAAGAGCACTTGCCGGCAAAGCTTTCCGGCAAGGTTTCTTCGGCGAAGCCCTCGGGATGCAACCGCACAAGTAACCAAGTGTGAAGCGTGCAGTTCCATTCAAAGCAGATACACCAGCCAGCTCAAGCTCTCCGAGACGATACCTTTATCCTGGCCCTTCTCGGTGCAGGGGCTCGACATCCTCGGCCCCTTCCCCGAGCTGTCGGGGCTTTGAGTACTTATGCGTCGCAATCGACAAGTTCACAAAGTGGCGGAAGTGGAACCGATGAGGAAGGTGACAGCACGATCGGCCGTCAAGTTCTTGAGTTAATTGTTTGCCGTTTTGGATTCCTAACGGATCATCACCGACAGCGATGCGCAGTTCACGAGTCGCACCTTCATGCGATCGCCCAAGATCTTGGCGCCAAGATCTGCTTTGCTTCCGTTGCTCATCCGAGAAGCAGCGGTCAGCGAGAGAGCAAGCGCTGAAGTGCTGCGAGGACTCAAGACCAGAACTTTCGACAGGCTGCACAAGTGCGGAAAGAACTGGATCGAGGCTGCGGTGGTTCTTTGGTCGATCGGGACGACGCCAAATCGAGCCAGCGGCGGACACCCTTTGCTCTAGTCTACGGAGCGAGGCAGTTCTCCCACGGAACTTCGTATACGGGTCACCTCGAGTGCTCGCTTATGATGAGCTTGAGCAAGAGCGATTGCGACAAGATGACGCTGCTCCTCGAGGAAGATCGTCTTCGAGCTCTTTGACGAGCTGCTCGTTACCAGCAAGCTTTGCGTCGCTACCATAGCCGCAAAGTTAATGCGAAGCTTCGAGGAAGGCGACCTTGTTCTTGGCGCGTTCAATCCGCCAAGAATTCCAACAAGTTGGCCTTGAAGTGGGAAGGCCCTTATCGGGTAAAGCGAGTCACTAGGCCCGGCGCTGTCCGCCTTGAGACCGAAGGCGGCTTTCCGGTGAGCAATTCACGGAACATAGAGCATCTTCGTAAGTTTTACCCATGGCGCGGTTGCCGGAATCCGTTCGGCAACCACCCTTTATACAAGTCTTGCCGCTGTTGCATGTAATCCTTTGTACAAAGCGGGCGCAGACCCGTGCATCGATAAAGCCTATGGTTGCGCACATTTTTGTTAATACATGCTTTCATAATCATATATGCATGTGTTTACTAACAATCTTGTGCAGCACCCGCACCCGATGGCGACAATGAGCCATTAGGCTTCACAACTTTCTTTTCTCTTCTTTCTTCTCAAACAAGAAGAAGGTTCATCCACCCACAAGTTAACCGGGGGGAGGAGAGGAGGAGATAAGGATGTGGGCCAACAAGCGTCGCTAGAGGAACCGTCGCCTTGCGGAAAATGGACAATGAAAAGCTAAGTTGCTAAGTTTAAGCGACCAGTTTTAAACTTTTGAGTTATCTTCCTCGAGCGATGAGTACTTTGTATGGAAAACCATGCGCGGAGGAACCAAATCGTGACTAGTCGCGCCCTTACTTTGTTTCTAGTCCGCTCAACAACTTAAGCGAGCTGCGGCTAGTCCATGACGAGGTTGCTTGTCGATAGCGACCCGCTTGACAGAGCTGCTGAAGTTCCGCTTTCGGCGCTCATGGCAAGGGTGCTGCACCGGCAAGTTTCCCTGAAAGCGTAGGGTGAAAACATACAAGGGAAGAAATCGAGTAAAGGAAATAACAGTGCATTCGATTGCCTAAGATAGTGTATATTACGAAAATAGCTCATCGCAGCACTAGCTAAATCGTTCTCAGAACTGAAATAACAGCGAATAAGAGAAGAAAGGTGCGCTTGACATCAAACCCGACAAGCTAGAGTTGCGGGGGCTGCAAGTCGGAGTTCTTGAGTCTGCGGCAAACCAGAGTTGCCGGGGCTGCGATATCGATAAGCCTTTCATCCTTCCTCAAACATCCCTCTTTCATTAAAAACATTCTACTCGGATACAGTCCGTGGAGAGTGATAAACATGAAAGAGAGGATTACAAGTTTTAAATGCAGATAAGGCCGAAGGCTTACAAATTAAAAGATAAGATGCCCGTAATCCCTTTTCTGTCCCTATCTTGTGGAGGTAGGTTGAGGAGGCGGGAAGGGCAAAAAAGCGCCTCTGCTGAGCTACAGTGCGAAGGCACCAAGAGAACATGCCGGGGGCTCTCCGAAGGCTTGACGGGGATGGCGGCGCCGGAAGCGGGGCTCGAAGACGGGGCGGCAGGACGTCGGCATGCTGTCGAGGGCACTACGCCCTCGTACTCCGACTTGACGGCCTTGTCGCCATCCCTCTTCCTCTTCGCAGCCTCCCTCGCGGCCGCCCAAGGAGGCGATCCCGGGGAGTTCAAGGAGCCGGCGACACGGATGATGGGGTCGCCGGTAACGCGCGGAGCGGCGCCCGGCAACTAGTTGGGCCCGCTACCCTCGTCGTCGCTGTCGCTCTCCTCCTCGTCACTCTCGCTCGAGGAGGAATCATCGCTGTCGGAGGAGCTATCCACGCAGCACCTTGCCCGAGTGCCAAGATCCCCGAAGACCTTGACGGAGAGGAGGTCACCCTCCATTAACTTAAAATGGAGGGTAAACCCCGCCAGCAGGTTGTGGATGCGGGCGAATGTCTTCCATCCACGGTCAAGGTACATCACATTAGGGGCTGGGAATACAACGCGGACTCGCGTGCGCTGATCCCACAGCCCTCATGTGCAACCTCAACGTCTCGGGCGGATCCGACTCCATCGCCCGTCGTGAACGGAGCTGGAAGCCGGAGACGGCGACGAGGCGCCCGGCGCAGCTTGACAAAGAACTCGCAAGGGTCGTCCTCGTATGGACCGCCCGGCGGGGCGGGGCCGCGCCGCCCGCCCGCCTCTTCCCAGTGCCTCGAGCTCGTCCACGACCTCGTCCTTGAGAGGAACCGCCCGACGGAGGCGGAGGCGGCGCACCGCCTCGTCCGCCTCTCCCGGGCTCCTCGACCTCGTCCACGACCTCGCCCCTCCCTCTTCCCCTTGCGGCGGCTCCACCACCCAGGCGTGGGATTGGGAGAGGTCGCTGCCTAGCTGCGACCCTCGCCGCCACCGATGGAGAACCAAGGTTCCCTTTCTCCATGGTGAATGAGAGAAAGGGAGCGAAGCTGAAGAAAGGAAGGGATGGGAGAGTGCGGGCTTCTGCGCCCCTTCCGCCCTTTTTAAAAGAGCAAGGTGGGGCTCGGCCGCCCTTTCGGCGAATCGAGGCGCAGGAAGAGCAGGGAATCGGGACAGACCTGCTGCCTCTGCGCATAGCAGCCAAGTTTCCCACTTCCACCGCCTGTGACCCAGTGCATGGGAACCACGTGGCGGAGATGCAGAAGCGAGGCGACGGATGAGGCGACCTCACACGACGCCCACTTCACCCACGACACCACAATTAGCGTGCGTTCTGAGAAGCGTGGTGGGCGCGTGCCGTTCGTGGGAGGCGTGGTGAGTCCAAGGCAAGTAACGGCGTAATCAAGACCACGCGCCCGTGCACTGTTTTGGGCCTGGCCCAACAGAGCTTGGCGCCGTGTGGCCCAGCCGGGGCTCTGTCCGGTGTACTAGAGTAGGGGACCCTAGTACCCCGAACTTCGTGACAGACAGTCATGGCGCCCAAGGCCGAGGCCGGCTGATGGCCGCTAAGACCCTCGATAGCTCCTTGGAGCCATTCAAAACAAAGCAATCAAGACCCGGCAAGAGGAGCTTGCGGGAAGGAATACTCAGTATGCGAAAGAACAAGGCCCGGCAAGAGGCTTGCGGGAAGGCTGGTGGCGCCGAACCCCTAAGCGACAAGGTTCCCTTGTGGCAAGGCGCTTGTCGGGCGGGCGACCTCTCTTCATCTCGCTCCAGCTCACCCGCCAGCGTGTCACCACGGGCTCTCCCAGGGACGCGTGTCGGGGGCTGTGCAGCCAGCAGAGAGTAGCGACAAAGCGCCGACAAGATACCATCGTGGCGAGCGGAGGCGCTTAACGGTCCTGTCGCCTGTCGAGGCGGCCGAGGCGGGCATTGATGACTCTTGTCCCTTGCCGTCGAGTTAGGTATAGGTTCTTGTACCTTTGTACATAGCGGTGTACCAACCTATGTTTTACTACCTTACCCTTGTCTACTTGCCATATGTGGTAACCCCTTGTGCCTATAAAAGGAGGCCCGGGGCAGCGTAGAAGGGGTTGGTTCGACTCGATAGAAAACCACACTCACGCTAGGTCTTGTAGCCGCATTGCTCCCTAGCAAGAACACAAGATAATCCACAAAGCAACAGTAGGAGTATTATCTCTCCGGAGAGCTCCGAAGCTGGGTAAAAATCCGCTCATGTGCATCGCCTCGATCTGCTCTTTGTGCAATCTCCGCCCCCCTCCGAACCACAAGGGACCAAGGTCTCATAGGTGCTCGTGGGGCACGACCAGCACACCCCCGACAAGCTTCATCGTCAAATGGCACTTGGAAGGCAACCTGTTTCTTCTTCGGACTTGGCCTAGGACCTCGTCCAGCAGTTGCCTTAGTCTTCAACAGTGTGGGGCCTGATGAAGAATTTGGTGTAGCTGAGGAACTTGCTGAGACACCAGAGGCAATAGAGATGCCTGCAGTCCTTTGGCACGTGGCCAGATGAACAGGTGTTGAGGACTTTGGAGGATCTGCTGAGGACTTTGGAGGAGGAGCTGAGGATTTTGGAGGAGCAGGAGCAGCATGAGGGACTGGCCGTGAGGGCATTGAAGAATCTGGCTGTGAGGGCATTGCTGAGGATTTTGGCCGTGAGGGCACTGTTGGTGAAACACTTGGCTTGTGCACTGGCTTCTTTGCCATTGATTTTATGTCTTTGAGCAGGGGCCTCGATGGCAGCAGCGATGTGAGTCTTCATTGAATTTCCTCACTGCTTCTTTGGCTTGTCTCGCCAACTTGGCTTGGCGCTTGGCCCATTCTTCAGGAAAGTCCTCACCATGCTTGATGCTGGTGGGGTCAGCTTCTTGGCTAGGTTCCAATGGAGCTCTTGGGCATGGAGGATTCAGTGTGAATTTCTTCATGTACTTTGGAGTAACATACCTGTACTCCCTCCATTCTCTTGCCCATCTCCTTTCAATCCTCTGAATGCGCACCTTGCGCTGATTTTTGTTTTCCTAGCCAAACTTGGCTTCATCAAGTGTGCAATAGTCAGCATATATGTCCTCAGGTATTTCAAAAGCAGTCATGACCTCAGGCCTCTTTCCTCCTTTCTGTGGCTTCTTACCGTCAGCCATAGTCTTCGGATGAGGAATTTGAACAATCGAATTCTCTGAAGAAGTATGCAACTTTTCTTCGAGGAACGCTGCAAATGAGTTAAGTTGATGAGAACCTAGTGATTCAGCAGCGGACATGAGTACATGTGAAGAAAGTATAGTTGCGAGGAATTTGGAGACGTCATATGCGTTCTCAGAAGGTTTTTCAAAAAAGAACAAGTTTGAGGAATTTGACGAGATGAGCCTTGAAGAATTTCACTAAGCGATCTTTGTCATAGGTTCCAGAGTTGTATAGATCGAGGATCCACACAATTGAGGAATCTTGAAGAAAAATCATTGCTTAGAGAAACGAATCAAGAGCATATTACGTTTGAGGTGTTCATATGTGTGAAGATTTGAAGAATAAACACCTTTGAAGATTTTCAGGAAGGTTTGAGAATCAAAGCGAGTAATAAAAGTAACTTTTAATTACCCGAATGAAGAACACGATTTAACCGAGAAGTGTAGATTAGGCGTTAAATCAGTTCAGATCTCCCACGCCCTAACTCGGCGGAGGAAGACAGCTACGGTGGCGGCGGAGTGAAGATTTCCGTGGTCGGCGCGAGTACGACGGCGACGAGGTCGAGGCAGTGAAGCTCTTCCTCACCGGCGATGATGGAGTAGCGGCGGCGCTAGGGTTTGAGAAGCTCGAGCGAGAGGGAGAGCGGTCGAGCGGAGTAAAGGAAGTGAGGAAGGGGAGAGGGGGTATATATAGCCACGGTGAAAAACTGTTCGCCCGAAGATTTTGGACGAACGTGCCCCTGACCCTTCTCATTTGCTTGACATGTGTCACCCACGTACTGAAAAGTGGAGATCGTGTTAGATCGTGGGTGAATAGATAAGTCTAACATAGGAAGCGGAACGGATTGAGCGGCAAAGCCGAAAATTTGGATAAGATAAGTTAAAATTTCATTCGCAATTTCTTCAGCTGACAAGGACACAGTGAAGATTTTGAACGAGTTTCAAATAGAACGCACATGAAGAATTTGTGAATAGATTGGGTTGAGTATATCATAGAGGGGGAAGGGTCCGATCACATTCAGTTAGCAGAAAAAAGCAACTTGAAGAAACAGCCATAAGTGAATGATGTAGAGGACATAAACCCATATGTATAAATATAGCCAATGAAGAAAAACGACGGAAACAGTGAAGATTTTGCGAAGTTGAAGAATTTGAAAAACTGAGGAATTTCAAAACAAAAAAAACTCAAATTGAAGATTTTCAACTTTGGTGGTGGCGTGTCCCACCGTATAAGAATGATGATTTCAGACACCGCGTACAATTGTCGTAGGGTTCTGAGAATCAAATTCTTCATTAATTTCTTCACACTTAGAGTGTTATTCTTCATTGATTGAAAAAAACCTTTCTTCATGTGTTGCACATCTAAGTCATCAATTTTGCATAAGTGTCGGGATGTGTGTCATTTTCAAAGAACATTCGAAGATTCTAAGATATTTAGCTCACACTGCAACTTGCTAAATCTCTTCTCATCCAAGGGCTTTGTGAAGATATCGGCTAGCTGTTCTTCAGTCTTCAGATGCTCGATGGAGATGTCGCCCTTCAACACATGATCACAAAGAAAATGATGACGAATCTGAATGTGCTTTGTCTTCGAGTGCTGAACTGGGTTGTGAGCAATCTTGATGGCACTCTCATTGTCACAGTAGAGAGGCACATTCTTCATGTTGATGTCGTAGTCCTTGAGAGTTTGCTTCATCCACAGCAATTGAGCACAGCAAGAGCCAGCAGCAATGTACTCAACTTCCGCGATGAAGCGGTGATCGCAGATTCTGCTTTCTTCGAGGACCAACGGACCAAAGATCGTCGAGAAAATGACAAGTACCAGATGTTGACTTGCGGTCCACACGATCACCAGCATAGTCAGAGTCAGAATATCCAATGAGATCATAAGTAGAACCCTTGGGGTACCATAATCCTAGTGTTGGTGTGTGAGCTAGATATCGAAGAATATGCTTCATAGCCTTATGGTGTGATTCCTTCGGTGTAGCTTGAAATCGGGCACACATGCAAACACTAAGCATTATATCTAGCCTAGATGCACATAAGTACAATAAAGAACCAATCATGGAGCGGTATACCTTGTGATCAAAGTCAATACCATTTTCATCAGTGCATAGATGGCCATTTGTGGGCATAGGAATTTTCACGCCTTTGCAATCTTGCATGCCGAATTTCCTCAGAACGTCTTTGAGGTATTTCTCCCGAGATATGAATAAGCCATTGTGTTGTTGACGAATTTGAAGACCTAAAAAGAATTTCAACTCTCCCATCATAGACATTTGATATTCTTCACTCATCATATAGGCAAATTCATCACTATAACGTTGGTCAGTACAGCCAAAGATAATATCATCAACGTATATTTGGCACACAACCAGTTCACCATCATAAGATTTGGTAAATAGAGTAGGGTCGAGTGAACCGGGTGTGAAGCCATTCTTCACGAAGAATTCCTTCAAGGTATCATACCACGCCCGTGGGGCCTGTTTGAGGCCATAGAGGGCCTTGTTGAGTCTGAAGACTTTGTCGGGATTCTTTGGATCTTCAAAACCTGGGGGTTGAGCAACATATACTTCTTCCTCAAGCTTACCATTGAGGAATGCACTTTTCACATCCATTTTATATAAAGTGATATTATGATGGTTAGCATAAGCAAGTAATATGCGAATAGCCTCAAGTCTAGCAACAGGTGCAAAAGTTTCATCGAAATCAATTCCTTCAACCTGTGTGTAGCCTTGAGCTACAAGTCGTGCCTTATTCCTCACCACAAGACCATTTTCATCTTGTTTGTTGCGGTAGATCCACTTTGTGCCAATGATATTATGCTTGCGAGGGTCTGGACGTTTGACTAGTTCCCAGACGTTGTTGAGCTTGAACTGATGTAATTCTTCCTGGTGCTTCAATGTCATCGATGATCTTGTCAACTTGCACTTCTTTTGCAACGCGAGGATGAGCTGGTTGTCATCGAGGAATTTGATCAGCATTTTCTTGACACCATTTTCTTGACATTTTCTTGGTGCATCATTTCGATGTTTTTAGCGTTCAGGAATGAATTCTTGACAGATTCTTGATGAGGAATTACATCCTCAGTTGCCTTGAACTTGATAGATTCCTCAGGTGCTGGTTCATCTACAACAGAAGGTAGGTGCTCTCTTTGCGAGCCATTAGTTTCATCGAACCGCACATCTACAGTTTCAACAATCTTGTAAAGAACATTGTTGAAGACTCGTAGGTGTCTTGAGTCCTTCCATAACCAAGCATAAAACCTTCATGTGCTTTCGGTGCAAATTTAGCATTGTGATGGCGATCTCTAATCCAGCATTTAGCACCGAAGACTTTGAAATAACTCACATTGGGTTTCTTGTCAGTGAGGAGTTCATAGGCAGTCTTCTTGAAGAATTTGTGAAGATATACTCTGTTGATGATGTGGCACGCGGTATCAATTGCATCAATCCAAAAACGACGAGGCGTTTTGTATTCATCAATCATAGTGCGAGCCATCTCAACAAGAGTTCTGTTCTTGCGCTCCACGATGCCATTTTGCTGAGGAGTATAAGGAGCAGATAACACATGAGTAATACCAGGTTCATCAAGATAGTCATCAAGACCGGAATTCTTGAACTCAGTTCCATTGTTACTCCTGATGTGCTTGATCTTCACACCAAAGTTGGTTGAAGCCCTCGAGGAAAATCGTTTGAAGACTTCCTGCACTTCATGTTTGTAAGTAACAATGTGTACCCATGTGTAACGAGAGTAATCATCAACAATAACAAAGACATAAAGAGATGCATCATTAGTGACTGCTGAGTAATGATTAGAACCAAAGAGGTCCATGTGAAGCAATTCGAATGGACGAGTAGTGGTCATGATAGTCTTCGCTGGATGCTTGGCCTTGGTCATTTTTCCAGCTTCACGGGCTCCACACAAGTGATCCTTGAGGAATTTGACATTCTCAATGCCAATGACATGCTTCTTCTTCAAGCGTGTGCAAATTCCTCATGCCTGCGTGACCAAGTCGTCGATGCCATAGCCAGCCTTCTGAAGCTTTTGCAAGTAGACACAAGGCTGGTTGTGGTCCTAAAGCCTTCGAAGACTTTGGAATTGTCAGCTTACATAATCACAACACAACGATACTTGCCAAACACAACAACCATATGAAGATCACAAAGCATTGAGACTGACATGAGGTTGTATCCTAAGGACTCAACAAGCATGACTTTGTCCATGTGTATGTCCTTAGAGATCATAACCTTACCAAGACCCAATACGACTTTTGCCTTTGTCGGCAAAGATGATATGCTTCAGATGTGATGGTGATAAGGGAGCATCCATCAATAGATTCTTGTCACCAGTCATGTGATTTGTACATCCACTATCGAGGACTCACTCATTGGCTTTGCGTTGATCATCCTGCAGATGAATTGGTGCAACTTACGATCTCATATACTTCATCAGTGAAGAATATGATATCAATTTCATCAGATGAATTTCATCAGGCAGTATAACAGATAAGCAGTATGAGGACGTGTGAAATGAAAGTTCATTTCTTCATGATTAGCCTGCGTCCTTTCAGGCAGTATTGTCAGGTCCCCAACAAATTCTTCAGACGTTAAAGCACGTCTGGAGACCTGACCCTGCAGAGGAAATTTGTTCTTTTTCTTCACCACCCACATCTCAAGGGGTGGCAAAGAGTTCATCACTCTGCGAGCTCCATATGATAATGGTGGCATATATGCCAATCCATTTCGTTTCACATAAGAGGGGTTAGGGTAAGCATATGAATAAGCAGAGAAATTCTTCGAGGACTTATGAACATATTGGTTTGAAGAATAATGCACATATTCATAGCCCTTAGCTCTACCCTGCGAAACAGAGTTGTTAGCACGATGATAATCATATGAGGACTTTGATCCACGTGAGGAATTTGGTCCGTATGAGGACTTGGATCCATATGAAGAATTTGGTCCATATGAAGAGTTTGATCTGGGGTTCCTATTCTTCACAGGTGGTGTCATGAGGACATCCACGAAGACTTTCAAGGCACTTCTTGGGAACCCAAATTTTCTTCATAGGAGAACCGTTCTGCAGATTAGTGCCAACATATCTAGCAAATACTTCACCATTCTGATTTTTGAACAGTTTATAGTTGAGTCAAATGACTCATCGGAAGAATGAGGAGATTCACATGTAAAGCCAGATAAGTTAGATGGATCAACTAGAGGTCCCTTTGCAGCAACCCATGAGGTTTTGGGTCTTGCTCGGGCTTCCAATATGTTCCATCAGCATTGAGTTTCCTCTCAAAGGCAATACCCTCTTTCCTAGGGTTTCTGTTGAGGATCTGCTTTTAAGCACATCACAAAGAGTCGATGCCCTTTGAGGCTTTTGTACATGCTGTCATGTACAATTCCTTCAGCCCTGCATCGTTAGTGATACTAGCAATGTCCTCTGATGAGTAATTAGTGATAGCAGAGGCAGGTGAAGAATTTGTAACAGTTGAAGCATTTGAACATTCAGGTGAAGAATTAGCAGATTCACGTTCAATTCACTTTAAGAATGGAGGAACAAATTCTTCCTGAGAAGTGCTGATTTGTTGAGCAAGTAATGAATTGCGCTCCTTCTGAAGATCTTCATAACTCACTCTTAGCTTCTCAAGATCTTGCTTTCTTTGAAGAAATTCATAAGAAAGTTTCTCATGATCAGACAAGAGAGTGTTATGATGACCTTGAAGGCTGTCAAACCTAGACTGAAGTCTCTGAAGATTTTCAGTCAGGGCTTTAGTGCGATCCATTTCTTCACCCAACATATCATCACTTTTACCTAACATATTTTGAACCTTTTCCAAGGCATGTTGTTGTTTGGTGGCAATACAAACAAGCTTGGTATAACAAGGTTCAATATCATCATCAGATCCATCATCATCAGATTCATCGTCACTAAACTCGGGTGAGGAACATTCGGTTACCTTGTCACCCTTTGCCATGAGACATGATGCGAAGATGATGATTCGGTTCGAAAGTCATCGTTTGAGAGATTCCTTGAAGTCCTCAAACCAAGGATCATGACGGGTTCGATGACCTTCATAGACGTCGGAGATTCGGTCCTAGATAAGCTTCGCATTGCAAAGATGCATAATGCGCTTGAATTCATCTCTAGATAGGCAGGAACAGATGATATCCTTTGCCATGATGTCAAGTCGAGTGTACTTGCGAATATCATCTGCGTTCGCCGTCTTACCTGAATCAGTAAGACCAATTTCGGTGACGGTCCACAGCTCGCTGTCCATTGCCATGAGGTGCTTCCTCATCATGGCCTTCCAATTGGGATAATCATGACCGTCAAAGATAGGGCATGTCACTTTCTTCATACTGCGGTCGACATAACTAAAACTCGGTGGTTACACCAAAATCACCTGTAACAAGGGAGTGCCTTGCTCGATACCAATTGAAAGTCGTTATATCGACTAGAGGGGGTGAATAGGCGATTTTATGAATTCTTCAATGAGGAATTTGCCGATGAGAAAATTCCTAAGTGAAGAACTACTTGCAGCGGAATAAGTGCTCAGAAGTAAGCATAACAGAATGCGGGCATGGTCATCATGATGAAATGAAGACAATCAAAGAGTCTGAAAGCGCAAACACATGATAACACAAGATGAAGACAAAGCAGTGAAGAAATTGGGCGAGGAAATTGAGAAAGTCTTGATCAAAGTCTTCAAACACAGATATGAACAAACACTCAACACAAGAATGAGGAAATGAAAGAGTTGAGGAAATAGAACCGATTAGGTTGGTGAAGACAATGATTTGGTAGACCCGTTCCAACTGCTGTCTCGGTTATGCGTGCGGTTGGAGCGGCTGAGTATTTAAACTCGAGGACCTTGATCCGGACACCCGATCGTTGAAAGCACGCAGCTCGGGACACCAAGTCCTCACCGTATTGTCCTTGAACTAAGGTCACATGACCTCGTCCAATCACTCGTGGTAAGTCTTGAGCGACTTCCAAACCTTCACAGACTCGGTCACTCGGCGATCCACAATTCCTCTTGGATGCTCTAGACCATGACGCCTAACCGTCTGGAAGAAGCACAGTCTTCAAAGGTAACAAGCGTCGGATCCATGCAAGATCAATCTCTTCAGTGATGCTCAATCACTTTGGGTTTATAGGGGTTTGGTTTTGGGTTTTTCCTCACTCAATGATTTTCGCTCAAAGTCCTCGGAGGATGGGTTGCTCTCAAATGACAAGTGCCAAGTTCTCTCGGAGCAGCCAACCAGCTAGTGGTTGTAGGGGGCGGCTATTTATAACCTAGGGAGCAGCCCGACATGATAAGACATAAATGCCCTTCAATGATATGACCGTTATGTGGATAAGATATTTTGGTACAGCTGGCGCGTAGCACAACAACGGTCGGAAATTTGACTCTCAAATTCCTCAGGGCTATCATGTTCCTCACTGTGTAGGCAATCCGCACTGGCGAATTCCTAACTCCTCGGTCAGAAAAAATTCCTCCGCGACCAGAAGAACTTCGTCTCATCCTTTGAAGAAATTGGTGAATCTGTATGAGATTTCCAAAGGCTTCACTCGAAGGGATTGGTAGGTGTAGGATTTTGAGTTGAGCATCACATGGAAATTTTTCCTTAGTATTTCCTCGACCCCCTTTAACAGTACGGTGTTTCCTATGACTCAAGAAAGAGAAACCGAAACTACGAAAACAGAAGTCTTCTCGCTTCATGTTCCTCAAATGAATACCAAGTCTTCAAGTTCACACCAATTTCTTCACTTTCAAAGTCTTCAAAAAGTCTTCAGAATATCAAAGTCTTCAGTCGAAGAACTTCATTTTTAGGGCTCGACTTTCTTTGTAAATATCAAACTCCTCATAGACTTATAGACCTGTGTACACTCATAAACACATTAGTCCCTTAACCTATAAGTCTTCAATACACCAAAATCACAAAGGGGCACTAGATGCACTTACAAAAGCATTACATCATCTGCAAAAATCGATATCCGTTAGTTCGCCCCACGTGACAGCGACATAAGCAAGCCCTCCATGTCCATCAATGCAAATAGCCGCTGCAAGGGCTCCATCATCAGTATGAACATCATAGGAGAGAGCAGTGAAATAATCAATGGCGACTATATCTGGCTGCTTGTTGAGGACCCACCATTACAACAAGAAACCACAAAGTTTATAAATGTCACCAATAGTTTCACCGATGAACATTCTCAATAATAGGCTTATTATGAATTTTCAGTGTCTAGGCAAGGACACCAAAAGCCAACCCAAAGGTAGCGATGAGTGTTGCCTGAGCTAGTCCTAATGGTCTTCTAGGAGTTAGTAGGATACCCCTTGTATCCTACGACTTCATGAAAGCAGCACCACAAAAATTAGGTGGTAACGCAAGTGAAGACTATATGGTCATTGTCCTCGATGACCAAAGCGGACAACGACCATCATCGGGACTTTTCCGCTTCAAGACCTCTTGACCAGAGGAAGACCACTATGAACCAATTGTCACTGAAACATCCAAATTTTGAGTGGCAGCTTGATCGATCACACTTTTGTTAGCTGCGCTGGGCCAGTTTTAGCCAAAGCAGTCTGATATTGAGACCTTGTGGAGAAACAACCAGAGGGCTCAATATGCTAGTAATCAAACTGGGTTTCATCGACGGCTTAACCCCATCCAGGTCAAAGATCAAGCATACCCACACTGCTGACTCCATTGTCCAAAAAGCCCACTGAAATGAAACACCATTACACTAATACACAATGGGGCTATTAAGCCAATAACACACGATATGGATGGACTGTGTGAGATAACGACAAAGCACACAGTAGGAAAAAAATCGTGTTCCTAGAAACTAAATGCGAGCGATCAGTTGTCCATCAAGCATGATCGAGAGAGGGAACTTGTGTGTGATATCCTACACATAGTTATACTTAACCAATCGTGTGTGAAGTGTCCGACTATCACACACAGTTTGCATATTTCAATCCCGATTGGTATGGTCTACCTAGTAATTGGCTAGAGTACATAAAGGTAGAGGACAAGGCATATTGCTTATGTTGTTATTTGTTCATGGACAAATATCAATGATAACAAACAAGGACATGATGCATTTGTGAGAGATGACTATGTCAATCAAAATAAGGTAATTTTATGTCAAAAAATTGGAATAAGGCAATGGAGAGATTTGCGATTAATGCGGGTGTCGTGACAGTTTTTGCAACAAGTCACTTAAAATTTGTGGGTATCTATCGACAACCATCTCAACCAATCCCTGCAGCCTTGCACAAAGAAAGGAAAATTGAGTAAAAATATCATCTTATCAGGTGAATGCTTGAATTGATGTATGCAGATACTTGTTGCATGGACAACCATTATGTGGCCATGATGTGTCAAAAGATACTATAAATAAACGAAACTATACGGCGTTGGTGGTCGTACTACTATTCATAATATGGTAGAGCCAAGGCATTCAAAAATGCTCCACTTAATTATCGATGGTTGTCTTCAACCATTCAAAGGGATGTTGCCAACTGCTTTGCAGAAGAAATGTTGGGTTGTCTTTTGAAGGAGATCGGCATGGTGTGTTCAATTTATTTATTGATGAGTGTTGTGATTTTTTGCACAAACAACAAATGGTAGTGGCTCTTCTTTCTGTAGATAAATGTGGGGAATCAAATGCTAGATTTGTGCATATTATTCATGTGGAGGAGACAACATCTAATTAACTCAAGGGTAAAATTGATTTTATAACTGCAGAGCTTGGTTTGAATCTATAGCAAGTGACAGGGACAAAATTCTGGTGGAGCAAGTACCTAGAAGCCAAGATTATGCAGAAAACAGATCAACTTTATTACAGACATTGCTCTGCTCACAAACTCAACTTGGATGTTGTGGCCATTGCTAAGATATTAATAATGATCATCATTAACGGGTCGGTTGTCTGGAAAAGAAATAAATCGCATATTCAATGAGGTAAATAATCAGTTGCTTCACTGTATGGTTCATATCATTCCAAGTGATCTAGTCATTATGATGATTAGAAGCTCATGAAGTTGGCTAAGTATTATCCTAATGACTTCAGTGATCACCTATTGGACCATCTTGAGCAGGATGTTTGCCTCTACATAGATAATATACACAATGATAAACGATTTGTGTCGGCATAGACACTATTAATGACATGGTGTAACGCCCCCGATGCGGCTATATCTCCCACGTGTCGAGGCACGACTTAGAGGCATAACCGCATTGAAAGCAATGTCGCAAGTGAGGTAATCTTCACACAACCCATGTAATAATTAAGGAAAAGAAACATAGTTGGCTTACAGTCGCCACTTCACACAGTACATAAATAAACATTCATCATTCAGAGTACACTCAAGGTCCGACTACGGAACCAAAAATAAAGAAGATACCCCAAATGCTAACACAGATCCCCGAATCGTCCCAACTGGGCACCACTACTGATCATCTGGAAAAGACACATAGTAACGACCACGTTCCTCGTCGAACTCCCACTTGAGCTCGGTGGAATCACCTGCACCGCATCGTCGGAACCTGCAACTGTTTTGGAAGTATATCGTGAGTCACGGGACTCAGCAATCTCACACCAGCGAGATCAAGACTATTTAAGCTAATAGGAAGGACAAGGTAGTAAAGTGGAGCTGCAGCAAGCGACTAGCATTTATGGTGGCTACTTCGCAAAAGAGAGCGAGGAGAGAAGCAAAGCGCGGTCGTGAAACTAGTAGTGATCAAGAAGTGATCTGAACTACTTACGTCGGACATAACTCCAACACCGTGTTCACTTCCGGACTCCGCCGAGAAGAGACCATCACGGTTACACACTTGTTGATGTGTATTTAATTGAGATCAACTTTGGGTTTTCTACAACGGACATTAACAAATTCCCATCTGCCTCATAACGCGGGCACGGCTTTCGAAAGATATTACCCTGCAGGGGTGTCCCAACTTAGCCCATTATAAGCTCTCACGGTCAGCGAAGGATAAATTCCTTCTACCGGGAAGACCCGATCAATCTCGGAATCCCGGACTACAAGACATTTCGACAGCAATAAAACAAGACCAGCAAAGCCACCCGACTGTGCCGACAAATCCCGATAGGAGCTGCACATATCTCGTTCTCAGGGCACACCGGATAGGTCAGCCTACGAGTAAAACCAGCCCTCGAGTTGCCCGAGGTGGCCCCTGATCTGCCGGTTCGGGCCAGCACTCGAAGAGCACTGGTCGGGGGTTAAAATAAAGATGACCCTCGGGCTCGCGAAAACCCGGGAAAAAAGGCTTAGGTGGCAAATGGTAAAACCAAAGTTGGGCCTTGCTGGACGAGTCTTATTCAAAGCGAACTGTCAAGGGGTCCCATAAATCACCCAACCGTAAGGAACGCGAAATCAAGGAACATAACACCGGTATGACGGAAACTAGGGTGGCAAGTGGAACAAAACACGGGCATAAGGCCGAGCCTTCCACCCTTTACCAAGTATATAGATGTGTTAATTATAGAAGATATATATTGTGATATCCCCAACAAGTAACCATGTTCCAAAAGGAACAACATCTCCATGTTCAACAAGGAACAAACTTCAGCTTCACTGCAACTAGCAACGCTATAAGAGGGCTGAGCAAAGCGGTAACATAGCCAAACAACGGTTTGCTAGGAAAAGGATGGTTAGGGGCTGACATGGCAATATGGGTGGCATGATATAGCAAGTGGTAGGCATCGCAGCAGAGGCATAGCAAAAGAGCGAGCAACTAGCATAGCAAAGATAGAAGTGATTTCGAGGGTATGGTCATCTTGCCTGCAATGTTCTCAGAGTTGTCGAAAGCTTGATCCTCGAAAACGTTCTCAACAGGCTCCTCGTTCACGTACTCGTCTCCCGACTCTACCCAAAGCAACAACACAAACAAAGGAACCACAATAAATCACGGTGCAATGCACAATCCACATGATGCAAAACATGACATGATATGCGGGATGCAATATGCAATGCTTATGTGCGCTTCGGAAGGTAAATGATGAACCAGGCATCAACTTGGCAAACCAAGCACGCCACTGGAAAGATGAGATGATTTCGGTTGAAATCGATATAAAGATCACCGGAAACGGATGCACGGTTTGCAAATGGCAAGCAAAACAAGAATGGCGCAAATCTGCCATTAACAGCATGATGCCACTTAGCAAGCAACAATTAATTAAGCTACTGCACCCAAACGTAACAACAAAGCACATGTCAGTGATCTACACATGATGCTCGACAAAAGATGAGCACTGAGCTACGGCTAGTTCACATCATAACATGTTCAAACAAGCATGGCAAAAATGCTCAAAGTAACAGGCTGGACATGGCAAAAACAGTAACAGGTTGCAATGTTCAGAGCATCAAAACTACATGCTACAGGAACTTAAAATAGCAAAACATGGCATGGCATGAATCTACTCAAAGCATATTTCAAAAGTCCCTTACTGACGATAAGCCAAAAAGGACTAGAAAATATAGTAACACTCATGTCAATATTGAAAGTCTTGTTCACAGATTCAGCAACTTGACATGTCAAAAACTGATAACGAGATGGCATGTTGACAAGCTCAATGCACTCACTACAGAGCCTCAAATGATAAGCTAAGCATACATACATCAAGAATACATGACATAGAAGACATCCATGGCAAGAACACTAACATATCATATATGGATCAACCACAACAAGCTTGGCAAACTTGAATAACACGTATACAATCTGCCAGGAAACATTTGATAGCAAAAGTAGAGCTCGATTGACTCAAGCTATGACATCCCATAATTGCAAACAAAGGCATGGATGGATAGAGCAAGTCATGCTTTACAAAACACCCTTACTGAAGTATCTCAAAATATGCATAGATCTCTCGGTATCATCAAGTAAACATGGCATCAAAATCAGCTAAAACAGGGCTGAAATCAGCAACATCAGGACACCTACTTTGCATGCTTGTGCTAGTCACCACATAGATCACAAAAATACATGGCATATACCACTGGAAAGATGACATGGCATTTTACAAAACTCATGTAGGAATCAAATTCATAGGGTGCACACAATAATCATGGCAAAAATAACAAAAGTGCAACTTCTGATAAAAATCAGAAACTAACAGCACCTAGCACTCTTCCAACAGCATTTCGGGCATCAAGATGAGCTCAAATGAAAATGATGCAATGGAATGAAATGATCTACTCTTCGAGACGAACATTTTGACATATTATACGTGAAAAATGGATCTACGGATGCGAAGATATAGCATGTTGAAAATTGCACAAAATTAACAAACGATGCAAAAACTTAGAGAAAAACAAAGGGAGGGGAGAAGTCAACGCGCGGCGCGGCTCCCGAGGCCGGATCGGATCGGGCCGATCGGGCGCGGGGTTGCCGGAGGAGGAGGGCGGCGGAGGACCTCGCCCGGGCGGGCGGCGGCGGGCAGCGCTGCCACCGGACGGGAGGCGGCGGCGGGCGGCGATGGGCTGCCGGACGGCGCAGCCCGAAGCGGAGGCGCCGGAGGAGCTCGCGGCGGGCGGGCGCTGGCGGGCTCAGCGAGCTCGCCGCCGGAGGCGGGGGAGGCGGCGGCGGCGGGGCGAGGCGGGTGTGTGGCGTGTGGGCGGTGGCTGGCCGGAGCCGGGCCAGGCTCCATGAGCAGTCGCGGGCGGCGGCGGGCGCTGGCTTGGCCACGTGGTGTGTGCGCGAGGTCCGGGCGGCGGGCGGGACGTGTTCGACCGTCCGGATTTCGTCCGGCGCCTTGAAGGGAGCAGGGAGACTAGGGTTTCGTCCGGATTTCGGGAAGGACCTATATTTATAGGTAGAAGGAGCTAGGAGACTCCAAATGAGGTGTAGTTTTCTACCACACGATCGTGATCGAGCGACGGAGAGCATGGAAGTGACTTAGATGGGTTATTGGGCTGTTTTGAAAGGGTGTTGGGCTGCAACTTAAAATAGGCCTTTGCGAGAGTGCGGTTAACCGTTGGAGTACCAAACGAGCTCCAAATGACCGAAACTTGACCGGTGGTCTCCGGTGTTATACCAAGGCCACTAGACAAACCTCGGTCCATTTCGAGAAGGTTTAATACCCGCACACGGAAAAGCGTAAAAGGACCGCCGGGGAGATAGGAGTGCGGATTGCAAAAGCGGACAACGGAAAAATGTTGGAAACATGAGGCGAACACGTATGCAAATCGATGCACATGATGACATAATATACAATGCATGACATGGACAAAATGCAAAATGAAGAAAACCCAACCACGGAGGAATATCATATATCAATGCGAAAATGGCAAGAGTTGGAGTTACAAATATGGAAAGTTACTTCCGGGTGTTACAACACTCCACCACTACAAGAGGATCTCGTCCGAGATCTAGGACTGAAAGAACTCCGGATACTCGAGCGGAGGTGATCCTCGCGCCCGGGTAGCTTCTCGGTCGGAATGGTGTGACCACTTCACTTTCAGGAATTTGATTGACTTGTTGCTAGTCTTGCGCTCGGTTTCTTCAAGAATAGCAACGGGTGCTCACGATAAGAGATCTTCTTGAAGGTCAATCTCTTGATGTTGATAGTGCGTTCAGAGTCTTGAAGCACTTGCGCGGCTGTGACACGTGAAACACATCGTGCACGTTTGCAAAGTTGGATGGAAGCTCAAGTTGATAGGCGAGATCGCCTCTTTTCCCAATGATCTTGAAAGGACCCACGTATCTAGGGGCAAGCTTCCTTTGATACCGGCGGCGAGTGCCTTTCATTGGAGAGACGCGGAGGTAGACATGGTCTCCGATTTCAAAAGCGACATCACGTGCTTATCATCATAATAGCTCTTCCGCGCGATTGCGCGGCTTTGAGATTCTCACGAATGACTTGGCACATTTCTTACGCTTCGTGATCAAGTCATTGCCAAGAAGTTGGCGTTCACTGTCTCGACCAATTGAGAGAGTACGACACTTTCGCCATAGAGAATTTCGAATGGGGCCTTGCCGAACTCGCTTGGAAGCTGTTGTTGTAAGAGAACTTCGGCATATGGAAGACAATCTTCCCACTTCATACCGAAAGAAATGACACAAGCCACGAGCATATCTTCAAGGATTTGATTTACTCGCTCAACTTGGCCACTTGTTTGAGGATGGAAAGCTGTCTTTGAAAGCGAATGTTGGTGCCCATGGCCTTACGAAAAGAATCCCGAACTTGGAGGTAAAGATGCTGCCACGGTGCAGAAGAGATCACTTGTGGAATGCCGTGCAAGGAGACAATCTGGAGGTGTATAGCTCGCCAAGCGAGCTGCGATGATGGACTCTTTGATAGGAAGAAAATGAGCCACTTTAGTAAGCTTGTCAATGACAACAAAGATAGCATCATTCCCACGCTTGGACTTTGGAAAGCCGATCCACGAAGTCCATTTCAATGTGATCAAACTTCCATTCAGGAATAGCAAGAGGTTGGAGGAGACCAGCTGGTCTTTGGTGTTCTGCTTTCACTCTTCTGCAGACATCACACTCATTCACGAATTGAGCAATTTCTCGCTTCATTCGAGTCCACCAATATGACTGCTTGAGATCATGGTACATCTTCGTACTTCCAGGATGGATGGATAGAAGCGAATTGTGAGCCTCGTTCATAATGACTTTTCGTAGATCACCCTTAGGAACCACAATCCGGTCCTCAAAGAACAGAGTGTCTTTGTCATCAACGTGGAAGCACTTGTACTTGGAAATGCCCTTGTCAATACCACGTTTCACTTTCTTCACCATGGTATCCAGAAGTTGAGCCTCACGAATCTGATCTTCCAAAGTAGGAGAGACTATGAGGTTGGCAAGAAAGCCTTGAGGAACAACTTGAAGATTCAGCTTGCGGAAAGATTCACGAGATCCGGCTGAAAAGGCTTGAGGATTAGGATTGCGATAAGCTTTCTGCTCAAAGCATCTGCAATGACATTGGCTTTGCCGGAGTATACTCAATACTTGGGTTGTACTCTTGAATCATTTCGACCCATCGAGTCTGCACTGAGGTTGAGGTTGGGCTGAGTGAAGATGTACTTGAGACTCTTGTGATCGGTGAAAATGTCCACTTTCCTTCCCAACAAGAGATGTCTCCACGTTATTAATGCATGGACAACTGCCGCCAACTCAAGATCGTGAGTGGGGTAGTTCTTCTCGTTGGGCTTCAATGGCGAGAGGTATAAGCCACAACTCTCTTCTCTTGCATTAACACAGCACCGAGACCTTGAAAGAAGCATCACGAGAAAACTTCATATGGCTTGGATTCATCGGGAGGAGTCGAGCAGGAGCTGTGACGAGTTTCTCTTTGAGGGTATTGAAAGCAACGTCACACTCGGGAGACCGGACATACTTCACCCGCTTACGGAGGAGGTTGGAAAGAGGCTTTGCAATCTTGGAGAAGTTCTCAACGAATCTTCGCAATAACTTGCAAGACCAAGAAAATCTGCGGAGCTGCTTGACATACGAGGAGGTTCCCAATTCACAATTGCGGACACCTTCTCGGGATCAACAGCGATGCCCTTGGCGAGATGATATGACCAAGATAAAGCACTTCATCAAGCCAAATTCACATTTGGAGAACTTCGCATAGAATTGGTACTCTCGAGCTTGTCTAGCACCAATCGCAAATGTTTGGCATGATCCTTCTTATTCTTGGAAGACCAAAATATCGTCAAGATAGACCAAGATGAATTCATTGGTGTAAGGATTGAATATGAAGTTCATCATCCGAGAGAAAGTCGGAGGAGCATTGACGAGGCGAAAGACATGACAATATATTCATAAGAACCAAAGCTTGTTACGAATCTGTCTTGGGAATATCTTGTTCACGAATGCGAATCTGATGATACCCCATCTGAAGGTCAAGCTTAGAGAACACTGTAGCACCTTTGAGTTGCTCGAAAAGCTCATTGATGTTGGGAAGTGGATACTTGTTCTTGATTGTCTTCTTATTCAATGGACGGTAATCGGCGCAAAGTCGGTCCGTGCCATCCTTCTTCGGACAAAAGAACACCACAACCCCAAGGAGATGAACTCGGTCGATCAAACCCAGACGCTCTTGTTCATCGAGCTGCTTCTTCAATTCCTTCAGCTCATCAGGTCCAAGCTTGTATGGGCGCTTGCAAGCGGGTTGATGCTGGGCTCAAGATCGATAACGAACTCAAGCGGCCGATGAGGAGGCATACGGAAGCTCTTCGGAAAGACATCTTGGTACTCACAAGCGATTTGGAATCGAGAGATGGCATTCAATTCGCCCTTCTCATTGAGAGAAAACAACCGAATGGTTTCATCACGGCGGCATAGATGATCACATCATTAGAAGAATGAGTCAATTGAATTTCCCGGCAGCACAATCAATTTGAGCTTTGTCTTGATAAAGCCGATCCATTCCGAGAATAAGATCAATATCCGAGTCACCAAGGACAACTGGTTTAGACAGGAATCTATAATCGCCCATCTTGATACCGACATTCGGAACCACCAAGCTAGAACTCATATGCTTGCCCGGGGAAACAATTGCTAGAGGTTTAGCCAGAAATTCCGAAGTGAAATCATGCTTGGCAAAAAACGGTCTCGACATGAAACAATGCGATGCACCGGTATCAAATAAGACTTTAGCAGGAATATCATTAACTGAGAGATTACCCATTATCACATCAGAAGATTCCTCTGCTTGAGCTGCATTCATCATACTGACCTTGGCATACTTTGGATTATGCTTGACCTTTGCATTGCTGGAAGATTTCACGGAGGAGGAGGCGGAAGGCGCCTCTGGTTGAAGCACTTGTTAGCGTAGTGACCCTTCTGGCGACACTTGTTACAAGTGACCTCGAGAGCGGACGGTGGTAAGGAGCACTTGACCTTGGAGCTTGAGAATTAGACTTGTTCGATAGCTTGGGTTGGGTGGGTGGGAAGATCCACGGCCACTGAGTTCTTCTGCTGGTAAGGCCGACGGAACGGAGGAGGGGCAGGTAAAACTTCGCTGCTTGGCTGCCACTTGAGAGGACGAGGAGGACTGAGCTGCGTCCTGATTCTCTTCTTAGAAGCCTCGCATTTGAGCTGAGCCGCTTCTTGCTTGAGTGCCATGTTGCAGAAATCATCATACTTATCTGGCTCAAACAGCACAAGAGGTAATTGCAGATCTTCTCTCGGACCACCTCCGAGGCGATAGATCATACTCCTTTCATCGTGTACATCTTGCTTAGCAAAAGCGAAGCGAGCTTCGAACTGGATATTGTATTGATAGACAGACATGTTGCCCTGCTTGAGATTGCGGAACTCCTCACGCTTGCTCTCAACAACACTCTTGAATGTGATGAGCTCGGAAATCACGGCGGAACTCATCCTGTAATGACACGACCTCCTCTGGAATCTTTGTATTGTGGAACCACTCAGCAGCTTGATCCTTGAGTTGAAGCGATGCAAACTTGACAAAGTCCTCGTGTCCGACATTGCTACTGATCAAAGTGCTTGCAGATGTCCACTAACCAATCGTCGGCGTCTGTGGCCTCGACACGTAAACCGAAAGACTTCGCTGATTAGCGAGGAACCGATCGAGAGTAGCAAAGTGTGGCTGATGGTTGCCTTGACCTTGATTGCCTTGATTGCCTTGATTGCCTTGCCTCGAGATACGTTCTTGCAAGAGCTGCAAAATCATCGAGCATTGGCATTGGTGGCTGCCATGATAGCTTGCCGAGCCTCTGGAGGCGGAGGTGGAGGTGGAGGTGGAGGATTGATCGATCCCCATCATTGCGATCCGGATTGAGCGCGTTGGCGGAGCCATCTGAAGAGGGTGACATCCGTTAGTCCTTTGATAGACAAAATGATAAGTAGAATCAACGGATAGAAATTGCAACATATAGCCTTCACAATAAACATTCGAACAAAATGAACGAATGAATTCCAAAGTTAATCATCACACGTCCATTAAAGTGAGAAGCCACTTAGATAAATGATATGGAAAACAACATCAGACTTAGAAACAATTCGAATATCACAACTGAAAACAAAAGGTTGGCTTCTAGAATGAGCCGGAACAAACACATGATAGAGATTTCGCCCAAAGTGTTCGTGGTGGGGCCCACACGGACACGACGTATAGCGGACGTCACGAATGACTAACAAGGCGTCCCGAATCAGCATAGCCAAGGATTCTTTAAGGCGTCTCGCGACCATGTAAATCGACCGTGAATGGGCGGACCACTAGACGTTGAACCCCAATCTCAAATCATACATCCGCCGGAAAGAATATCCCGTAAGCTACTAGAATTCCCACCTATAAACTCCGAAACTTTCGGTTATGCAATCTGGTGTTGGGGATACAGGGACACAAAATATATCACCCAAAGTAACAATACCTAGATCCATTGTATCCATCCGTCAACACATAACCAAGAAATCCTCGGAAATCGTGTACCTCGACCTTGAAAAACATCCGTTATGCAAGTCATGGCAATACTCCCTTTTCGCCACAAGATTGGGCTATCAGGGTTATCTCACCAACAACTGCACAAAAGAGATTTCGATGTCGGCAAAACTCAGGTATTCGAATCTGCAACGATAAAATTGTGGCGACAACACCTCGGAGCTCAACTCCCGGGACACCGCCACAACCCCTAAATGTCGAGGCACCAAGAACAATGTTCTCGTCACAAAACCATCGGAACGATTCCAAGATACCCACGTGATCCTAAAAAAATTTTAGTGAAAAATTTGAGGAGAGAAGAGTCAAAACTCTACGTCAGGATACCTCACAGAGCGACGAAGGGACTGAGGAGTAAAAAGAATCCTACTCTCCGATATATATAATCCTAAGACTCAAAACATTTTTCCATTCTAGACTCAACAACGTCGACAAACAATCAAGTAGGGGCTCCTAAGTCGGGAAGGCTCGATTACCAACTTGTACGCCCCGATGCGGCTATATCTCCCACGTGTCGAGGCACGACTTAGAGGCATAACCGCATTGAAAGCAATGTCGCAAGTGAGGTAATCTTCACACAACCCATGTAATAATTAAGGAAAAGAAACATAGTTGGCTTACGATCGCCACTTCACACAAAGTACATAAATAAACATTCATCATTGAGTACACTCAAGGTCCGACTACGGAACCAAAATAAAGAAGATACCCCAAATGCTAACACAGATCCCGAATCGTCCCAAGCTGGCACCACCACTACGATCATCTGGAAAAGACACATAGTAACGACCACGTTCCTCGTCGAACTCCCACTTGAGCTCGGTGGAATCACCTGACCGCATCGTCGGAACCTGCAACTGTTTTGGAAGTATCTCGTGAGTCACGGGACTCAGCAATCTCACACCCGCGAGATCAAGACTATTTAAGCTAATAGGAAGGACAAGGTAGTAAAGTGGAGCTGCAGCAAGCGACTAGCATTTATGGTGGCTACTTCGCAAAAGAGAGCGAGGAGAGAAGCAAAGCGCGGTCGTGAAACTAGTAGTGATCAAGAAGTGATCCTGAACTACTTACGTCAGACATAACTCCAACACCGTGTTCACTTCCCGGACTCCGCCGAGAAGAGACCATCACGGTTACACACGCGGTTGATGTGTATTTAATTGAGATCAACTTTGGGTTTTCTACAACCGGACATTAACAAATTCCCATCTGCCTCATAACCGCGGGCATGGCTTTCGAAAGATATTACCCTGCAGGGGTGTCCCAACTTAGCCCATTATAAGCTCTCACGGTCAACGAAGGATAATTCCTTCTACCGGGAAGACCCGATCAATCTCGGAATCCCGGACTACAAGACATTTCGACAGCAATAAAACAAGACCAGCAAAGCCACCCGACTGTGCCGACAAATCCCGATAGGAGCTGCACATATCTCGTTCTCAGGGCACACCGGATAGGTCAGCCTACGAGTAAAACCAGCCCTCGAGTTGCCCCGAGGTGGCCCCGCAGTCTGCCCGGTTCGGGCCAGCACTCGAAGGAGCACTGGTCCGGGGGGGTTAAAATAAAGATGACCCTCGGGCTCGCGAAAACCCGGGGGAAAAAGGCTTAGGTGGCAAATGGTAAAACCAAAGTTGGGCCTTGCTGGACGAGTCTTATTCAAAGCGAACTGTCAAGGGGGTCCCATAAATCACCCAACCGTGTAAGGAACGCGAAATCAAGGAACATAACACCGGTATGACGGAAACTAGGGTGGCAAGAGTGGAACAAAACACCAGGCATAAGGCCGAGCCTTCCACCCTTTACCAAGTATATAGATGTGTTAATTATAGAAGATATATATTGTGATATCCCCAACAAGTAACCATGTTCCAAAAAGGAACAACATCTCCATGTTCCAACAAGGAACAAACTTCAGCTTCACCTGCAACTAGCAACGCTATAAGAGGGCTGAGCAAAGCGGTAACATAGCCAAACAACGGTTTGCTAAGAAAAGGATGGTTAGGGGCTGACATGGCAATATGGGTGGCATGATATAGCAAGTGGTAGGCATCGCAGCATAGGCATAGCAAAAGAGCGAGCAACTAGCATAGCAAAGATAGAAGTGATTTCGAGGTATGGTCATCTTGCTCGCAATGTTCTCGAGTTGTCGAAAGCTTGATCCTCGAAAACGTTCTCAACAGGCTCCTCGTTCACGTACTCGTCTCCGACTCTACCCAAAGCAACAACACAAACAAAGGAACCACAATAAATCACGGTGCAATGCACAATCCACATGATGCAAAACATGACATGATATGCGGGATGCGATATGCAATGCTTATATGCGCCCGGAAGGTAAATGATGAACCAGGCATCAACTTGGCAAACCAAGCACGCCACTGGAAAGATGAGATGATTTTGGTTGAAATCGATATAAAGATCACCGGAAACGGATGCACGGTTTGCAAATGGCAAGCAAAACAAGAATGGCGCAAATCTGCCATTAACAGCATGATGCCACTTAGCAAGCAACAATTAATTAAGCTACTGCACCCAAACGTAACAACAAAGCACATGGCAGTGATCTACACATGATGCTCGACAAAAGATGAGCACTGAGCTACGGCTAGTTCACATCATAACATGTTCAAACAAGCATGGCAAAAATGCTCAAAGTAACAGGCTGGACATGGCAAAAACAGTAACAGGTTGCAATGTTCAGAGCATCAAAACTACATGCTACAGGAACTTAAAATAGCAAAACATGGCATGGCATGAATCTACTCAAAGCATATTTCAAAAGTCCCTTACTGACCATAAGCCAAAAATGACTAGAAAATATAGTAACGCTCATGTCAATATTGAAAGTCTTGTTCACAGATTCAGCAACTTGACATGTCAAAAACTGATAACGAGATGGCATGTTGAAAAGCTCAATGCACTCACTACAGAGCCTCAAATGATAAGCTAAGCATACATACATCAAGAAGACATGACATAGAAGACATCCATGGCAAGAACACTAACATATCATATATGGATCAACCACAACAAGCTTGGCAAAATTGAATAACACGTATACAATCTGCCAGGAAACATTTGATAGCAAAAGTAGAGCTCGATTGACTCAAGCTATGGCATCCCATAATTGCAAACAAAGGCATGGATGGATAGAGCAAGTCATGCTTTACAAAACACCCTTACTGAAGTATCTCAAAATATGCATAGATCTCTCGGTATCATCAAGTAAACATGGCATCAAAATCAGCTAAAACAGGGCTGAAATCAGCAACATCAGGACACCTACTTTGCATGCTTGTGCTAGTCACCACATAGATCACAAAAATACATGGCATATACCACTGGAAAGATGACATGGCATTTTACAAAACTCATGTAGGAATCAAATTCATAGGGTGCACACAATAATCATGGCAAAAATAACAAAAGTGCAACTTCTGATAAAAATCAGAAACTAACAGCACCTAGCACTCTTCCAACAGAATTTCGGGCATCAAGATGAGCTCAAATGAAAATGATGCAATAGAATGAAATGATCTACTCTTCGAGACGAACATTTTGACATATTATACGCGAAAAATGGATCTACGGATGCGAAGATATAGCATGTTAAAAATTGCACAAAATTAACAAACGATGCAAAAACTTAGAGAAAAACAAAGGGAGGGGAGAAGTCAGCAGGCGCTGCTCGAGCCGGATCGGATCGGGCCGATCGGGCGCGAGGTTGCCGGAGGAGGAGGCGGCGGAGGACCTCGCCGGGGCGGGCGGCGGCCGGTGGCGCGCCACCGGACGGAGGCGGCGGCGCGGCGATGGCTGCCGGGACGGCGGTCGAAGCGGAGGCGCCGGAGGAGCTCAGCGGCGGCGGGCGCTGGCGGGCTCGGCGAAGCTCGCTGCCGGAGGCGGGCTGGAGGCGGCGGCGGGCGGCGGCGGCGGGTGGTGGTGCGGGCGGCGGCTGGCCGGGGGCAGCTGGGGCTCCATGAGCGGTGGGCGGGCGAAGTGGGCGCGGGCTTGCCACGTGGCGGCGCGCGAGGTCCGGGCGCGGGCGGACGTGTCCGGCCGTCCGGATTTCGTCCGGCGGCGCGAAGGGAGCGGGGAGACTAGGGTTTCGTCCGGATTTCGGGGAAGGGACCTATATTTATAGGTAGAAGGAGCTAGGAGACTCCAAATGAGGTGTAGTTTTCGCCCACACGATCGTGATCGAACGACGGAGAGCATGGAAGTGACTTAGATGGGTTATTGGGCTGTTTTGAAAGGGTGTTGGGCTGCAACTTAAAATAGGCCTTTGCGAGAGTGCGGTTAACCGTTGGAGTACCAAACGAGCTCCAAATGACCCGAAACTTGACCGGTGGTCTCCGGGTGTTATACCAAGGCCACTAGACAAACCTCGGTCCATTTCGAGAAGGTTTAATACCCGCACACGGAAAAACGTAAAAGGGACCGCCGGGGGAGATAGGAGTGCCGGATTGCAAAACGGACAACGGGAAAAATGTTCGGAAACATGAGACGAACACGTATGCAAATGCGATGCACATGATGACATAATATACAATGCATGACATGGACAAAATGCAAAATGAAGAAAACCCAACCACGGAGGGAATATCATATATCAATGCCGAAAATGGCAAGAGTTGGAGTTACAAATATGGAAAGTTACTTCCGGGGTGTTACACATGGCTAAATTAGTAGTGTCTACAAATAAGCATCTTTCTTATCCTTCTGTTTAGCAACTCTTAAATCTACTACTAACTCTTCCCGTTGCCATTGCAACTACTGAGATATACTTCTCACCAATGGAATTTGTGAAAAGTGTTTGAATTCCTCGTATGCTTTGTAGAATAGGAGATGGTACACAATGTCCCTAATGAGATAGTTAAATGCTTCCATAGAAAAATCATCGTGGTATGACACGGAAGGGGTAATGTACTCAAGCTTGTTTATTTATTTCAACACTTAGAAAAAAAATCCTAGATTTTAACATGTATGTTTCTTATAGAATGCACGCTAGATATTGTATTCAAGAATATTAGTCAGTCCATGTTGATATTTCTCAAGTCATTTTGTCTTACCCGCATGATATTAGTACTTGTTCTACCCCATGATGCGGATGAAATTCTAAAGTTGCATACTCTATGCTCGGGGGATGGTGATTTTATCGTGTGGCGTCGTGAAAAGAATGGTTTGTTCTCCGGACAAAGTGCATACAATTTGGCCTGGCATCGCAAGGAGCGTATAGATGATTATGGATAATCAAGTGGCGGAGGGAATGGGGATATGATGCTTTGGAATGTCATTTGGAAGGCGGATGTCCCTCAGAAATTCAAAAAAATTATCTGGCGTGCTGCGTCTAATAGCCTGGCAGTCCGGGTTAAGAGAGTTAAGCACCTCTTTTGGTATGTGTTCCATTTGTGGTATGGAAGATGAAATTTTTTGTCGTGCCGCGGTGAGTTACTCTGAGGCGAAGGCTCTTCTGATAGCATTGAGGGATGTTTGGAATATTCCATGGAAAGACTTCTTCAATTTCTTGGGCCAGAATGGTTGCTTATTTTGTTTGATCGATTGAGCTCTATGGTGCGTGAGCAAATCATAACCATTTTTGAAGAGTTTGGCACTTAAGAAATGATATTATTTTGGGAAAGGGGAAGAAATTCGTCTCTGTCTATGCTAATTTTGTGGATAACTATTGGTCGTCGTTCTTAACATGCCTTCCCAATTCAAAGGTAATTCCAGACGTCAAGGGTAAGGGGCTGCCGTCTAGGTTAAAACCAGTCACTACTCCTGCGAGGACTTTTGAGGTGGGGGACTCCCCCGTTGATTATATAAACATCAACGTTGACATTAACTTTGTGGGGAGCATCAGCGTTGCAAGCGTGGGCGTGGTTGCGAGGAATTCTTCTGGCGATACCCTTGTGTCTTCGACTCGTGGGATTATATTGGATTGTGTACCAATGTGGATGAAGCAAAGCTAAGGGCATGTATCGTTGGGCTATATATTGGTATCATCCTTAATAGACCTATTATTTTAGAAACTGATTGCTATTACCACTACTTAAAAAAGGCTTATAGGTAGGTTCAAATTAGTGCCAGACGCAGTCTAGCACCAGCCACTAGTAATCTGATAAATTACAAGTGGCGGGCGCAACTAGTTCATTATATTAGCGTGTTGAAGCGTTGATAGATCGGTCAAGCATTAGGGACCTGGTTTGTCTAAACCTTCTCCCATAATTAATGATAATGCCAATTTTTTGTATTATTAAAAATGTATTATGCAACCGTTGGTAAACCTAGGTGATCCAGGCGACTTTTCATAGAACATAAAAATGTAACGGTTGAAGCATCCGATTACTATGCAGTACGTATGTATGGAATCGATCAAGCAGTAGGCTAGTAGCTTCTCATCCTTGATTATTCAACGAGCCCATTTTTTAATTATGGGCTATAATTTCGAGATCGACCCGTACCACAACGCCTGAGTCAAATGCTAATTTGACAGAGTCTGTATGACGCATTCAACGACCTACCGTCTCATCTGTATATATTGCAGAGTATCATCATGCTACAACACAACCAGTCCAAAGCTGCGACCTCGATCTTACATCCCTCGATCATCTCAACATTCCAACCCTTCTTGGATCTTCTCAAGTGCTAGCGCTACTAGTCGCTCGATCGGCATTCATCCATGCCGGCAGCTACCAGAGCTCTCCTTGTTGCCGCAGTAATCGCGGCGGCGCTGTTCGGCACGACGCTGGGCGCCACCTACACGGTCGGTGCACCGGCCGGGTCGTGGGACCTCCGGACAAACTACACCCAATGGACTTCCACCATCAGGTTCTACACCGGCGACACGCTCCGGTTCCAGTACCCCGCTGCGGCGCACAACGTGGTGGAGGTGACCAACACGGCCTACGACAACTGCAACAGCTCTAGTCCTGTCGCCACGTTCCCGAGCGGCAACGACGTTATCCCGCTCGCTGCCGTCGGGACGCGGTACTTCATCTGCGGTCTACCCGGGCACTGCGCCGGTGGCATGAAGGTACAGGTCAACGTCCAATCCAAGGTAGTGAG
Source organism: Aegilops longissima (assembly GCA_021605205.1). Classification (NCBI taxonomy): domain Eukaryota; kingdom Viridiplantae; phylum Streptophyta; class Magnoliopsida; order Poales; family Poaceae; genus Aegilops; species Aegilops longissima. The sequence goes on along the minus strand of CM038682.1, from coordinate 496,809,283 downwards.
ATGCCAAAGGAGAGGGACGAGGCAGCGGTGCACACAGACAACGCCACAGCCGAGCTCGGCGGCTCAGGATGGTGCTGAGCCTGTGCTAGCGCTCGGGCTGGCCGCCGTCCTGGCTGGCTTGATGCTTCTCTACTAGTAGTAGTCCACTTTAGCTAGATTTCAGTCAGCTGACTTTTAGTTTTGTGGTCAATCAATTTTCTGGCCGTTGGATTGTGCTTTAAGATTTGTGTAGTTTTTTTTTCTGTCTTGTGTTGCTGCTGGACTGGGCTGTTTGCATTTGACTGACCCCTATTTTGGGTCAGTCAATTTCCTTCTTGGGCTGGACTTTCGTGTGTGCATACTTTTTTCCATGAGTTTGCTTTTGTTTTCTGCACGTGTACACTTTTATTTTTCAGTTGAGTTTTTTTTCCTTTACGTGTATTTCTGGATTTGAGTGTGTGTAAATGTATACATGTACAAATTACATTAGAGTATGGAAACTTCACTCTTATATATTTATTCTATATATTATAAAAAGTGCACTTGTTGTGCTAATTGTGTGGAAAATTTTGCTTTTTTCATTTTATTTTTCTTTAAGTGTAATAAAAATGCTAATAGTTTTGTGCTAATTTTTTTGCTAATTAAATACAGTTTTCTATTATTATGTGTATGTATGCATGAAATTACTATACAATATTTGTGTAAAGTATCCTAGACTGCTAAAGTTGCAGTATTAAATGTGTATTCACTGCATATTATAAAAGTGCAATTTCACTGCAAAGTTGTGTGCATGTTTTTTATTTTTTCCTCTGAAGAGTAATACCAATGTCACTAATTTACTTTCTCTTAAAAAGTTTATTTGTTTTATTATGTTTAGTTCATAATTTATTTCCTATTTTAAGGGCGATACCAATGCCACTAATTCGTTTCTTGTTTAAAAACTTTGTTTTTATGTAAAATTCACTATTACTTCATAACCAAAAAGTGCAATTTGCGTGTAAATTGTGTGCAAATTGTATTATTATTATTTTTACTTTCTTTCTTTTTAAAGGGTGTGCAAATTTTCCGTACCAATGCCGCTATACTTTATTTCTTCTTAGATCTTTTTGTGTGTTTGTAAGTAAGTATACACGCAAGTATAATACATCATGTGTGTAAATTATAGCAGAGAGCAAAAATTGCACTGTATATGCTTATTTTTTGCATACTACAATAGTGCAATTTCAGAGCATACTTGTGTGCAAGTTGTTTTTTAATTTTCTTTCTTCTTAAAGGGGTTCATTTTTTCCTAGAAAAAAACATTATTTTGGTTTTGTTTTAATTTTTATATTTTATTTATTCTTATAGGGTTTCATTCTTACATAGAAAACTTCATTATTTTGTTTTGGTTTTAGTTTTTGTATTTTTTCTTAAAGGGTTTCATTATTCCATAGAAAACTTCATTATTTTGTTTCTGTTTTTACTTTTTATTTTCTTTCTTCTTAAAGGGTTTCATTCTTTCCTAGAAACCTTCGTTATTTTCTTTTTCTAGTATTTCATTAGTGACTTTTACATTCATTTCCTTTCTTTTTTAGGGTAATACCAATTCCACTAATACATCCCATATTTGGAAACTTCTATTTTGTGTAAATTCCACAATTATATGCTTATTCTTGCATATTATAAAAGGCTCAATTTTTGTGTAAATTGTGTGCAAATTTTTACATTTGTTGTTTTAGATATTTTTGATTTGTAAAGGGTAATATAAATGTCACTAATTAATTTTTTGTTCGAAAACATCATATTTTGTTTTTGTTTTGGTGTTTATTTCACTTTCTTTCTTCTTAAAGGGCAGTAGCATTGTCACTTATTCATTCGTTCAAATTTTATCTGGACGTTGTGAAAAAGCGCAATTTAAGTGTAAATTGTGTGCAAAAGCATATTTAAGTGTAATATATGCTTATTCTTGCATATTGTGAAAAGGCGCAATTTAAGTGTAAATTGTGTGCACATTTTATCACTATTTGTGTTTTAGCTTTGCGAGAGATAGTTTAAAAAAAAAAGCTTTGCGAGAGATTCATGCCAGACTTTTTCTTAGGTAATTGTCCTTAAATAACACTGCATTTAGACTGCAGGTATACGGTAGCAAATTGTGGCATAGAGATACTTTATTCTGGCCGCAATTGAACTGCCACAGTCAAAAAGGAAAATTACCTCGCACATTGACTCCCTCTCTTATTAAATATCTATGCCATGCATGCATTGTCTTCTCTCATTTTTTTCACATGCATGCACATATCACAAATCTCTCTCAGTAGCGCTCTCTCCCTCGAATACATGCATGTCTGTGCACAGCACAGAGCACTATCTCTCAGTCTCACGAGCGTGCTCTCTCTCTCTCGTTCTGGGGACACAATCCAAATCTCACCGGCAATAGTTGCGGCCGGCTTATTAGGCTTTTTTTGTGTGTGTGGCTGCGCATGTTCACATCTATATAAAAAACTGACTGACCGAATGCAATTTTCCGTCGATTGACACCTAGCCGATCACGTAGTAGTCAACAACGACAACCTCCATAGGAACTTTCTGTAAAAAAAATATATCTTTCTCCTTTTTTTTCCGTGATGACTTTCTCCTCTCTCAAGCGTGATTGATCGTGCGCACATGATTCTTTGTATATAGTCAAATGTATGTTTTTTTATTATATGTAATTCAATATATTTTAGTTCATGGCATTTCGTTGACCGTAAGTATCAAGAAAAAACAGAGTGGATCAATTTCATGGCATTATATGTCATTCTTTGTTAATTAAAGAACATAGACACAAGTTGTTCCCATGAGATACAACCAAGATCAAGGAACCAATGGCCGAGTGAGGCCACGAGCCATCCCAAAATTGAGCAGTGAAATCACCAATGACGACTGTATCCGGCTGCTTGTCGAGGACCCACCATTATAACAAAAAACCACAAAGTTCACAAATGGCACCAATAGCTTCGTCGATAAACATTCTCAATAATAGGCTTATTGTGAATTGTCAGTGTCTAGGCAAGGACACCAAAAGCCAACCCAAAGGTAGCGACGAGTGTTGCCTGAGCTAGTCCTAATGATCTTCTAGGAGTTAGTAGGATACCCCTTGTATCCTCTTGTATCCTTGTGTCCTGTGTGTGCTACCGAACCGGAGAACACTTTTCATGCTCTTTGCAGATGTTCTCAAGTGGTTGCCTTGTGGCAAGCTATGGCGCGGCATTGGAATATTCCGGACATCCATCAAGTCATGCACACTGGGCCAGAGTGGCTTTTTCATGTGCTCGCGAACTTGTCACCAGAGGAGCGGATGTATACGCTCATGAGGATTTGGCGTTGCTGGCATGTGATAAATGAGATCGTCCACGACAAACGACCACCGCCGGTCGAAGCCTCGGCCAGATTCCTAACCAGCTATATCAACTCATTGCTAGCCATCCAGGTGTACCCTCATGGAGATCACATCAAAGGAAATATGGTGGCTGCGCCCTTGTACATGTAGAGCGTGAGAAGCCATCAGCACTTGGATGGGAGGCACCGCCGGCCGGCTGGGCTGCGCTCAACATCGACGGGTCCTTTCCTGCTAAGGACGGAACTGCAGGAGCTGGCATGGTCCTCCGGGATGAACATGGAGATATTATTTTTTTCGTCTTGTCGTGAGCTAAGGCAGTGTGCAACACCACTAGAATCTGAACTTGCTGCATGTTCAGAAGGCATCTCCCTGGCTACCCAGTGGTCTGAGCTGCCTTTTGTGATTCAAACGGACTGCGCAGAAGTGGTAAAACTAATCGAAGGAGGTATTGGCGACCGATCAAAGCATATGATGTTGATCTGCGAGATTACTTCGCGTCTTCGGGAACATGGTGAATTCTTAGTTAAGCTTGTGAGGCATGAACAAAACATTGTTAGTCACTTTTTAGCGAACTTTGGACGAATAAAGAAGCACACCGTGATGTGGCTTCGTTCTGGTCCGGACGAGGTTCCGAATCTATGTAATGCAGACATGGCTGCCACTTAATTAATGAATTCCCCTTTTTCCTCGCAAAAAAGAATATGTGGTTATTGTCCTCCATGACTTCACAAAGCGGACAATGGCCATCATCAGGATTGTTCCGCTGCAAGACCTCTTGACCAGAGGAAGACCAATATGAATCAATTGTCATTGAAAGATCCAAATTTTGAGTGGCAGCTTGATCGACCACACTTTTGTTAATTGCGCCGGGCTAGTTTTAGCCAAAGCGGTCTGATAGAGAGACCTGGTGGAGAAACAACCAGAGGGCTCAAGATGACGACATAACCCCGTCCAAGTCAAAGATCAAGCATACCCACACTGCTGACTCCATTTCCCAAAAAGCCCACCAAAATGAAACGCCATTACACTAATACGCAATGGGGCTATTAAGCCAATCACACACGATATGGACGGACTGTGTGCGATGACGACAAAGCGCACAGTAGGAAAATAAAAATTGCGTTCCCAAAAACTAAATGCGAGCGATCAGTTGTCCATCTCGCATGATCGCGAGAGGGAACTTGTGTGTGGTGTCATACACACAGTTCTACTTAACCAGTCGTGTGTGAAGTGTCAGACTATCACACACAGTTTACATATTTCAATCCCGATTGGTATGGTATACCTAGTAATTGGCTAGAGTACATAGAGGTAAAGGACAAGGCATATTGCTTGTGTTGTTATTTGTTCATGGACAAATATCAATGATAACAAACAAGGACATGATGCATTTGTGATCGATGGCTATGTCAATCAAAATAAGGTAATTTCATGTCAAAAAAATTGGAATAAGGCAATGGAGAGATTTGCGATTAATGCGGGTGTCGTGATAGTTTCTGCAACAAGTCACTTAAAATTTGCGGGGCTCTATTGACAACCATCTCAATCAATCCCTGCAGCCTTGCGAAAAGAAAGGAAAATTGAGTAAAAAAATTATCTTATCAGGTGAATGCTTGAATTGATGTATGCACATACTTGTTTTGTCAAGGATAACCACTCTCTGGCCATGATGTGTCAAAAGATTCTGTAAATAAACGAAACTATACGACGTTGGTGGTCATACTACTATTCACAATATGGTAGAGCCAAGGCATTCAAAAATGCTCCACTTAATTATCTATGGTTGTCTTCAACCATTCAAATGGATTTTGCCAAGTGCTTTGGAGAAGAAATGTTGGGTTGTCTTTTGAAGGAGATCGGCATGGTGTGTTCAATTTATTCCTCGATGAGTGTTGTGATTTTTTGCAGAAACAACAAATGGTAGTGGTTCTTCGTTCTGTAGATAAATGTGGGGAATCAAATGATAGGTTTGGACGTATTATTCATGTGGAGGAGACAACATCTAATTAACTCAAGGGTAAAATTGATTTTATAACTGCAGAGCTTGGTTTGAATCTATAGCAAGTGATAGGACAAGATTATGGTGGAGCAAGTAACATGGTGTAACACCCCCAGTGTCATGCTACAGTAACCCTCTATGATTAAGACTAATCATTTGGCTAAAGAATGCTTAATCACCTTTGTTCAATATCTCTTTTCATATCCCATCTGAATTCAAATTCAAATCATAAGTGAAATTTGAAGTTGCACAAAATCTGGTGGAAAAATATTCATCATTTAGCAAATAATCCAATACAATTTGATGTAAAGAAAAAACAACATCACTCTTATGCTAAAATGGACACTAACATTTATAATAGTGCCATTCCAGCAATTTAAAATGCAAATTCATTTATGAAAATTCCAAATGAATCTAAACCTCTCCCAAAAAAAATTGAGGCAGTGCCTAAAAATGCACTGGACTTTTATGATCCAGTTCCACATTTTTCCTAAATCATTAGGGTCCCCAGATAAATCATTTTTTCGTTCTTTGTTAATTAAATAAAAGGAAAGCGGAAAAACTAAATAAAATAAAGCCCCCACCCCGTTGTGCACTTGGGCCTCAAGTGCACAGTGAGGCCCATCCCAGCTGTCCGGTCGTCCACTTTCCTGTTCACCGGGCACGCCCGACCGTACCCACGGTCGCCACCGGACCCCCTCCCCGACGAGGATAAGGGCGCCACGGCCCCCTCTCGGCCTCGTCAGATCCCCCTCCCCCCTTCCCGCATATATTTTTCCTCCCTCTCTCTCGCATGCTCGCTGTCGTGGTTCTAAGCCTGACAGTAGAATGGGGGGTAGGTATGGAGAGGCAAGATCCTAGCTATGGAGTAGTTGTATACGCACGAGTTTTACGAGTTCAGGCCCTTCTCGGAGGAAGTAATAGCCCTCGTCTCGGGCCCGGAGGCGGTCGATTGGATTATCGTGTATGAGTTACAAAGATGCGAACCCTTGGCACCGAGGAGGGGGTGGCTTATATAGAGTTCGCTGCACCCTCCGCCCTCGTTATGCAGGTTAAAGGTACATTAAGATAGGGGTTACCGTAACGCCTACATAAAGTGCTATGATGACCATAAAAGCTACTTAATGACCGACCGTTCGTGTGCAGATGGCTTTAGATCTCTGGCGGTCGAGTGGTTTGGCTTCATGGTCGAGTGTCTTCCGGTTGGTCGAGTGGAACCCTTCCTGGTCGATTGAAGGTAGTTTCTTCTAGAGATGTCCTTGGGAGGGTGTCTTAGACAGGTCCATGACCCTACCCTAGGTACATGACTTCATCATTAGCCCCGAATGGATCGAGGTTTGAGTGGGGAAGGAGTTGAACATACTCCCGACTCATTCTTGTGCTGCAATAGTGTCTTGTCTTGGATCAAATGGACTTAAATGGCGGCATCAACTTCTTTTTCATCGCCTTGATCCATTCTTTGTATCCGTCGAGTCGTTTTTGTACTTGGCGATTTCGAATGACAGACGGAGGAAATCTTTTGTCGACGATTTGCTCTGCGGCGCTGGATTTAGCGGGATTTGAATCTTGAAGCAGCGGGACGGAGAGAGAGCCGCAGAATGTCGGACGGGATATGGCAAGGGCGCCTCGATCCCGCACCACCTTTTTTCGCCACGTATCGCGCGGGCGGCTATTATGGATTTGACAGATCGCTGGGCCTACCGGTCGACCACTCGGAAGCAACCTCATATAAGGCCCAGGACTGGGGTTTTTGAACAGTGCATTCCCCTTTCCTCCTTTCTTCCTCAGATTCATCCGTCGCGCCTGCCCCCACCTCCTAACCGCTGCTCCACGCGCAATCCACCGGCAACAATGGTGAAAGAAAAGACGGCGGCTTTGGAACGAGCGAAGAAGGCACCAACGAAGGCGAAGGGGAGGGCGACCAGTCGGGGTGGATCCTCGTCGCGGGCCGGTTTGCCGCGGGGCTGGATCCAGGGCGACTGGATTCGCTCGACCATCCGCCAAAAAGATCTGGACGACCTGGCCAATGAGAGACTGATCCCTCATGGATCAACGAGGCTTCCGGGGATGGAGTGGCAGCCGCAGCCTCAGGAGGGTGAGTGTGTCCTCTTAGCCACTCACGTCGACCGCGGGTTTTCTTTGCCGCCCCACCCTTTCTTCTGAGGATTCCTGAACTTTTTTGGGGCACAACTACACCACTTCACACCCAATTCTATCGTGTATCTCGCCGCTTTCGTGTCTTTGTGTGAGAATTTTTAGGGTTGTCGGCCGCATTGGGGCCTCTTCAAACACATATTCACCTGTCGCTCCCAGACGGTGAAAAAGGCCAATCCGAGTGACGAGAGAACCCAAGTGATTCAGATGTGTGGGGGTCTTGGGGTCCAAATGAGAGGTAAGAGCTCTTTTCCAGCCATGATCCTTCTGAGTCGGTTCGAGGTGGGAGTCGACCTGGTTCTATCTGCCAAGACCAGCCGGCCTTGGGCGATCGATTGGACTCCTCCTTTCTCCATGGATCGAGTGAGCAAGCCGTCCTCTCTGAAGGTGATCCCGGAGGAGAAGGCTCAGGTCAAGGTTTTGGTCGAGCGTGTAGTCCAGCTCATCCGCGATGGGGTGACGGGTATGGATCTTCTAGAGGTTTTTCTTCGACGGCGCATCCAATCACTTCAGTATCGAGACCATCCGATGTGGATGTATTCTGGCACTGAAGACACCACTCGGGTCCACCCGGAGGAGGTCGAGGATGCCACACTGGAGAGATGGATGACCGCCATCACTGGGAACAAAGATAACACCCGAGGAGCCAGGAGAATCCCTCCACTCGACCAATCGTACGAGCCAGACAAGGTTCAATCCTGTATCTTTGGCCCTGACTCTGCTTACTCCATCTTGTTTGCTTAAATTGGTCGACTGACTTTCGTCTTGTTTGTCTTCTTCCAGGTCACCACTGAGATGTATTCGATGCCCAACAAGGCGCAAGAACCATTTGAGGAGGAGGAAGGGAGCGGAGGTGAAAGCCAGGAGGAATGGCAGTCTGACGATGGGGGAGACGAAGATGACGACAGTTCCGACGAAGAGGAGGAGGAGGAAGAGGAGGAAGAAGTCGTCCCTCCTCGCGTGGAAGGGCGGTCCAAGCTCACTCATGACCCCGCGGTCGAGCGCGGCAAGGCTATCACGCCTGCCGGGCAGTCGAAGAAACGTCCTCGGAAGTCCTCTCCGGCGCCGACTGAAAAAGCGCCGAAGCAACCCCGAGCGACGCCGTCGAAGCCGACAAAGGTTTTTCCCAAGATGAAGATGGTTATCCCCACTATTTCCAGGTATAGCAGAACTTGAGCTTTTTTGTTCAGTGCGAACATACTTTTGGTCGACTTGTTGACTGATCAACTGATTTCTGAAATCTATAGCGCTGCCACCTCCGAGACCTCAGTCAGGAACGAAGACCAGGAGATGGAAGATGATGCTACCTCTAACCTTGGTATGATCGCTGCAATTTTGCTTTTGGTCGATTGGATTTCCGTTTTTAACTTTGAATCTTTCCTGTAGTCCCTCCTCATGTCATTGATCTCCCTGATGATGATGATGAGGCGCCGTTGAGGCGGAGGAGGACTAAGAAGGCACCTGCGGCGGGGATCGCCAGTTGCATCGATGCCTGAGGCGCTGGTTCATGAGGGTGGCAACACCACTCGGACTTCTGTGTCTTTCGCTGTGCCGCTGACGAGTATCCGGCCTTCAACGTTGACTGCTGATCCGCCTTCCCTTTTCGCCACGCACCACGTCCCGGAGGACCAAGTGGGTGCTGCTAAGGAGGCTATGCGCCAAGCGGGGCTCATGATGGAGCAGATGAAGGTGGTCCGGGAAGCCAGCCAAGCGGCATATGATGCCAGTTCAGCTCTTCAGAGCAACGTCCAGGTTAGTTGATCACCACTTGTTCTGTTAGGATATGCTACCTGAAAACTCTTCTTTCTGAAGACCTTCGTATCTGTACACCCACTGGGTGTGTCGAGTGAATTTTTGGACTGGTGGGGGCACGCTGAGTGCATCCACTGGGTGTAGTCCCCGAGACTATGGTGGACTGCTGGCAGTCGACCGTGGTCTTTATACTTTGTATCTCTTTGATAACTTGTTCACTCGGTCTGGTCGGACCATGTCGAGTGGAATCTTGAAACCGGTGGGGGCACGCTGAGTGCACCCATCGGGTGTAATCCCAGACTATGGTGGACTGTTGGCAGTCGACCGTAGTCTGAAGAACTCCTTTCTCTTTTTTTGTCTCTTTCGGTCGACTGATCGAACCGAGTTGGTAGGATCAGTGGGGGCACGCTAAGTGCACCCACTGGGTGTAGTCCCCGAGACTACTGTCGAATATTTTGATTCGACTGTAGTCTTAGAAACGCAATGATTTTTCTTGGACATTCGGAAGTAACCCATCTGTGATGTCTGTCGACTAATTCTTTGCAGAAATCTTGTGAGCTTGTGGCTCGATACACTGAATTGGAGAACAAACAGATCCAGCTCAACCTTGACTTGAAGCTTGCACAGGAGAACTTGCAGAAGGCGAGAGACGAAGCAAAAGGTATGGCTGGTGAGATCTTGACGACTGTTTTTGTTTTTCTGTCCCTTCCTAATTCTGACCTCAATGTTATTTTGCAGACAAAATGGAGGAGGCTCTGAAGAAGAAGGATCATGACCTTGCCGGAGCGCAACAAACGGCTTTGAACAAGACCAAGCTCGCAGAAGAGAAGTTGTCTTCAGTCGGAAAGCTTGAAGAAGAGAACACCAATCTGAAAGCTACTCTTGATGCGGCCAACAAGGAGGTTAGCCGACTGAAGAACGACAAGATAACTCTGAGCGACAAGGCTGGCGAACTGGCGGGGAAGAGGAATGATCTAGAGGCTTATCTAGGAGGGCTCGCCAAGAAGCTATTCCTCATGCTTGAAGGTAATTCCTCTTATCCGACTGACTCGTCATCATTGACTCATCATAGAACCATTAGCTTGAACTCAAGTTGTGTTTGCAGAATTCTGTCAGAACTTCGAGGAGGAGACTAGCCGAGTGGAGACAAGTCTGGACCCCATTAACTCCCCCGTGAAGGATGAAGCTGCCATGAACGTGCTCCGACTGGAATCTCGTGTTGCTGCTGTGGTGGACTACCTTGCTCGACTGAAGGTGGCGGTGTCGCGGATCGACTCAACACTCTGGCCAGGCGAAACACTTCAAAATGACCTCGAGTCTTTAATGACTCGACTGAATGATGTTCCAAGTCGAGTGCAGGAATGGAAGAAGTTTTCTGCCAGATGTGGTGCTGATGTCGCTCTATCCCTGGTTCACGTTCATTGCAAGGAGGCGCGAGAGGAAAGGTTGGCTTCCATCAAAGTTGCCAATACCAAGAAGTACGACTTCCGATCTTTCATGGAGACCTTCATTGGTGCTGCCACCCGAATCGCTGATGGGATTGACCTGGACCAGTTCGTCATGCCTTCCAGTCCTCCGCCTGAGGAGTAAAAAACTTCTATGATTCGTCTTAAATTTTCCTCGGAATGCCGAGTGATCCTGTAACCGATAAACTTTAACAGGCTTGAGGCCTGGGTACTTCTGCATCCTTAGGATGTTATCCGAACTTTACTTATCGTCGAAATATGCTTTTGTTTGCCTTCGAGTGAATTTTGCTCTTCACTTGGATTATGCTTCAATGCTTGAGATGCAGCTCTGAGGTGGATCCAGTCGACCTACACTTCGTTGTTCTTGCAGGCGCAGGAGAAGGTAACAGTCGACCAGCACCTCGTCATCCTTGTGGATCGGGAGGGAATGCACGTTGTACTTGTGGCGCAGCTCCGAAGGAGAAGGTAACAGTCGACCTGCACCTCGTCACCCTTGCGGAGCGGGATGGAGCGCATGTTGTACTTGTGGCGCAGCTCCGAAGGAGAAGGTAACATTCGACCCGCACCTCGTCGTCCTTGCGGATCGGGATGGAGCGCACGTTGTACTTGTGGCGCAGCTCCGAAGGAGAAGGTAACAGTCGAGCTGCACCTCGTCGTCCTTGCGAATCGGGATGGATTTCGTACTTAGGCGAGTACTGGACTGCAGCTAAGCCTCCGAGTGGGAGGGTTGCTCTCCACTCGGTAGGATTTTTTAAACTTAGGCAAGTACTGGGCTGCAGCTAAGCCTCCGAGTGGGAGGTTTGCTCTCCACTCGATAGGAATTTTCAAACTTAGGCGAGTACTGGACTGCTGCTAAGACCCCGAGTGGGAGGTTTGCTCTCCACTCGGTAGGATTTTTCAAACTTAGGCAAGTACTGGACTGCAACTAAGCCCCCGAGTGGGAGGTTTGCTCTCCACTCGGTAGGATTTTTCAAACTTAGGCAAGTACTGGACTGCAGCTAAGCCCCTGAGTGGGAGTTTTGCTCTCCACTCGATAGGATTTTTCAAACTTAGGCAAGTACTGGACTGCAGCTAAGCCTCCAAGGAGGATTTTTGTGTCGTAGCTCTGAAGGGGAAGGCAACAGTCGACCTGTACCTGCTTGATCCTTGCAAAGCGCACATTGTATTAAATACTTAGGCGAGTACTTGGACTGCAGCTAAGCCCCAGTGGGAGGCTGGCTCCACACTCGGTAGGATTTTCAAACTTAGGCAGTACTTGGACTGCAGCTAAGCCCCCGAGTGGGAGGCTGGCTCCACACTCGGTAGGATTTTCAGATACTTAGGCGAGTACTTGGGCTGCAGCTAAGCCCCCGAGTGGGAGGCTGGCTCCACACTCGGTAGGATTTTCAGATACTTAGGCGAGTACTTGGACTGCAGCTAAGCCCCCGAGTGGGAGGCTGGCTCCACACTCGGTAGGATTTTCAGATACTTAGGCGAAACGGATTCGCAGCTAAGCCCCCGAGTGGGAGGCTGGCTCTCCACTCGGCAGGTTTTTTTTTACAAACTTAGGCAAATTAGGTTCGCGGCTAAGCCACCCACTGGGGGAAATTTCTTATGTAAACAAAAAGTAATAACAATCACTGGGAAAATTATAACATTCTTTGATAAACAAACTACAGAGGTACTTTTATTACATCTCACCCGAGTGAGTTTTTAAGTATAAAAGGGGCGGAGCAGCTCCGCATTCCAGGCTCGAGGCTCGTCGATCTGGCGTTCGATGTTGTAGAGATGATAAGCTCCATTGTGGAGAACTCTGGTGACGATGAAGGGACCTTCCCAAGTGGGAGCGAGCTTGTGTGGTTTCTGTTGATCCACTCGGAGGACCAAGTCCCCTTCTTGAAAGGCTCGGCTCTTCACATTTCTAGCATGGAATCGACGCAAGTCCTGCTGATAGATGGTCGAGTGGATCAGGGCCATCTCTCTCTCCTCTTCAAGGAGGTCGACTGCATCTTGCCGGGCTTGCTCCGCTTCAGCTTCAGAGTAGAGTTTGACTCGGGGCGCATTGTGAAGCAGGTCACTCGGCAGAACTGCTTCAGCTCCATAGACCATGAAGAATGGAGTTCTTCCAGTCGACCGATTAGGAGTGGTCCTTAATCCCCAAAGAACCGACAGAAGTTTGTCGACCCACGCTCCTGCTGCATGCTTGAGATCACGCATCGATCGAGGTTTGATCCTTTGAGAATTAGACCATTTGCTCGTTACGCTTGTCCATTATTTGGGGTGAGCAAGCTGAAGCATAGTCGACTTCGTGTGCCCTGTGAGGCGCAAAAGGCTTTGAACTTGTCGGAATCGAAGTTTGACCCATTGTCAGTGATGATGCTGTGTGGAACTCCATATCTAAATATCAACTCTCTGATGAAACTGAGAGCAGTGCACGCATCAAGGTTCTTGATAGGTTTAGCTTTGATCCACTTCGTAAACTTGTCGACTGCCACAAGCAAATGAGTGAAACCGCTCCTGCCAGTTCTCAGTGGTCCAATCATATCCAACCCCCAAACAGCGAAAGGCCAGACAAGAGGAATGGTCTTCAATGCTGAGGCGGGTTTGTGTGACATATTGGAGTAGAACTGACATCCTTCACACTTGTCGACTATTTCCTTTGCCATTTCATTTGCTTTTGGCCTGTAAAATCCTGCTCGGTATGCTTTAGCCACGATGGTCTGAGAGGATGCATGGTGACCACAGGTCCCCGAGTGGATATCATCAAGAATTATCTGACCTTCTTCTGGCGTTATGCATTTCTGGCTGACTCTAGTCACGCTTTCTCTGAATAACTGTCCCTTGATCACAGTAAAGGCCTTGGATCGGCGGACGATCTGTCGAGCCTCTTCTTCGTTCTCCGGGAGCTCTTTCCTCAGAATATACGCGATGTACGGTACTGTCCAGTCGGGAGTGATGACCACGACTTCCATGATCAATCGACCACTGCTGGGACCTCAACTTCAGTCGGATCAGTGGCACTTTTTGGCTGGGGAGCTTCTTCAGTGAAAGGATCCTCTTGAATCGACGGTGTGCGGATGTGCTCCAAAACACATCACAGGAATGGCTTCCCTCTTGGACCCTATTTTCGCCAAATCATCAACAGCTTGATTTTTCGATCGGGGTATATGATGGAGCTCTAACCCTCAAACTTCTTCTCTAGCTTCCTCATCTGCATTACGGTAACCGGTCATGGTGGGACTTGACGTCCCACTCCTTCATCACCGATTAACCACTAGATCTGAGTCGCCATAAACCATGAGGCTACGGACGCCGAGTGAAATGGCCATCGCAACCCATTACAACGATGCTTCAGTATTCTTCTTCATTGTTGGAAGAATCAAAGTGAATCTGGAGCACATATCTGAGCTTATCTCCTCGGGGAAACCAATACTACCCAAAGACGGAACCATTCAGCATCTTGGAACCATCAAAGAACATAGTCCAAATGCTCCAAATGAACTTGAGTCGGTAACTGTTGTTCGATCCACTCGGCGATGAAATCTGCTATTGCTTGGGACTTGATGGCTTTCTTTGCCTCAAACTTGATATCAAGGGGAATAAGTTCAATCACCCATTTTTCCACTCGACCAGTTGTGTCTCTGTTGTGCAAAATCTCTGATAATGTGGCGTCGCTGACGACTGTAATGGAATGATCAGAGAAGTAATGAGCAACCTTCTTCACAGTCATATAAATCCCATAACAAGCTTCTGATAATGAGGGTATCTTTGCTTTGACGGGGTTAATACTTTAGAAAGATAATATACTGGGCGATGAACTTTGAAGGCATTTCCTTCTTCTTCCCACTCGACCGTAAGTACTGTACTGACGACTTGTCTTGTGGCTGCAATGTAAAGCAGCAACGGCTCCTTGCTGATTGGGGCAGCAAGCACTGGCTGGGTGGAGAGCGAGCTTTGAGCTCGCAAGCGCTGCATCGACTTCAGAGTCCACTCGAACTTGTCGACTTCTTCATCGATCGGTAAAGAGGCAATGCCTTTTCACCGAGGCGAGATGAATCGACTTAAAGCGGCCAAGCATCCAGTAAGCTTCTGGACATCGTGCACACGCACAGGGCGTTTCATTCGGAGTATAGTGCCAACTTTTTCTGGGTTAGCGTCGATTCCTCGTTCGAAGCGAAAACCGAGTAACTTTCCACCGGGAACTCGAATGTGCACTTTGATGGATTAAGCGATATCATACCTCCGAGATTGGCAAATGTTTCAGCAAGGTCGGTCAACAAGTCGGAACCTTTACGTGACTTGACCACAATGTCATCCATGTATGCTTCCACATTCCGACTGATTTGGTGAGTAAACACTTACGAATCATCCTCATGAGCGTGGCTCCGGCATTCTTGAGGCGAATGGCATGGTGACCTAATGAAGCACCGAATGGAGTGATGAAAGATGTTTTGATCTCGTCGGGTCCATACAGACGGATCTGATGGTACCCGGAATATGCGTCTAAGAAAGACAACCGCTCACATCCCGCAGTCGATTCGACTATTTGGTCGATCGGGGGAGAGGAAAATGATCTTTCTGGCAGGCCCGATTAATATGTTTGAAGTCGATGCACATGCGCAGTGAATTGTCCTTCTTAGGGACCATGACAACATTAGCGAGCCACTCGGAGTGGTAAATCTCTCGGATAAACTTTGCTGCTAAGAGCCGAGCCACCTCCTCGCCAATGGCCTTTCTCTTCTGGACGGCGGACCGTCGAAGATGTTCTTTGACAGGTTTAACTTTTGAGTCGACTTCATGAGCGATGCTCGGCCAGATCCCACAGGAACACCCGACATGTCGCCAGAGGCTTCCATGCAAAGATGTCCCGATTCTCACGGATGAACTGGATGAGCGCTTCTTCCTATTTGGAGTCGAGTGTTGTTGAGATGTGAGTCGGAGCAGCATTGGGATCAGTCGGATGAATATGAATCGGTTTCGTCTCTCCGGACGACTGAAATGCTGACTCCGTGGCGGGCTTCTTGGCTCGCAACAAATCACTCGGGTCTGCAGTTTTCTGGTACTCTTGTAGCTCGACCACTGCCATCTGAGCATCAACGATCTTAGAGCCTTTCGGAAACACTCTTCGCCTTTTTCCGATTGCCGTGATGGTGATCACACCTTTGGGACTGGCATCTTCAGCTTGAGGTACACATAACATGGTCGAGCCATGAAACGCGCATATGCCGGCCTCCCCAGGATAGCGTGATAAGCGCTCTGGAAATCCACGACCTCAAAGGTCAACTTTTCCTTGCGAAAATTCTTGTAGTCACCAAAAACCATATCGAGAGCAATTTGGCCGAGTGACTCAGCCTTCTTCCGGAATGACTCCATGGAAGCTCATGTTCTTTGGTCTTTGAGTCCGGACATCGGAATGCCCATCCTTTCAATGTCTCTCGCATACAATATGTTAGAAGCCATGCCACCATCCATCAATACCTTAGTTAGTCGAGTGCCTTCGACGACTGGGTCGACCACCAACTCTTGCCTCCCAGGGGTGGCTATGTGTGTTGGGTGATCAAACTGGTCGAACGTGATGGCGGTCTGCGACCATTTCAGGTAACTGGGTGTCGCCGGAGCGACCATATTCACTTCACGGTTGATAACTTTCAATCGACTTTTGCTTTCAACGTCAGCAAAAATCATCAGAGTGGAATTGACCTGAGGGTACCCACCGTCACTATCTTCCTTGTCCTCGACTTTGTCCGACTCCTTCTCCTTGTCCTTGAGCTGCTTCCCTTGGAACTGCTGAATCAAGAGCCGACACTGTCGAGTGGTATGCTTTGGGTAAATGAGTTTACCCTCTTCATCTTTCTTCTTGTGAATGTGACATGGCAAATCCAACACATCATTTCCATCTTGGTCTTTCACTTTCTTGGGGTTCCAAGGACCCTTGGGTTTCCCCTTGAACTTCCCTGGAGTCACGGCCAAGGCTTCTCCAGGAGCAGCTGGCTCGGCTTTCCGCTTCTGCTTCCGACTGGAGTTCCCTCCGCCGGTTTCATTAGCGGCTGACTTGTACTTGCCACACCGGAGCCGATCCTCTTATTCACCATTGGCGTACTTGGTGGCAATCTCCATCATTCGACTCTGGGTCATGTCTCCTGTCTGACCGAATTTCAGACTCAACTCTTTGTTCTTAACCCCTTCCTTGAAGGCACAGACTGCCTGATGATCGGATACATTCTCTACTGTGTGGTGCAAAGTGATCCATCTCTGGATGTAATCCCTCAGAGTTTCATTCGACTTCTGCACACACGACTGCAACTCTGTCAACCCCGCTGGTCGCTTGCAAGTTCCTTCAAATGTCCTGACGAACACTCGGGCTAGATCTTTCCAAGTGTAAATGCTGCTGGGTGCTAACTGATTCAGCCATGCTCTGGCCGATCCCTCCAACATAAGTGGCAGGTATTTCATGGCCACTTCATCGTTGCCGCCGCCGATCTGAACAACCACTCGGTAGTCCTCAAGCCAAGAATCTGGCTTAGACTCACCGGTGAACTTACTGATTCCAGTCGCCAACCTGAAGTTGGGAGGAATCACCGCGGCTCTGATGGCCCTGCTAAAACACTCTGGTCCTGAGACGTGTACTCTGCCGCTGATGGGTGCATTTCTGTCATGACCTTCACGGTTAGCTCTGTTCCTGTCGACCAGACCTTGAACAATGACGGATCTCGCATCAAAGCCTGGTTCCCTGGGGTCGACTAGAATCCTCCGCCCAACACTTTGTCTTTGGCGTCGTCATCTTCTTTGCCGAGGTGCATATGACCCACCCCTTGGGGGAGGAGTGGGCACTCGACGTCGATCATCTCGATCGAATCGGTCTTCATCTTGATCACGCGGCCTCCATGTCCCTCACGCCTCGAGGCGATCTTGGGCTATGTGCCGATTGGACTATATTCGCGATGTGGATCTCTTGTGAATCCTATTCATGATCGCGATACAGCTGAATTCTGATCTCCTGCTGCTGGAGCAAATCTACGATCTGGAGTAAGCCCTGCCCGACCTCCGTGGGAAGGCTGAATGGACTTTGCTATACGGGCTGCAGCTTCTAGATTCGAATGGGAGTTCGGTATACCTGAGTTGGTTGTGGAAAGAGTTGGCGTCGGCGGGCAGCGGGACCCGTTATTGCGCTCGTTCATCGAGGACTCGCTGGAGATTTTCGGTCGAGTGCGCTCAACCAAGTTAACGCAGCGCATCTTCTAAGGCACGGGCCTCGGGGGTTTCTCCAATGATAGGAGTGTGAAGCGCATCCATGTTCCGGCGGCGGAGCTCCTCCCTCTGCAGCGAAGTGAGGGGCTCGGGTTGGTACTCTTCGTGAGCCTGCGCCGGCTCACCTCCGCCAACGCCTACGCCCGTGCGGGGGAACTAGGAGGACTGCATGGTCCGTCGACCATCAGAACCTCCGCCGCTGGATCGCTGCTGTCGCACTCGGACGCAGTCTCTACGGAGCCAGTCGACAGATCGAACAGGCCGTAGAGAGATTCGTCAGGCTCGATTGCCGTGACTTGGGGAGCGGCCGACTGGCGGGCCACCGCGTGCCTCACCCACCGCTGAAGTCTCGATCGACCGGAGCGCTTGCGCCGGCGCGAGACCGGGAGGGAGGACGACACAAGAACCGATCGATACTGGGTCGACGGCTGCCACAGGAGGACACCGCGAACGCACGCGCGAAAGTGCGTCGCCCCGCGGACGGGGAGTGCGTCAACGTCGAGTGGAGCCTCCTGCAACCAAGCGGAGTCGTCGGCGATGAACGTGAGCGCCGAGGCGGATCTCGCGACCCTCACCAAAATTCCCTGAAACCATGATGAATGGGATCGGAAAATGCAACTTCTCCAACAAGTCACTAAGACACCGGCCCCTTCAGGCGCCAAGCGTCGTGGTTCTAAGCCTGACGAGTAGAATGGGGATAGGTATGGAGAGGCAAGATCCTAGCTATGGAGTAGTTGTATACGCACGAGTTTTACGAGTTCGGGCCCTTCTCGGAGGAAGTAATAGCCCTCGTCTCGGGCCGGAGGCGGTCATTGGATTATGCATGTATGAGTTACAAAGATGCGAACCCGCAGCGAGGAGGGGGTGGCTTATATAGAGTTCCCAGACCCTCCGCCCTCGGTTATGCAGGTTAAAGGTACATTAAGATAGGGGTTCTTGTAGCGCCCACATAAAGTGCTATGATGACCATAAAAGCTACTTAATGACCGACCGTTCGTGTCAGTTGGCTTTAGATCTCTGGCGGTCAGTGGTTTGGCTTCATGGTCGAGTGTCTTCCAGTTGGTCGAGTGGAACCCTTCCTGGTCGACTGAAAGGTAGTTTCTTCTAGAGATGTCCTTGGGGAGGGTGTCTTAGACAGGTCCATGACCCTACCCTAGGTACATGACTTCATCACTCGCTCCTCTCCCCCTCTGCCGTGCGTCGGTCAATCCCGCGGCCACCGCTGTCTCCATCCCTCTCCGACGAGTCCCCGAGCGCCATCGTGCCCCGCGACGTCTTCCTCGACCACCGGACCAAGCCAGGAGCCCCCACAGCGAGCGCGGCGACCTCTTTTTCCTCCTCTGCTCCAACGAACGCCGACATCGATTCGCTCCACCGAGCCTCCCCTGAGCCCACTATTGCACACCTGCAGGCTCCCGGTGAGCCTCTACTTCCTTCCCTCCTCCCTGCGACACCCTGTTCGCCCGTAGCCGCCGCTCCACTAGCACTCGCACGCATCGCCGCCGACGAGCTCGTGGCCGTCGCCCACAGCAGCCGGCATGCTCGCCCGAGCACAACACCGTGCTCCTGGTGCTTCCAAGAACGCAATGCGAGCGCACGCATCCTACCGTGCCCCCTAACCCTATCCCCGACGAGCGCCCGAATGAATCGCCGCGGATCTCGTCGCCGCCGAGACTCCGATGACCTTTTGGTCACGGGCTAGTGCCCAGCGTGCTAGCCGCACTACATAGAACACGCCTAGCCCTTCCGTTCAAGCTACTTCACGCCGTAGCATCGTTTCCGTCGAGCACCCGTACGCGCCGCCGCCTCTGCTCGTCGCCGGCGCCGATTCCGGCCAAGTCCGGCTGCGCTACCGCCACCACTCGATGCGCGGCACCATCAGCGTTCGAACACAAGCAAAACCACGCGAAACGGTGCCCCGTAGCGAATTTCTGAGCGTCTCCGGTGAGCTCGCCGCCGCGGGAGGCCACCGGAGCAACTCCGGCGTAGGCCATCTGCGTGGCACGGTGGGCCCCGCCCCTGAGTCACTCATGTGTGGGCCCGGTTGGTCCTCTTGACTGGTTTGACCTAGTCAACTGCTGACTGGGCACACCTGTGCGAGTTACGTGTGGGCCCCATCGCCTATTTGGTCAAGTTAAAACATTTTCCTAAATAAACTTAATTAGTTAACCTAATTTTCCACTGACAGGTGGGGCCCAGCTGCTAATTAACCTCATCTTAGTTTAGATAAACTCTGTTAAGCACTCTGTCTATGAAAAGTGGGACCCACTAGTTAGTTTGACCAGTCAGCGGGTCAGTTGACTGCTGACATCACCCTGACATCATGCTGATGTCATTTTCCATTTCTGTTAATTTGAATAATTCCCGAAAATACTATAATCTTTGAAAATTCATAGAAAATAAAACGTAACCCGGATGAAAATGTTTTCTACATGAAATTTGCTCAGAAAAATCCAACAAATCTGGATACGCAATCCGTTTACCTGTCAGACGCCTCTAACTATCTGCACATGGAACATTTCCCCCCGGTCATCTGTCTGACAAAGGTGCGGCACCGGGAAAACATTCCCGGTTGATTTCCCCCTTCACCTATATCGTGTAGCCACAGGTTAGACCACATCCGGCACAACATATTGCCACGTTATGCTTTGTGATGCTATGTTTGCTTTATATTTACTGTTTCTTCCCCCTCTTCTCTCAGGTAGACCCCGAGACCGATGTTGCCCCTGTGATCGACTACGTCGACGATGAACCCTCCTTGCCAGAGCAACCAGGGAAGCCTCCCCTTTGATCATCCCGATATTGCCCATTCCATTCTCTCATGCTTGCATTAGATTTTGCTATTGTAATTGATTGCTCCTATTCTGATGCATAGCCTGCTTTTGTAACCTTCTTATTGTTACCTACCTACTTATCCTAAACTTCTTAGTATAGGTTGCTTAGTGATCCATCCGTGACCCCCACCTTATCCTTGTTGCCCCTGCTTCATCATCGAAGACCCGATCAACGGGACTGAAGACCAGGCCCCGACACCGCACATCACTTTCCCCTTAGTTGCTCGACACTACTGGGTTACTATCGAGTCGAGGGTGAGACCTCTCTGACGCCGATGTTAACCATATAGTGTAGCTATTCGGTCATGGTCATCGAAGGTGATTCCGCTTTAACCACTTCCGATACGACTCTGTCGTGCAACCCCTCAAGTGTGAACCTCGGGGGTGGTTCCTCTTACGTTCACCTTGATGATTACATCGAGTGGAATTCACCGGGGGTGATTCCTCGGGTTTTACCCTTGATGTTTGGGCACACAGTTACTATGGTTACTATGACTTTACACTGAACCATGTTACTAAAGACGGGTTGGCCCTGAGGGGTACCCGCGCGAGCTTAATTGCAGTGATGTGGAGCAGGTTGACACGGAGGTGCCCGCGAGATAATTACGAGGCGTGGCCGGGCATTCCCAGCCCTTGCCGCAAGTCCTCGAGACGGGGCAATGGGGTCACATCTTTCGTGAGTCTCTGCTTGTTACCGCGCATTCCTAAGCCACTACGATTTGGATATTTGATCCGAAGGGCCTCTGGCCTGATAGCACTAACCATCATGTGGGCATAGTATGGGCGTTCTGCGTCGTATGCATCAGCCGAAGCTTAATAGACGTCAGCGACTGAGCGGCGCGCGCCGGGTTGGACAGCGTAAGCATCTTTCTTTTTGAAGGGGGTAGCTAGGTCTGCTCACCGGCCGCGTTCGCAACGTGCAGGAGTTCCCGGGGCGATGGCCCATGACCCTTGGGGGCATAGGTTTAGTCTGGCGTGCTGACCTCTCTATTAAGCCTAGGTCGGGTTGCGGCGTATTGTTTGGCCGAGGCCAGGCATTACCCAGGAAAGTGTGTCCGGCCGGAGTTAATCGAGCGTGGTGGGTAAGTTGGTGCACCCCTGCAGGGAAGAAAACATCTATCGATAGCATTTCCTACGGTAACAGACACTTGGAGTTGTATCCCGATCGATACAACTAGAACTCGATACTTGAGATGAGACATGGATATGAGAAATGGATACTATGGCTCTGGGATTGCTTTCTTGCAGGAAGTCGAGAAAGGATCTCTGGCCGAGGTTGATAACACTACTACTACTTTACTTTATGCTACTCTACTCCCTCCTGTTCCTACAAGATGGTGGTTTCCAGAAGATGCTAGTCTTCGATAGGACTAGCTTCTCCCCCTCTTATTCTGGCACTTCTGCAGCCCGGTCCACATATACAGCCTTCCTTTGATAATGTTGCTTATGTAGTGTAAATCCTTGCTTGCGAGTACTTTGGATGAGTACTCACGGTTGCTTTTCTCCCCCTTTCCCCCTTCTTCTTCTTTCCGGTTGATGCAACCAGATGTCGGAGCCCAGGAGCCAGATGCCACCGTCGACGCCTACTACTACGTGGAGACCGTCCACGACCAGGAGTAGTTAGGAGGCTCCCAGGCAGGAGGCCTTCCCTTTTCGATCGATGTTGCTTTTGTGCTAGCCTTCTTTAGGCAAACTTGTGTACTCGAGCTTATGTATTCGAGCCCTCGAGGCCCATGGCTTGTAATATAAAGCTTGTATTATTTAATTTGTGTCTAGAGTTGTGTTGTGATATCTTCCCGTGAGTCCTTGATCTTGATCGTACACATTTGCGTGTATGATTAGTGTACGATTGAATCGAGGGCGTCACAAGTTGGTATCAGAGCCGACTGCCTGTAGGTAGCCCCCTTTCCAACTCCTTGGCCAAAGTTGAGTCTAGTCATTGAAAAACTTTTACTAACATGGCTGTGTGGCTTACGGGCCCACGTTGCCATTGGGTGGTATTAGGATCTTTTACTCCTTGTCTATACTCTGGGACTCTGATCTCTCTTCCATTCGGGTTAAACGAATTTACTAACTCTAACACTAGGATCCCATAATTACTTCCTCCCGGAGAGCCCCTTATTACAGATGATCGCCTGCTACACCAGAAGATTCCAAAGATACTCTACGATGTTCTCTTGAGACTTTGTGCCTGTCGCTTTTGCAATTCCCTACCACCGATATATCCTTATGAATAACTGCATACACTTGTCATTCATACAATCATTCCTTGTTGCTCTTGTTATTACAAGATGCCCCAAAGTACTTCTGTTGTCCTAAGAATCATTTGAGCTTACGACCTAGAAGTTCTTTGCCACATGAATACCCCTATGGATAATTCCTCGCACTTGTCGAGTATCCGTTCATCCCCAGTTGTTCATATGCTTCATAAGATTCTTTGAAATAATATTCGATCTTCCGAAAATCCTCTGCAGCCTATTGCTCTTGATTCTCCTTGCCTGCTTGCATTAGGATTAATTCCATATGTTTAGTAATATTCATTAGTATCCTTTGACTCCGTCATTTTGATCCTATTGATTCAACATGTGTGCGAATGCATGCAATCATCAGTTGATCCTTCTAAATTATCTTTCCATCTCAGACGTCATTTTGAACATGAGCTGGTTCTCGACCAATCTATTTGTCATCGATTGTGCCCTAGGTCTATTCTACTTATCCATCCTGGATCAGAGCATCTGCTTCTGATCCTTCGTTTTGGAAATCATAATTCCTTTGTTATCTAAGCATCGAATTATTCAGATGTTCTATAATACGATGCCTTTGCATTCTTTCCTCTTCTTGGTGAGTATCGATACTCACATCAGATCTTTTATGGACCGCCATATCCTTGGTTGGATTATTGTCCGACAATGTCCTTCATATTCATTAAACTTGTGAGTTTTGCCCTCACACATAATGACTTTGGTAAATTCTATCATCTGCTTTTGTCAACCATGCTCTTCTTTCGAGCTGGTATATTTTAATCCTGAAGTTAGTGGTATATGTTCCTAAGATACCCCTACGGGTTGAACCTATGCCTTCCCTAATCCGTGTGAACTCAAAAGAGATGTGAGTCTTACTCTTCTAGTACTTTGCCAAATAAGTCTTTTGCGCTACAATTTCTTCGAAAATGAGGAGTGACTGGAATGTTATGTGTTGAAGAAGTGGGAGTCGACCTTGAACCTTTGTGTTCATGCCCATGGACCCGATGTAGAACTTATCATGGAAGCTGCTCGTAAAAATGATTACCCCTTGTTATAAGTTCATCTTGTATCGGTGGTTTGATCATTCATAACCGTGGTTCCGACCATAGTTTCTCCTAAATTCCATTTCCTGGACAAGTTAAAATACTTGTCTTCTGCAGATCAATGCAACTCCGCAACCTCTATTTTGATCTTCCTTCGAGTATTACCGTCCAGTATCTCGAGAATATCAAAGAATTGAGTTGCTTCCTATGAGTATTCATCTAGTATTACTTCTCACTGATTTCATATTTGCCCCCGGGTTATGAGTTATTAGTCACTCGAGAACACCAATAAGATAATTGACTCCGCACTCTGATTCAGTAACTCTAAGTAATTCTCATTGCTTACGAGTTTAGTAATCCTTCAAGTCATTCCTAGCCTGGCCGGCTATATCATTATCGTGCTAAATTTTAACTGTGCTACCTGGTCCTTATTTCCGGAGCACAACTTTTCGACGATGAGCGAAGCTTACGTCGATCTTCCTCATCTTATCATTCCACCTTGAACAACAAGCTTGAATCCGAACTTGTGTTGTATCCGTGGTCCCAATAGCCTTCGCTTCATCATTCATGTTGCTTGATGTCGTTGCTGCTCGATGGCATGTTCATAAAGCCTCTCGACGAAATTTGTCGTGATCACCATCAATATGCTGCCTTGTCTAAGATATCAATCGAATTCTTAAGGAGAAATACCATCCTTGCCCGTCGATGATTGGTGTTGTCACCGACACCATCCTTGACCTCCTGCCAATACAGACTTGGTCATGTTTTGGTTATATCTTACATTCCTTAACATTCTTGGAATTGTTCCTTTGTACTTCTTGTGACCTTCAGATTCAATCTTGCTTGAAACACCATGTTAATGTTCCTCGAAGCATAACTATGGTACGCCGAACAACAACAAGAACATTGGAAGTGCATTGCCAAATGTTTGTTGCTCTATTATCCATGCACCGTTGTATGGATAAAATCATGAATTCCCTTGCCCCTTTATCCAAAAGGTGATGTACTTGTTGATCTAACGTGCATACCATGCTCTACTTTTCCTTGGGAAAAGTTACACTCCTAAATCTTGTGTATAAACACATTTTCCTTTCCATGGTTTGTTTAACCTTTCTTGTGATCTATATATGTTATAAGAAGAAATAATTCCCTGCTCATGTAAACACCTCGGTGTACAAGCTCTGTCAGCAAGACGTTGTTACTATTGTTGATGACATTCCAGTAACCACCGATGGATGAGAACTTTGCCTATTGGCCCGCCTCGTCTTAACGAGCAGGAAAATGGTTATCTTCGTCCCTCGCCCTTGGTTCCAATGTTGTTGCCAACATAACTGACAGGCTATCCTCTGACCTGCCTTGCTATCATGACCATGTAAGATGTCAGCGCCCTTCCTACTTTCAACACGCAAGGTGGGCCCATAACCCACAGTTCCACAGGATCGAAACCTGAATCTCCTGTATATCCTTTATTCCGAAGCATCATTTGCTCTTGGCTTTGTGTGTTTTCACGAGCCACCGTCCGAGTGATAATCTATTCCCGATGCTCTGAACCCCCTTCTCACACTCTGTTCAGGTATCGATCGTTTGTCCATTTGCTTGAAACTTCCTATTGTGCCTTCATATTATGCTCTCGATGTTTTCTTAAGTTTCAGCTAGAGAGATACTTCTGCCACATTCCCTGAATTGTTCACCAGATAGTTAACCCTAAAAGGGTCAGTTCTCCCGTAGTTACCCTTTACTCCCGCACTTCTTGTAGTGGAGGAGATTTGTAACACCCCCAGTGTCATGCTACAGTAACCCTCTATGATTAAGACTAATCATTTGGCTAAAGAATGCTTAATCACCTTTGTTCAATATCTCTTTTCAGATCCCATCTGAATTCAAATTCAAATCATAAGTGAAATTTGAAGTTGCACAAAAGTTGCTGGAAAAATATTCATCATTTAGCAAATATTCCAATACAATTTGATGTAAAGAAAAAACAACATCACTCTTATGCTAAAATGGACACGAACATTTATAATAGTGCCATTCCAGCAATATTAAATGCAAATTCATTTATGAAAATTCCAAATGAATCTAAACCTCTCCCAATAAAAATTGAGGCAGTGTCTAAAAATGCACAGGACTTTTATGATTCAGTTCCACATTTTTCCTAAATCATTAGGGTCCCCAGATAAATCATTTTTTCCTTCTGTGTTAATTCAATAAAAGGAAAGCGGAAAAGCTAAATAAAATAAAGCCCCCACCCCATTGTGCACTTGGGCCTCAAGTGCACAGTGAGAACCCAGCTGGCCGGTCGTCCCTTTCACATTCACGGGCACGCCCGACCGTGCCACAGTGCCACCGGACCCCCTCCCGGCGAGATAAGGCGCCACGGCCCCTCTCGGCCTCGTCGAGATCCCCCCCAGATATTATTCCTCCTCTCTCTCTACGCTCGCTCCTCTCCCCTTTGCCGAGCGCCATCGTCGCCGTGCGTCGGTCGATCCCGCGGCCACCGCTATCCCCGTCCCTCTCGGACGAGTCCCTGAGCGCCGTCGTGCCCCGCGACGTCTTCCTCGACCACCGGACCAAGCCAGGAGCCCCCACAGCGAGCGCAGAGAACTCTTCTTCCTCCTCTGCTCCAACGAATGTCGGCGTCGATTCGCTCCACCGAGCCTCCCCTGAGCGCACTATTGCACACCTGCAGGCTCCCGGTGAGCCTCTGCTTCCTTCCCTCCTCCCTGCGACACCCCATTAGCCCGTAGCCGCCGCTCCGCTAGCACTCGCACGCATCGCCGCCGACGAGCTCGTGGTCGTCGCCACAGCCGCCGTCATGCTCGCCCGAGCACATCAACGTGCTCCTGGTGCTTCCAAGAACACAACGCGCGCGCACGCATCGTACTGTGCCCCCTAGCCCTATTCCCGGCGAGCGCTCGAATGCATCGCCGCGGATCTCATCGCCGGCGGGACTCCGGTGACCTTTTGGTCACGGGCTAGTGCCCAGCGTGCTCGCCGCACTACATAGAACACGCCTAGCCCTTCCGTTCAAGCTACTTCACGCTGTAGCGTCGTTTTCGTCGAGCACCCGTACGCGCCGCCGCCTCTGCTCGTCGCCGGAGCCGATTCCGGCCAACTCCGGCTGCGCTACCGCCACCACTCGATGCGCGGCACCATCAGCGTACGAACGCAAGCAAAACCGCGCGAAACGGTGCCCCGTAGCGAATTTCCGAGCATCTCCGGTGAGCTCGCCGCCACGAGAGGCCACCGGAGCAACTCCAGCGCCGGCCATCTGCGTGGCACGGTGGGCCCCGCCCCTGGGTCACTGACGTGTGGGCCCGGTGGGTCCTCTTGACTGGTTTGACCCAGTCAACTGCTGACTGGGCATACCTGTGCCACTGACGTGTGGGCCCCACCGCCTATTTGGTCAAGTTAAAACATTTTCCTAAATAAACTTAATTAGTTAACCTAATTTTCCACTGACAGGTAGGGCCCAGCTGCTAATTAACCTAATCTTAGTTTAGATAAACTCTGTTAAGGCCTCTGTCTATGACAAGTGGGACCCACTGGTCAGTTCGACCAGTCAGCAGGTCAGTTGACTGCTGACATCACCCTGACATCATGCTGAAGTCATTTTCCATTTCTGTTAATTTGAATAATTCCAGAAAATACTTTTATCTTTGAAAATTGATAGAAAATAAACCGTAACCCGGATGAAAATGTTTTCTACATGAAAGTTGCTCAGAAAAATCCAACAAATCCGGATACGCTGTCCGTTTACCTGTCAGACGCCTCTAACTATCTGCACATGGAACATTTCCCACGGGCATCTGTCTGACACAGGTGCGGAACCGGGAATACATTCCCGGTTGATTTCCCCCTTCACCTATATCGTGTAGCCATATGTTAGGCCACACCCGGCACAACATATTGCCACATTATGCTTTGTGATGCTATGTTTGCTTTATATTTATTGTTTCTTTCCCCTCTTCTCTCCGGTAGACCCCGAGATCGATGTTGCCCCTGTGATCGACTACGTCGACGACGAGCCCTCCTTGCCAGAGCAACCAGGCAAGCCCCCCCTTTAATCATCCCGATATTGCCCATTCCATTCTCTCATGCTTGCATTAGATTTTTCTATTGTAATTGATTGCTCCTATTCTGATGCATAGCCTGCTTTTGTAACCTGCTTATTGTTACCTACCTGCTTATCCTAAACTGCTTAGTATAGGTTGGTTAGTGATCCATCCGTGACCCCCACCTTGTCCTTGTTGCCCCTGCTTCATCATCGAAGACCCGATCAACGGGACAGAAGACCAGGCCCCGGCACCGCACATCACTTTACCCTTAGTTGCTCGACACTACTGGGTTACTATCAAGTGCCGAGGGTGAGACCTCTATAGCACTTCTGATGTTAACCCTGTAGTGTAGCTATTCGGTCGTGGTCATCGAAGGTGATTCCGCTTTAACCACTTCTGATACGACTCTGTCATGCAACCCCTCAAGTGTGAACCTCGGGGGTGGTTCCTCTTACGTTCACCTTGATGATTACATCGAGTGGAATTCACCGGGGGTGACTCCTCGGGTTTTCCCCTTGATGTTTGGACACACAGTTACTATGGTTACTATGACTTTACACTGAACCATGTTACTAAAGACGGGTTGTACGAGGGGCACCAGTGAGCTTAATTGCGAGTGATGTGGAGACGGGTTGACCTGGAGGGTGCCCGCGAGATAATTACGAGGCATGGTCAGGCATTCCTAGCCCTTGCCGCAAGTCCTCGAGACGGGGCAACGGGGTAACATCTTCCATGAGTCTCTGCTTGTTACCGCGCGTTCCTAAGCCACTACGATTTGGATATTTGATCCGAGGGGCCTCTGGCCTGACAACACTAACCATCACGTGGGCATAGTATGGGCGTTTTGCGTCGTATGCATCAGCTGAAGCTTAATAGACGTCAGTGATTGAGCGGCGCACGCTGGGTTGGACTGCGTAAGCATCTGTTTTTTTGAAGGAGGTAGCTAGGTCTGCTCACCGGCCGCGTTCGCAACGTGCAGGAGTTCCCAAGGCGATGGTCCATGACCCCTGGGGGCATAGGTTTAGTCCTGCATGTTGACCTCTCTATTAAGCCTAGGTCGGGTTGCGGTGTATTGTTTGGCCGAGGTCGGGCATGACCCAGGAAAGTGTGTCCGGCCGGAGTTAATCGAGCGTGGTGGGTAAGTTGGTGCACCCCTGCAGGGAAGAAAACATCAATCGATAGCCTGTCCTCGATAGCGGACACTTGGAGTTGTATCGATCGATACAACTAGAATTGGATACTTGAGATGAGACATGGATATGAGAAATGGATACTATGGCTCGGGATTGCTTTCTCATGAGGAGTCGAGAAAGGATCTCGGCGAGGTTGATAACACTACTACTACTTTACTTTATGCTACTCTACTCCCTCCTGTTGCTGCAAGATGGTGGTTTCCAGAAGATGCTAGTCTTCGATAGGACTAGCTTATCCCCCTCTTATTCTGGCACTTCTGCAGCCCAGTCCACATATACAGCCTTCCTTTAATAATGTTGTATATGTAGTGTAGATCCTTGCTTGGGAGTACTTTGGATGAGTACTCACAGTTTCTTTGCTCCCCCTTTCCCCCCTTCTTCTTCTTTCCGGTTGATGCAACCAGATGTCGGAGCCCACGAGCCAGGATCCGCCGTCGATGCCTATTACTACGTGGAGACCGTCGATGAGCAGGAGTAGTTAGGAGGCTCCCAGACCGGAGGCCTTGCCTTTTCGATCGATGTTGCTATTTTTCTAGCCATATTAAGGCAAACTTGTCTAACCTATGTCTGTACTCAGATATTGTTGCTTCCGACGAATCTTGTGTACTCGAGCTTATGTATTCGAGCCCTCGAGGCCCATGGCTTGTAATATAAAGCTTGTATTATTTTCATTTGTGTCTAGAGTTGTGTTGTGATACCTTCCCGTGAGTCATTGATCTTGATCGTACACATTTGCGTGTATGATTTGTGTACGATTGAATCAAGGGCGTCACACATGGTAGGTGAGTTTAATGGTCTACATGAAGGAAATATGCCCTAGATGGAATAATAAAGTTGTTATTTATATTTCCTTATATCATGATAAATGTTTATTATTCATGCTGGAATTGTATTAACTGGAAACTTGATACATGTGTGAATACATAGACAAAACAAAGTGTCACTAGTATGCCTCTACTTTACTAGCTCGTTATTCAAAGATGGTTAAGTTTCCTGACCATAGACATGTGTTGTCATTTGATGAACAGGATCACATCATTCAGAGAATGATGTGATGGAAAAGACCCATCCGTTAGCTTAGCATAATGATCGTTAAGTTTTATTGCTATTGCTTTCTTCATGACTTATACATATTACTTTGACTATGAGATTATGCAACTCCCGAATACCGGAGGAACACCTTGTGTGCTATCAAATGTCACAATGTAATTGGGTGATTATAAAGATGCTCTACAGGTATTTTCGAAGGTTTTTTGTTGGATTGGCATAGATCGCGATTAGGATTTGTCACTCCAAGTATCGGAGAGGTATCTCTGGGCCCTCTCGGTAATGCACATCATGAAAAGCCTTGCAAACAATGTGACTAATGAGTTAGTTGCGGGATGATGCATTACGGAATGAGTAAAGAGACTTGCCGGTAACGAGATTGAACTAGGTATGAAGATACCGACGATCGAATCTCGGGCAAGTAACATACCGATGACAAAGGGAATGACGTATGTTGTCATTGCAGTTTGACCGATAAAGATCTTCGTAGAACATTGGGAACCAATGTGAGCACACAGGTTCTGTTGTTGGTTATTAATCGGAGATGTGTCTCGATCATGTGTAAATAGTTCTCGAACCCGTAGGGTCCGCACGCTTAACGTTCGGTACTGATTTGTATTATGAGTTATGTGTTTTGGTGACTGAAGATTGTTCAGAGTCCCGGATGAGATTACAGACATGCCGGGGAGTCTCGAAATGGTCGAGAGATAGATATTGATATATTGGACGATAGTATTCGGACACCGGAATGATTTCGGAGTGTTTCGGATATTTATCTGAGTACCGAGGGGTTACTGGAACACCCCGGGGAAAGTAATGGGCCACAATGGGCCATAGTGGAGAGAGAGTGCAGCCCACAAGGGGTGGCACGCGCCCCCCATGGGGAGTATGAATTGGACAAGGGGAGGGGGCGCGGCCCCCCTTTCCTTCTCCCTCTCCCTCTCCTTCCCCTTTCCCCCTCCAAAGAAAGGAAGGGGGGCGAATTGGACTAGGAGTCCGAGTGGGACTCCTCCCACTTGGCGCGCTCCCCTAGGCCGGCCTCCTCCCCTCTCCTCCTTTATATACGGGGGCAGGGGGCACCCCCAAAGCACATCAATTGTTTCTTTGCCGTGTGTGGTGCCCCTCTCCACCGTTTACTCCTCCGGTCATATTGTTGTAGTGCTTAGGCGAAGCCCTGCGCGGATCACATCACCATCATCGTCACCATGCCGTCGTGCTGACAAAACTCTCCCTCGACACTTTGCTAGATCAAGAGTTCGAGGGATGTCATCAAGCTGAACGTGTGCAGAACTCGGAGGTGTCATACGTTCGGTGCTTGATCGGTTGGATCGCAAAGACGTTCGATTACATCAACCGCGTTAAGCTAACGCTTCCACTTTCGGTCTATGAGGGTACGTGGACACACTCTCCCCTCTTGTGGCTATGCATCTCCTAGATAGATCTTGCGTGATTTTAGGAAAATATTTGAAATTGCATGCTACGTTCCCCAACAGTGGCATCATAGCCAGGTCTATGCGTAGATGATATGCACGAGTGGAACACAAAGAGTTGTGGGCGATCATAGTCATATTTCTTACCACCAACGTCTTATTTTGATTTGGCAGTATTGTTGGATGAAGCGGCCCGGACCAACATTACATGACCATGTTCATGAGACCGGTTCCACTGACAGACATGCAACTTGTTTTGCATAAAGGTGGCTGGTGGGTGTCTGTCTCTCCAACTTTAGTTGAATCGAATTTGACTACGACCAGTCCTTGTTGAAGGTTAAAACAGCAAACTTGACGAAACATCGTTGTGGTTTTGATGCATAGGTAAGAACGATTCTTACTAGAAGCCCGTAGCAGCCACGTAAAACTTGCAACAACAAAGTAGAGGACGTCTAACTTTTTTTTGCAGGGCATGTTGTGATATGATATGGTCAAGACATGATGTGATATATGTTATTGTATGAGATGATCATGTTTTGTAAAAAGTTATCGGCAACTGGCAGGATCCTTATAGTTGTCGCTTTATTTTATGAAATGCAATTGACATGTAATTGTTTTACTTTATCACTATGCATTAGCGATAGTTGTAGAAGCAATAGTAGGTGAGATGACAATGACGCTACGATGGAGATCAAGGTGTCAAGCCGGTGACGATGAAGATCATGACGGTGCTTTGGAGATAAAGATCAAAGGCACAAGATGATGACGGCCATATCATGTCACATATTTTGATTGCATGTGATGTTTCTATTTTATGCATCTTATTTTTCTTAGTACGGCGGTAGCATTATAAGATGACCCCTCACTAAAATTTCAAGGTATAAGTGTTTTCCCTGAGTATGCACCGTTGTGACAGTTCATCGTGCCGGGACACCACATGATGATTGGGTGTGATAAGCTCTACGTTCACATATAACGGGTGCAAGACAGTTTTGCACGTGCAGAATACTCGGGTTAAACTTGACGAGCCTAGCATGTACAGACATGGCCTCGGAACAATGAGACCAAATGATCGAATGTGAATCATATAGTAGATATGATCAACATAGAGATGTTCACCATTGAAAACTACTCCATCTCACGTGATGATCGGACATGGTTTAGTTGATATGGATCACGTGATCATTTAGAGGACTCGGGGAATGTCTATCTAAGTGGGAGTACTTAAGTAATATGATGAAATTGAACTTAAATTTATCATGAACTTAGTCCTGATAGTTTTTGCATATCTATGTTGTAGATCAATGGCCCGTGCTACCGTTCCCTTGAATTTTAGTGCGTTCTAGAGAAAGCTAAGTTGAAAGATGATGGTAGCAACTACACGGACTGGGTCCATAACTTGAGGATTATCCTCATTGCTGCACAGAAGAATTACGTCCTTGATGCACCGCTAGGTGCAAGGCCTGCTGCAGGAGCAACTGCTGACGTTTTGAACGTCTTGCAAGCTAAATCTGATGACTACTCGATAGTTCAATGTGCCATGCTTTACGGCTTAGAATCGGGACTTCAAAGACATTTTGAATGTCATGGAGCATATGAGATGTTCCAGGAGTTGAAGTTAATATTTCAAGCAAACGCCCGAGTTGAGAGATGTGAAGTCTCCAACAAGTTCTATAGCTTCAAGATGGAGGAGAACAATTCTGTCAGTGAACACATACTCAAAATTTCTGGGTACCATAACCACTTGACTCAGCTGGGAGTTAATCTTCCGGATGATAGTGTAATTGACAGAGTTCTTTAATCACTGCCACCAAGCTATAAAGGCTTCGTGATGAACTATAATATGCAAGGGGTGAACAAGACAATTCTCGAGCTCTTCGCAATGCTCAATGCTGCGGAGGTAGAAATCAAGAAGGAGCATCAAGTGTTGATGGTTAACAAGACCACTAGTTTCAAGAAAAAGGGCAAAGGAAAGAAGGGGAACTTCAAGAAGAATAGCAAGCAAGTTGCTGCTCCCGGGAAGAAGCCGGAGTCTGGACCTAAGCCTGAAAATGAGTGCTTCTACTACAAAGGGACTGGTCAACGGAAGCGGAACTGCTCCAAGTATTTGGTGGTTAAGAAGGATGGCAAGATGAACAAAGGTATATTTGATATACATGTTATTGATGTGTACCTTACTAATGCTCGTAGTAGTGCCTGGGTATTTGATACTAGTTCTGTTACTCATATTTGCAACTCGAAACAGGGGCTACGGATTAAACGAACATTGGCTAAGGATGAGGTGACGATGCGCGTCGAGAATGGTTCCAAGGTCGATGTGATCGCCGTCAGCACGCTACCTCTACATCTACCTTCGGGATTAGTTTTAGACCTGAATAATTGTTATTTGGTGCCAGCGTTGAGCATGAACATTATATCTGGATCTTGTTTTATGCGATATGGTTATTCATTTAAATCAGAGAATAATGGTTGTTCTATTTATATGAGTAATACCTTTTATGGTCATGCACCCTTGATGAGTGGTCTATTTTTCTTGAATCTCGATCATGGTGATACACATATTCATAATATTGATGCCAAAAGATGCAAAGTTAATAATGATAGTGCAACTTATTTGTGGCAGTGCCGTTTAGGTCATATTGGTGTAAAATGCATGAAGAAACTCCATGCCGATGGGCTTTTGGAATCACTTGATGCTTGCGAACCATGCCTCATGGGAAAGATGACTAAGACTCCGTTCTTCGGAACAATGGAGCAAGCCACTGACTTATTGGAAATAATACATACTGATGTATGCGGTCCGATGAGTGTTGAGGCTCGCGGCGGGTATCGTTATTTTCTGACCTTCACAGATGATTTGAGTAGATATGGGTATATCCCTACATAATGAAACACAAGTCTGAAACATTTGAAAAGTTCAAAGAATTTCAGAGTGAAGTGGAAAATCATCGTAACAAGAAAATAAAGTTTCTACGATTTGATCGTGGAGGCGAATATTTGAGTTACGAGTTTGGTCTTCATTTAAAACAATTTGGAATAGTTTCGTAATTCACGCCACCTGGAACACCAGAGAGTAATGGTGTGTCCGAACATCGTAACCGTACTTTATCAGATATGGTGCGACCTATGATGTCTCTTACCGATTTCCCACTATCGTTTTGGGGTTATGCATTAGAGACAGCTGCATTCACGTTAAATAGGGCACCATCTAAATCCGTTGTGATGACACCATATGAACTGTGGTTTGGCAAGAAATCTAAGCTGTCGTTTCTTAAACTTTGGGGTTGCGATGCTTATGTGGAAAAGCGTCAGCCTGATAAGCTCGAACCCAAATCGGAGAAATGCGTCTTCATAGGATACCCAAAAGAAACTATTGGGTACACCTTCTATTACAGATCCGAAGGCAAGATATTTGTTGCTAAGAATGGATCCTTTCTAGAGAAGGAGTTTCTCTCGAAAGAAGTGAGTGGGAGGAAAGTAGAACTTGATGAGGTAATTGTACCTTCTCTAGACCTGGGAAGTAGTTCATCACAAAAAACTGTTCCCGTGATGCCTACACCAATTAGTGAGGAAGCTAATGATGATGATCATGAAACTTCAGATCAAGTTACTACCGAACCTCGTAGGTCAATCAGAGTATGTTCCGCACCAGAGTGGTACGGTAATCCTGTTCTGGAAGTCATGTTACTAGACCATGACGAACCTACGGACTATGAGGAAGCGATGATTAGCCCAGATTCCGCGAAATGGCTTGAGGCCATGAAATCTGAGACGGGATCCATGTATGAGAACAAAGTATGGACTTTGGTTGACTTGCCCGATGATCGGCAAGCCATAGAGAATAAATGGATCTTCAAGAAGAAGATTGATGCTGATGGTAATGTTACTGTCTACAAAGCTCGAATTGTTGCAAAAGGTTTTCGACAAGTTCAAGGGGTTGACTACGATGAGACCTTCTCACCCATAGCGATGCTTAAGCCTGTTCGAATCATGTTAGCAATTACCGCATTTTATGATTATAAAATTTGGCAAATGTACATCAAAACTGCATTCCTTAATGGATTTCTTAAAGAAGAGTTGTATATGATGCAACCAGAAGGTTTTGTCGATCCTAAAGGTGCTAACAAATTGTGCAAGCTCCAGTGATCCATTTATGGACTGGTGCAAGCATCTCCGAGTTGGAATATACGCTTTGGTAGTGTGATCAAAGCATATGGTTTTATCTGAGACTTTCGGAGCTTTGTATTTACAAGAAAGTGAGTGGGAGCTCTGTAGCATTTCTAATATTATATGTGGATGACATATTGTTGATTGGAAATGATATAGAATTTCTGGATGGCATAAAAGGATACTTGAATAAGAATTTATCAATGAAAGACCTCGGTGAAGTTGCTTATATATTGGGCATCAAGATCTATAGAGATAGATCAAGACGCTTAATTGGACTTTCACAAAGCACATACCTTGACAAAGTTTTGAAGAAGTTCAAAATGGATCAAGCAAAGAAAGGGTTCTTGCCTATGTTACAAGGTGTGAAGTTGAGTAAGAGTCAATGCCCGACCACTTCAGGATCTACGTGTGGAGCGGAGTACATAGCAGCTTCGGAAGCAACAATTGAAGGAGTCTAGATGAAGGAGTTCATATCCGATCTAGGTGTAATACCTAGTGCATCGGGTCCAATGGAAATCTTTTGTGACAATAATGGAGCTATTGCCTTAGCGAAGGGATCCAGATTTCACAAGAGAACCAAACACATCAAGAGACGCTTCAACTCCATCCATGATCAAGTCAAGGAAGGAGACATAGATATTTGCAAAATACATACAGATCTGAATGTTGCAGACCCGTTGACTAAGCCTCTTCCATGAGCAAAACATGATCAGCACCAAGACTCCATGGGTGTTAGAATCATTACAATGTAATCTAGATTATTGACTATAGTGCAAGAGGGATACTGAAGGAAATATGCCCTAGAGGCAATAATAAAGTTGTTATTTATATTTCCTTACATCATGATAAATGTTTATTATTCATGCTGGAATTGTATTAACCGGAAACTTGATACATGTGTGAATACATAGACAAAACAAAGTGTCCCTAGTATGCCTCTACTTGACTAGCTCGTTAATCAAAGATGGTTAAGTTTCCTGACCATAGACATGTGTTGTCATTTGATGAACGGGGTCACATCATTAGGAGAATGATGTGATGGACAAGACCCATATGTTAGCTTAGCATAATGATCGTTAAATTTTATTGCTATTGCTTTCTTCATGACTTATACATATTCTTTTGACTATTAGATTATGCAACTCCCGAATACCGGAGGAACACCTTGTGTGCTATCAAACGTCACAACATAACTAGGTGATTATAAAGATGCTCTACAGGTTCTCCGAAGGTTTTTGTTGGGTTGGCATAGATCAAGATTAGGATTTGTCACTCCAAGTATCAGACAGGTATCTCTGGGCCCTCTCGGTAATGCACATCATGATAAGCCTTGCAAGCAATGTGACTAATCAGTTAGTTGCAGGATGATGCATTACGGAACGAGTAAAGAGACTTGCCGGTAACAAGATTGAACTAGGTATGAAGATACCGATGATTGAATCTCGGGCAAGTAACATACCAATGACAAAGGGAATGACGTATGTTGTCATTGCGGTTTGACTGATAAAGATCTTCGTAGAATATGTAGGGACCACTATGAACATCCAGGTTTTGATGTTGGTTATTGATCGGAGATGTGTCTAGATCATGTCTACATAGTTCTCGAACCCGTAGGGTCCGCACGCTTAACGTTCGATGACGATTTGTATTATGAGTTATATGTTTTGGTGACCGAAGATTGTTCAGAGTCCCGGATGAGATCACGGACATGACGAGGAGTCTCAAAATGGTCGATAGGTAAAGATTGATACATTGGATGATAGTATTCGGACACCAGAATGGTTTCGGAGTGTTTCATATATTTATCGGAGTACCGAGGGGTTACCGGAACCCCCCGGGGAAAGTAATGGGCCACAGGGGAGAGAGAGGGCAGCCCACAAGGGGTGGCGCGCCCCCCCATGGGGAGTCCGAATTGGACAAGGGGAGGGGGCGCGGCCCCCCTTTCCTTCTCCCTCTCCCTCTCCTTCCCCCTTTCCCCCTCTGAAGAAAGAAAGGGGGGCCAAATTGGACTAGGAGTCCAAGTGGGACTACTCCCACTTGGCGCGCTGGCTAGGCCGGCCTGCTCCCCTCTCGTCCTTTATATACGGGGCAGGGGCACCCCAAAGCACATCAATTGTTTCTTAGCCGTGTGCGGTGCCCCCCTCCACCGTTTACTCCTCCGGTCATATTGTCGTAGTGCTTAGGCAAAGCCCTGCGCGGATCACATCGCCATCACCGTCACCATGCCGTCGTGCTGACGAAACTCTCCCTCGACACTTTGCTGGATCAAAAGTTCGAGGGACGTCATCGAGCTGAACGTGTGCAGAACTCGGGGGTGTCATACACGTTCGATGCTTGATCGGTGTGATCGCGAATACGTTCGACTACATCAACCGCGTTAAGCTAACGCTTCCTCTTTCGGTCTACGAGGGTACGTGGACACACTCTCCCCCTCTCGTCGCTATGCATCTCCTAGATAGATCTTGCGTGATCGTAGGAATTTTTTTTGAAATTGCATGCTATGTTCCGCAACACTACAAGCCAAGATTATGATAGAAAACATATCAACTTTATTATAGACATTGCTTTGCTCACAAACTCAATTTGGTTGCTGTGGCCGTTGCTAAGACATTAATAATGAGCATCATTATCGGGTCGGTTATTTGGAAAAGAAATAAATCGCATATTCAATGAGGTAAATAATCAGTTGCTTCATTGTACGGTTGCTATCATTCCAAGTGATCTAGTCATTATGATGATCAGAAGCTAATGAAGTTGGCTATTATTATCCTAGTGACTTCACTGATGACCTTTTGGACCATCTTAAGCAGGATTTTTGCCTCTACATAGATAATATACACAATGATAAAATATTTGTTGGCTTAGACACTATTGATGACATGGCTAAATTAGTAGTATCTACAAATAAGCATCTTTCCTATCCTTCTGTTTAGCAACTCTTACATCTAGTACTAACTCTTACCATTGCCACTACAACAATTAAGATATGCTTCTCACCAATGGAATTTTTGAAAAGTGTTTGAGTTCCTCATATGCTTCGTGGAATAGGAGATGTTACACAATGTCCCTAATGAGATAGTTAAATGCTTCCACAGAAAAATCATCGTGGTATGAGACGGAAGGGGTAATGTATGCAAGCTTGTTTATTTATTTATCAACATTTAGAAAAAAATCCAAATTTTAACATGTATTTTTCTTATAGAATGCACACTAGATATTGTATTCAAGAATATTAGTAAGTCCATGTTGATATTTCTCAATTCATTGTGTCTTACCCCCATGATATTAGTACTTGTTCTACCCCATGATGTGGATGAAGTTCTAAAGTTGCATACTCTATGCTCGGGGGATGGTGATTTTATCATGTGGCATCGTGAAAAGAATGGTTTGTTCTCCGGACAAAGTGCATACAATTTGGCTTGACAACTTACAGATGATTATGGATAATAAAGTGGCAGAGGGAATGGGGATAGGATGCTTTGGAACGTCATTTGGATGGAGAATGTCCCTCAGAAAATTAGAATTTTTCCTGGTGTGCTGCGTCTAATAGCCTGACAGTCCTGGTATGTGTTCTATTTGTGGTATGGAAGATGAAAATGTTTTTCATGCCCTGGTGAGTTACTCTAATGCGAAGGCTCTTCGGTAGGCATAGACGGATGTTTGGAATATTCCATGGAAAGAGTTCTTCAATTTCTTGGGCCAGAATTTTGCTTATTTCGTTTGATCAATTGAGCTCTCTGGTGCGTGAGCAAATCATAAACATTTTTTGGAGAGTTTGGCACTTAAGAAATGATATTAGTTTGGGGAAGGGGAAGGAATTCGTTTCTGTCTATGCTAATTTTGTGGAATTTTGATGTGGGAAGCCTCCCCTTTGATTATATAAAGATCAATGTTGACATCAACTTTGTGGGGAGCATCAGTGTTGCAAGTGTGGACATGGTTGCAAGGAATTCTTCTGGCGATGTCCTTGTGTCTTCGACTCATGGGATTATATTGGACTGTGTACTAGTGTGGATGAAGCAAAACTAAAGGCATGTATCATTGGGCTATATGTTCGTATCTGATGCGGCTTGAAGCTACGTTGGTATTTCGCCAAAGAGGAAGGGATGATGCAGCACAACATCGGTAGGTATTTCCCTCAGATGAGACCAAGGTTATCGAACCAGTAGGAGAACCAAGCAACACAACATAAACATCACCTACACACAAATAACAACTTCTCACAACCCGACGTGTAAAAGGGGTTGTCAATCCCTATTGGGTAGCGGCGCCTCAAGATAGGCAAACGGACGTGAGATAAAATTGTAGTAGATTGATAGATAGAACGCAAAATAAAATAAATAAGAATAAAACATATCAAGGTATTTTTGTATTTTTGTTTTAATAGATCTGAAAATAAAAGCAAAGGAAAATAGATCGCAAAGGCAAATAATATGAGAAGGAGACCCGGGGGCCGTCGGTTTCACTAGTGGTTTCTCTCGAGAAAAATAGCAAACGGTGGGTGAACATACTGTTGGGCAATTGATAAAACTTCGAATAATTATGACGATGTCCAGGCAATGATCATTATATAGGCATCACGTCCAAGATTAGTAGACCGACTCCTGCGTCCATCTACTACTAGTACTCCACACATCAACCGCTATCCAGCATGCATCTAGTGTATTAAGTTCATGGAGAAATGGAGTAATGCAATAAGAACGATGACATGATGTAGACAAGATCTATCTATGTAGAGATAGACCCCATCGTTTTATCCTTAGTAGCAATGATACATACGTGGCGGTTCCCTTTCTGTCACTGGGATCAAGCACCGTAAGATCTAATCCACTACAAAGCACCTCTTTCCGTTGCAAGATAAATAGATCAAGTTGTCCAAACAAAACCCAAATATCGGAGAACAAATACGAGGCTATAAGAAATCATGCAAAAAAGAGATCAAAGGACCTCAAAAACTTTCA
Organism: Aegilops longissima; assembly: GCA_021605205.1. Taxonomy (NCBI): domain Eukaryota; kingdom Viridiplantae; phylum Streptophyta; class Magnoliopsida; order Poales; family Poaceae; genus Aegilops; species Aegilops longissima. Next base: position 496,768,369 of record CM038682.1, on the reverse strand, counting down.
TGGATATAAAAAGATAGATCTGATCATAAACTCAAAGTTCATCGATCCCAACAAACACACCGCAAAACAGTTACATTATATGGATCTCCAAGAGACCACTGTATTGAGAATTCAGCGAGAGAGAGGAAGCCATCTAGCTACTAACTACAGACCTGAAGGTCTACAAAGAACTACTCATGCATCATCGGAGAGGCACCAATGGAGGTGGTGAACCCCATCCGAGATGGTGTCTAGATTGGATCTGGTGGTTCTGGACTCTGCGGCGGCTGGATCAATATTTCATCGACTCCCCTATGGTTTCTGGAATATTGGGGTATTTATAGAGCAAAGAGGCGATCCGGGGGGCACCTGAGGTGGGCACAACCCACCAGGGCGCGCCTGGGCCTCCTGGCGTGCCCATTATGTTCCTTCTGGTCCAAAAAAAATCTCAGTAATGTTTCGTTGCATTTGAACTCCGTTTGGTATTGATTTCCTGCGATATGAAAAACATGCAGAAAACAGCAACTGGCACTTGGCACTATGTCAATAGATTAGTACCAAAAATGATATAAAATGACTATAAAAATGATTATAAAACATCCAAGATTGATAATATAATAGCACGGAACAATCAAAAATTATAGATACGTTGGAGACGTATCAACATCCCCAAGCTTAACTCCTACTCGTCCTCGAGTGGGTAAGTGATAAACGCAGAATTTTTGATGTGGAATGCTGCCTATCATGTCATATCATATTTATTTTCACTACTAGGAAAATGATTATAGGTAGACATTTAGCAGTAGTGTTGGTTAGAGACCCCACGCTACTGCTATTTAGAAGTAGCATCGGACAACACTAGCGTTGCAAGCGCACGTTAGCAGTAGTGCGGGATTTCCCGGCCAGCGCTGCTTTTGATGGGCCACACTCTCGGCCCCCAGTTGCAACTTTAGCTATAGCGCTGGGCCTCCTCCCGTTCGCTACCGCTAATCCCACCTCTGCTTCCTCTCCTACGCCGGCCTGCGCGCCCCTCCCCTCTCACTCACTCACACTCACACGCTCACACTCACAGATCGAATCCCTCAATCCCTCGATCCGGCCGTCGCCCCCGCATCCTACTCCGGCCGCCCACCCCTGCGCGGGCCCTCTTCCCCCGTCGGCCACCCTTCCCCATGCCGGCCCTCCTCCCTGCCGGCCGCCCCCCGCACCGGCCATCCTCCCCCGCCGGTCGCCCCCCAGCGTCGGCCCTCCTCCATCGAGAGGTACTCCTCCCTCCTTCCTCCTCCTCCCTCCCTCCCTAGTTATAGTTATTAGAGAGTAGTTATTTTGAATCCTATATAGTTGAAAAAATGTAGGTTCTTAGAATAATGTAGGTTATGATCATACCCTAGCTAGGACATATTAGGTATGAACCCTAGTTAATTCGTATGAACCGTAGGTTTTTAAATTTAGCTAGGTTTTAAAGTTAGGACAGAAATTTAGCTAGGTTTTTAATTAGGTGTAGTTAATAGAATTTAGGTGTTCTAGGTGTAGCTAACAGAATTTTAGGTGTTTTAGTTGTTTTAGGTGTAGTTAACATAATTTTAGGTGTTTTAGTTGTTTTAGGTGTAGTTAACAGAATTCTAGGTATTTTTTTTAGTTAAAGCAATTGATGTTATTTTTTTAGTTAAATCAATTTTCCTGTTATACGCAAATTTGCAGTGGACACGTCATATTTTGAACATGTCACATTGTAACATCCCAAATTTTCAATTTGACATGTTATACATAGGTCATCCATGCATATCATATTTTATTGCATTTCTCTTTTGCCATCCTCGAAATCCTAAGCAACTCAAGGACCCTCGGAGAGAGTTGGGGATTTTCCGATTTTCATATTTGAATTTTATCAAATAATGAAGACGAGGATTTTGGATTTCATTATTTTTTCTCCGGAAAATATTTCATGTTTAAAAATAAATGAGAGGAGATAATATGACTTCTCCAAAGAAAATAGTTGAAATATCGGAGGAAAAATGTTAAAATCATTATTTGGATTTTATTTTATTTATTTGGAATTTTATTTGCCTAGAGAAAATTTGCATATATTTAAAATTGCATTTTAAGGGCCAAGAAAAGTTCATCCTGTCCTAAATATTTTATTTAGGCAAAGAAAACTTGTTTTGGCATTTTAGATTTTATTTATTTTTCTAGGATTTTATAAGTTTCATGAACGTTTTAAAAAAAAATGAATCGCCTTGATCGGGCTAAAGGCTCACCGAGCAGCCGGCCCACCGAGCCACCGCCTCGCTTTGCCAGCGCCGCGTCGCTGCTGCCGGACTGGAGTCCGAGCGGACTCATCCTCCTCCCGCCGCCTTGCCCCCTCCTCCAAGCCACCACCCCCCTCTTTAAATAGCGCCCCCCCCTCTCTAGCCACCTGCTTGCCACCCACCCCGGACCCGAGCGAGCCCCGAGCCCGAGCCGTCGCCCGCCGCCGCCCTTGGCCGTCGCCGCCACCTCCCGCGCCGCCCGCCCCTCGCCCGAGTCGCCGAGCCGCCGCCGCCGCCCTCTAGCCGCCCAGCGGACGACCTCGCCGGAGGTAGCCCTCGTCGCCGTTTTTTTTTAAAAGAACCCTTCGGTTTTTTTAGAAAAACCCTGGCCCGTTTTTTTATATAGATCAGTTTTATTTTTCCTGTTTATTTATTTTGCGAGCGTTCGCTCGTTCGTACGTTTTTACGAACATATTCGTCGTTTAGTTTCTGCTAACGAATGTTCGTTCGTTTAGCCGATCGGCGTTTTCTTTTATCGGATTTATTCCGCGATTATTCCGATCGCGATTTCTGATCCGATGTTCGAATTAGTATAACTTTTCGCTCGTTTATCGGAATCAGGCGATTCAAGCGCCTGGAGTTTCATCTCGAAACCCTCTTTCCGAATAACCAACTCAAACCAGTTTTTGACTCTGTAAAATTTGACCCTAGTTCAAATTAGTAAACGGATCTTGTTTCTCTCGCCGTTTGAATTTCGTTGCTCCGTTTGGTTTGATTCTTTTTGCAAACCGGAGTTCTTAAGTTGAACTCTCCGGTCAATCTATTTCAGTTGAAGTTTCGTTTGTGCATCTTTTCTTGTTGCTTATGTATGTATTGTTTGCTTGCGATAGAATTCCCGGAGTGCGAAGCGTGTTACCACGAGTCTCTAGGATTCACGGATCGTCAGCAAGGCAAGTAACACTTTGATCATACCCTTTTCCTACCCAGTTTTTATGCATTAGCTCAACCCTCAAACATTGCATGGTTAGGATGTCATTAAATTGTGGGTTGGGAAGTAGATGATGAGGTAGGAACCTATTGCCCTGTTACTATCAAACCCTTGGGAGTTACTTCTACGTTATGCTTATATTGCTATGCTATGCTCAGAGCGTGGTTTGGGTTTGAGAGATATTCACGACAGATGTGAGATTGTTAATTAATGGTTTACTTTAAGGTGGCAACTTAAATACACATCTGGGTGGATTGAGGCACACTGGGAACCCAAGTGTTGCCTGTATTTTTGAAATCCGGGGTACCCGTGTGATCTTCCTATGGACCGCCACCAGGGCTCAAAGGAACTGAGATTATTCATGCTAGAAACTTCCGTGTGCAGCCACAAGCTATTATGTGCTCTAGCATAGTTGAGTAAGCTACGTGAAGCTCTCGAAGAGGTAGATCAGCGGGTAGTGGGTTTTATAGGTTTGGTATGATCTATCCGGAGTAGAGAGTTAATGTTTCTGAAAGACTGTGTCTCGGTCATCCGTTTCTCAAACACCATGTAGTGCGAGAAATCAACAGAGGCGATCGAGTCTTGTGAGGAAAAGTCATAAACCTCTGCAGAGTGTACAATCTAATCATGGTTAGCCGTGTCCCGGTTATGAACAATTCGAGTATCTAGTACTTGAGTATTCACATGTATCTCATCACTCTAAATTAATCTGTTGGGTTGTTAATTATTTTAATTGGGATTGAGTTGGGGTTATACCTTCTCAATGATGTTTCAACCACCATGATAGTTAAAGTAAAACTTATTCCTTTGAAGTAGGGAAAATTGGCTTTTCATAAAAGCTCAGAATCAGAGAGCTTTCCACCAGCCAAACATGCATGTAGTGTTATCATTATTCCGTTGTTGCTCTCTCATGTTACATTGCCAACATATTCCATGTGCTGACCCGTTTTCGGGCTGCAACGTATTATGTTGCAGACTTTTCAGACGAGGAGTAAGGTTCGATAGGTCGTTGTCATGCAGCTCAGTTATGCCGTTGGAGTTGATGGACTCACTTTATCTTCCAAACCTTCCGCTGTTATCGCATTAGATGGCCTTAAGCCATATTATTGTAATAAGTTCTCTTTTGAGACATTCGATGTAATAAGTGTGTGATTGCTACTCTGTTATAAATCCTTCGAGTACTGTGTGTGTCAGCATTACCGATCCAGGGATGACATGGAAGCACAGAGACTTGACCATCTGAGCTCGGGTCGCTACAAGATGGTATCAGAGCACACGCTGAGTGTAGGACACAACCACTAAGATAAAACCATAGATCACTCCTCTCTACTCATTTCTGACCCCTCTCCTTTTTTCCACTCTTTAGGATGACGGAGATGAAGTATAAGTTTGCACAACCGGATGAAGACACACCTTTTGGACGCAACTTGAAGGAAGTCACTAGGTACCTGAATATCGGAATACCAAGCTTCACCGGGACATACAACGCCACCTTACCAGAAGAAGAATGCTGGAAGATTCAAGCTCTAGTTCCCGGAAGGACGTTTGCGCCAAGCACGGAGCCCATAATGTGTGTTTTCAATGCACCAACATGGAGTTTGGGAAAGAGTATGGTAGCTCACATTACCATGGGACGCATTGGAGAAGTCTACAATAAGGAGCTTAAATACACCATATACCAAATATGTGGGCGCCGAGACGAGCAATGGGAAGTAATCAGCACCAAGAAGGATAGATCCATTGCAGCTTACATCCAGGAGCTAAACCAGCACATTCGACGTCAAGAGAACCAGATGTGCGCAGACATGATGGATTTGAAGAAGGCGAAAACTAGGATCATCGAACTGGAGGAAGAACTCAAGTCTACACGCGATGGATATGAGGAAGAAATCAAGACCCTACTGGAAAAGAATGACGACCTAGTCAAGAAGATCGGAGTCTTTATGGGAGGACCAGCACCTAAGGAAGAGGAGCAAGAAGAGGAAGAAGATCCCACTTGTCCGGACAACTACATCATCATCGACGACACCGACTCGGATCCAAGTGATGATGAATATGAAGACGAAGCTGGAGCAGACATCATGGAGTCTTCCACCAATCAAAATTTCTAGATGACCACCATATAATAGTAGTATTTCCCCCATGTAACTAGTAGTAGCTGAGCACTTATGCGATAGTCCTAGACCGTTTTGTATGCCCTTGCTTGATTGAATGAATATATGTGTGTTTGCCTCATGTGCATATGGGTAGTGTTTTCTCGCTAGACCTCTTTCTATTCTAATCTCTTCCATCTAAACCTTCAGATGCCTCCGAGACGTGACCCCAGTTTTGTTTTCCCACCGGAGCTCACCCAGTTGATCCAACAGCAGAATGCCTTGATGCAATTGCTAGTTCAGAACCAGGGCAATGCCAACAATAACAACAACCCGCCGCCAGTGGACAATTTAGCCCGTTTTCTGAGGTTACAACCGCCGGTGTTTTCCAGTAGCACCGAGCCAATAGTTGCAGATGATTGGCTATGCCGTATTGGAAGGGAGTTAACCACCGCAGGATGCACAGATGCTGAAAGAGTGTGCTTTGCCGCACATCAATTGGATGGACCAGCAGCCGCATGGTGGGAGAATTACACGGCTACTTTTCCTATAGCCAATGTCACTTGGGACCAGTTCAACAAGCTTTCATACGCCCATGTTTCAACTGGAGCCATGCATATAAAGAAGCGTGAGTTCCGCAACTTACGCCAGGGGAACCGTACCGTGGCCCAGTACGTGGATGAGTTTAGCAAGTTATCACGCTATGCCCCTAATGATGTGGCCACCGATGCCGCGAAGCAAGAGAAGTTTATGGAAGGGCTGAATGATGAGATGAGTATGCAGTTGATGGTGGCAACTTTCAACAACTACCAGGAGTTGGTAGATAAGGCGCTAATGATTGAAGGAAAGCAGCAGCAACTCGAGACTCGTAAGAGGAAGTATGGATAAGGGAAGTATAACTCAGGAGCTCACCAGAAGCCTCGCTTAACCCCGAACTCGGGAGGACTTGTTCATAACCATGGAGGACATAACCATACTGGAGGAGGATCGCATAATCAAACTGGTGCGAAGAATGGGAATGGGAATGGAGTCAACAAGAATCAGAATCGCTCTAGCCCAGCTACACCCGCCAAGAGGGACTTAAGCCAAGTTATTTGCTTTAAGTGCGGGAGGATAGGGCACTATGCCAATGACTGCCCTGAAGGAAAGAATGGAAACGGAAATGGAAGCGCTGGGAAGAAGCCCAATCCATTCAACAAAGGACAAGTGAACCACGTTAACGTGGAGGAAGTTGAAGAGCAGCGGACTTGGTAATAGGTAAGTTTTGGTTCAGTCATTTACCGCTATTGTTCTTTTCGATCTTGGTGCATCGCATTCATACATATCAAGGGGATTTGTGGATAAGTTTAAGTTACCAACCTGCACCCTTAGGACCCTCTTTTAGTGAGCTCTTTGGAGCAGAGTACATGGCTAGCAGATGGTGCACCCAGATACCCCTAATCATTGGCACGCATGTTTTTCCGCCTGACCTAATTATCTTGGAGTCGCAAGGATTGGATGTGATATTAGGTATGGACTGGATGTCAAGGTATGGAGGAAGTATTGACTGTGCTAGCAAGTCAATTTATCTTACCACCCTAGAGGGAAAAAGGATTAAGTATGTATCTAGGCATGTGCCTAGGAGGAGCCAAGTGAATGCCCTCACGGGAGTTGTACAGGAGGAAGTACCTGTAGTAAAGGATTATCCAGATGTTTTTCCAGAAGAGTTACCAGGCATGCCCCCGGATCGAGACATCGAGTTTCTGATAGAACTAATGCCAGGTACAGGGCCAATATCAAAGAGACCCTACCGGATGCCCGCAAATGATCTGGAGGAAATTAAGAAGCAGATCAAGGAGCTATTGGAGAAAGGTTACATTCGTAGAAGTTCATCACCTTGGGGAGCCCCAGTACTTTTGGTTGAGAAGAAAGATAAATCCCTAAGGATGGTTGTTGATTACCGAGCTCTGAATGAAGTAACGATAAAGAACAAGTATCCCTTACCGATGATTAATGATCTGTTTGATCAGTTACAAGGAGCTAAGGTGTTTTTGAAGGTTGATCTAAGATTAGGATACCATCAGTTGAAGATCCGAGAGAAGGATATACCAAAGACAGCATTCACCACACAGTATGGATTATATGAGTATACGGTCATGTCATTTGGACTGACTAACGCCCCTACCTATTTCATGAGTATGATGAACAAAGTGTTCATGGAGTATTTGGACAAGTTTGTTGTGGTGTTTATTGACGATATTATGGTTTACTCAAAGAACGAGGAGGAGCACGCAGAACACCTACGTTTGGTTCTCGAGAAACTCAGGGAACACCAGTTATACGCCAAATTCAGCAAGTGCGAGTTTTGGTTGAAGGAAGTTGGATTTCTTGGGAATGTTATATCAGGAGAGGGTATAGCGGTAGATCCGGTAAAATTCAGTCGATCCTTCGAATGGTTGGCACCCACTTGATCGGTGAGATTCGCAGATTTCCTTGGACTGGCAGGATATTACTGGAGATTCATTGAGAATTTTTCCAAGATTGCTAAGCCAATGACAGAATTGCTAAATAAGGATACTAAGTTCAAATGGACAGAGGATTGCGAGACAAGCTTTCAAGAGTTGAAGAAACGGTTGACTACAGCCCCAGTGCTGACCTTGCCAGATATACATAAGGAGTTTCAAGTGTATTGTGACGCCTCTCGCTTGGGACTTGGATGTGTTCTTATGCAGGACGGAAAAGTTGTTTCGTATGCCTCACGACAACTGAAGCCACATGAGTTGAACTATGCCACGCATGATTTGGAGTTAGCAGCTGTAGTGCATGCGTTAAAGACCTGGAGACATTATCTCATTGGAAACCGTTGTGATGTGTACACGGATCATAAAAGTTTGAAGTACATTTTCACACAGAAGGAGTTGAACCTCAGACAGAGGAGATGGCTGGAGCTTATAAAGGATTACGATATGAAGCTACACTATCATCCAGGAAAGGCCAACGTCGTAGCAGATGCTTTGAGTCGAAAGAGTTTTGCCAATATCCTTGAAAGTAGAGGACTGCCAAAGGAGTTAGCAGAGAATATTATGGAACTTCAGTTGGAGATTGTTCCAAGAGGTTTTCTTGCAACAATGGAGGTTCAGTCGACATTGTTAGACAAGATTCGAGAAGCTCAGAAGGAGGATAAAGATATTGCTGAGATAAAAGAAAAGATGGGCAAAGGAAAAGCCAAAGGTTTTCGCGAGGATGAGCACGATACCTTGTGGTTTGAGGACTGGATTTATGTGCCCAACAATTCGGAGATCAGGAAGTTAATACTTCAAGAGGCCCATGACTCACCATACTCGATTCACCCAGGAAACACCAAGATGTATTTGGACTTGAAGGAACGTTTCTGGTGGACTAGTATGAAGAAGGATATTGCCGAGTATGTAGCCGTTTGCGATGTATGTCAGAGAGTGAAGGCAGAACATCAAAAGCCAGCAGGACTGTTGCAGCCTATGCCAATACCCGAATGGAAGTGGGACAAACTTGGCATGGACTTTATTACCGGATTACCCAGAACCAAGGCAGGTTATGATTCAATATGGGTAGTTGTGGATCGTTTGACCAAAGTAGCTCACTTCATCCCAGTGAAAACAACCTATACAAGTGCCAAGTTGGCCAAGTTATATATGACCAGGATCATTATGTTTGCACGGAGTTCCGAGGAGCATCAGACGATAGAGGAACACAGTTTACTTCAAAGTTTTGGCATCGGCTACACGGACTTTGGGTACCAGATTGGAGTTTAGTACCGCGTTCCACCCACAGACGGATGGACAGACAGAGAGAGTTAACCAGATTCTGGAGGACATGTTGAGAGCCTGTGCGCTAGATTATGGATCTAGTTGGGATGACAATTTGCCATACGCAGAGTTCTCGTACAACAACAGCTACCAGGCCAGTTTGAAGATGGCACCGTTCGAAGCTCTGTATGGACGCAGATGTAGAACACCATTGATGTGGGATGAGGTTGGAGACCGTCAGTTGTTTGGACCAGATTTGATCAAGGACTCAGAGGAGAAGATTAAATTGATCAGACACAGACTAAAGATTGCTCAGTCTAGACAGAAGAGTTACACAGATTCAAAACGCAAGGAAGTAACCTACGAAATTGGAGACAGAGCTTATCTGCGAGTATCACCCCTGAGGGGAGTGAAACGTTTTGGAGTAAACGGAAAGTTAGCCCCAAGATTTGTAGGACCGTATCGTGTTTTGGAACGGATGGGAGAAGTTGCCTATAAGCTGGAGTTACCTGAAGGATTGTCAGGAGTTCACGATGTGTTTCACGATCACAGTGAAGAAGTGCCACGCTGAGATGGCCGATATACCGTTAAAGGATACAAAGGCCCCTAGAGGCGTATCTGCTTGGATAGTAATTTGACTTATGAGGAGAAGCCAGTAAAGATTCTTGATTTCGACAGCCGAGTCACCCGCAGCAAAGTTATCAAGTTTTGCAAAGTTCAATGGAGCCACCATACAGAGGAGGAAGCCACCTGGGAACGAGAAGATGATATTCGCAAGGACCATCCGCACCTATTTTCTAGCCAACCCGAATCTCGAGGGCGAGATTCATCTTAAGGGGGGTAGGTTTGTAACATCCCAAATTTTCAATTTGGCAAGTTATACATAGGTCATCCATGCATATCATATTTTATTGCATTTCTCTTTTGCCATCCTCGAAATCCTAAGCAACTCAAGGACCCTCGGAGAGAGTTGGGGATTTTTCGATTTTCATATTTGAATTTTATCAAATAATGAAGACGAGGATTTTGGATTTTATTATTTTTCTCTCCGGAAAATATTTCATGTTTAAAAATAAATGAGAGGAGATAATATGACTTCTCCAAAGAAAATAATTGAAATATCGAAGGAAAAATGTTAAAATCATTTTTTGGATTTTATTTTATTTATTTGGAATTTTATTTGCCTAGAGAAAAATTTGCATATATTTAAAAATTGCATTTTAAGGGCCAAGAAAAGTTCATCTTGTCCTAAATATTTTATTTAGGCAAAGAAAACTTGCTTTGGCATTTTTAGATTTTTATTTATTTTTCTAGGATTTTAGAAGTTTCATGAACGCTTTAAAAAAATGAACTGCTACCGACGGGCCAAAGGTCGAGCCGAGCAGGCCGGCCCAGCCGAGCCACCGCCTCCGCTTTGCCAGCGCCCGCCGCCCATGGCCGGACTGAGTCCGAGCCGGACTCCTCCTCCTCCCCGCCGCCTTGCCCCCTCCTCCAAGCCACCGCCCCCCCCTCTTTAAATAGCGCCGCCCCCCCTCTCTAGCCACCGCCGCCCACCCCGGACCCGGAGCCGAGCCCCGAGCCCGAGCCGTCGCCGCCGCCGCCCTTGGCCGTCGCCGCCGCCTCCCGCGCCGCCCGCCCCTCGCCGAAGTCGCCGAGCCGCCGCCGCCTCTAGCCGCCCCGCCGGACGACCTCGCCGGAGGTAGCCCTCGTCGCCGTTTTTTTTAAAAGAACCCTTCGGTTTTTTTATATAGATCGGTTTTATTTTTCCTATTTATTTATTTTGCGGCGTCATTGCTCAGATGCGTTTTACAAACATATTCGTCGTTTAGTTTCTGCTAACGAACGTTCGTTCGTTTAGCCGTTCGTCGTTTTCTTTTATCGGATTTATTCCGCGATTATTCCGATCATGATTTCTGATCCGATGTTCGAATTAGTATAACTTTTCGCTCGTTTATCGGAATCAGGCGATTCAAGCGCCTGGAGTTTCATCTTGAAACCCTCTTTCTGAATAACCAACTCAAACCAGTTTTTGACTCTGTAAAATTTGACACTAGTTCAAATTAGTAAACGGATCTTGTTTCTCTCGCCGTTTGAATTTCGTTGCTCCGTTTGGTTTGATTCTTTTTGCAAACCGGAGTTCTTAAGTTGAACTCTCCGGTCAATCTCTTTCAGTTGAAGTTTCATTTGTGCATCTTTGCTTGTTGCTTATGTATGTATTGTTTGCTTGCGATAGAATTCCCGGAGTGCGAAGCGTGTTACCACGAGTCTCTAGGATTCACGGATCGTCAGCAAGGCAAGTAACACTTTGATCATACCCTTTTCCTACCCAGTTTTTATGCATTAGCTCAACCCTCAAACATTGCATGGTTAGGATATCATTAAATTGTGGGTTGGGAAGTAGATGATGAGGTAGGAACCTATTGCCCTGTTACTATCAAACCCTTGGGAGTTACTTCTACGTTATGCTTATATTGCTATGCTATGCTCGTAGACGTGGTTTGGGTTTGAGAGATATTCACGACAGATGTGAGATTGTTAACTAATGGTTTACTTTAAGGTGGCAACTTAAATACACATCTGGTGGATTGAGGCACCTGGGGAACCCAGTGTTGCCTGTATTTTTTTGGAAATCCCGGGGTACCCGTGTGATCTTCCTATGGACCGCCACCCAGGCTCAAAGGGAACTAAGATTATCCATGCTAGAAACTTCCATGTGCAGCCACAAGCTATTATGGGCTCTAGCATAGTTGAGTAAGCTACGTGAAGCTCTCGAAGAGGTAGATCAGCAAGTAGTGGGTTTTATAGGTTTGGTATGATCTATCCGGAGTAGAGAGTTAATGTTTCTGAAAGACTGTGTCTCGGTCATCCGTTTCTCAAACACCATGTAGTGCGAGAAATCAACGGAGGCGATCGAGTCTTGTGGGGAAAAGTCATAAACCTCTGCAGAGTGTACAATCTAATCATGGTTAGCCGTGTCCCCGGTTATGGACAATTCTGAGTATCTAGTACTTGAGTATTCACATGGATCTCATCACTCTAAATTAATACTGTTGGGTTGTTAATTATTTTAATTGGGATTGAGTTGGGGTTATACCTTCTCAATGATGTTTCAACCACCATGATAGTTAAAGTAAAACTTATTCCTTTGAAGTAGGGAAAATTGGCTTTTCGCAAAAACTGTAACCGTAGAGCTTTCCACCAGCCAAACATGCATGTAGTGTTATCATTATTCCGTTGTTGCTCTTTCATGTTACATTGCTAGCATATTCCATGTGCTGACCCGTTTTCGGGCTGCAACGTATTATGTTGCAGACTTTTCAGACGAGGAGTAAGGTTCGATAGGTCGTTGCCGGGCAGCTCAGTTATGCCGTTGGAGTTGATGGACTCACTTTATCTTCCAAGCCTTCCGCTGTTATCGCATTAGATGGCCTTAAGCCATATTATTGTAAGAAGTTCTCTTTTAAGACATTCAATGTAATAAGTGTGTGATTGCTACTCTGTTATAAATCCTTCGAGTACCGTGTGTGTCAGCATTACCGATCCAGGGATGACACGGAAGCACAGAGACTTGACCATCCGAGGTCGGGTCGCTACACACATTTTGGACATGTCATATTTTTTCGAGTGGCCTATGTTTTGCCAGAAATGTCGATTCGTTTACGTTCTGGCAAATTTCAGGCGCTCGATATGTCCTGCTTTTAGTAAAGGTCATGCCGAATTTTGCTAAGTGTTTATTAATTATATTTCATAATTTAGCATTTTGTTCTCAACGTCGACGATGCCTATCCCGCATCCTCATCGTCGACTCGGCGGAGGACTCCTGCTTGAGCCGAGGGCCATGTCCGGGACTGGGCTCCGCCGGGCTGGTACTGGGTTGTGCTACCTTCTGGTGAGCGCAGCTTAGTGAGGAGCCAGCCCGTCGTCGACCCGAAACTTCTTTGGTGGCGGTCACGTGGGCTTGCATCGGTGCAGAGGCTTGAGTCCCCCGCGCAAGTGGTACAGCACCGTGTCACGGAGGAGGACGCGCACGTCCAGCGCTACATGGTTCCGTTGGCGGACGGCAGGTTCTCCAATACCTGGCAGATTCTTGGGGGATCTACCGGAGCTATGATCCTGTGATGGTTCCTTCTCTTTGGGTGTCCACCGCGGCCCACTGAACCTAGAGGAGCTATTATTCGAGATGTATTATTGATATTATATGATGATCTTTGCTACAAAGTACTATATATGTATTCGATGATGGATTATTAATTACCTCTTAGTTATTTGCTTATTGAATGCAAAAGATGAGCGCGGTTTGTGCTACAAACTACTATATATGTATTCGATGATGGATTATATGATGATCTTTGCTACAAACTAGGTTCGATGATGATCTTTGCTACAAACTACTACAAACTACAAATTTTAGGTGTTTTAGTTGTTATATGATGATCTTTGCTACAAACTAGGTTCGATGATGTTAATTGCTACAAACTACAAATTTTAGGTGTTTTAGTTGTTATATGATGATCTTTGCTACAAACTACTATATATGTATTCAATGATGGATTATTAATTACCTCTTAGGAAATGTCTAACGACGAAAGGGAATTCGCTATGTGCGAGTACTGTGAAGATGAGCGCTGTCTGTGCGACAAGCCTCACCTGGTAGAAGGTCGGTGCTTCAGCATCAAGCTCCAAGAGACCTTCGATGTTGAAACGGTATGCAACAACGACAAGTGTTTTTTGTTATTTTTTGCACGACTTCTCTACTTCTTCAACGTGTAATTTCCGTCTTCTACAATTCGACTAGCTTATCCCATGCCATGCAAGACACTATGTCTTGGAGAAGATGGGTTTTGAAGATCATGAAAGCATGGAGACAAAGATAATTCAACGAAGGACCCATCATGGTTATGATTTTTCTGTAAATCTATACAATTCTGTGAACTCATCCAATTTTGGTTGCCTGAATTGGGAAGCCCTTTGTAAGGCGTATGATTTTCAGGAGGGTATGTTTCTCACCTTCGATCTTGGTGATCCTGACATTGATGAAAAGAATATGACCATTTGGGTCCTTGTTGACACGCTTCCAGTTCTACCGCTGTGTGAGTTTCTCAAACATATTTATTAAGTAATTTATATTGTTTATTTCAAAATATTTGACAGCTTATTTCCATTGACAGCTTATTTTCATTCTTCAGAAAATGTACGGAAAATGGTAGACAGAACCTACTACTACAATGATGAAGCACAATTAATTTATAAGGAGAAAGATGGTCGTATCACATTTTTTACTGATCTTGAGAATTACAATAGCTATTATCAAACTCCTCCACATTATGGTCAATACGTGTCACTAGTGCACGTGTTGAACTACGGTAACATCAATGGAGATAGCATGGTAAGATTTTCTACTATTACGACATTCGTGCATCTTTTGCATAAATTCTTGTAAAACTAAACTAATTGCTAACTACAAAGTTATTACTATGTTTTGGAATAGAAAATCCCAATGGATTGTGTGCCTCGTCTGATGTTGCCGAGAGGTCGCGTTGATGTTATGAGCTTATGGCCACCACGGCCAGGTCAGCCGCAGTATCCACATCACTCCTGTCCATACCGGATTTCTAAAAGCGAGGAAGCCATGATAATAAATGATCTCAAAAAATGTTTCGACCATCGTAGAGAGCTACTTGGAAGCAACATTGTGCGTAGGCCAAGACTTGGAGACAAGGATGATCTCCGTTCTTTATTATGGAGAGTCAATTTTCCTTAATGGAGAGTCAATGCCTATCTTGTTTTATGATATTTTACCTAAGAGAGGGTATAGTAGGTCCTATGAGAGGAGTAGGTCGTAGCTAGAATGTGTTATTATGTGCTACAATGTGTTAGAGTTGATGATGATGAGGAGGAGTTGTGATTATGACTAGTGACCAACTTCTTATATGATGTCTCATTGACGAACATTGTTTGGTGGTGATGACAAGTGGTAATGAATATGCTATTTAAATAGACTAGTTCATGATGAGTTGTTATTGTATAAAAGATATATCTGTTTAAACATGTACAGCGCCAAAATGCAAAAAAATGACATAAATTTTAGCAGTGGCGCGGGCCAAAATATTACCAGCAGCGCTCATTTACCAATAGCGCTTTCCAGTGCCGCGCTAGTAGTATCTGAACTTACTAGTAGCGCTGGCCTAAACAAGCGCTACTGCTACAAAATAGCTGTAGCGCCGTAGCAGTAGCGCTGGCACCCGCGCTACTGGTAGCTCAAAAACCAGCGCTACTGGTAAGGTTTCCCCTAGTAGTGTTTCTTTATAGCATGGAAATTTGGACTTTTATATTGTTTGAATCAATAGTATAGTTTTGACATGATAATTTAAATACTCAAGCATATCGACAAGCAACCATGTCTTTCAAAATATCAACGCTAAAATAAGTTATCCCTAGCCCATTATGCTCAATCATTGATCCATTCATGAAACACACTCGCATATTAGCTACACCCAATACTCAAGTACGATCATATTGCCTCCTATTTGGTGCTTTATAAGAGAAGACGGAGACTCAAATTTAAAAAGAAAAATTGCATAAAGTAAAAGAAAGTCCCTTCGCGGAGGGAAGTAGGGATTTGTAGAGGTGCCAGAGCTCAAAGCGAAAAATTGAGAGATAAAAACAATTTGGGAGGTGTATCCTTCCCACCAACGAAAACGACTTAGAGTTCCCAACACTTTCCATGCTAGATATATCATAGGCGGTTCCCAAACAGAAAATAAAGTTTATTCCTTTTTCAACCATACTTTCACTTTCCATGGCTAGTCATATCCACGGTTGCCTTCCGAAGCAACACTTTCCAAGGCATTTATTATTTGATAACATAAAGTAATTTCATTTTTTCATTTCGGGACTGGGCATCCCTAATAACTTTGCCTTACTGTCGTGCAACGATAAGTGAATAAACACTCATCATGGGAATAACACATCTAGCATGGAAAAAATTAGCCACCCCTCACCGCTCCGCAAGCGAAACAAACACACAAAAGAGAAGTTTATTTTGAAAATTAGAGATGACACATACAAATTTGCTTAGAACAGAAAAAGAACACCGCATATAGGTAGATATAATGGACTCATGTGGCAAAACTGGTTTAAGGGTTTTTGGATGCAGAAGTAGAGATCATACTTAGTGCAAAATGAAGGCTAGCAGAAGATTGAGAAGCGACCAACCAAGAAACGAATAATCTCATAGGCGAGCATTAAGCATAATTAACACCGAATAATGCACCACAAGTAGGACATAATTTCATTTCATAACTATTGACTTTTGTGCTTGCATAGGGAATCACAAACCTTAACACCAATATTCTTACTAAATCATAATTACTCATCAACATAACTCATGTATCACATCATCATATCTCAAAACTATTACTAAGAATCAAATTTATTTTGTACAATTCATGAAAGTTTTTATTATATCCTTCTTGGATATCTATCCCTTTGGGACAAATTTTCATATGTTGCTTTTGATAAGCTCAAACAAATATAAGTGAAGATCGTGACCATAATTTTTCTTTCTCTCAAATTAATTTAAGTGAAGCAAGAGAGAATTTCTTGAAATTTTTACTAACTCTCAAATAAATCTAAGTGAAGGAAGAGACCATTTCTTCAAAAATACTAAAGCACACCGTGCTCAAAAAGATATAAGTGAAGCACTAGAGCAAGTCCATAGCTCATAAAAAAATTAAGTGAAGCATAGAGAGCAATTCGAACAAGTCATGACATAATTTTGGCTCTCTCAAATAGGTGTGTCCAGCAAGGAATCAAGACTTAAAAGACAAAATAAAAAAGGCAAAGACTCATATCATACAAGACGCTCCAAGAAAAACACATAGTATGTGACGAATAAAAATATAGCTTCAAGTAAAATACCGATGGTCGTTAGAAGAAAGAGGGGATGCCACTCGGGGCATCCCCAAGCTTAGTTGTTTGCTCCTTTTTGGATAATAGCTTGGGATGCCGGGGCATCCCCAAGCTTAGGCTCTTCTTCTCCTTATTCCTTCATCCATCGTAAGATAACCCAAAACGTGAAAACTTCAATCACACAAAACTCGACAAAACCTTCGTGAGATCCGTTAGTAAAAGAAAGCAAATCACTACTATAAGTACTGTACCAAACCAATTCATATTTTGTTTTTTGCATTATATCTACTGTATTCCAACTATTCTATGGCAAAAACTCATCAAAGAAAACCATAGAGCCATCAAAATAAGCACACAACGCAAAGGAAAAAGAATCTGTCAAAACAGAACAGTCTGTAGCAATCTGACTATTTCGAAAACTTCTGGAACTCCAAAAATTCTGAAAAATTATGATGACCTCACAAATTCGTATATTAATCTACTTCAAAAAGAATTGGAATTTTATCATGCTTTGGTAAAAAATAAGAAATGTTTTCGTGAGAGCAAAAGTTTCTGTTTTTCAGCAAGATCAAACAACTATCACCCAAGAAGATCCTAAAGGCTTTACTTGGCACAAACACTAATTAGAACAAAAAAAACACAATCAGAACCGTAGCATAATTGTGCAAACACTCAAGAACATAAAGAAAAAGCAAAAATAAATTTTATTCATTGGGTTTCCTCCCAACAAGCGCTATTGTTTTACGCCCTTAGCTAGCCATAAAGCAAGGATCTAAGTTTTGTCATCGTTCTTCTTAAATTTTTTAGAGGTGTTTTCATCATGGGGTTTTGTAAACACAACATAAAACATATTATCCATAGAAACCTTAGCATTCCTCAGTTGGTTTTCATCATACCCCCTTTGATTTCCCTCAACAATCCAAGAGTGATGTTGATTGACATTATTGAAAACTTGTTGAATTATATCTAAAATGGGGGCTTCTTTTTTAAGATTCTCATCAAAGATTTTATTATCCCCAAGCAAATGCCTCAACGCATAATCACTGTTGTAAAAAATTTCATCTATCACAGGTTTTTCACGATTCATACCATAAAAATCAAAGATTTCCCTAGCTTCCCATATTATGTAGTCAAACTCATTCATAAGAACGAGAGTGGCCAACTTTTTAGCCTTAGGATTCGTTATAACGGGGAGCTCAAAAAACAATCTTTGCAAAGTAGGATGAGTACGGATAAATTTTCTTTCAAGTTTCAGAGCTAGCGCTGAAATAGCATCCGCATAAGATCTAGTAGTCTTAAGTATAGGAGCATCATCAAGACTCAAATTTCCAACACAATTGAAATATTCTTGGATACATTCTTTTCCCATAACATTCGCATGCCCCAAGATAAAAGTTTTAGCATCTAGATTACCCGTACGTCCAATCTTAGGAGTAAGGCCATCATCTGTTGGTGCCATGTTGGAGATTTGTGATTAGGAACCTGGTATATGTTGAAGATCTTCCCGGCAACGGCGCCAGAAATTCCTTTTGATGCTGCTTGAAGCTACGTCGGTATTTCCCCAAAGAGGAAGGGATGATGCGGCACATCAGCGGTAGGTATTACCCTCAGATGAGACCAAGGTTATCGAACCAGTAGGAGAACCAAGCAACGCAACGTAAACAACACCTGCACACAAATAACAACTTCTCGCAACCCGACGTGTAAAAGGGGTTGTCAATCCCTTTCGGGTAGCGGCGCCTCAAGATAGGCAAACGGACGTGAGATAAAATTGTAGTAGATTGATAGATCGAACGCCAAATAAAATAAATAAGAATAAAATGCAGCAAGGTATTTTTATTTTTGGTTTAATAGATCTGAAAATAAAAGCAAAGGAAAATAGATCGCAAAGGCAAATAATATGAGAAGGAGACCCGGGGGGCGTAGGTTTCACTAGTGGCTTCTCTTGAGAAAAATAGCAAATGGTGGGTGAACAAATTACTGTTGGGCAATTGATAAAACTTCAAATAATCATGACAATATCCAGGCAATGATCATTACATAGGCATCACGTCCAAGATTAGTAGACCGACTCCTGCCTCCATCTACTACTATTGCTCCACACATCGACCGCTATCCAGCATGCATCTAGTGTATTAAGTTCATGGAGAAACGGAGTAATGCAATAAGAATGATGACATGATGTAGACAAGATCTATCTATGTAGAGATAGAACCCATCGTTTTATCCTTAGTAGCAATGATACATACGTGTCGGTTCCCTTTCTGTCACTGGGTTCAGGCACCGTAAGATCGAACCCACTACAAAGCACCTCTTCCCATTGCAAGATAAATAGATCAAGTTGGCCAAATAAAATCCAAATATCGGAGAAGAAATACAAGGCTATAAGCAATCATGCATAAAAGAAATCAAAGGAACTCAAATACTTTCATGGATATAAAAAGATAGATCTGATCATGAACTCAAAGTTCATCGATCCCAACAAACACACCGCAAAAGAGTTACATCATATGGATCTCCAAGAGACCATTGTATTGAGAATTCAGCGAGAGAGAGAGGAAGCCATCTAGCTACTAACTACGGACCCGAAGGTCTATAAAGAACTACTCACGCATCATCAGAGAGGCACCAATGGAGGTGGTGAACCCCATCCGAGATGGTGTCTAGATTGGACCTGGTGGTTGTGGACTCTGCGGCAGCTAGATCAATATTTCATCGACTCCCCTAGGGTTTCTGGAATATTGGGACATTTATAGAGCAAAGAGGCGGCCCAAGGGGCACCCGAGGTGGGCACAACCCACCAGGGCGCGCCTGGGCCTCCTGGCGCGCCCTGGTGGGTTATGCTCTCCTCGGAGCACCCCCCCCAGGCGTAGCCAGGGCCCATTATGTTCCTTCTGGTCCAAAAAAATCTCTGTAAGTTTCTTTGCGTTTGGACTCCGTTTGGTATTGATTTCCTGCGATGTAAAAAACATGCAGAAAAAAGCAACTGGCACTTGGCACTATGTCAATAGGTTAGTACCAAAAAATGATATATAATGATTATAAAAATAATTATAAAACATCTAAGCTTCATAATATAACAACATGAAACAATCAAAAATTATAGATACGTTGGAGACGTATCAATATCACCCTTAATAGACCCATTATTTTAGAAACTGATTGCTGTTACCACTACTTAAAAAAGGCTTATAGGTGGGTTCATATTAGTGGCGGACGCAGTCTAACGCCAGCCACTAGTAATCTGATAAATTACAAGTGGCAGGTGCAACTAGTTCATTATATTAGCATGTTGAAGCGTTGATAGATCGGTCAAGTAGTAGGGACTTGGTTTGTCTAAACCTTCTCCCATAATTAATGAAAATGACAATTTTTTGCGTTATTAAAGAAATATTGTGCAATCGTTGGTAAACCTAGGTGATCCAGATGACTTTTCATATAACATAAAAATGTAATGGTTGAAGCATCCGATTATTAGAGCATCTCCAACAGCCGCGCAACATGCGTCGTGCTAAAAAAGCGTTTGCAGCACGCTGATCGTGAGTTTTTGCGTGGCGAGGAGCGCTTGCTCAAGCGGCCACTGCAAATTATAGCGCGCCTGAGCCGCTCCAACAGGACGCGTGAAAACTGCAGCGCGCGCGAGCAGCCGGCGCTTGCCATATGTTGCATTTTGGAGACGATGATGATATTTCAAACATCAAAACAAGTACATGGCATAGTTTAAATCACCCAAACAAGTTCATGACATGAAAGTTCAAATTCATGCCCACAACATCATCCAACCAAGTTCAAAATCCGGACCAAGTTCATGACATAAATGTTCACACGAACGAATGGCCCATCAACAATCATGCCTCATCCTCGTCTTCATCCTCCTCTTCCTCCGATTCATCATCCTCATCCGAAGACGGTTCTTCCTCCTCCTCTTCATTGTCGCGCACCGCATCATCATGTGGAGCTCGGAAGGTGTTGGCAAGATCTTCAACGGAAGGTGTGTGATGAGGCACACTGGAAGACATTAATTCCACCCATGCCGCCTGAGGTGCTCCCATGCCTCCCATGAGAGACGCAAAACTCATGCCTCCCATGGTAGCTCCGAAGCCACCCATGCCACCCATGCCGCCCATGGTAGGTCCGAAGCCACTGATGCCTCCCATGCCGTCAATGCCACCGCCTCCCATGCCGCCCATGCCACCGCCACCCATGCCGCCCATGCCACCACCAACCATGGCTCTTTTTTGGACCAAGACTTCTTCCCAGGCAAGATTGGTGTACTCCTTTTGCTTCTCATTGAGGGTAGATGTGTCCATGAAGAACAAGTACTTCTCCTATTCCAACAACCTAGTTCGCTCCTCCATGGCCACCTTCCTCTCCTCCAATGCTACCTTCCTATCCTCGGCCGCCACCCTCCTCTCCTCGGTCGCGGAATCTTGGTTCCTTGCCATCTTCCTTACCTTGTTCGCTTCTTTTCTTGCCTTCACAATAACTTCCATAGCATTTTCTCTCCTTTTCTTTTGCATCTTTCTTGCATCCATCCGGTATTTTTGGCTTGGAGTACGAAACCGAGTTTGGTGTAGGGCTTCTCTTGTCGTCATCACTTGATGCCTCCCTCCTCATCATCATCCAAATCAATAGTTCGCTTGCGCTTGTTGCTCTCATCATCATCATCGATAGTATCACGGGGCTTCCATTTCTCATCATCCTTCAATTCTTCATAGCAACGAGGCAAGGTAAATGGTCTCCCTTTCTTGATCTTTCCTTTCTTGGTCTTCTTCTCCTCTTTGGAACAAGTTTTGTGCAATATTGAGCTACAAACAAAAAAACAAGTTAGCACTAGAAACACCAAGAAGAAGCATGATGAACATGGAAGAATCATGAAAGAAATGGCACTTACACTATCTATGCCATTAGTGCCACTTGGGTTCAACTTGTCAACCGCCTTAAGTGCGGCCGCCCACCTTTGACAATCTCGGTTGATTGTCGACCACTAGGAGTGAAGAGATCTTCCGGAGCGGTCAATTCCACTTTTGTTGTGTACATCAAAGTGTTCCTTCATCCGGAGCCAATATGCATCTCTACTTTGATTCCCTCCAACGGGGGATCCCTCGACACTTGCTACAAAGTATTTCATAGCAAGATGTCTTCATCCATGGTGTAGTTGCCCCCTCTTCCTTTCTGTGCATCGACGATACCCTCACCATCCTCATCCACCTCACACTCATGATCATCGAAATGCATCTCATTGGTTTGAGACCAATGAGAATTGTTGGAGCCAACACCCATAGTTGACATATATGCCTCATCATTGAAACTATGAAGTATATACAACGAAGCAAATAAGCTTTCCATATGCAGTGGCGAAGCTAGCAAGGGATTACTGAGGGGGTGAATAGCGAAATATAATTTTCTAAAGGGGCGAAATACTCTATTTGTCTTAATTTGTGTCATCCAAAACAGTGTTTCTTCACAAAATAGCCATGGGCTGGGGGGCCATGGCCCCTGCAGCTCAAGACATAGCTGCACCAGTGTCCATATGTATGCATTCAAAAAAACAACAACAACAACAACAACAACAACAACAACAACAACAACAACAACAACAACAACAATAACAACAAAAAGTTGGCGAAATTTTACCTTGTGGACATTTCATCGAACACCTTGTGCGCGTCGGCCGCCGGCTTAACAAGTGAGCTCACCGGCGCTTCGGTCGCCGCCGCATCCGTCGCACGCCCTGCAAGCTTCTTCCTCAACAGACTAGAGGAGCCGCCCGCCGCCTTGTTCTTCTTCGCGGATACCTTGCCCTTCTTCGCCCGTGCCGCATTTGGGAGATTCAAGAGGAGGGCACGAGGCTTCACGGCGGGCGCCAGCGCGACGCCACCCGTCGCCGAGGTCTTCTGTGGCGGCATGAAAAGGCCGCGCGCGATGCCGGTGCTTGGAGGAGCATCTGCGGAGGCGAAGCCGATGTAGGAAGGGGTGAGGGGGGTGCCGACGCGTCCATCCATCGGGCTAATTCGCCGGCGGTGGCGCGGGCGGGGCGAAAGTGGCGCGGCAGAGAGGGTGCGGCGTGAGCGCTCAAGTGTGCGGTGCGCGGAAGCAGGCGCGGCAAATAAACGGCGCGCGATGACGTTTCGGACCGCGCGTTGAACTCTTTATGCCTCCGCGCGTGGTTATTGCATCTCTGCTGGAGCTCGTTGAGCAATTGCGCGCGCGCTAAAAACCAAAAATATCCGGGCAGCATTTATATAGCGCGGCTGTTGGAGATGCTCTTATGCAGTACGTGTACGTATGTATGGAATCGATCAAGCAGTAGGCTAGCAGCTTCTCATCCTTGATTATTCAACGAGCCCATATTTTAATTATGGGCTATAATTTTGAGATCAACCCCTACAGCAACGCGTGAGTCAAATGCTAATTTGACAGAGTCTGTATGACGATTCAACGACCTACCATCTCATCTCAGATATATCGCAGAGTATCATCATGCCACAACACAACCAGTCCAGAGCTGCGACCGCGATCTTACATCCCTCGATCATCTCAACATTCCAACCCTTCTAGGGTCATCTTCTCAACGACTAGTCCTCGATCGGCATTCATCCATGGCGGCAGCTACCGAGCTCTCCTTGTTGCCGCAGTGATCGCGGCGGCGCTGTTCGCACGGCGCCGCACCACCTACACATCGGCGCACCGGCGGGTCGTGGGACCTCCGGACAAACTACACCCGATGGACTTCCACCATCAGGTTCTACACCGGCGACGAGCTCCGGTTCCAGTACCCTGCTGCGGCGCACAACATGGTGGAGGTGACCAAGACGGCCTAGGACAACTGCAGCAGCTCTAGTCCCGTCGCCACGTTCCCGAGCGGCAACGACATCATCCCGCTCGCCGCCGTCGGGACCCGGTACTTCATCTGCGGCCTGCCCGGGCACTGCGCCGGTGGCATGAAGGTACAGGTCAACGTCCAGTCCAAGGTAGTGAGATGCCGAAGGAGAGGGACGAGGCAGCGGTGCACACAGACAACGCCACAGCCGAGCTCGGCGGCTCAGGCTGGTGTTGAGCCTGTGCTAGCGCTCGGGCTGGCCGCCGTCCTGGCTGGCTTGATGCTTCTCTACTAGTAGTAGTCAACAACTACAACCTCTAGAGGAACTTTCTGTAAAAAATAAATATTATCTTTCTCCTTTTTTTGTGTGATGACTTTCTCCTCTCTCAAGCGTGATTGATCGTGCCCACATGATTCTTTGTATAGTCAAATGTATAGTTTTTTATCATTTGTAGTTCAATATTTTTTAGTTAATGGCATTTCGTTGATTGTAAATACCAAGAAAAAACACAGTGGATAAATTTCATGGCATCATATGTCATGCATCATATGTCATTCTTTATTAATTTTAGAATATATACACAAGTTGTCCTCATGAGATACAACCATGATCAAGGAAACGGGCGAGTGAGGCCATGAGCCATCCCTAAATTGAGCAGTGAAATCATTTTTAGAATATGCATGAGTGTGCGTATCATTCATTAAAGAAGGAAGAGGAAGAGAGCCCCGTCCATCGGAAAATTTACAAGTAGTTACAAAGACTACTCCACCACACTACCGGAAAAATAAAGGATGCTAACTACTCGCTCGATGCCACCTAGCGAGCATAGGCAGGAAGTTCGCGATGTCGTGCTTGAACATCCCTGCTAGCTTCCATGCTCTCTACCCTCAGTCTCTATTCAGGCAATCACAACGGCAACCGAAGGCGATTCCCCCTCGAAGACGATCTTGTTCCTATGCTTCCAAAGCTCCCAGAAACACAATGATATGATGGTTATCCTGTCCTTCCTCCGTATCACCGTGGACGTGCATGTGGTCTACCAATCCCCGATGGTGTCCTCCTGGGAGGGCATCCACTCAAGCTGTCCCAAGGCCGATAACACCACGAACCATACCGTTCTAGCAAAAACACAATTTAGGAGGATGTGGTTGATCGTCTCCACCACCTGATCGCAAAAGGGGCATGCCGGCTGGTGCGGGAGCCCTCTCCGGGCCAGTATATCCGAGGTCCAACACCTATCCCGAGCCGCCATCCAATTGAAGAAGCGGCATTGAATGAGAGCTTTAGATTCCCATGCAAGATCCGCATAAGGCGCCCTCTCGAGGCCCCAAAACTTAGCCGCGTAAGCCGTGCTGGCTGAATATGCGCCATTATCCTCCCAATCCCATCGTACAGTGTCGAGCACCTCTGGCATGAGCTAAGTCGCCACAATAGCAGACCATAGTGTCAAGTACTCCCGCGGGATCGGTTCTTCCAAGTCTGGGCCCACATCCAGAGCCCAGGGCCCCCTATCCAGGGTCCGCGAAACAGTTCTCACCTTCCTAATTCTCCGTGGAATTCGTGCATACAGGCTCGGCACTAGCTCTTGTGCCCTGAAGCCGTTGATCCATTTGTCCTCCTAGAAAAGCACCCGATGGCCATCGTCGACTACTATTATCGTAGTAGCTTGGAATATCCTCATGGCCTCCGCTGCGACTCTGATGTCAATCCCCTGCCATGGCCTGTAGTCATCCGTCCTCTACAGCCAGGGCCACCTCGCTTGCAGTGCCATGTTTAACCAATTCAGATCAGGGATGCCAAGGCCGCCCGCCCACCTCGGTGTACAGACTGATTTCTAGGCCACTCTGCACTATCCGCCATTGTCGGCGCCAGCCCATAAGAATCCGCGACAGTTCCGCTTCAAGACCTCTTGACCAGAGGAAGACCACTATGAATCAATTGTCATTGAAAGATCCAAATTTTAAGTGGCAGCTTGATCGATCACACTTTTGTTAGTTGCGTCGGGCCAGTTTTAGCAGAAGCGGTCTGATAGAGAGACCTTGTGGAGAAACAACCAGAGGGCTCAATATGATAGTAATAAAATTGGGTTTCATCAACGGCATAACCCCATCCAAGTCAAAGATCAAGCATACCCACACTGCTGACTTCATTGTCCAAAAAGCCCACTGAAATGAAATGCCATTACACTAATGCATAATGGGGCTATTAAGCCAATCACGCATGATATGGACGGACTGTGTGCGATGACGACAAAGCACACAGTAGGAAAATGAAAACCGTGTTCCCAGAACCTAAATGCGAGCGATCAGTTGTCCATCTCGCATGATCAAGATAGGGAACTTGTGTGTGATATCCTATACATAGTTCTACTCAACCAATCGTGTATGAAGTGTCCGACTATCACACACAGTTTACATATTTCAATCCCGATTGGTATGGTCTACCTAGTAATTGGCCAGAGTACATAGAGGTAGAGGACAAGGCATATTGCTTGTGTTGTTATTTGTTCGTGGACAAATATCAATGATAACAAACAAGGACATGATGCATTTGTGATAGATGACTATGTCAATCAAAATAAGGTAATTTTATGTCAAAAAATAGGAATAAGGCAATGTAGAAATTTGCGATTAATGCAGGTGTCGTGACAGTTTTTACAACAAGTCACTTCAAATTTGTGGGGATCTATTGACAACCATCTCAATCAATCCTTGCAGCCTTGCACAAAGAAAGGAAAATTGAGTAAAAAAATCATCTTATCGGGTGAATTCTTGAATTGATGTATGCAGATACTTGTTGCATCAAGGACAACCATTCCCTGGCCATGATGTGTCAAAAGATTCTATAAATAAACAAAACTATACGGCGTTGGTGGTCATACTACTATTCACAATATGGTAGAGCCAAGGCATTCAAAATGCTCCAGTTAATTATCTATGGTTGTCTTCAACTATTCAAAGGGATGTTGCCAAATGCTTTGGAGAAGAAATGTTAGGTTGTCTTTTGAAGGAGATCGACATGGTGTGTTCAATTTATTTATTCATGAATGTTGTGATTTTTCACACAAACAACAAATGGTAGTGGTTCTTCGTTCTGTAGATAGATGTGGGGAATTAAATGATAGGTTTGTACGTATTATTCATGTGGACGAGACAACATCTAATTAACTCAAGGGTAAATTTGATTTTATAACTGCAGACCTAGGTTTGGATCTATAGCAAGTGACATGACAAGATTATGGTGGGGCAAGTAACATGGTAGGTGAGTTTAATGGTCTACAAGCCAAGATTATGACAGAAAAAATGATCAACTTTATTATAGACATTGCTTTGCTCACGAACTCAAGGTGGATGTTGTGGCCATTGCTAAGATATTAATAATGAGCATCATTATCTGGTCGGTTGTTTGGAAAAGAAATAAATCGTATATTCAATGAGGTAAATAATCAGTTGCTTCATTGTATGGTTGCTATCTTTCCAAGTGATCTAGTCATTGTGATGATTAGAAGCTAATGAAGTTGGCTAGTATTGTCCTAATGACTTCAGTGATGACCTGTTGGACCATCTTGAGCAGGATTTTTGCCTCTACATAGATAATATACACGATGATAAAAGATTTTTATTGGCTTAGACACTATTAATGACATGGCTAAATTACTACTTTCTACAAATAAGCATCTTTCTTATCCTTCTGTTTAGGAACTCTTAAATCTAGTACTAACTCTTCCCATTGCCACCGCAACTATTGAGATATGATTCTCACCTATGGAATTTGTGAAAAGTATTTGAGTTCCTCATATGCTTTGTAGAATAGGAGATGTTACACAATGTCCCTAATGAGATAGTTAAATGCTTCATTAGAAAAATCATTGTGGTATGACACGGAAGGGGTAATGTACTCAAGCTTGTTTATTTATTTATCAACATTTAGAAAAATATCCAAATTTTAACATGTATGTCTCTTATAGAATTCATGCTAGACAATGTATTCAAGAATATTAGTAAATCCATGTTGATATCTCTCAAGTCATTGTGTCTTACCCCCCATGATATTAGACTTGTTCTACCCCATGAGGCGGATGAAATTCTAAAATTGTGTACCCTATGCTCGGGGGATGGTGATTTTATCGTGTGGCATCGTGAAAAGAATGGTTTGTTTGATGGCAATATGCCCTAGAGGCAATAATAAGATGGTTATTATTATATTTCCTAAATCATGATAAAGTTTTATTATTCATGCTAGAATTGTATTGACCGGAAACTTAAATACGTGTGTGAATACATAAACAAATATTGTGTCCCTAGTAAGCCTCTACTAGACTAGCACGTTGATAAGATGGTTAAGGTTTCCTAACCATAGACATGTGTTGTCATTTGATAACGGGATCACATCATTAGGAGAATTATGTGATGGACAAGACCAATCCGTTAGCTTAGCATATTGATCGTTCAGTTTATTGCTATTGCTTTCTTAATGTCAAATACATATTCCTTCGACTATGAGATTATGCAACTCCCAGATACCGGAGGAATACCTTATGTGCTATCAAACCTCACAACATAACTGGGTGATCATAAATATGCTCTACAGGTATCTCCCAAGGTGTTTGTTGAGTTGGCATAGATCAAGATTAGGATTTGTCACTCCCAGTATCGGAGAGGTATCTCTGGGCCCTCTCGATAATAGACATCATAAGCTTGCAAGAAAATGACTAAGGAGTTTAGTCATGAGGTGATGTATTAAGGAAAGAGTAAAGAGACTTGTCGTTAACGAGATTGAACTAGGTATGAAGATACCGACGATCGAATCTCGGGCAAGTAACATACCGATGGACAAAGCGAATTACGTATGTTGTGATAACGGTTCGACCGATAAAGATCTTCGCAGAATATGTAGGAGCCAATATGGGAATCTAGGTTCCGCTATTGGTTATTGACCAAAGAGGTGCCTCGGTCAAGTCTACATAGTTCTCGAACCCGTAGGGTCCGCACGCTTAACGTTCGTTGACGATATAGTGTTATATGAGTTATATGATTTGGTGAACAAATGTTGTTCGGAGTCCCGGATGAGATCACAGACATGACGAGGAGTCTCAAAATGATCGAGAGGTAAATATTTATATATAGGACGATGGTATTCGGACATTGGAAGAGTTTCGGAGTGCACGGGGTAGTCATCGGGTCACGGGAAGGGGTTCCGGACACCCCCAGTAAGTGTATGGGCCTAATGGGCCAAAGGGGGGACAGACGAGCCCCTGGTGCGCCCCTTCCTTGGATAGAAGGCCCTAGGGGAAGGAAAGGGGAGGGGTGGCCCCTCCTTCCTTTCCCTCCTCAAGTGAGAAAGGAAAGGAGGGCACCACCCTCCCCTGCCTTTTCCCCGCACATATACAAGGCACTCGGAGGGCGCGTCTTGGGAGAGACCCCAAGTAGGATTCCTCCTACTTGGGCGCCCCCTTTGACCGCTCCTCCCTCCCTCCCACCTATATATATGTGGAAGGGGGTACCTAGCACACAACAGACAATTGTTTAGCCGTGTGCGGCGCCCCCTCCACCGGTTACACCCCCGGTCATATATTCATAGTGCTTAGGCGAAGCCCTGCGAGGATCACTTCACCATCACCGTCACCACGCTGTTGTGCTGACGGAACTCATCTACTACCTCGATGTCTTGCTGGATCAAGAAGGCCAGGGACGTCACCGAGCTGAACGTGTGCATAACGCGGAGGTGTCATGCGTTCGATACTTGATCGGTTGAAGCGCGAAGAAGTTCGACTACATCAACCGTGTTGAGAAACGCTTCTGCTTACGATCTACGAGGGTACGTAGACACACTCTCCCCCTCGTTTTTATGCATCTCCATGGATAGATCATTGCATTGATACGTCCATTTTGCATCTTGTTTTCTTATTGTTATTTATAATGTTTTTATCCATAATAATGCTTTTTGGAGTAATTCAAATTCCTTTTCTCTCATAATTTGCAAGGTACACACCAAGAGGGAGAATTCGTAGTGGAAATCGGACTGAAAAAGCTACGCCAAAGTTAGCTATTCTGCACAACTCCAAATGAGCTGAAACTTCACAGGGAATTTTTATGGAATATATAAGAATTATTGGAGCAAATAACTACCAGAGGCGGGCCACCAGGTGGGCACAACCCACCTGGGCGCACCAGGGCCCCCTGGTGCACCCTGGGGGGTTGTGGCCTCCTCGGCCCACCTCCGGTGCCCATCTTCAGGTATATAGGTCATTTTGACCTAGAAAAAATAAAGGGGGGACTTTCGGGACGAAGTACCGCCGCCTTGAGGCGGAACTTAGGCAGGAGCACTTTTGCCCTCCGGTGGCGCGATTCCGCTGGGGAAACTTCCCTCCCAGAGGGGGAAATCATCATCCTCATCATCACCAACAACTCTCCCATCTTGGGGAGGGCAATCTCCATCAACATCTTCTACAACACCATCTCATCTCAAACCCTAGTTCATCTCTTGTGTTCAATCTTGTTACTGGGACTATATATTGGTGCTTGTGGGTGATTAGTAGTGTTCATTACATCTTGTAGTTGATTACTATATGGTTTATTTGGTGGAACAATATATGTTCAGATCCAATATGCTATTTAATACTCCTCTGATCATGATCATGTTTATCATTTGTGAGTAGTTACTTTTGTTCTTGAGGTCACGGGAGAAATCATGTTGCAAGTAATCATGTGAACTTGATATGTGTTCGATATTTTGATAGTATGTATGTTGCGATTCCCTTAGTGGTGTCATGTGAACGTCGTCTAAATGACACTTCACCATATTTGGGCCCAAGGGAATGCGTTGTGGAGTAGCAATTAGATGGTGGGTTGCGAGAGTGACAGAAACTCAACCCCAGTTTATGCGCTATTCCGTAAGGGACCGATTGGATCCCAAAGTTTAATGCTATGCTTATAATTTATTCTTAATACTTTTCTCGTACTTGGGGATGCTTGCGAGAGGGTTAATAATAAGTATAAGGTTTGTTCAAGTAAGAACAACACCTAAGCACCGGTCCACCCACATATCAAATTATCAAAGTAGCAAACACAAATCGAACCAACATGATGAAAGTGACTAGATGAAATTCCCGTGTACCCTCAAGAACGCTTTTCTTATCATAAGAGACCATTTTGGCCTGTCCTTTGCCTCAAAAGGATTGGGCTACCTTTCTGCACTTTTGTTACTACTATCGTTATTTGCTCGTTACAAGTTATCTTGCTATCAAACTACTCCGCTACTTACAATTTCAGCACTTGCAGACACTAACTTACTGAAAACTACTTGTGATTTTCTTATGCTCCTCGTTGGGTTCGACACTCTCACTTATCGAAAGAGCTACAATTGATCCCCTATACTTGTGGGTCATCAAGGCTATTTTCTCGCGCCGTTGCCAGGGAGTGAAGCGCTTTTGGTAAGTGAAAATTGGTAAGGAAACATTTATATAGTGTGCTGAAATTTATTGTCACTTGTTACTATGGAAAACAATCCTTTGAGGGGTTTGTTCGGGGTATCTTCACCTCGTTCGGAACCACAATTAGCTACCCCTCAACCTACTGCACCTACTAAAAATATTTAATATGCAATTCCTTCTGGTATGATAGAACAACTGCTAGCTAATCCTTATGCAGGAGATGGAACCTAACATCTTGATATGCACTTGATATATGTAGAACAAATTTGTGGATTGTTCAAGCTTGTAGGTTTACCAGGAGATGAAATTATGAGGAAGATTTTCCCTTTATATTTGAAGGGAAAAGCATTGGCATGGTATAGGCTATGCGATGATATTGGATCATGGAATTGGAATCGTTTGAAATTGGAGTTCCACCAAAAAAATTATCCTATGCATCTAGTTCATCATGATCGAAATTATATATATATAAATTTTGGCCTCGTGAAGGAGAAAGTATCTCTCTAGCTTGGGGGAGGCTTAAGTCAATGTTATATTCATGCCCCAATCATGAGCTCTCAAGAGAAATTATTATCCAGAATTTTTATGCTCGGCTTTCTCGTAATGATCAAACCATGCTAGATACCTCATGTGTTGGTTCTTTTATGAAGAAGACTATTGAATTCCGGTGGGATATTTTGGAAAGAATTAAACGCAACTCTGAAGATTGGGAACTCGGCGAAGGTAAAGAGTCAGGTTTTGAAATTAAATATGATTATGTTAAATCTTTTGTAGATACCAATGTTTTTCAAAATTTTAGCACTAAATATGGACTTGACTCTGAGATAGTAGCCTCTTTTTGTGAATCATTTTCTACTCATGTTGAACTCCCTAAATAGAAGTGGTTTAAATATCACCCACCTATTAAAGAAGAAATTAAAGAACCGGTACCAGTTAAAGAAGAAACTATACTTTATAATGTTGATCCAGTTGTTCCTTCTGCTTATATTAAGAAACTACCTTCCCCTCTTAGAATAAAAGAAAATGCTAAAGTTTCAACTGTGGTTCACAAAATCTAGTATTAGAACACCTAAACCTGATGAACAAATTAAAGTTGAACCTAGTATTGCTATGGTTAAAGATCTTTTCGAAGAAGATATAGATGGGCATGTTATTTACTTTTGTGAAGAAGCTGCTAGAATTGCGAAACCTGATAAAAAGGATAAACATAGACCTGTTGTTGGCATGCCTGTTGTCTCAGTTAAAATAGGAGATCACTGTTATCATGGTTAATGTGACATGGGTGCTAGTGTGAGTGCTATTCCTTACAGATTATATCAAGAAATTATGAAAGACATAGCACCTGCAGAAATAGAAGACATAGATGTTACTATTAAACTTGCTAATAGAGACACCATTTCACCAATTGGGATTGTTAGAGATGCTGAAGTCTTGTGTGGGAAAATAAAATACCCTACTGATTTTCTTGTTCTTGGTTCCCGCCAAGATGACTTTTGTCCCATTATCTTTGGTAGACCCTTCTTGAATACAATTAATGCTAAGATAGACTGTAAGAAACAAACTTTAAGTGTTAGCTTTGGTGATGAGTCTCATGAGTTTAATTTTTCCAAGTTTAGTAGAAATCTTCATGAAAAAGAATTTCCTAGTAAAGATGAATTAATTGGTCTTGCTTCTATTGTTGTTCCACCTACTGATCCTTTAGAACAACATTTGCTAGACCATGAAAATGATTTACATAGGCATGAACGAAATGAAATAGATAAAATTTTCTTTGAACAACATCCTCTGCTTAAACACAATTTGCCTATTGAAACTCTAGGAGGTCCTTCTCCACCAAAAGGTTATTATTAGTGCTAACCTTTC
The DNA here is from genome assembly GCA_021605205.1 of Aegilops longissima. Lineage (NCBI taxonomy): Eukaryota > Viridiplantae > Streptophyta > Magnoliopsida > Poales > Poaceae > Aegilops > Aegilops longissima. The sequence continues at coordinate 496,735,266 of CM038682.1, read as the reverse complement.
AGAATATGCAGAAGAAAGATTATAGAAAGTTCTAAGGAAGCACCGAGCTGCTATTGGATATACTCTTGATGATTTAAAGGGCATTAGTCCCACTCTATGTCACCACAAAATTAATATGGAACCTGATGCTAAACCCGTTGTTGATCACCAACGTCGGTTAAATCCAAAAATGAAGGAAGTGGTAAGAACGGAAATCTTAAAACTTCTGAAGTAGGTATAATCTATCCCATAGCTAATAATAGATGGGTAAGTCATGTTCATTGTGTCCCTAAGAATAGAGGTATTACTGTTGTTCCTAATGATAAGAATGAACTTATTCCACAAAGACTTGTTATAGGCTATAGAATGGTAATTGATTTTAGAAAATTAAACAGAGCAACTAGAAAAGATCATTATCCTCTGCCTTTTATTGATCAAATGCTAGAACGATTATCTAAGCACACACATTTTTGCTTCCTTGATGGATATTCTGGTTTCTCACAAATACCTGTTTCTCAACCTGATCAAGAAAAGACCGCTTTTACTTGTCACTTTGGAACTTATGGTTATAGACGTATGCCTTTTGGTTTATGTAATTCGCCTGCTACCTTTCAAAGATGTAAGAATGCTATATTCTGACTTTTGTGAAAAGATTGCTGAGGTTTTCATGGACGACTTTTCTGTTTATCGGAAGTCTTTTGATGATTGTTTAAGCAATCTTGAGCGAGTTTTGCAGAGATGTGAACAAACAAATCTTGTCTTGAATTTGGAGAAGTGCCACTTTATGGTTAATGAAGGCATTGTCTTGGGTCATAAAATTTCTGAAAGAGATATTGAAGTGGACCAAGCTAAGGTTGATGCAATTGAGAAAATTCCATGCCCTAAAGATATAAAAGGTATTCGTAGTTTCGTAGGTCATGCTAGTTTCTGTAGGAGATTTATCAAAGACTTTTCTAAAATTTCTAGGCCTCTTACTAGTCTCTTGCAAAGGATATTCCCTTTGTTTTCGATGAGGATAGTTTAGAAGCCTTTGAAACACTCAAGAAAGCCTTAATTTCTGCACCTATTGTTCAACCACCTGATTGGAACTTGCCTTTTGAAATTATGTGTGATGCTAGTGATTATGATGTTGGTGTTGTTCTAGGACAAAGAGTTGATAAGAAATTGTATGTTATTCATTATGCTAGTAAAAGTCTATATAGTGCTCAAAGAAATTATGCTACTACTGAAAAAGAATTCTTAGCAGTGGTGTTTGCTTGTGATAAATTTAGACCTTATATTGTTGATTCAAAAGTAACTGTTCACATAGAACATGCTGCTATTAAATATCTTATGGAAAAGAAAGATGCTAAACCTTGACTTATTAGATGGGTTCTCTTGTTACAAGAATATGATATACATATCATGATAGAAAGGGAGCTGAGAACCCAGTAGCTGATAATTTATCTAGGCTTGAAAATGTGCCTGATGACCCACTACCTATTGATGATAGTTTTCCTGATGAGCAGTTAGTTGCAATAAATGTTGCTCACAGTACTCCTTGGTATGCTGATTATGCTAATTACATTGTTGCTAAATATTTACCACCTAGCTTTACGTACCAACAAAAGAAAAATCTTCTATGATTTAAGACATTACTTTTGGGATGACCCACATCCTTATAAAGAAGGGGTAGATGGTATTATTAGACGTTGTGTACCTGAGCATGAATAGGGACAAATCCTATGGAAATGTCATTCCGAGGCTTATGGAGGGCATCATGCTGGAGATATAACTGCTCATAAGGTATTGCAATCCGGATTTTATTGGCCTACTCTCTTCAAGGATTCCCGTAAGTTTGTCTCATCTTGTGATGAATGTCAAAGAATAGGAAAAATCAGTAAGCGTCAAGAAGTGCCTATGAATTATTCACTTGCTGTTGAACCATTTGATGTTTGGGGATTTTATTACATGGGACATTTTCCTTCCTCTAATGGGTATACACATATTTTGGTTGTTGTTGATTATGTTACTAAATGGGTAGAAGATATTCCAACTAGTAGTGCTGATCACAACACCTCTATTAAAATGCTTAAGAAAGTTATTTTCCCAAGGTTTGGAGTCCCTAGATATTCAATGACTGATGGTGGTTCACACTTTATTCATGGTGCTTTCCATAAAATGCTTGCCAAGTATGATGTTAACCATAGAATTGCATCACCCTATCATCCTCAGTCTAGTGGTCAAGTTGAACTTAGCGATAGAGAAATAAAATTAATTTTGCAAAAGACTGTTAATAGGTCCAGGAAGAATTGGTCTAATAAATTAGATTGATGCACTTTGGGCTTATATAACAACATATAAAAATCCTATGGGCATGTCTCCATATAAAATGGTTTATGGAAAAGCTTGTCATTTACCTCTTCAGTTAGAACATAAAGCATATTGGGCCATCAAAGAGCTCAACTATGATTTCAAACTTGCTGGTGAAAAGAGGTTATTTGATATTAGCTTTGTAGATGAGTGGAGAACCCAGGCATGACAAAAGAATTCAAAAGCGTGAGTTTAAAGTCGGAGAATATTTTCTTTTGTACAACTCTCGTTTCAGATTCTTTGTAGGAAAACTCCTCTCAAAATGGGAAGGCCCATATGTCATCGAGGAGGTTTACCAGTCTGGAGCCATCAAAATAAATAATCCCGAAGGTTGCCAATGGGCAACAAATGAAGCATTATATCTCACATATGCCCATTAATGTTGAAAGTAATATTATCCAAACTTTGACACCGAAAGAACACATCAAAGAGTCCTTCCGGAACACTCTAGAATCGTGAAAATAAGGAGTACATGATACGATAAGTAAACGGACTCCGAAAAATCCGAAAAAACATTTTTTATCAGTTTTGGAATATTTAAGAATTTAGGGAATAAAGAAACTTCCAGGAAGTGTCCCCTGGTGGGCATAAGACACCAGGGCGCGCCAGGCTTGCCTGGCATGCCCAGGTGGGTTGTGCCCACCTGGGGCACCTTTCGGACTCCGTTTTTCTTCTATATGCTTGTCCTCCAAGACAAAAATCTATATATACTTCCCGAGCCTGATAACCACCGTATCACGAAGAAATCTTCTGTTCTCTTTTTCCTTGCTGTTTTCTGCTAGATCCCATCTACCATGGCCTCTTCAAGCTCCTCCAAGGACAAGTTCTTCAAGAACTTCATCATCCCATATCTGCTGGAGGTGGTGCAGCACTCTCAGGTCATCCATATGCATGAGGGGCTGCTCCACATCCGCGATGTGCAAGGCCCCAGGGGACGGGATTTGTGGAGGCCAGGCTTGAAGCTTTGGAGCAGGACGTCTTCCGGTGCAAGGGGATGGTGGAGCGTGGACTCAACGCCAATCACCTTATGATAACGGACCTCTCCCGTGATCTCAAGGTGGATGGCAAGCCCATGAAGGAAATCGTCTTCACTCTCAACGAGCAAATCAACTTCCTCCAAAGCCAGATCTATGACCTTCAAAACCAAGTCTTTGAATATGAGGCGAGGTTCAAAGGTATGAGTTTGGCTGCTAGTTGCAGGACCCGTGAGACTCACTCTTCTTCTTATGATGGTGGACCACTACCATGGAAATCCGAGGACAAGATCTCTCCTTCATCACCATCATCTTCTTCACCACCAAAAGAGAATTGAGTATCGGGTATGGGCACTCCCCTTGGCTTCCGCCAAGCTTGGGGGAGGTGCCCCGGCATCGTATCATCCCACTATCTTTTTACTTCTACTTATTTTAGTTCGATCTTTTGCTTTAGATGAATAAAAGTTTAGTTCGATCTTTTCTTCTTTGAAATTTTGCTTAGTGATTTATCCTTGTAATCGTGTGCAAGTTATATAATAAAGTTTAGTTTGAGTTTTTGCTTTCTTTACTTTCATGTTGCAAATAAAAGAAAATAAATAAAGAAATAAAAAGGAAAGAAATAAATCAATAAGATTATATACTAATCCTATGGTAGGTGATGGCACCACATAAGGAAAAGTATAAGTAGTAAATTTTATTAGAGATTGACAAACATAGCATGAGTCAATGATGCAACTCATGAAAGAATTATTAAGGGAAGAGAAGATTCAGATATAAATTTACTATCCTAGAAATCTTTTGTGTTTGTGAGCCATCATCAAAATATTATATGCCAAAATTGTTGACGTTGGACAAGGAAGACAACTTAATGGTTTATGTTTGTTTATATTCACATAGAAGTCATATTGTCATAAATCCTTTAACATGTGATGCTTGCCCCATATCTTTGCTAGCCAAAAATTCCGCACTAAGTAGAGATACTACTTGTGCATCCAAAAACCCTTAAACCCAAATCTTATTTTCAAGTGTCCACCATACCTACCTATGGATTGCGCAAGATCCTTCAAGTAATTTGTCATCGGTGCAAAAGGGCAATAAAAATTGCTTCTAAAAGTGTGAGATCATTTAGTTTATGAGAAAATTAAGCGTTGTACGGACTTGGATGGCAAAGAATAAAAGTGACAGACTGCATAATAAAGGTTGTCATCTTAAGGGGCAATACAACGTGACGTTCTTTTGCACTAAGGGATTGAGCATACAAACAAATAAGCGCATGGCAACCTCGGCTTTCCTCTGCTAAGGGCCTATCTTTTACTTTTCATGTATTTACTTTTATGCAAAGAGTCAAAGTATTCTTCCTATTCCCTTTTATTTTTCTCTTTTGGCAAGCATCATGTGGTGTGTGGGGAGGAAAGATCTAGGCATATATGTCCAGTTGAATATAGATAGCATGAGTTATTATTGTTGACATCACCCTTGAGGTGAGTATGTTGGGAGGCGAAAATTTAAGCCCCTATATTTTTATGTGTCCGGTTGAAATGTTTTGCTCATGGGTACGCGGTGAGTGTTAGCAATCATAGAAGACAATATGATGGTTGAGTATGTGGACTTGCCTAAAGGCTCCGATACGTGACCCTTCCTAAAAAGATGATGAATTGTAGTTGCAAAGTTGACTTAGAACATAGTTTGTTGGTTTCTAATAGAGTTTTTGCTTTATACTTTGATTGTGTGATAAACCATTACTTATTCATGAGAAGTATATGATAAAAGTTCTTTGATAAAAGTCCTATGTTTAATTTTGTTGCTATTATAATAATCAACATGATGCTTCTATGTCCGTATTTTGTTTTTATCCACACCTCTCTCTCAAAGCATCTGGACATGTTTTTCGATTTCGGTTTTCACTTGGGGACAAGCGAGGTCTAAGCTTGGGGGAGTTGATACGTCCATTTTGCATCATGTTTTCTTACTGTTATTTATAATGTTTTTATCCATAATAATGCTTTTTGGAGTAATTCCAATGCCTTTTCTCTCATAATTTGCAAGGTACACACCAAGAGGGAGAATTCTGGTAGCTGGAAATCTCGACCTGAAAAAGTTACGCCAGGCTACCTATTCTGCACAACTCCAAATGAGCTGAAACTTCATGGGGAATTTTTATGGAATATATAAGAATTATGGGAGCAAATAACTACCAGAGGGGGGCCACCAGGTGTGCACAACCCACAAGGGCGCGCCAGGGCCCCCTGGCACGCCCTGGGGGGTTGTGGCCTCCTCGGCCCACCTCCGGTGCCCATGTTCTGGTATATAGGTCATTTTGACCTAGAAAAACTAAGGGGAGGACTTTCGGGACGAAGCTCCACCGCCTGAAGGCGGAACTTGGGCAGGGGCACTTTTGCCCTCCGGCGGAGCGATGCCGCTGGGGGAACTTCCCTCCCAGAGGGGGAAATCATCGTCGTCATCATCACCAGCAACTCTCCCATCTTGGGGAGGGCAACCTCCATCAACATCTTCAACAACACCATCTCATCTCAAACCCTAGTTCATCTCTTGTGTTCAATCTTGATACCGGAACTATCACTACAAAAAAAGACACTTCCGTGATGATACGTGTTTGTCACAGTAGGTCACGTTTTCTGTCATGCATGTACATCAATGACGATTTTATGACAGAATCAAGATAGTCATACATGTGTTGTCGTAGAAGTGTTCCATGACATTACCAAAATTATCATCACGGAAGTGTCCACTTCCATGACGATTAATCGCACGTCACAGAAGTGCTTTCGTCAAGGGTGACCGACACGTGGCATACACCATAACGGGTCGCCGTTAAGCTATCGGGTTCAGTTTTGGATCTGATAACCCGTTAACAGCCCGGACCAATGGGAAATTCCCACGTGTAAAATTCTGATTGGCCAGAGGAAACACGTGTCAGCTCGTCAGTGGGTCAGATAGGCGCCTATGATATGTCGACACGTGCGATGGCCCATCACTGGCCCATTTAGCTTACAAAGGACGGCCCGTTTTACTTAGTCAAAAGTTAGCGGGCTGGCCCATGAAAAGCCTGTTTACGGTCTCTTCGCAAATAGCCCATTTTGCAGCCCGGTAACTCACGGCCCGTTAGGGCCTACCCGAAATCGGCCCAACAACATCATGTGTGCCGTCGAATATAATACCAGCCCGTTTCACTTTCGGCCCATGTATGGCCCACGACGTCTTTTGGCCCATATGAGGCCTTCGTATCTTTAGGCCCTTTAGAGGCCCACGCTGACTCTAGCGCATAATGAACAATAAATTTCTTTGTACCCGTTAACGGCCCATGATTCACATGGACTGTTTCTAGACCGTGTTAGCTTTCGGCCTACTGACGGCCCATACATTCTTTGGCTCCTTTCCGCCCTCGACACTTCCGCCCACATCGCATGTTCCCTAATGGGCCAAATTCGGCCCGTGGCAATAGTCGCCCGTTTCTGGCCTATTAACCCGTTGCACCGTTTCCAGCTCGTTCGATATTCTGGCCCATTAACGAACCGTTATGCCTGTGATAGAATTAAGCCTTTGCTGTCCTCTGGCCTGTTAACGACTCTTTACCGTGCTGGGCTGATACCAATTACACCCATTTAACCCCCCATGTTGACCCATTTATCCGACGGCCCGAGGCCCACCGATTCTATGGCCCGTAGCAGGGTCCGTAGGAGGCCCATGGATCCTACGGCCCGTAGCAGGGTCAAGGTTACCACGGTCCGTATATGGCCCATGGTTGTTGCGGCCACTAGAAAACCAGGGAAAAAGAAGACTAGGAAATAAATAAGCCTGAAACTAATGCTAGACTATTAAGGAGATTGCACATATTACATCCACTGGGCATCAAAGATCGCCACCAGTGCAAATATAGGGAACACCCTACACTATACAAAAATGGCTTGCTGTTTTCTTCAGCCGGTGGCTACACGTTATGAACAAAAATTTTCTCGCAACAAAACAAATTACAACTATAAAACAAAAGGAAGGTTGGCATAAAAGTTAACAGTCTGGCAGATAAATGCACCACCAGAAGTTCAGAAGCTCGGTTCATTTGACCTGGCTGTTACGTTTTCATGTTGTATTGTCCGATGGAGCACCATAACCTTTGCCTTCATTTCTCCTAGGCTCCTGAACAACATAGAAAATGTCTGATTGTCTGGTTTCAAAACCATGCATATCTTGACGACATCGAACAATGTCTCTCCTTGTTTCACAAAGGGTCTCTGTTAGGGAATGGACTTGTGTCTGGAGCGCAGATATAACATTGTTTTGAGCTTGCATATCTTGATCATGAGGCAGTTTGGACGAGATTGCCTTAACAACCAACCCAGTATTACGTAGGAACTTGCTTTTGGCACTGTTAGTGGACAGGTACTAACCCACTGCATCAAGAGCTGACATTGCGGTTATAGTTGCTTCGCCACCTTCAGAAGGTTGCGTTCCAACATTTTTTCCATAGCTTGCTGAAAAGTTTAGTTTTTACATTAGTAGTACCAGAACTGAAGATATTAAGGAGGCAGCAAAACCAAACAAAATAGGTTTGGTCCATATACAGAACTTATTCTGGTGAACCCATGTAAAATATTAGTTGTATTTTACTGCAAAGTACATAATAAAACCAGGTTCCAAACATATGACCATGTACCATGGCTAAGGTATTGTCTATTTCTTCACATTGTATTGACTGCTAAGGATAAAGAGACAAAGTTTATAATACGGTAAGCATAGTATGACATCATTCATATCACAAAACAACTGAGAATAGACAAATAGGCAATTGTAACGTTGTGTGGGCAAGTCCAGCACGGAACTAATCCTCTCTTTTAAACCTTGTAAGGTGCAATGATACGCTAAGAAAATTGTGTATAAAATTGAAAAGAGTAATAGACATTGGATGCAAACAATGCAGTTCAAGGCACGAGTCAGACTAAGTAGTAGTTAAAAGGCATGAGGATTAAGGACTTACAACACTGGCTTTGACTGGTGTAGTCATGCCCTTCATCTTGCTGGTGTGACAGTCCTTGAAGATTTCCACAACATTTGGTTCAGGTACTTTTTGGTCCTTGCGTGCTTTCCTCTGCATTTGGAACAAGTCAATATAGATCTGATAATATGGTACAACGAAAAGAGTGAAACAACAGCTAAATACAAGAGCCTCGCAGTGTGCAATATAGCTACGAGATCCCGTCGTCTATTGGAATTTCAATTACATACGGTTGGCCTTGTTCTTTGAACAGTTCACCTACAAGAAGATAGATTTGTGTGGAACATGTGTAAATAGGACTTCAACATGTGATCTGATCACATATATATAATGTACCTGATACTTCGGATCAGACCAGTGTTTAACGAGGCCTCTCCAGTCTTCATCCGATATATTTTCCACTGGAGATGTTTGGGCATGTTCACTGTTAGCCTTGCCTTCAAAGTGAGTTTTCCTCAAGTTATACCAATACTGTCACAGAGAAGACTTTAAAACATGGGTGCAAGCTTGTCTGGTTGCATCATCTTGGCTATCCAACTTGAACCTCATCTGTTGAAAATTATGGGAGTCTCATTATCAGCACCTAGAAAGTATGGGACAGAGCAAGACGATATTAAGTTTCCATACATAACCATACTTACAGATAAATGGTTGAGGAAGGTGTTGAACTGGGTTTCGTCTTTGTCATTCCTGTACTAAATCCATGTTGGGAGGATACGTACATGACACCTAATGGCAACTGCTGCCTCTGATACTAACTTGGCTGACTCTGTAGCATCACGTGGCCTTTTTAAACTTGCCTCAAAACGGATCTCCATTCTTCCTCCTCTAGATTTTGTTAACCTATCGAGCATTATCCCTGATGTTTGTTTCCTCTCGCGCCTAGGTGCTAGTCCAACAATGAACATAGGAAGTGTTAGTGTACATCAAATTGTGAGACTACATATAAAGAAGCATGCAACTATAACTTGACTCCAGCAACTACCTTCTTCCTGTTGAAGCTCACAAAGTTCATCTGATCTTACCAACTCATATTGTGTCAAGAGTGCTTCGGAAGTAGTGTCAGGTGGCAAGGGAGCTTGGGAACGTGCTGCGAGCTGAGTTGACCAACGAGTAAATCGTGCAGCTGGTGGTACGGTGGAAGGCGTTGCAACAACCAGGGTTCTCTCTGCTTGTTTGGTGGCAGCTATTTGTTTCTGTTTGGCTTGTTCTGCAGCTCATGTAGCACGGGATAGCCTGTTTTTACAATTTTCCGCTGGACTTTGACCTTCTATTGCACCATCATTACCAGCAGAATCTGCAGGATTCTTCCGCATCCCGTTCCCTGTCAATCTGTGTTGCTTCCTCTTTCTCTGTGCCATGTTAAGTCAAGCCGACGAGAAAAACGAATAACAATTTAGTTCTTCAGAACAAATTGATGTGTGATACAGATGAACCGAACTTTGATGTTAGACAACCACATGATAGTAGGATGCAATATGTACGAAAAACAGGACGGCATGAGATAACCAGAACTATGATGTGTAAACTAAGGTAAGACATTTCACTAAATTAGAAGCAATGCAATGGAAGGTAGACACCATATGAAAGATGCTACAAATATCGCTCTGCCAAGTTAACAGTGTCTCATCATAAATGGCGTTTAAACAAATGTGAAGCAGTACAAGAAATAAATCATATGCAAGATGCAAACAACATCACACTACCAAGTTAAGGTCTCTCGTCATTAGTGCCATTGCATATTCACATCATTGCATATTCACAGCTTATGATGTGTAAAGTAAGGAGAAGGCATTTCAGTAAATTAGAAGCAATGAAAGCTAGACACTATATGAAAGATGCAACGAATATCACTCTACCAAGTTAAAATTGTCTCGTCATAAGTGTCATTTCAACAAATTATAAGTAGTACAAGCTAGAAAAGAATGCGAGATGTAACCTATATCACACTCCCAAGTCAAATGTGTCGTATGACAAGTGATTGTTGCAGGTTACACAATAGTAGTACTTTGATGTAAGAACATGGTGTGATAGACAGATATTGTATGTTCTAGAAACAGGAACACGTGTCTTATTCACAAGTATAATGTGTAAATTAAGCAGATGGAATTCAACAAAATTAGAAGCAATACAAGCTAGACATCATACATAACATGCAACCACATATAATAGTGCCAAGTTAGAGGGAGCACCTGTGATGGTGCACTAGGGGAGACGTGTTCATCATCAACACAGCTACGTTGAGTGTCTATGCATGTGTTGTCTTGGAAATCATCTTGGGGGGATGGACGAGTAGAATCTGTAGTGGCCCTCAGTTTGGAAGGAGCACCTTTATCCGCTGCCTTGCTAACTTCCTTCCGCTTTATTGATTTTGAATTGTCAAGTAAAACTGACAAGAAAAAGCAATAAAATTCACTCTTCAGAACTCATTCGTGCACGATACTGACAATCACTACTTTGATGTAAGGCGAACACATGATACCAGGATGGAATAATACGAAAAACAGGACGACATGGCATATTCACAACTGTTTGTGTAAACTAAGCAGAAACCATTTCAACAAATAAGAAGCAATGCACACTAGACACCACATGAAAGATGCAACCAATATGACTCTGCCAAGTTAAAAGCGTCCCATCATAAATGGCATTTCAACAAATTAGAAGCAGCGCATGCTATAAATCATATGAAAGATGCAACTAATATCACATTGCATATACTAAAGGTGTCTTGTCATATTGATTGATGCGGGATACAAAAAAACAATAGTTTTATGCAAGGACATGCTTAATACACAGATGTACTATATACTAAAAACAGGAAGGCATGTCACATTAACAGGTATAATGTATAAACTAAGTGGAATAGCACATGCTATTTAACCAGATTGGAAGAATTACAATCTAGACACCATATGCAACATGCAACCACATATAATGCTACCAAGTTAGAGCAAGCACCTGCGATGCTAGTGTAGGGGAAATAATCAACTATAGAGCTACGTTCACTATCTTCATCTAGCCTTGCTGTTTCTTGAGAATAATGTGGGGAGGCTGACACTGCAATCTTTAAATGAGGATCTTTTCTCACAGTAGTCCACTGGCCTAACTTCCTCATCATAAGTGATTGATGAGGGATACACAAGAACATTAGTTTGATGTAAGAACATGGTTAACAAACAGATGTAATAGTATGTACCAAAAACAGGAAGGCATGTCATATTCAAAGGTATAGTGTGTAAGCTAAGCAGATGCAATTTAACCAAATTGGAAGCAATACAAGCTAGACATTCGGCTGGAGTGGTGAGCATGATCATCTAGGACCCGAGAGCCTGGTGGGAGGCGGGCTGCTTCGCCACCATCGTGGCTTTTTAGTTGGATTCCAGGTGATGCCTGTCTGTGTTGGGCTTGTCACTGGCTCGGCCAGTGCTCTGACTAGCTATTTGACTTCTGGTGCTCCCGGGATGGTGGTTCACGTAAAAAATATCTTTCCTTATATTAATAAAGACCGACTTCGGCCTTTCGAATACAAGCTAGACACCATATGCAACATGCAACCACATATGACACCGTGAAGTTAAAGCAGGCACCTGGGATGGTGGTTCATTGGGAGCGAGATTGTCAACTCCAGAGCTACGTTTACCATCTCCATCTGCTGACACTGCACCCTTTAAAGTGCTGAAACGTGTCTGGACTACCCGCGTACAAAGCTGGAGTAACTTCTCTCTTTTCTTTTCTGCTTCTGTGAAGGTAGAGTCTGAAATACCCTTGCATAAAAACACAATAGTGAGAGTATGGGTGAAGTGTGTGCAGAACTAGTGCACTGTAAAAGTAGCAGTATAGCAGGTGGCTGAAAATAAATGACAGGAGACATATGATAGCTCTACAACATTGCATGGCAAACAAAATTAGATTCTACTCCGTATGATTTTGTAATACATGAGCACAGGAAATGCAGGTACTCCTCCAGCACACCACCACATGTGGTCCTATCAAGATAACAGTCGACTGAAAATAAATAGATCAGTCTTTTTTTATGAACTGTCCGATCTATAAGGAACGGGCTGATGGCCTTCGTCTACCTCCCGCCAGTCACTGTTGACGATCTTTCTTGAACCGCGAGCAACCACCGACCCAGACCCCTGCCTCCGCCGCCCCGCCCTCCCCTTGACCTCACACCACCACCTTGCTTGGCAGCGCCCCCAGGCCATCCCTTTAATCCTGGCCGGCCGCTAGATCGGGCGCCAGCAGCTCTAGTCCCCACACGCCCCTAAGATAAACACTGGGGCGCTGCTTCCCTGGCGTAATAGGCGGACTAGCGCCTGTTACGCCGGGGAATGCTTCCGTTAATTGGGAATCAACTGACCAGGAATTGAAATCCAGGGGGCGACGGACCTCTAGCTAAGGTGAAATAGTATATGAGGAGAAACCTTGTGCATCGCAAGTTACTAGGAACATCTAGTATCAAGAAGAATCGGTCAACTAGTGTCTTCCGTGGGATGAATACCAAGCAAGCAGACATGTAAGATTTGCACGAATAAGGGAAGAGGAGTACCATTTCCGGTTACCAATGTGGTCGCCTCCATATGTCGCGCCGATCTTCTTCTTTTTGCCGGGGAAATCGATGTTTTGGAGGAGTGTGCAGGATTGGCCGAACCCATGGCCAAATTGTTGACTCTGTTGCCGTGGCCGTATGTCGGGAGAGGGGAAGCAGATCCGAGGCGGCAAAGGACGGTGTAGCAGGAATAGCTCCAGTGCGGTGGACGGTGGCGAAGTTGGAGCGACAGCAGTGAGGCGCAGGACGGCGTGGTTGAACTGGCTCAGGTACGAACGGCTCGGCCTCGGCTTCAACTACTAGCCTTGGAGGGCATTGCGGTTGAGGTTGTGGTGGACGACGACGACGGGGTATCGGCTCCGACGTGATGGAGGAGGGCGGCGGTTGATGGGTGGGATGGGGAGACAGACAGAGGACGTCAGGGTTTCGCGGCTAGTGGGGAGGTAGTTTTGGCAACCACGGAGTACGAATGGGGAATCGGACGAGGGGGGGGGGGGCGGGGGGAGCTAAGGGAGAACCATGTTTCGGTCTGGGACGCGCTTGTTTTTGGCTTTTTTGAACCGATGGGACGCGCTTGTTTGAAATTTGGGGAAAGTACAAACTTTGCTCCCCTCTTAAATTTTGTACCTACTACGGGTCGGTGGTAGGATGGTAATCCCAGGTGTCCCAAATAGTGGGCGGGAGCGATTTCGGCCGCGCACATGTGTGCTTAGGCGGCCATTGTGTATGAATTTTTCTCGGAGGTGGTTGCGTGGCATCTAGATGAAGCTACAAACCTACCTCGGTTTAGACCTTTGGACGTCGGCCGGTAGTTTTCACGGGTCGGAGTTAGAAAAGTAATTTCCTTATACTACCAAACATTGGTCTCACGCGGTTTCGGGTGAGTAGAGGCTCTTTTGGCGCTTCGTTCAAAATTTTGAAACAGAAGCATTCATGTTTAGAGTACTCTTGAACTTTGAGGATTGACCTAAATAGACAACGCTAAATTTGACCTTGTATGTTTGAAAACCTCATTAAATTATCCTCTTCTTTTTGAAATTTTGACATTTGAAAATCCTATAACTACGATTATTTTGGAATGGATGAGCTAAATTTGAATCTATTTTGTACACGACTATAGATGCTATTATGTACAAAATCAGAGCAAAGATTGGTGCCCCCATAATTTAGGTATGATTTATAAATGCCATGATATCAAATTCAAATAATTGAATGGACTTCATGTTGAATTCAATTTTTTTAAACCACCTTAAGTTGAATTCAAATGTATGCTAGTTCATAGCTAGCTATTTATAATGTTCATTGTGTAAATTTCGTATGTATAATGTGCTTTACACACACAACATGAAATATACTCACGTTTATATTCGATTGCTAAAGCGATGCATTGTCTGGAATTCAAAATACTAACTATGTGGATCAATTTTGTCGAATAATAACATAGACATGCTCAAATTCGATAGAATCTAGATGTCTGATGGATCAATGACCGTTCCTTACGCGAATTGCAAATATCATGATCCCATCCTAATATTTGGATACAATTTATATCTTTAATCAATGTGTACATCAGTCTTTTAGGTGTAGTTTCACTCTCCATCGGTGGTCTCTCACACATGCTCACACACTCTCTCCCACTACAAAAAAAATACATTTCCGTGATGATACGTGTTTGTCACAGTAGGTCGCGTTTTTTTCATGCATGTACATCCATGACAAATTTATGACAGAATCAAGATAGTCATACCTGTGCTGTCGTAGAAGTGTTCCATGACATTACCAAAATTATCATCACGGAAGTTTCCACTTCCATGACGATAAATCGCGCGTCACAGAAGTGCTTTCGTCAAGGGTGACCGACACGTGGCACCTACCGTAATGGAACGCCGTTAAGCTATCGGGTCGGGTTTTGGATCCGATAACCCATTAACAGCCCCGACCAATGGGGATTTTCCATGTGTAAAATCATCATTGGTTGGAGGAAACACGTGGCGACTCATCGCTGGGACAGATGTCATCCACTCATTGGATGTATAGGCGCCTATGATACGCCGACACGCGGCACGGCCCAACAGAGGCCCATTCCTGTGAAAGGCCGGCCCGTTTGACTTGGTCAAAAGGTGGCGGGCCGGCCCATGGAAAGCTTGTTAACAGCCTGTTCGCATGTAGCCCATTTACGGCCCGCTAATCCAAGGCCCGTTACGCCCTATCCGAATTAGGCCCAAGAGCGCCATCCGGCCATCCAATATGATTCCAGCCTGCCACTTCCGCCCATGTATGGCCCATGACGCCTTTCGCCCATATGAGGCCCTATGTAACTCTCGGTCTATTAACGCCCGTGGTGAAACCGCCCGCAATGAACAAAGGTATCACTTTACACCCATTAATCGCTTCGGTGAAACCGCCCGTAATGAACAAAGATATCACTTTATATCCATTAAGGGCCCGTTATTCAGTTGGGCCGCTTCAAAGAAATGTTATCTTTCGCATTCTTAGAGCCCATTTATTCTGGGCTCATTTCAAAGATTCCTTTACTTACGCCCACATCGCTATTTTTCGCTTAGGGCCAAATTCAGCCCGTGGTTACATCGCCCATTTGTGGTCCGTTAATATGTTGGGCCGCTTATAGCGCCATCAACACGGCCTATTAAAGATGGCCCATTATGGTCATAACGCCCATTGATGATACGACCCAGAAGCCCCATTGTTTCTATGGCCCGTAGAAGGCCCATTGTTTCTACGGCCCGTAGAAGGTCTATCGTTTCTATGGCCCGTAGAAGGCCCATCGCTTTACGGCCCGTAGGTGGCCCAAAGGTCACTACAAAGAATATTAGCCCATGGTTATTATGGCCTAGTTTTAGAAAGAACTGCACTGACTACAAGCAAACAAATAAACAAGACAACAAGGAAATAAATAAGCAAGCAACTTATGATAGGCTATCACGGCTGTTACATTATATTACATCCATCTGGCATCAAAGTTCGCCACCAAAGGCAAATATAGGGAACAAAGCAGCATATCATATACATCGGTTGTCAAAGTTGGCGACCAGCGCAAATAAACGCCGCAAGCAAAACAAATCCAGAACTGAAACCTCTTTAGAAGATCTCAAGAAACAATATCCCGGTACCCATAATGTCGGCAAGATGCTTAGCAAGCTTATTAACTTTCTCTTGTTTGGCGCTTAAATCCTCCAAATATTGTCGTTGCACCGTAAAATATGCATCTGAATTCTGCAGGACTTCCTCGGTCCTTGACTTCGTCGTCAAAGACATCTGATCGATGTCTTTCAACTTGAAGTTGAGACTCAAGAAGACGAACTGATTCAGCAGCGAGTTCAAGATCTTGTGCCAGCAGAGTGGCCAATAACTCAACACTACATCAAGACAGGACTTTTGGGTTCCTCACCGTCGCCAAGATAGTTTTTATCAGCTTTCTTGGAGACCAACAGGATGTCTCACTATCTTGAACCTTATCTGCATTACTTCCTTTACCATTGGATAACGCGGTACTATTCTCCAATATTTTGTCCGCATTCTAAAAGAGAAACAAGGCATACATCACATGTTTACTATGTTGTATATGAAACTCATTTTGGTAAATGAGTTCAGAGTAAAGTGGACAGGATAACAAGATGAAACAAACATATATCTATGTACCATGGTCACTTTATGGTCTATATCATTCTAGTTTTTGTTGCCAAATCAAGATAGAGACACAGATCAAATAATATTTGTTCAAGACAAAGCAGAATAGACAGAATATAAGTGTGGGTAACTATAGAGCAATAACAACACTTGTAATGTGCATGACATGAGAACATAATTGTTTATTCAATTGAAACTGAAATCAACATAGAGCAGGTTACAACAGCAAACCAGTTAAAGAAACATGTTTAAAACATACCTGTTGTGCCATTGGAGTTTCAATCCCATCCTTCAATATTGAAAATAGTTGGTATGAGTAAATACAGTAATGCAAGAGCAAAGGAGTATGAACCATAGCTACGTAACCCGACCCGAGAACAAATATTCTTCTCCTTAAGCGTTGAGTTGGGATTTGGAGTGGTGGTCCTCGTGCTTTGGGCACGCAGTTCCCTTTACTAACCGCCATGTTTGGGTGCTCTATGGTGGAGACGGTGATGTGTCAACTGAACTGGGTTACTATCTCGCCGGGTTGGGGTTAGAAGGTGTAGCTGGTTCTCTCGTCCAACCGGGTAGGGGTACAATATGCGAGAGTCTGGGTTATGAGTGGTGGATCTGGTCCTTGGGCAAGTACAACCGTGGTTCTATCTGCATCAACTGGTAGCACTATCTTTTTCAAGACCGTGTTGTTACTCCCTTAGATACGCCATCACGCCTCCAATTCAAATGGCTGATAAACAAGAAAAGTAATTGAAAGTATAGACATTGTATGATAGATAGGTGCAATGGATAGTGGGGAATAAAAGAGGGCATGAAATAATTCATATTTATGTTGTCTAACCAAACAGGATAGCATGACACAATTTCACATATATGATGGCTAACTAAACAGGATAGCATGACACAATTTCACATTATGATGGCTAACTAAAAAAGATGGAAAGACATAGTTCAAAATATGAGACTATGTAAATAGGATGACATGACATAACTATATAATGTGTTTATTAAATAGGTTGGCATGCCATAATTCACATACATTCATGGATAGAATGCCATAATTCTAAATATGATGACTGTAAACACTAAACAAGATGAGATGATATAACTATATGATGTCTTTATTAAATGGGTTGCCATGCCATAATTCAGATAGATGATGTGTATGTACTATGTAAACATGATGGCATGATATAATTCAAATATATGCAATCTATATATGATATAGTAAGCAAGTAAGTAGATGGCAATCTATATATGATGTAAAACTAAGCAATGCAAGACAACATGCATGACATGGGTAATATAACCCTGCCAAGTTTGAGCATAGACCTCGGGGAAATAGGACTGGTCATCGCCTATGAATCCTCCTCCGAGGAGCTCTCAGAGCCAGCAAGATGTCTCGCTTCAGCAGTAGCATTGTCGCTCAATACCTTGTTTTCACTCCAGATACTTCCATCACCGCTTCAAATGGCTGATGCACATGAAGAGTAGTTGAATATACAAACGTTGTCGCACAAATGGAACACGTAATACAAAAAATGATAGCATGATATAATTCACATACATGATGATTGGCTAAACAACATGGCATTGCATAATTCACATATATAATGCCTTTGCAACAAGATAGCATTGTATAATTCACATATATAATGTCTTGCAACAAGATGGCAATGCATAATTCACATATATGGTAATTAGGCACTGAACAGGTGGCATTCACACAAAGCATGTCTAACTAATCAAATGGCATAGCAATGCGAGACGCCATACGCACGATATGAGCAACATAACCCCGCCAAGTTAGAGCATACACCTAGGGGGGAATAGGACTGGTCATCTGTCTCTGAATCCTCCTCTGAGGAGCTATCCGTAACCAGCGAGATATGCGCTTCGTCAGATAGCATAGTCTGCTCTGAAGACCTTGTTTTCACTCCAGAATTTGCCATCACCGTGTCAAATGGCTGATGCACACGAAGAGCAGTTGAATGTACTAACATTGTTGACAAATGTAATATGTAACAAAAAAAAGGATGGCCTGATATAATTTACATATAAGATGACTGGCTAAGCAGGATGGCATTGCAAAATTCACATATATGATGCCTGGCTAAACAAGGTATGCTGCATAATTCACATAAACGATGAATAAACTAAACAGATGGCATTCGCACAAAGGATGTCTAAACTAAGCAGATGACATATTTGATGTATAAAGTAAGCAATGCAAGACACCATATGCATGATATAACCAACATCAAGATGCCAAGTTAGAGCGAAGACCTCGGGGTAAATAGGAGTTATCTTCTCCTTCCAATCCCCTCGTAACAGATATCTTCCTCTCGACACAATCCGAAATGCGTGGAGGGGGGCTGCCTTTGCGCCTACCATGGAGCGACGCTCTGCATGAAATTATATTGCCACACAAGGCTCGCTCTTTTGCTCTACATGTTCAGTTCCATTGTTTACAATAACTGTCATGCATAGGAATAAAACATAGTGAGATTATGTAAGGAGTGCATGCAGAAATCCAGAGTGATGGTAGCAACCTGTGGATAGACCCAAAACCAATAATAGCAGGCAGATAATGGCTTCAGTTAATAAATACAGATAATGGCTTCTTTACTGTTTGTTTCCCACCCAACATGAAACTCATAGTAGACACCGGAGATTAACCAGATAGTAGATAGATACTATTGATAGCGGCCCCGATATGTACCCCACAACCATTTAAAAACTCAAGTTTGACCATTAGTTTGGAGCTGACTCAGAGTCTAATCGGTGAACAGGACGATAAAGTAGCATGTAATATTAAGCGATGCATAACGTAAGCAGACACGAAAGAGTGCGACCTCTCTTGCGGACCCGTAGTCCTCGAGGTCATCTCGCTCGGTTGATGATGGTAATGCAGTTTTCATGGCTGCCGCCGTGGGGAAGAAGATCTGAGGCGGCGAAAGACAGTCCCGAGGTCGGATCCTCGCTGTGCTGGACCCTTCGTCGTTGGAGCAGCTGAGCTGGGTGGACGACGACGCAGCAGGAGCGGACAAACCACGCAAGATTTTCTTTGACAACTATCTGTAAGAGAAGTAATTTGTAAGGGCTCGCTTGAATTGGAGGATTCCAACAATGCAGGATAGGAAATAGACATGAATAGGATAGGAATGCACGCAAAACAGAGAATTTAAAAACACAGGATTTCGCTAACTGGGTGTTTGATTCACAACAATTGAAGATCACAGGATGCAAAGAAGCATGGTGAGATTAAGTCAAACCACAAGAAAATGTACGGTTATAATGCTATTATGCTACTATATCTTAGTCTTGTGCTTCATGAATAGGAATTTGAAAAGGAGGACAAGTGAAAATTAAAATTCCTATGTTTTTTCTTTCAAGGAGACACTAAAGGAACAAATACGTGTGCTCAGTGGACAATATATATAACATGTAGAGTAAAAAAGAGATGCAACAAGTGTACAACCTCTTTGGCGAAGCCATGTCGATCTCAGCGTGATTGGGTTGGCTGGTGAGGATGCTCCGGCTGACTTTGCTGTCGGAGGAGGGGAAGAAGATCTTAGGCGTCTGGAGATGGAGCCCGAGGTACTGCTCCCTGTGATGGAGGGTTTCGTCGTTGGAGCAGCTCCGGTGAGTTGTACGACGCCGAGGTGAAGCAGACAAGAGAGACAACGAACAACGTTAACCTGAGTGGAATTCTAATAGCATCTCCAATACATGACGAAAATACATAACCACAAAGTGCTAGATGTAAAATACATCAGCCGCTCATCTCTCGAACTTAACTCGTCAAACTGAACTTAACCGTCAAACTGAACTTAACTGTCGAAATTGAACCTAATCGTTAAACTGAATTTTGTCTGTCGAAACTGAATTTTGTTGTCAAACTGAACGCACTAGCAAGGTGAGGCTACACGTCGGTCGATCGATTTTTTCATCTCTGGTCACCGATTTTGCAGCCGTTGGATACGAAATCAAGGGCCGCGGTTCATCTTCAACCTCCACCCTCGAGCCGCCACCACCACCGCCAAACAAGCAGCCCCTCGCCGCTCAGGCCGGCGGAAGCGCCGCCTCACGCCCAAAACACTCCCCACCGCCGTCCGCCGCCGCCCGCCATCCTCTAGGCCCCCATGTGCCGAAGCTTTTTCTCCGGCGATCCCCACGCCACCGCTTCGCTAACGCCCCGCCACCATCACCACCGCCCCATCCTCAACCCTAAGATAGATAGTGGGTACCTCTCCATGAGCCCCCTCCTCGCAGCGGCTGGTTCTTCCTTCACCCCGGCGAGCCCACCCTTGAAAATCGATCGACCCAAAAGTCGATTCAACGATCAAGTGTAGCCAATCGAGCAGCATCGCAAGCAAGAGCAAGAGCGAGAGCAGCAGCGCGAGCAAGAGCAATAGCAAGAGCAGACCAGCAGGGGACCGAGAGCAAGAGCAGAGCAGCAGCGCGAAGCGAGAGCTAAAGCAGCAGCAGCTCCTATCGATGTGGACGCCGCCGCCGAGGGAGCGACACCGCGGAGGAAGTGGCGGCGCCGCCGCCGTGGATGGAGTCACGCCATGTCGGCTTGGGACCGAGCGTCGGCAGCACCGTGAGATCGAATCAAGAAGAAAATGCGCGATTAGTGTACAACCTCTTTGGTGGCGCCGATTAGGCCGCAGCTTCATCCGAGGAAACGGTGATGATGATGCTCTTCCGGTGGCAGGTGAAGACGGCGGTGGGAATGGAGGTGGCGCGAAGACGAGGGGAACATCGGGCAGCTCCTTGGAGGTGGAGGACGGGTGGCTGAACCGGCGGACGATGAGATCGACGACGGATCCTCATCCGCACGGTGGATGAGGGACGCCGAGGTGTTGCTGTGGACGACGCCGTCGGGGAAGAGGCTCCGCTGGGTGGCGGACGGAGCAGGGTGGGGTTTCATCACGGGTTTTCGCGGCCTCGTGTATGAATGGGTGGGCGGATGGGATGGCAGTGGGGAACCATGGCTTAGAGACGCGCTTGTCCGAAATGTGGGTAAGTTATGAAAGTACCCCCACCGATTTGAGGCGGTTCTTTCGGTTCAGGGTACCACGGGCATTTCGCGGTCGGGATTTCACAGAGGTGGGAGTTTTCGCATGTTGTAATTTCGAATAGCAAGGCGCTGGTTGAGATGGAGGAGTTGTCGAGCACAACGAGACAAAGATATATCTTAAATATTTCAGGCTAACAAGGCTGGTTGAAATTTCCGGACAAGCCTAACGGTACTGTACCAAATCAATGCGCACTACAAATGTCATTCAAAACTTTGAATTCATGTTATGTTCAATTAAAATATTTCGCCACGTATAATGCATGCAACCTACTACTCAAATGAACGCTTTAGTGCATTCCAAACGTATATACTACCGCTTCAATATGAACTAAATTTGAATAAGATCTACAAGAATGATTGTTGTGAAGTCAAAGCATTTGAATTCGCTTTCTGTTTTAATAAGATCTACAATCATCATTATTGTCAAGTTAAACCATCATTTGTGTATTATCTTCACAGCACACCACATGATTAGTCTCGAGTTACATATGAACTATGTGTACTATATGAACTCGAACTAGATTTTTTGAATCCACTTTATTTTGATTTCAAATCACATTACATTTCTAGCTCTAGCTAGATCTTCATAATCTAAACCATGTCTCATATGTATAATGTGTTTATCACATTATGTATGGTGCCCCGCCCCCTACGCCTACAAGTATTTAGATGTGAGTTGCAAACACCACACATTACCACAAATTCAAATAAAATGTGAGAATGTTCGATATATAGTATTGTTTAGATTGCTCGATATTTAGTTGTAAGCTGCAAACGCCGCACATTATCACAAATTCAAATAAAATGTGAGATTGTTTGATGTATAGTATGGTTTAGATTGTTCGGCATTTAGCTGTGAGTTGCAAACGCCATGCATTATCACATTATGGTATAACATGTGCACAACACGTGTATCACCGCTATATTCATGCATGCAATGTTTAAAACACTATGATCTCCTATTCAAATATATGAATCCGCTTTCATATCAAATTATGATCTTTGTTAGTCTCTTACACCCACACAATCCTCTAGCCTTTGTAGCTACCACTAACTTTCTCTCGTGCATGCACACGCCTCCTCGCCTCCTCCTCCCTCGGCATTCTATCCACCGGCACATTCATTTTTTTCTTTAGGTCGCTCTCCCGAGTCTCCACAACTCCTTTCCGACACACACCGATCGATAAACCTCTCCAATGATGCCTGCCTACAGCATACACACACAGCTTCAATCTCCTCCTTTATGTGTCCTTGCCTCGTGTCTCTCATATGGTCGACACACGTAAACTCTCGCCTCTTTTCATCGATCTCACAACCGCACACTCCTCCCCTATCTAGCTAGTAGTTGGGCCTCTCGCACCACCTCCTAGCTCCATTCTCTCTGCTCTATCCATCTCACTGGGCCTTATTTGCCTCTAACAAATGGACGACACCGACCGATCTCTCGCTATACATATAGCCAGCTAGGTCCTTATAACTCGCTTTTACCCACACATCGATCGATCTACCTCATTAGTTGTGTCTCTCCTTCCTCCGACAAACAACAATTGATCTACCGATCTAGTTAGGTTTGCTTACCAAACACATGGTTCCCCTTCATCATCCATGGATGCGCCCCGACAGATCTATCACGCATGTGCACACACGTAAACACATCCCCACTCTTATTGATAACATTGCAGTTCCACCTCGCTTGTCTAGTAGGCCTCCCAACATCTCCGAGAAGCAACTCCATCACCCATCCAGCACTCTACCCTCTCCTCCCCCTCCCTCCCTCTCTCTCTCTCTCTCTCTCTCTCGTCCCATCATATTTCTCGCCCTTCGCTTATGTATGGATGTCGACCGATCTCCTCAAGACATAGCTGGGTCTCCTTCTCAACACATATACGAGTCGTTCTACCTCTATAGTTAGGCCTCTCGCCGCCCCCCCCCCCCCCCCCCCCCCCCACACACACCGATACATCAAGCGCCTAGTCATGTCTCCCCGCCACACACAAACTTGACATGTGCCCTCTAACGCTCCCAGTAGGCCACGCCCTATATCTTTGACTTGCACACACACACACACACACACAATTTGATGGCTCTTCATCGATCTCGCACCCACCCACTTGATCCTCTCTTCGACTCTATCGATAGCTATGACTCCTCCCTCTCTTCTCGTGGATTGCCCGACCCTCTATGTATGATATGGATAGGCCTCCATTTCACACACATTGCATGCAAAATTTTGTTTGAGATGTCATCGACACATATTCCCACAAATAATTCACGAAATCAACCCCCACCCCACCCCCACCCCCACCACAAAACAAAAAACACTCACGAACGCGGTTTGTATCTCTCACACACACCCACGTAGGTGGGGGACATGCACGAAGAGAAGAGGTGCATGCACGACACACGTACTCATGTCTCTTTCCCAACCACACCCGCGCGGGTACACGGTGGAGCTCATTTTTGTACGTAAAAGGCAGCCCACGTGGTAATTTGGCACGTATCTGGTTGTCCACTTGGTGGAGGGAGGATCGCCTACCACGGGTGAACAAACAAATTGCGACTTGACGCGTTATGTTAAATTAAAAAAGAGGCAAACCATGTGGGGCCTACCTTAGAGGCAAGGCTCTATACACCGGAGTACTTTTGATGTGTCCCACAACTCGAGAACGAGGAGAAGCTTGCTTAGCACGCTGCCTCCCCGCCCACGGGCGCGGTGGCTCGCAGGATGAGGTGAAGCTTGCTCCTCCTCGCCCATGCGCAGGTGGCTCGCAGGACGAGGAGAAAAATTTACTACTCCCTCCGCTTACTCCTCGTCCCTACTACCTTGGTTATAGAGATTATATCATATTGTTTGGAATATATATGTCCTTTAGTAGATTTCAATATGAACTACTAGTACATACTCCAAACACTGATGTATATAGACGTATTTTAGAGTGTACATTCACCATTTTGCTCCGTATGTAGTAGCACTCTCCTCGCCTCGACCTCGCCCACGGTGGACGTGCAGCAATTCATTCGGTCTCATATAGCCGTAACGATATATACTGCACTACCATTATTGCTCGACTTCCCAAGAGGCTAAGAGCCAATCGCAAGGTTAATATTTTGAGATGCCAAGCGCAAGGTTAAGGTTAGTAGGTGCCGCCATTTATAAATAATTTTTTTCTTCAATGGCACGACGCAATATGATAGGTTCATATGGAGAGAAAAGGAAACCGCCCACTATATACATAGTCGACGGGCCAGCCTACACGGTTGCTTGCTGGGGTTGCTCTTCACACTCTCTCGCACAAAACGATCGTGGCCACATCTCTAACATCCCGGCGGATCACGTCCGCTTGGGGAAGGGGTGGATGCTTAGTGTAGATGCGGTGGCTGCCGCCGAGGGCGAAACCCAATGTCGGCACGTCCCGATCAGGGGTCCCCGCCTTCTCTCTCACAAAGCCGGTGAGGTTGCCTTCGCCCTTGCTCACGCCGCGACGTGGGCAGTTGCCGCCTCCCCGCCGCCTCCTCAAGGTTGAGCTACGCCCTCGTGTACAACTCCCTTTACAGCCGGCTTGCACCATCGCTCCAGCTGCCCACATCACTCCCTCGTGGATATTTTCTACTTCTTTGCCCCGCACATACCGATACCTCTACCGGCTTCTACGATCTGTATTTGTGATGAGTTTATGTCTCATCAACTAGTCCTAGTAATCTTATTCTAATCACGCTTCTTCAATTTCTTTGCCATGTGGATGCTCATCTCGATTTTGGTGAAACTGCACAAAATGATCCGATGGTCAAAAGGTTGCAAACTTCATTTATTAGGAAGCTCGAACGCTGCCAAAGAAATTGAAGCCTGGTCAGGTTCACGGTTCAAGGGCTAGGGACTGCATGGATCGCTTTTTTCTTTAGTTGCCTCTGTTCCAAAATAAGTGTCAACTTTAGTAGTAGTACAACTTTGTACTAAAGTTTGCACAAAGTTGAGACACTTATTTTGGAACGGAGGGAGTACATATTTGCTATGATCTGTCAATCATTGAGATGCAATAGCATGCATGTTAGTCTCCTTTGTATTTGATGAAATGTTGCAACGGGCAACCTTGGACGCAAGATACATGTAACAGAAGCTGGAAGCTTCATAGCATTGTACAAATTTATCTCGCTGATAAATTACAATTAGTACTATACTAGTACTTCCTCCGTTCCTAAATATAAGTCTTTGTAGAGATTTCACCATTAACCACATGCGGATGTATATAGATGCATTTTAAGTGTAGATTCATTCATTTTGTTCCGTATGTAGTTCACCTAGTGGAATCTCTACAAAGACTTATCTACTAGTAATAGCTAGCCCCACTACTA
Source organism: Aegilops longissima (assembly GCA_021605205.1). Lineage (NCBI taxonomy): Eukaryota > Viridiplantae > Streptophyta > Magnoliopsida > Poales > Poaceae > Aegilops > Aegilops longissima. The sequence goes on along the minus strand of CM038682.1, from coordinate 496,709,314 downwards.
GGAATTCTCTATCCTCTCCTTGAGCCACATCATCAAAATTGACATAGCTGTTAGATGAAGTAAATCAGTCATAATAGCCGTCTCGATCTAGACGCTGAGAGGTTCAGACTAAGCCACATGCAAGCATGCAGAAATACCGTGGCACATGCATGTGAGTGGGTTTTAAATCACATCAACATGTCTGCATGCAAGCATGCACCGGTAGCATGCATGTAAGTGAGCTTTTAAGTCCCATTAACATGTCAAAAAGAAAAATATAATCCCATTATGCAGTAGGAGTTGGCTGATCTTTTTTCCTTACGTGGGATGATCTAAATGATGATGGGAGTTTATTTAGTTTGGCTACCACATTTGTCATGCGGTTATAGATTTTTTTAGTTCTATGAAATCGATAATTTTGCGCAGAGATATATCGCTGTTCCGCGGCAACGCGCGGGGACTCATCTAGTAATATTTAGGAACGGAGGGAGTACTATGTAAAGAGTTAGGTGTCGCACGGTGATAGTGTGAGGTGGGCCATGTAATCACTGAGCCTGCGTGTTTTCACTGCTCTTGCACTCCTCCGCTGTAAGAATGGAGAAAATTGTAATCTACTACCTCCTTTCGCCGAAAGCGTGGGACATCCAGCAGTCCTACCACCTCAGTAATAAAGACCAATGAGCCGTCAAATCACATAGACCCAGAAGAAGTTGACGGACGGCAACCATCACTCTTGCGCCAGTGAGAGGTCGCGTCCGCTCTGCCCGGCATGAATGCGGCACCGATTCTTTTGAGCGGCGCTGACTGCTTGGCGGAAAGGCTGCTGGCGATGGAGGGGCTTTGGGTGGGCCAGCTGGTCAGAGCGGGCGTGGCAGCTGTCCGATGTCCCTACCGGACACGCCCGAAACGAGAGGATGCACCGACTCGCAGCTAAAATCATACACTACACACCATATCTCAGTAGGAGTAGGTCGATCTGTCGCACTCTCTAACACACACATGCTGTTAAAACACACACACACGCACACACACGCACCTTGGTCCCGCTGCACCTTCTAACGTGACTTATTACACCTAGACGGAGGGAGTAGTAAGTATATGAGATACGGTGGCACACCGACTTAAGTCGAATACAAGTGCCCAAAATTTGTGTGCATGTTATAATAAGGATTCACTTAAAATAGTACGTGAGCAAACAGAGGGATCAATTGGACAGTGTTCCCAGCAGTAGCGTAGATGTGTGAGGTAGTAAGATACACCGCTGGCGCTTTTAATTTTTCTTATTAATTTGTTTGTTTCACCCTCCGACCGGTGGGACCCAACGACTACGTGGAGAGAGGTAAGGTGACTAAGGCTGCATTATTTCTACACCATCGTGGATAGTCTTACCACCAAAGCCACATGACACGATTATGATTGAAATCCTAATGACTCCACACACACACACAAAAACACGGCATGCCTGTCACACGAATGCAGGAATGTATAAAGGTTATTTTCCTCTCGTTGAACATAACGGAGGGTTGTGTAGCTGGTTAGCCTGTTCGCTCATCAAACTTGAGGTCTCGGGTTCGATAACTACACTTGAGCATAATTTTCGCCAAGAGGATTCTTTGACTGGTCAAAATGTTTTCTAGGGTTTGCACGCTTCACACTCTCTCTCCAAGATATATATACACGCTGGAGCCTCAGCGCTTAGAAGTTGTTTCTCTTCACACTCTCTCGCCTCTCTCCACTGGAGCCTCAGCCGCTTAGAAGTTGCTCTTCACACTCTCTCGCCTCTCCAGATCTAAACAAGACTTCGCTGGCTCTCTCTCCCTCACTGCTGCTCAAAGAGCCGGCAGGATCCGTCCACGGAAGGGAAGGAGGCTTAACGCTGTCGCCATCGGCGAGGGAGGGAATCCACTACCGGCGCTGTTGTTCACTTTCCACCCAGCGGCGGCGCGGGAGGGCCTCCGACCCTTCTTCTTCGCCGTCGTCCCGTCGCCCACCGAACCACGCCCCAAGAACCTTAAGGTATATTTTACTTACTCCACATGCATTGCTCTAGCTGCATGTATACCATGAATCTAGGACGTGGTTCAAAGAGGAAAGGAGTGGGGAAAGTAGGGAAAAGTTGTATATAGCATGAATCTAGGACGTGGTTCAAAGAGGAAATGAAGGGGAAAGTTGTATAGCATGAATCTAGGACGTGGTTCAAAGAGGAAAGGAATGGGGAAAGTAGTGGGGAAAGTTGTATCGCATAAATCTAGGACGTGGTTCAAAGAGGAAAGGAAGGGCGAAAGTACTAGTTCAAAAGGAAAGGAAGGGACAAGGTCTGTAGAGTTTGAGCAGACTAGATTTGTTGCGCCACATAGGGAAAGGTGTCTAAAGATAACAAAACTGGGACCAACACAAATATGCTCCTTGGTTGTTTGTTCTTTGTTGCAACAGATTGTGCATGACCACAAGACATCGGTAGATGCACATGGTGCTGGAAAGGCCCACCGTCCCTGCAACTCATTAGTTGTTGTTAATCTAAGGCCCTGTTTGGTTAAAACTCCCTAGTCCCTACCTGCTTGGTTCCAGTGGACTAAACATGGACTAGAGGTTATTAAATGACATGATAAAAGACCATGTTACCCCTAGTAATGAACTAATAGAAACAAGGTGCGATGCGTGGCAGGGGCAACTGTTGAAAAGTCCCAAAAGACTCCTCGGGTCTTCTTTCTTTAGTCCCAAATGCCCACTTTTAGTCCCGAAAAGTCCCTCCTGTTTGGTTTAGATGTGACCGACACGGAGTTTTTTAGTCCCTACACCAAAATGTCCCTCGTAAACAAACACCTCTAATAATGCCACTGAAAATTGATGCAATGCCACGCTTAAAAGCAAATTACATGTTTAACGAATTTTATTGTTAATATAATCTCTATGTTAATATTAATCAATGCCACCGCTTGAGAAATGCTACCGCCTTGCTTTCTTTCCCATTTAGATAAGGTAGATGCTTCTTTTGTTGGCTTCGTGTCATCCACCGTTATTGACCACTAATTGTTTCCTTTGCACCTCTGTAAACAGGGTTATCTATTTCACTGTTACATTGTGACCTTTTGTTGCACTCGCACAAAACACTTTTGTTTTAAGAGTGTTTTGTGCAGTTCAACCAAAATGTCACACCGACAACGTTGCTTGATTGCTTGATCTTAGTGGAACTGCACAAGAGGAGATCTTACTTCCTATCCGCTAAGGCTTAATTTGGTTCAGATCTTCTTCTTGTGAGTTGTTTGAATTCGCATCATGAGAGGTCAAGATTAGCCTTCTTTCACATGATTCTGCAGTGTGCTTTCATATGTTGTGCTACTTGTACGATAATGTTGCTTGATTTTAGTGAACTGCACAAATGGAGACAAGACTTCCAATCTATATGTGCACCGTAATATCCCATTGAGGTAAGATAAGGATATTTCACAACTGCTGGCCTGTATTTTGCCACTTTCATCAGAAAATTAAGTTTAGTACTATACTTTTGCTCCCTAATTGACATGCCAAATCTTACATTGAAGGCGAAGCTTGTCTGTTATTGAACCAAGTGATGAAGGGGAAGAACAAGCGGAAGAAAAACAAAAATCAACTCCCGGTGCTGTAATGAAGCACTGGAACTGTGATGACACAAGTAATGATATAGTTTTGCATCTTAATTTATTGCTATGGCTGGAACGAGCAATTGTTTTGCCACTGATTTGATGCCATACGTAATTATCTCTACTTGTGCAAACAGGGATCTTCTTTGAAGATACCATATATTTTAGTGGAACTGCACAAGAAGATGTTGGAAACATTAAACTAATCGAGGAGTATATAGTAAGCATGGCCACCCCCGTAGATAGCAACAGATGGTTCCGGAGAAGTGCTTCATCTATATGCTCTACACAATCAGCCTCCTGACAAATGTTGGTACTCACCCACTGATTTCATCCATATGATTGAGCTTTGTCATCTCTATTGGTGTTGTGCTACTGTTTAGATACTATCATGAAAAAGTGGTATTGTCCTTGAGAAGTGCTTCATCTGTGTTGTTTTAAATATTTCCTTTCCTTTTTTCGAAAGCAAACAGGATCATCTTCCTCTCAAGAAGAATATGGAGTACGTGAAGTGACTAGTTCCGATTATGCCAGATGAAGAAGCCCTGTCTATCTTCTCATCGAAGGAGCAGTTGAAGGATGGTTACATTACTCCCCACAAGACCAAACTAACTTCAGCTCGTAAGGACCGACAAATCTCCATTTTTTGCTGTGATGCGCGAGTACAATGTTGTTCTAGGATTCTTCCGGTGAGTTCCATTTTTCTAAAAGTGTGCTCTACATGGACCATGTATGTGCCCGTTGAAACTGTCAATTCATAGTACAGTTTGCTTTATACTAATCACTTTTTTGTATTTGTGCAAACAGGGGTGCTCAGCTTGATTTCAACGGGAACTGCACAAAATGTTCATGAATACATCGAATCATTCATTTCCACCACAAGAAAGGAGGTGCCCATAAGTTCAAGGCGTTGCAACATATAAGGGCGAAATCATACAAGCTACGCGCGAATTTGGTTGATTTTGGTGGAACTGCACAAAAAGAACAGCTGGTTTATTTAGCACGAGGTGCCATGTCAATGTCCGAACTGATGGCAAACCCTGCCCATTCCACAATCGTAGGCATTTGATATTTTGGAATGGGACAACCTTGTCAAATTTTGCTCATTGATTTTAGCAAGATATGTGTTTGATATTTTCGAATGGGACGCCCTTTGCTGTCAGCAGCGGTGATCAATTTTTTCTTTATTCTTTAGTTGTGAAGTAAATATTGCCTCTGACATGTGAGTCACTGAGATGCATAATCATCGATTGTTTTGAATGTTCTCTATGAATTGCCAGGCCTGTGTGTTTGATTGCAATGTACAGAAACGCTAAAAAGCTGCTCAAACTCTTTGTACTCCTTCTGTTCCTTTTTACTTCGCACATTGTGAAAGTGCATACTTTTTGTATAAGATTGGTCAAAGTAGAGATACTTTGATTGGAGACAAAACTTGTATGCAGACTAGAAAGGACCGGAGGGAGTACATGTGAAACTGCTGCAAACGTGGTGATCACCCTGGGAATAATGCTAGTACGTATTGTTTTGCATGTTCATCCAATGCCAGTGATACAGGAATTCGAACTAATCGAAATAAATTCATTCATACACGGTCGGATTTCATATAAACATGCCGGATTTCATTACATTTCATACATTCTTCAACTAAAAAGGGGTGTTTGTGGCCGCATGCATCTCCGAGATGCAGAGGCCGGGGGTCATCCTCCTTTCAAAAAAAAACTAAAAAGGGGTGCGCTGGAGGTATAATTAATTAACCGAAGCTACCCACCTGTGTCCCGCTGAGCCGAACAGAAGCTTCAATGACTTAACTGCAAGTGCAGTTGCGTAACTGACATGTGGCCTGTTGGGCCCACGTGTCAGCCACCAATCGCACAAGCAGCTAAGTAGAAGCAGCGTTTTCTCCAGCGCAGCTCTCCGACTCCACGCCGCCGCCAAGAAGCTAACCGCCGTCAATGGTCAACCCGCTTAGCTTGGCTTCAACCGAGGGTAGCAGCGGTGGCCTTACTTGGACCCGAGCGGCGGCGACCTACCGTGTTCTACTCTTCCTCGTTTTCGCGGTGGCGCGCTCGCTGGCAGCGGGCGGGCTCGGCGGAGCCGGGCGATGTCCTCTATCTCATTGCGGGCGGGCGGCGCCAGCGGAGCGGTGGAAATCCTCCCCACGTTGATGGCAGGGTGGGGCCTCGGCTGAGCCGGCGATGTCCTCTCGCCTCGTTGTTGGCGGGCGGGCTTGGCGGAGCCGGGCGGTGTCCTCGCTCGTTGTTGGCGCCATGGGCCTCGGCGGAGCAGGGCGTCGCCGACGCCAGCGGAGCGGGACTCGCCGAGCCGGCATTGTTCTTCGCCTTGTTCTCGGTCTCGCCAAACAGCGCCGCCCGCTTCATCGCCCTCTTTGCTAGCCTCTTTGTAGGCGGTCGCAGCCTCCGCCACCCGCATGCGGTACCGCCAGCGCTCGAGGCGGCCCTTGCGGGCGGAGCGGTACGAGTCGAGCAGCGCCTCCTGCTCCGCCCGCTCCGCGGCGATCTGCTCCTCCGCCTGCAGGTGCTCCTGGAGGAGATGGTGGTTGTAGGCGGCGTCGGCCTGCGCCTCCCGGAACTGCTCCTCACGCATCTGCCTCACCCTGTCCATATATTGGGCACGGGCCTCGCTGATGGTCATGGTGCAATGCACCGGCGAGGATGCGCAGAGGAGGGGTTGGCGCCGGATCGCCGACTACCATGTTCTCCATTAGGACGCCGTCATCCTCCGCTGCTCGCCGCCAGCCGGTCGGCAGCAATGGCTGCCATCTCCTTGTGGTCCGTCGTCCGCCCGTCCCGAAGAGCGCTGGAGCGCGAGGAAGCCATGGTGGGCAGTAGTGGTGTGGACAGGAGAAAGGGAACATATGCGGATGACTGCGGCTATGGCCGGCGCAGCAGTTTATATAGCAATGGTGGGCGGGCGGAGGGACGGACGGTGGCGCCGAGTAGCCGCCTCGGCAACCGCAGATCATTAATGTGTGCAGCAGATCGATGGACGGACGACACTTGTGTCATTTGAAGGCGGAGCAATAGCCTGCACTGGAAGCGGGCGGCCAGCGCTGACTGCTTTTGGTAAAGCACGCTGGGCGAGGAGATGACTTTACTTGGATAGGATGACAATGGGGACCCACCAGGTCCATAGCCTCACGTACGCAAGTGCCTCCTTATTTTATATATATATATATATATATATATATATATATATATATATATATATATATATATATATATATATATATATATATATATATATATATATATAGGACAAATGTTTCCTACAAGCAAAGTGGTAGTTACCACCACTTGCGTTTTGTATGTTGTATGTAGTATCTGTCGGAACCTAGAGTATGTAATGTAGTATGTAGTATATAACAATGATTAGGTAGTATATATACTAATTTTTAGGTAGTATGTATTATTTTTTGAGTATGCTCATTTTACATTACAAATATGTACGTATTTTACAAATATAACAAAAACTATGGGCTCATATGCAATTTTTCATGTAACTTGCTTTGAAATATCTTAGATATAGTATATGAACATATTTAATATAATAAAATAGTATATATAGTACCACATGGTAGTATATGAGACATGTGGGGTAACTACCACCGGGTGGTAGGATGGATTTTCCTATATATATATATATATATATATATATATATATATATATATATATATATATATATATATATATATATATATATATATATATATACACTAAACTAAGCGTGAGTGTAGAATAGCTTATTCTACACCTAATGTGATACATACAAAATGTAGTAGCATAATATATAAAATATAGTAATTTTTCTGAAAATGTAGTAAATTACAAACTTGGATAGTAAAAGACATATTTTCAAAATTACTACATTTTGTACATTGTTTTACTAGATTTTGTATATAGCGATACTAGGTGTAGAATAAGTTATTCTACACTCACGCTTAAAATAGCGTTACCTATATATATATAGATATAGAGAGAGAGTAACACTATTACGTCATTGGGATCAGAATAGATATTACGATCACAATACCGCCCTATAAGGGCCCGACCTGGTGTTCCCGAACAGTGCGTCCCGATGAAAAAAGCCCACCACCACCCCGGCGCCACGCCCACGATCCATTCCGGCCCCGATTCACGCTCGATACCCACGCACGGGCCACCACAGATCCCGTCGTGCCGCTGCCGCCGTCACCGGACACAGATCCCGTCGCGCGCCGCCCGCCATCACCGCCCTGGATCCCATCGCGCCGCCCGCCGTGGATTTCTGCGCCGCGAAGACCACCACCACCAAAGCACCGCCGCCTGCGCGCCGCCGCGGCCGCGGCCCGCCCACACCCACCACCCCCGGCGCTCATTAGGTTGGCCCTGCCCAGGCTCCATCGCCGCCTTGCAGCCTCCTCCCGATGGGGCTCCACAGCCACAACACCAAGGGCGTTCATCGCCGCTGCCTCCGGCCGTTCAGGTACGCAGCCCTGGAGAAGATCAAACAGGGCGCACGCAAAACAGAGTGCGAGAAGTCTACCTCTCCTTGCTGTTCTTTTTTTTAATCGTGGTGCCATCAATCCATCTGCATCGAGGCCATCATGACGCAGCAGTTGCGTTCGAGACTGGCTACATCCTCAGCGTCGAGGTTTCCGTAGCAGGTCGGACTATGAAGAAGTAGCAGGCCAGACTGAAGAAAAATAGCAGGTTGACAGATTCGCCCTCATCCAAAGGGGATGCAGGCCACCGCCTGTCTCCTCGGCCTGCACAACCATCTCCACGCTGCATCGTCATTCCAGTCTACGCTCACCTCGCCTGCCAAGTGGAAGTTCAATTTCTCTTGCAAGGTCTGGTCACCTTCGTGTTCATGTCACTGCAAGATGCCGGGCCGCGGCGTCCAGCTGCACAACGGAGTACAGGGTGTACATGTCGAGAGGACCACGCCGCTGGTGCCCAGTGTCACCAAGCTCCTCCCAAGTGCAGCCTCCCCGAGCTGGCTGGCCATGGTCCGCGCAGCGCCTGAACTCGAAGAGAGGCTGAACTTTTGTAGCTCGGGTTGCTGCATCCAATTGCTATCTTTCATATGAATGAGTAGAGAAAAGTCATAGAGAGGAGAGAGAATAGGAATAAAACGTGTGGTGCTGGTTACTTCTAGGAGATAAGATGGAGAGATGACGACCAAAAGGCGTGGTGTAAAAACATGCATGGCTTTGTGTATAAAAATGACTATTTGTTTGCAAAAAAGCGTACTGCTAGTGCTACTTTCATTCCATGGACAGTGCACTATTTTTTTTTCAATTGAAGGGTGTTGATCTTACGGGAGTTACTACCAAAACACAACTAGCCAAACAAAAAAGACGTTTCAGAAAATAGAATCCCAAGTTCAAAGGATGTTGTCGAGCAAATTCATGCATTTAGGAAAACATAGTTCGAAAGACGTTTAATAAAAAAGATAGTTTGAAGACGTCAAATAGGGGTGTTTGGAAAATCAAAACACTACAAAAAGTAAATAAGTCGAAGTTCATATCTAAAAATATGGGGAGGTCAAAAGCACTACAAACATATAAAAAAAGTCTTCGTCGGCAAGTAACATCGAAAGTGATTTTTCTACCAGTGAGGTTCGAATGACACACAAAAGCTTCGCCGGAAAGATAGAATTTAACCAATTGTTTAAAGAAATGATGTTCAAAAACAAGAAAACGTGAAGTTCGGACTATTCAACTTTTACGAAAAAATAAGATATTTTCCGTTACTATAAAAATAATATGAAGAAGTTCAAATTAAAATAATGGATCGATTCGATGTTTATGTACCAGGAAGAAAACTTGCCTCACTGAGAAAAATGTTAACTTTGAGAATGAATAAATTAGAGAGTTCAGTAATACGAAAAATAAAGATATTTTCTGTTACTATAAGATTATTTAGTTTAAAAATGTGTTGTCTAGTTCTAGTTCTATACTATTTTTTCTAAGTTAAATAATATCCATCGGGGCAGAAAAATCAGGGTTTTGATATGTTGGTTTCAGTTTCAGAAATGCTCCGGAAAAAATGCAAAAGAAAAATGGAGCAGGGGTTGCACGAAGAATAAAAATAACAAAGTTCAAACTAAAATAGAGAAGCAATTCGATGTATACGAGAAACTCAAATAATTACCGTTTCTAAGAAAAAAACTATGAAGTTCAATTTACAAAAAAAAATGTTTACTTCTTATTTTAAAACATATTTCCTTTCTAAGAATATGACTAAGAAGTTGAAATTAAAATAACAGAGAAGTTTGAAGTATAGAAAAAAACTCAGATTTGTTGCGAGAAGTTCACGTGCACCTCCGTGCACGGTTTAGAATTTATATTGCGGGATGTCCGGCAATCAATTACATGTTTTAAAATGGCAAAAAAAATGTCCAACCTCCAATTGCGTGTAATTCGACGTATACACAAAAATGCGAAGAAGTTCATACTGAAAACAACGAGAAGTTCAAATACTGTAAGGAATGCATTTCAGGTGAGAATAAAAGTATGGAAAAATAAAAGCTTAAAATGTTTGTTGAAAGAAGTTCAAATGCTCTGTCCGGGGAGGTTCAAAAATCCTTGCGAGAGAGGTTGACCTTGTATTTCCATGCTCGATTTTTTTGCATAAAAATAAAATACAATTCTTTAATCAAATTATAAAAAGGTGAAGTTCAAATTGAAATAATACAGAAGTCCGGAGTTTATTAAAACCTAGGATTTACCTGTTCAAAAAATAAAAAACACAACGCCATTTTTTGCACTTTTAAAAACAACTCATAAACGAAAAAATGGTTGCTAGAAGTTCAAGTGCTCGGCGAGGAAAAGTTGAAAAATTCTTCTGAGAGAGGTTCACCGTGTATTTAGATGCCCCAGAAGTTCAACTACTTCACGCGGTCTGAAAAACAGCATGTCAAAAAATAGCACGTAAAAACAGAGTGAAGTTCAAACAGACGTGCCCGAGAAGTTCAACTACTTCACGCAGTGCATTTCCATTCGCGATGAAGGCAGAAATCATGATCTTGTCATTTTCTAATTTAGTTCAAAATGACAGGAATATCATTTGTGTAAGTTCAGGTCCTCGGTCGAAGAAAGTTAAAAAAATATTGTGAGAGAGGTTTCTACAAAAAGAATATCATTTGTGTAACACTAACGAGAATGGATGGGAAAATTACAAACAAAAAATATGTCACAAAAGTCAAACGTGAAAACAACAGGAAGTTCAACTACTACATTGAATGAATTTCATAAGAAAAACTTTTAAAACCGTCGCTAGTATGAAAAAATGATCAACACGGAAAAGTTGCGTGTTTATAGCAGCTTTCCATCGGTATATCACTTGCTTAATTTCGGTGAGTGAATGAAGAGCTACGAGCAAAAAAAAGCATGTGAAAACCAGAGCGAAGTTCAGGCAGAACTTCCACAGAAGTTCAAGTACTTCACGCGATGCATTTTCGACGAATCTGTTTCGCAATAAAGGCAGAACGAGTGATCTCGCCGTTTCTAAAATTACTTGAAAATGGCTGGGATTCAGATAAAACCATCAACATGAAAAAGTTTCATATTTTTCGTAGCTTTTCAACAGTATATTATTTGCCCCGTTCCGATGAAGTTTGAAGAAATTACGGCGAAAATACGTTTTTAGCCATTTTCAAAATCAACGTAAAACCGTAATGAATTTGGAGAAACAATATATACCAGAAAGTTTCGCATTTGTTCAGGCTTTCCAACGCCATATCATTTTCTATGTTCGGACGTATGATTAAAAAAATGCATCGAAAATACACACTTGGTAGAACTTGTACCGTTTTCTAAATTACTCTTAAACCATTCAAAATTAGAAAAACTTTCAACATGAGAAAAAAGCGCATTTTCATAAGCTTTCCAACTCGATATCATTTGTCTCAATTGGATTATGCGTTTAGAAATGGCAACGAAAATATGAACTCGGTTGTTCGGTTTGCAAAATTTTACGATTTTCCACATTACTCTTTAACCATAGGGAATTAGAAAAAACTTTCAGCATGTGGAAGGAGCAGTTTTACATCAGCTTTCCAACGCCATATTATTTGCCTCATTCCGATGAACGGTTTAGAAATGCGATCGAAAATACGATTCACGTTTTTTGTATGAAGAAAAAACGGTTTTCAAAACTGCTCTTAAACCACTTACATTTTGCCAAATTTTTAAGTTGGGTCATGATACTGGTGTCCACAACTTTCCAACGGTATATCGCAAGCCCCATTTGGGCAATGTTGACGAAAGTTCAACCTAGCACTAGGGGAAGTTCAGGTCGATCAACTCGGGCAGTAAAATTGCAAAAAACGCAATTTCTTCACGACCCGAGAGCAAAATCCGCCAGCGAGCGAGATTTCTATTTAAAACCGGTATTTAGTTGGTAAAAAACCTTTCTAGATTACACTAACATCATATAGAACACTAGTAACCAGAATAATTCGCGGGGGAAGGCTCGGTCGCAAAGATAGCCCGAAGGTCGGGTTCGTACAGAGGAAGTTCAGGCGCGTGTACAAAAAAAAATATGTCACAGAAATTTAATGTGAAAATAGCATGAAGTTCAACTACTACGCTGAATGAATTTCAGATGAAAAACTTTTAAAATCGTTGCGAGTATGAAAAAATGATCAACACGGGAAAGTTGCGTGTTTACATCAGCTTTCCATCGGTATATCACTTGCTCAATTTCGGTGAGTAGATGGAGAGCTAGGAGCAGTGGATAGAGATATACGAGGAAAAAAATCACGTGAAAAACAGTGTGAAGTTCAAGGTTTCATACCGAGAAGTTCAGGTACTTCACGCGATGCATTTTTGACGAATCTGTTTCGCGATAAAGGTAGAACGAATGATCTCTCCTTTTTTAAAATTACTTGAAAACAGCTAGGAATCAGAGATAACTGTCAACATGAAAAAGTTTCGCATTTTCCGTAGCTTTTCAGTGGTGTATTATTTGCGCCATTCCGATAAAGTTTGTACAAAATACGGCGAAAATACGTTTTTCTCCATTTTCAAAATTGACTTAAAACCGTAAGGAATTGGGAGAAACAATACATACCAAAAAGTTTCGCATTTGTTCAAGCTTTCCAACGCCATATCATTTGCTGCATTCGGACGCGCGGTTAAAAATTTAGCTCGAAAATACGGACTCGGTAGGACTTGAACCATTTTCTAAATTACTCTTAAACCATTCAAAATTAGAAAAAAACTTTTTCGATGAAAAAGTAGCGCATTTTCATAAGCTTTCCAACGCCATATCATATGCCTCCATTGGATTAGCCGTTTAGAAATGACATCGAAAAAACAAACTCAACTGTTCGGTTTACGAAATTTTACGTTTTTTCAAATTACTCTTTAACCATAGGGAATTAGAGAAAACTTTCAACATGTGGAAGGAGCGGTTTTGCAGCAGCTTTCCAACGCCATATTATATGACTCATTCTGATAAACGGTTTAGAAATGAGATTGAAAATACGATTCACGTTTTTTGCGCGATGAAAAAACGGTTTTCAAAACTGCTCTTAAATCGCTTATATTTTGCCAAAAATTTAAGTTGGGTCATGATATTGGTGTCCATAGCTTTCCAACGGTATATCGCAAGCCCCATTTCGACAATGTTGGCGGAAGTTCAACCTAGTTCATAGGGAAGTTCAACGTACTACTAGCGGGGCAGGTCAGGTTGTGATCAGAATATTATTCTCATCCCGTGATCGTATAGTGTATATATATATATATATATATATATATATATATATATATATATATATATATATATATATATATATATATATATATATATATATATATATATATATATATATATATATATATATATATATAACTATAATTTATTTTGCTTCCTCCTGGTTTCCTCGACATCACGGTCCCACACCATTGTCAATCTATGTACTCTAGTCAATAAACGAGAGAATTGCACAAGAAGCGCCGACGGTAGGGACCAAGCAGCTCGATCAAGATTTGTGTTTTTGAGGTGTGAGCACTGCAGATTTTTTTTGATGTTTACCCCAGATACTAATTTTTCTCCTTCCGAACAACAACGAAAACATCGTTGCAGTGTATTAATCATGGCCATTGCAGGGTCTGCCTAGCCCAGCCGATATCCAACCCAGATATTAATTTTTTTTTCAAGTGAAAATGGCTAGCCCAGCTATACTTTTTTAGGAATACCGTGCAAGGTCAAGTTGTTATTCACCGCTCACCTGGCTGCAAATCTTTCCTAGGAGGGATGCATTAGGCTTGACAAGAAAATGAGCTTTAAGAAATAATAAATGGGATGTAATTATAAAAACTGGGTAGTAACTATTAAAAAATGCACCAAACAGTGATTACTTTATAGAATATTATTTTTGGAATATTGAAAATTTTAATTTCACTAATTGTTGCGAGCGCAATGTTTCGTTGGATTTTTATGTAATATAAATTTATATTGAAATTGTATTTAATCTGACTAGAAATTTCGGGATAAAAATATTCGGATCCCATCAAAATGTGGGAAATTTTATTGAATTCTGTTTTGAACGGTTGGTTGAAATGGGCTGTAGTTTTAACAAACTGTAAATGGGTTGTAGTAAATTCCATTAGAATTCAAAAATGGGCTACACATTCTTACAAATCTCAAATGGGCTATAAGTTCTCTGCCACACACTTCTGGCCTTACTAAGTTGACGCCCCTAAAAAACAGAATCGACGATATGCAAGGTTTTGTCAACTTATAGTCAACACACGGTAGCAGAAGAAGGGTCGTTGGATGTCCATCCAACGGATGCCAGGCTTCTTCTTCAATCTCGGATATTCTACCTTCACCCGCCCAAAAATGATTCCTCCCCGACATCCGGGGCACACCGCCGAAGTCGACTCAGGCCTACTAAGTTGCATACCAAGGGCTTTGTTAACTTAGTCAATAATAAACGATTCTAGCTGCAGTGACCGTACGATGTCCATCCAACGGCCGTCGTGCTTCTTCAACCTCTGGTCTTCTTGCTCCAGCCTACCAAAGCAGCGCCCGGTTGTGCCGCTGCTCTCGCCTCCGTGGCGGGTGGGTTGCCGCATGAGGCCTCACCGCCTCTACTACTCCCACCGCTGGCCGGCCATCCCTCCACTCACCCACACCCCTCGTTATTCTCTGGCGGCGGCGCAGCAAGAGCCGAACCAGTGAACCTCGTACTCCTCTCCGCGTGTGCATCCACCGTCGCGTCTTCCCTGGCTCCGCGTCGTCCCCTTCCTAGGCCTCGCCGTCATCCACCGCCGTGGTGCTCTCGGCGCGGCGTGGCCAACACGTGGTCAAGGAACGACTTCCATCGGACATGGATCAGACGTGGAGAGGCCGATATTGGGTCCACGGCAGCCGCAAGGAAGTGCCTCCTTATTACGCGCAAAATAATTATTCCTCCACCTGACAGCGGGGACCCACCGGACATACCATCGTATTTTGCGAAAAAAGGATTCGCCCCCTGACTGCTGGGACCCACGAGCTACATCTTCGCACGCAAGGAAGTGCGTCCGGAAAAAAATGATTCGCCCCCCTGACTGCTGGGACCCACCAGCTACATCTTCGCACGCAAGAAAGTGCGTTCGAAAAAAAACGATTCGCCCCCCGACTGCTGGGACCCACCAGCTACACCTTCGCACGCAAGGAAGTGCGTCTGAAAAAAAAATGATTCGCTTCGATCGCTGGAACCCAGCAGCTACACCTTCACACGCAAGGAAGTGCGTCCCGCAAAAAACGATTCACCCTCGACTGCTGGGACCGAGAAGCTACACCTTCGCACGCAAGGAAGTGCGTCCCGCAAAAAACAAAACGATTCGCTTCTCGACCGCTGGGACCCACCAGCTACATCTTCGCAGGCAAGGAAGTGCCTGACAGTCGGGACCCACCTGGTCGAAGCGTACGTAGCGTTGTCATCCTGGTCGTGAACGTGTACGTACATACTGGTCGATGTAGAGGCGCACACGTGTCGTAGTAGAGGCGCGCACGTGTCATAGTAGAGGCGCGCACGTAGCATGTACACGTACGTACAACGGCCAGGGTGCAAGAAAGAAAATACAGCCACGTATGTGTACATACGGGCGGGGTCTCGAACGCCTAGTCGCGCATACGTACGGCGAGGGCTCGTGTTCATGGGGAGGCAACGGAATGCGTCATGTTCATGGGGAGGCAACGGAATGCGTCGTGTTCATGGGGAGGCTACGAAATGCGTCGTGTTCATCGGGAGGCAACGGAACGCGTGGGAGCCAACCGGCTTGGACGGAACAGGCGATGGAAACGAGGCCTGGCGTACCGCAGAACGGAGGAAACGGCCTTGTGTTCGACCGGCCACGTTCGGAACGGGGTCCTGTTGATCGGGAGGGGTGTGGCGTACCGCAAAACGGAGGAAACAGACATCCTACGGTCGAAACGGGGGTCCTGTTGATCGGGAGGGGTGTGGCATACCGCAAAATGGAGGAAACGGACCTCCTACGGTCGAAACGGGGGTCTTGTTGATCGGGAGGGGTGTGGCGTACCGCAAAACGGAGGAAACGGACCTCCTAAGGTCCAAACGGGGGTCCTGTTTCGGGAGGGTGTGCCGCATCGCAAAACGGACTCCACGGATACTGCTCATCTCCACCGTCGACCTCCTCCATCCTCCACGGGCTACCGCCGACCTCCTCCAGCCTCCACGGGCTCCTGCTCATCCAGCCTCCACCGCGCTACTCCACCGCCATCGCTCAACCACCCTCCACGGGCACCCCTCCACCATCTACCGCTCATCCAGCCCTCCACACCACGGGTCCTGCTCAACCACCCTCCACCGTCTCATCGCTCATCCAGCCCTCCACACCACGGGTCCTGTTCATCCGAGGCAACGCCACCGCCATCGCTCATCCAACCCCCCGCAATGCTCACTGCTCATCCAATCGATCGCTTCGATTAGCAGCAGAGCGGCGAATCTCTCCATCGGGTTTGATTAACAGCCATCGATTGATTGCTCGGGTTCAAGAACGCGTAGCTGCGCAGCAATCGCCGGGTTCGATTAGAGCCCAACGCCTCGCTTCGGGTTCGATTAGAGCCAACGCACACACACGCAGCGCGACGTACGAGAGAGCGTGCATCGCCGCCCCGACCTCCCACCGTAACTGCAACTCCTGAAATTTTCCTACCCTCGCTTATACCACGGTTTTTCCGTCATGTACGCCCAAAGAATGTCATGCAGCTGCGTCTCCGCCCGCCCAGACAAAAAGCCCATTTTCGTCATGATTTTTTTCATAGAAGTAGGAGCCCACCACATCTATGATGATACCGGTTCTGTCACAATTATCGTCATAGAAGTGTCATATGTATGACAGAAAAAAATTTCGTTCGGCCCAAAATGTCACTGATGTGTCTTTTTTTTTGTAGTGTCCCTAGGTGTCTTTCTCGCGGACATGCTCTCGATATAACCCTCCCTCCCTCTCGTAACCATTTACGACTGTTTTCACTAACCTTTATCATAAGCACTCTTCCTCTCACAAGCATACACACACAATCCCCAATGACCCTTTCTATATACATAGACATGCCTACGTGTCTCCTATACGCACATTATCTTTAGGCCTATCTCTCACGCACTGTCTCACACCTCTCTTCCTAATCGACGAGTATGATTCTAGCAGAGCATTCTGTAGGATGCCCCTTAAAGTTAGGTTGGATGAATAGTAATATCAGAGATAAGGGGTTACCTTAGTCTAAGAACCTAGGGTTACAAATATTAGCCGGCTTTGCCAGTGGACACAGAGTCCTTCACAATTCTGCTATCTTTGTCTTGTACAACTAGTCATCCATGGGTCTCCCTAAATGCGTCATGGGCCGAGCAATGTGGCGCAGGACGAAACCGAACCAAGGGCCTCACCTCGACCCACCGGACCTCACGCGGTGACACACCCTCTGCCCCCAGATCTCGCTATCTTCTCACACCCACACATACTAACACAGACACCACACAGAAAAAAATTCTCCTCGTGCCTCTATCCCCTCCCCCCTTGCATATACACACTCAAGGTAATCTCTCGCCGTGACATCATATTCGTCTCTCTCTCTCTAGACCTCTCTCATTTCTCGTGCTATCTCTCCCACGCCTCCCCGCCTTGACCCCTCTATCCACGCCTCTCAGATATCGTAATACACACACATACCTCTCTAGGCCCCTGCCAAATACATCAACTACACATTCACACATGTTACATCACGTACCCCATTGATCTAAAAAGCCCTCTCTTCATGTTTATTTCGCATACAACATTCCTTTTGAATAAACTATGGCCAAATTATTTTTTAAGGATTTCTAAATATGTACAACATTACAAAGTTACATGGAGGAGTATGAACGTTAATTTGCATTGCTTGGTGCCCACAATGATATTTATTCCGCACTATGAATATTTATATTTTTATATTATATATAAAGTCAGTCATAATAAAGAGAGATGAAGAGCATCTCTCTCCATCGCATACACCCCCTCTACGCCCCTTTCACGTACGCAAACAAACTATCTCTAGGTCCTCTAAAAGTAAGGCCCCAGCACATTCACGCATGTTTCATCTTTCTCTCGCGATATTTGAAGCGAAAGCAAGATACGTACATTGGACTTCAGAATCCACTCATTACGGTCACCATTTACGTTTTGTGGTTATTATACAGTCATGGGCTCACCGTATAGCTCTGTATTTGCTCAAGACACGACTAGTTGACCAGTTAAACGCTCCACGTGGCACCTCTAATATTGCATCACATTATCTCACTACCATTGGGCCTACCTGTCGGTTTGTATCTACTCTACATCTACATCTACACTCTTATAAAAAACAGAGTTGGTGATGATGGTGTGCCTGCCATCTTGCAATATAGGCCGTCCGATTTATATTTGACGGATAGGAAGGAAACTATGGCAATTTTGGAAAAAGGTACCCACACACCTCTCCACATTTGCAAATAAGGCCCTCCCTCGTTCATCCTTTTCTCTCACAAGATAAACTAGTCATCCAAATGCATCTTGATGTTACGTGCAACGCACGGGCATCTTGCTAGTAAGAATGAAAACAAACGACAAAAAATATTGGACGGTGGTTCAAAGTCATGACCGCGGGCACAGCGGACAAGGTGGCCTTGTATTGGTATGCTGAGCCGTCTGTTTTAACACACATGAGCTGGTGTGGTGATTATACACACACGCACGCATGCACACGAACTGCATGCGCGCAACACTCTCACGAACGCATGCAGCCACGCACGCACGCAACACTCACACGTACACACGCAGCCACGCATGCACGCAACACTCACACGCACACACGCATGCATGCATGCACACACCACATGACCAACAACACTCTCACGCTCAAGTGCTCAACCTACACGTGCATGCGCACACATCAGGCCATGACAGACACATACACAACCAGGTGATTCCCACGCACGGGTTGGAGTCTTGTCGCGCCTGCATAAATTTGTGTTTATCTGACCTTTTTCCTATGCGAACTGACAGGTGGGACCCACAAAGAACATGGTCAATTTAACTAGTCAACATGGTGCCATGTAGACTATTTGGTCAGTCAACAGAGTGCAATCCAATGCTGAACGTTGAGAGAGTGACTGTATAATCACCGCAAAATGTATATAGTGATCGTAATGAGCGTATTCTGAAGTTCGGTGACCGTATTATGCTTTCTGTCTGTGGTCCCTCCAAAACTACATCTCTACATGTTCTCGCATGTTACATCTAACAACTATGCAATACAGCACTACTACTACACTCTAACACAATAAATCATATGTGTTTTTAGTTTTACTAGATATCATATTGTTACTTAATTATTCAGTTTGCATACATTAAAATTGCCTTTGAAATGTATGGCCAAGATTATCATCTACTGGCGGGAAAAATCCGCCCTTTCCTGTTTAATTGGGTTTGTATCGATGGATCGTGCGAAACAGCAAAACTATAGTACTATACAATACAAGTGATAGTTCACTGGGCCATCGTGTCGTGTACTCCTCCGTCGTAAGAGTGGAGCGCTCGCTTTCATAAATGTTCTAGTCCCTTTCGCCGACATGTGGGACATCAAGCTACCGGGTCCACGTGCCATACCGAAATACAGTGCAGAGGAGCATGGGTGAAGCACCCCAGTCATGGCGCCAGCATAGTAATGAGCAATGAGGCGTCAAATCACAAAGTTGCACCTTTCCCGCAGTTAAGTTGGAGGGACGAAGTAATAATAATGCTAGTAAAAAAAGAAGTTGGAAGGACAAAGCAACCATCATTTCACTCGTTGATAAATCCGCTTCTCCATCATCTTCTTCAAGTTAACCACGTGTTGCTTCTGCCGTTGTTCTACCTCATGTGGGACGCGGATCGGCTTGGTAAAGCACTGACACGTGGGACCGCATGTTAGAAAACCACCAGGCCAACGTCCTCTAAAAATAAGAAACCTACCCCACCATCCGCGCGGCAAAATCACCTCCTTTTTACTAATCTTGATTCTATAATTTTTTAGATCAATATAATTGAGATTTGTATAGATAGCACACAGGAGAAAAACCAAGTGGTACGGTTAAGGGTATCCACAATGTGTAGCCAAATGTCAAAATAGCTTTTGTCATCGATGGGAACCATTATGGACGGTGCTTCCAAAGCCAAGAAGATGGAATGGAAGATCCCTGATTGATTGATTGAAGGCATAGAAAAATGCAACATCTCTCCTCTTTCTTCCGTGCTTGGACGCATGTATAGTATAGAGCACAGAGTCTACTCCCCTGTCCCTTCTATCACAAAACACAAAGCAGTGTGGTGTCAAATCACAAAGCACGGACGAAGCAACCATCATTTCACTCTTCGCTGACTCCGCTTCTCCATCGTCTTCTTCAAGAAACCACCTCATCGCACTAAGCTGGACGGACGACGCTATTGTGTACTAGTAGTACTAGTACATTTACGCATCCTTTGGTTCAGCGGACTTCCTGGATGAAAATAAGGCGGTTGTCTCGGCTTGCAGGCAGCACTTGCGAACGACTTATCGTGGTCTCCCTCAATGGTATTCCCGTCGAACGCACTTCGCCAAACCACAACGTTCGAGATATCATTGACTTCACCGCAATGGGGAAGGAAGTCAAATAGTTACTACCTCCTTTTTTTTGTACACAAGGCCAGTATATCAAAATTACAATTTGCAAAAGGCCACTAACACTAATCGAGGCAAAATTGATGGGGTTAGCCTCATACTAGCAACCAAGGACATTAATATAACCTTGCATGCATGCGGAAGTGAGAAGGTTTGTTTGCATGGCGCTGCATTAATCAAGCGATGAGGAGTGAGATGGTTAGCTCTTTGGCCTTTGGAGAAAAAAAATACGCATTAATTGACACGTCAAACGAGGATTTGTATTGATTAATCCCTCGAAGGAAAACCCCGCCTTTCTTTCTTAACACTAATACTCCTAGTACGTACGTACTTATCCTGTTTGGGTCTAGGCCTTGCATTGCCATACTTTGCCACACATTTTTGCCAAGTTTGCCTAAAGTTTTCAAAATAAAAAGGAGGTACACTTGCGTACGGCTGTCGCGGTCGCACCGCACCCTCACACGGTCGCTCCTGCACGCCGCAGTCACACCGCACCCTCTCACAGTCGCTCCTGCACGCTGCAAACCCAACCAAGGGAACACACCCTCACTGAAACGTGCTACCGCTGATAGATAATTTTTGTTCATACATTATTTTTATCCAACCGCATGTTAGGGTGGATCCGTACGGCCCGTGCGGTGGTCTGTTCGGGAAGAAGAAGAGGTGAGGAAGAAGGGTTAGGAGACGTAGGATATTCAACCAAATGCCTGAAATGGTAGACTGACCCAAATAATGAAAGTCGTGCAACTTGCATAACAATATATGTTTTTACACAGCAAAAGATCCCTAAAAACAACAACATAAAGAAAAACTATCACTGCTCGCGGAACGAGATGGTCTCGTCGTTTTTGGTTGCCGGCGCGAACCAGCCGTAGCTGCCGATGTGTGTCTCTGCACCGTGGTTGTCCTCGGCCTCCAGCTACTCGTTCACGCGGAGTGTGCGGGCGCTCTGCACGGACAAGAGCACCGCCCGGTTCAAGTCGAGGACGTCCGGTTTCGCTTGCAGAAGGGACTCAATGGCAGTAGCATCCGCGTGCTCCGCGTCGAGTTGAGCCTCCGCCACCCGGTTCAAGTCCAGGACGTCCAATTCTGCCTGCAGGAGGGACTCGATGGCAGCGGCATCCACGCGCTCCGCGCCGAGTTGAGCCTCCACCGCCCGGTTCAAGTCCAGCACGTACGGTTCCACCTACAGGAGGGCCACGATGGCAGCAGCATCCGCGTGCTCCGTGTCGAGTTGAGCCTCCGCCGCCCGGTTCACATCCAGGACATCCGGTTCCGCCTGCAGGAGAGCCTCGATGGCAGCGGCAAGTGCGCGTTCCGTGTCGAGTTGAGCCTCTGCCTCCCGGTCCTCCTTTAGTATCGCCAAGTTGAACCGCTGGTCCGCCTGCACCATGGGGGACCTGGACGCCGGCACGAAGTCGACGTCCATCATCTCATACTGTCGGTGGGAAACAACACCTATGGGATCACAAGAATCCCTACTACGGTTGTCGGGGCGTGGGGTTGTGAGAAGAGCAGGATTAATAGTCAGCACAAGGATCGTTTACCCAGGTTCGGGCCGCGAGGATGCGTAAAACCCTAGTCTTGCTTTGGTGGGTGTATTGAGTGTTCTTGAGCTCTCGAACTAGCTATGGCGGCTGTGTAGTTCCAAGAGTTAATCCCCTCCAAGACGCCATGGGCCTCCTTTTATAGTCGAAGGGGCTGCAACAAAGGGCACATGTGAGGTGGAAAGGCCTACTGAGATTATGAGCTTATCGCCCAGACAGGACAAGACGCATTTAATGTGTCGCTTAGGTGTCCCCTAGCTTTATCGGGGACGGGAGCGAGGCATGTCCCGTCCGTCGCCGCTCCTCTTCGCTTTGACACGCGCCCTGGCCAGCGATGCATGCGGCGCTATGTAGGCAGGCAGGCAGCTGAGGTGGCGCAGTGGTAGGGTCTTCACGAAGATCTGCATGCCACCACGCAGGTGCTTGCTGAATTGGCGAAGAGGCCGCCCGCTGCCACGCAAGTGCCTGCCCAGCTGGTTGAGCTAGCAGCTGCTTGGGGACGGCAGCGGATTCTTGGTCGTCGCGGGCCTGGTTGTGGCCCCGCTGACGCCCTCGGCAAGGGCCTTGCCGGGGGCCCGACAGGGGTCTTGCCATGGCGTTGCAGTCGTCCCCGGCAAGGCGCTTGCCGGGGGTCTTGTGGATCTCCTCGGCAAGGATCCCGCCGAGGGTCACCGCCTTCTGGTTCTCATCTGATCTTACATCTCTATGGTCTTGACAAAGATTTGCATGCTACCACGGAGGTGCCTCCCGAGCCCTAGTTCCAATGTGGTTGGTTGAGTTGAAACCCGTGGGCTCAAGGGTGGCTCGCTCTGTTAGCATCGGGCAAGTTGCCCCGGCAAGGTTCTTGTCGGGGCCGTGGAGGCCTGCCCCGGCAAAGATCTTGCCGGGGGAGTCCACTTCGCCCTCTCGCTCTTTGCTATCTTTGGTCTTGGCGTTGCCTTGGCCATCTTGTGCTTCAGCTTCTCTCCGGATCCCTTCCTCTGCCCTGCTTAGTGTGGCCGTGGCGCGCGGCTCCGACTGCTCGTGCACAAGTAAAGGGGTACAAAGGTGTGCCCCTACTTTTGTACACCGACAGGATCCCCCGTGCCTGGGCCACACAAAAGTGCGACACGTTGTTGGGCCAGGCCCAGAACGGTGCGCGGGCAGGCGGGGCGGATTTTCACCGCAGTAACTCTTCGTCTGCTGTGCTTCCCCAGGACCCGTGTTGAACGTGCGACGTGGTGGCCGTGCGTGACATGGGTGGCATGCGTGGGGCGGTTCCCGCACGCATGCGTCACATCGCAGTTAATGGGAAAGGAGGCGGCCCGCACCTTCCCCGTATAAAGGAATAACCGCGGGCGCGCTACTCACTTTACCCCCTCCCTGCGTCTTCTCCAATCTCAGAGCCGCCGCCCCCTTTCTTCCTCCTTCTCGGGTTCTTGCCTTCGCTCGCCGCCGCTGCTTCTCCGCCATCCTCTGTCTCTTGCTCCCCCTAGCCGCCATGGTGCCCAAATCCACCAAGGGCAAGAGAGTGGCCAAGGACGCCGGAGCGACGTAGCCGCCGGAGAGTGCGCTGGCGGCTCAGCGGATGCAGCTCGCCTACTTCCCCTCGACGGTCGACGCGTTCGAACTGCGGGATTACTTCCCCTGTGGGGGTGAAGACGGGGGGAGACGACGGGGCATCCAGCCACGTGCGTCATCCCCGCCAACTGCGCCGAGGCCACCCCAAATCGGTACCCTTTCTTTGTCGACTACTTCTCCTGCGAGCTCTATCCCCCCTTCTCCAATTTCTTCAATGACGTCATGCACACCTATGGCTTCCACCTTTTGGATTTTACTCCAAATGCCGTGGCGTGCATGGCTCTTTTTGCGCACCTCTGCGAGGGCTTCGGCCGGGTGCATCCCAACACGGCGCTCTTCCGCCACTACTTCTCCCCTCGGATCCAACCGGGCGGCGCCATTTTCGGTTGTGTAACCTGGATCCCAAGGTCCAAGGGGGAGTACCCGGAGGGTGCCATGAAGGAGAGGTGGGAAGAATGGCAGGGCCGGTGGTGCTGGATTGAGGAGAAGGACCCGCCGGACTTTCGCCGGGTCCGCAAGGTGCCGCGGGTCCGCACAAGCGATTGGAGCAATGTCGATGCTGATGACGCGAAGCTTACGGTCGCCACCACCAGGATTCTCCGCATCCCAAGGCCGGGCTCACCGTCGAGATGATCGGGACGGATTTCATCCGCCGCCGAATCGCTTCGCTGAATAACAAGGGGAGGTCGGCTTGGCTCTTCACGAATGCCACCGACATCACGAGGCTCCGCCCCGGCCTCGACCACAAGCTCACGATGATGAGTCACGCCCATCTCTGCCAGCGGCTCTTCCAGCTTGACGTGAACCACGATGGCGAGGTTGAGCGGACCGGCAAGGCCGCGAGGGCCGACGCAATGGCCGGCAAGGTCACCAAGGGGCCCCTGTTCAGGTTGCCGGCAGGAGTGATGCCGCTGAGCAACAACTCTCGCCGGACCGACATCATCGCCATGATGTCGGAATTCAACGCGCATGGCCTTGACCCGAACTGGGTCGAGCCGGAGGACATTCAAGTGCAGGAGTTCTTCGACACCCTGCACGAGGGGTATGTCACCGCCGAGCCGTGGCTCATCCAGAACACCTCCCAGGTGGAGCTGGACTACATCGCCGCTAGGGCGGCGGAGGCGAAGCTCGCCGAGGAGGCCGGCAGCACCGGCGGCGTGGAGGACAAGGCCGTGGCTGTACCACATTTGAACCACGGCACAAAAACCACCTGTTCTGCGCCTAATGCACAACGCGGAGCACTAACGCTCGAATATGGCCAGGAAAATAGGGAAACTGACATGTGGGGCACACATGTCGGGACGACGTGGCGCAGACTAGTCCATTGGAGGAGCTGGCGCACGACCTCCTCGCCACCAACAACCGTTCATGTGGGTCGTGGGGGCCAGCAACATGGTGCAGCTCCAGCACCGCCTCTAGATAGGGTGACCGTGGTGAGCGACACGCTCATCGTCGCTGGACACGGTCGGTTTCAGTGTGCCGAGGGTGGCTTTAGCGCTGTGGCACGACCAGCAGATCAACATCCGGCTCATCGAGGATGCACGGGGCGCTGAAGTGCGCGTGCGCCGTGACGCATCCGCAGAGTGGTGTAGCACGGCCAACTGCATCCCCAGGACCTGAGACCATGCTGGGTCGTCTTGCTTTTTCAATGACATGTGGGGTCGCATGTAAGCAAAGGGAATCTCCAATGTTGCCACGGCAGCAGCTGACTACCCTGGCACACCAAAAACCCTCGTCCCTCACGCCGTTGGGCGGTGCGTTCCCAGCCGGCGCCAGCTGCCCGCATTCATGCCATCCGTCTGTATGCTATCGTTAAGAGGCTCGGTGCCCGAGGAACAAACTCCGGCGAGTTAATGACGCGTCTGGACGCTTTGGCCTCACCGGAATACGCTACTTAAAGCGGCAATGCCCAGCTAACCTCCACACCGTAGCGCATCGTCCTGCTACCTGGCACCACATCCGCCAAGATCGCGAGCGTGAACGCTCTGCGGGAGAGCTTTATCTTCGGGGATGAAGCTCGAGGTCACCGCCCTCGCTCAAGTCGCCGCTCGCGACGCAATAGTTGTGTAGCCGACGACGGGAGCACCGTCAGCCACGCGTCCTACTTGCCGTCGTCCAACGTCAGGCACCGCCGAGGTTGGGGACTCCTCCAAGGATGAGTAGGGCATGGGAGGCAACAGGGCATGGTGTGCCAACTGGCCGGTCCATCTCCCGTGTTCTACTCTTCCTCACCGGAGACCGCACCTTCGTCTTGAACCCCGCACCCGTACATGGAGATCGCAGATGGAGGACGTCGGTCGCCGCCATAGAATAGGTTTAGGGTCGGGTTTATTTTATTTATTTGTCCTATAAAAGTTCGAAATGTAATGAAAATCTGTCGTGTTTGCATTAATCTCGGCCAGTGTATATGAACTTTCACAATAATATAGTATATTGTAGGAGTACTAGCAAGATGCCCCTGCGTTGCATGGAACATCAAGATGTTGTGGGAGAAAAGGATGAACGAGGGCAGGCCTTATCTGCAAATGTGGAGAGGAGTGCGGGAAAATTGTCATAGTTTCCTTCCTATCCGTTAGATATAGATCGGACGACCTATATTGCAGGATGGCAGGCACACCATCATCACCAACTCTGATTTTTATTGAACCGAGACAAAGCTAACATGCAAAGTAAATAAACACATAGGGTCTACATACAAAATTTATCTTAGGCACTCCAATAGTACGTCCACTACACATTCACGCATTTCACATCTTTCTACATCTACGGGAAGCTACGAAAGGGTTAACGTAAATTGCCTCTCTCTCTCTCCTCCCCGATTTTCATGGTGGTGGGGCGCTCCCTCCCCCTAATCTACAATCAACAGCTCACACGTTTTACATTACGTTAATTATGTAACTGGGATTACGTAGGTGTACCATTACTCGTCCAAAAAACCCAACTAAGCAAACCTCCCAGCATATCGTGCGGGAAAAGACCCGGCTGCGCCGTTTTAGTCGGGATTACCGGATTACTAGTAGTAGTATCGATGGATCGCGCGAAGCACCAAGTTTTTTTAGGGGGAGAAGCACCTAGTTTAAAAGGAAAACGGGGTACACTCAAAGCACCCCTGTCGCGATCGCATTGCACCCCACACACGTTCGGTCATGCACACGGCTCACGCAAACGGAATGCGCTTCGGCTTGCCTCTTCACTAACACGTGGGACTGCACTTGGAGAAACCGACCATGTGCCAAACTCCCCGCCCACCACTAGAAAATCCCCCCCCCCCCCCAAAGAAAAATTCCCCCCAAATTCCGAATTCAACCGCCCTTCGGCCAACTAGCCAATAATATTCCCCAAACCCCGTCCCCCCCGTCCCCCTCCACTCCATTCGCTCCGCCAAAGCCGCCCTTCCCGCCGCGCTGATACGTCCGCGTCGCGGTTCCTCGAGGGGACACATGGCGATCCTCTCGCTCCCACAGCATGCTCTCATAGACTACCGTCCTCGAGCCGCGCCGCCACCGCTGGCGACGTTCTTGTGGAGGCGCACGGCGGTCAGCGCCGCTCGTGTGGAGACGCACGGCGGTCAGCTTCTCCCACGGTACATGCATTCTAGACTGAGGCCCCGTGCATGTCGGTGTAGCGCTAAATGTTAGCTGATAGGCGTTGTAAATCTCATTGTTCGCCGAAGTAGTTTACAGTCAATATGCTCTGCTTAAGAAGCTTCCTTGCCCTGTTCTACACTGAATCTGCTTAGTTGAGATGGCATGCCAAGCACGGTTAGTTGCTAAAATATCCTGCCATATATTTATTGTAACATAGATTGCCATGGTCTAGTAGCCAATCTGTTAGGTGAAATAGCTCTACACTGTTTTATACTCGATCTTTGTTGCGGCGATGGCCTTCGATAGTTCGATGGCTGTGTGCTCGGCCTCATTGACTGTTGAAACAGTCTGCCATAATTTAGCACTCAAATATGTTTGTTGAATTAGCTTTAAATATATTTCGTTACTTAGATCTGCTCGTCCAAATATCTTGCCATAGCTTTAGACATCGACCTAGGTATTTTTTCTGGACTTCATAAAAAAGCATATATATTTTTCCTGTAATATCTAGTAGAAGAACTAATTTGTATGTTCAATGATGGACAAGACTTGATAACTTCTGCTCGAAGATTCTCCGCTGCATATGTCGAGGGGGTTGAAAAATTCATGAACTTTATCAGAGCTGAGTACGGTGGTCCGAAATCAGATGTGCTCTGCCCATGTAGCAGTTGTATGAATTTAGTTACAAAACAACAAGTCAACTGTGCAAAATCATCTACACTTGTATGGGATGTCGGTCACATATACTAGGTGGGTTCATCATGGTGAAGCTGTGAACGTCAATGTTAATGACTACGTGGAAGCAGCAGATCACCATCTTGATCTACCTGATGCTCAGGTGGAAGAGGAGGAGGAGGTGGTGGTGGCGGAGCCAGTGAGTTTGACCAACATTGAAACAATGCTCGTGCATTTTGTGAACTTTCACCTGTAGAAGAAAACCGGTGGGCCCGCATGTTGGAACAATGCAACATGGCTGTCACCCCCAGGAAATAAGCTGCCAGTATTCTCAGCTATGGTAACCTTTCTTCAGGTGAAGACATCTAAGCGGATGACCAACAAATCATTCGATGCGATGTTGGCTACTTTCCGCAAAGCTTTCCCAGATACGTCTGAGCTGCCACACACCTACGGTAAAATGAAGAATTTCCTTCGTGCAGTTGGAATTGGATATGATATGGTCCATGTTTGTAAGAATAATTGTGTTCTATTCCGGAAGGATTATGCCAACTTAAGTGAATTCCCGAAATGCAAATCATCAAGATGGAAAGATGGTGATGCTGTGAAGAGGATTCCTC
Organism: Aegilops longissima; assembly: GCA_021605205.1. NCBI lineage: Eukaryota > Viridiplantae > Streptophyta > Magnoliopsida > Poales > Poaceae > Aegilops > Aegilops longissima. The sequence continues at coordinate 496,680,554 of CM038682.1, read as the reverse complement.
ATAATGTTCTGAGACAATTTCCAATTACACCAAGATTGCAGAGGTTGTTTCATGATGCTGAAACAAGAGAGGATGTACAATGGTGTTCTAGGAACCAGGAGTACAGAGATCAGAATGTAATGAGCCATCCATCACATGGTAGTGAGTGTAAAAGCTTCAATCAGAAACACAAAATGTTTGTTGCTGACCCGAGAAACATTAGACTTGGCTTAGCTTCAGATGGATTTAACCCATTTGGCCACCAGAGCGCCACATATAGCATGTGGCCAGTGCTTGTTATCCCTTACAACATGCCTCCAAATGTCTACACCAAAGAATCAAACTACATGCTGGCCTTGCTCATCCCAGGTCCAAAAAGTCCTGGAAAGGATTTTGATTTATTCATGGAGCCTCTTGTGGAGGAACATCAACAGCTATGGAGGGGTGTTCTCACTCGAGAACTATATAGCAGCCCACCAGCTGATTTCTTTCTGCGTGTTGTTATAATTTGGTGCATCCATGATTATCCGGCTTTGGGCACTATGTTAGGGCGAACGACACATGGTTACAATGCATGTGTTCGTTGTGACAAGAATGATCTGTTACATTGGACACCATCGTTTCCTTCCAAGGACAAGCCGCATCCTACAAAATACCGAAGACATGTGTTCAATGCAAAGCATGAAAACCGCGATGCGCCAAAGGGGCTCACCGCCGATGAGTTGGAAGTGGAATTAGAGAAGGTCAGGCATATTACACCAAGAAACCATCCTGGTAATGGTAGCGGGAAAAGGAAGCGTGGCAGGGCAGAAGAGAGATTATTGTTTACCTGCGGGTCCACTTTGTGGGACTTGGAGTATTGGAAAGATTTGGATCTGCGGCATAATCTTGATGTGATGAACATCGAGAAAAATATATGTGACAGCATTATCGGCACACTTCTTAATATTGAAGACAAGACGAAAGATACCTCAAAATCTAGGATTGATTTGTCACACCTGGGTATCAGAAAGGATTTGCAGGTGGAAGATAAAGTTAAACCACGGGATATGGCACCAGCTGTGTATGTCTTGGACAAGCTAAAAAGAAAAGAATTATGTGAGGTCCTATCACGTGTGAGATTCCCACATGGAGTTGCTTCCAACCCTGAAAGGAGAGTCAGTGCAGATGGAAACAAGGTACAAGGGTTGAAAACTCATGACTGCCACGTCCTACTTCAAAGGGTTTTACCTATTATCCTTAGAGGATTGGGCCGTCCTAACTTATACAGAGAAGTTGCAGAGTTGGGACAATTCTTCAGGGAACTCTGCAGTAGAAATATCAAGGTAGATGCTTTGGAGCGTCTTAGAGACAAGATACCACCTATCCTATGCGACCCTGAGAAGATATATCCTCCAGCCTTCTTTGATGTGATGGTGCATTTGGCTGTTCATCTACCTGATGAGGCACTACTTAGAGGTCCAGTAAAGTACGGCTGTATGTACCCTATTGAAAGGCGGCTAGGCACTTTCAAGGGCTATGTTAGGAACAGAGCTGGACCCGAGGGTTCCATTGCAGAGGCCTACATTGCTACAGAAGCGTTGACATTCTACTCAAAATACATTGAAACAGTTGATCAGTTTAGCAAAGAGGTGGGTGAAGACAATCCCGGGCTCAATGTTTTTGATTATTTTGTTCGAGTTACAGGGAAGAGTCGACAAGAGGACAAACCTAAAGATTTGGACAAAATGGTTTGGTATGTGTTGAATAACTGTCCTGAGATACTACCTTATATCAAGTAAGTGTTAAGTACTGCAGCTTATACATCATAAACTACTAGACTTGCAGCACATTCTTATATATTTAGATGTTTGATGCGATCACTATGTTGTGCAGCATCTACAAAAAGGAGTTATTGCCGCAAAATCCAAGAAACATTGACAAACTGGTTATGGCAGGATTTGCGAAATGGTTCAAGAGCCATGTAAGCTTTTGAATTGCACTGTCAGTTTTTTTAATATATTGAGTACATAAGATGATCAGCTTGTCTATTTTCTAACCATAGGTTAAGAAGATGCGGGAGGATGGGCAGGCAGTCGATGATGCCCTTTACGCAGCAATGGGTCCTGATACTCGGGTAAGACATTATGAATCTTGCGTTGTTGGAGATGTGCGCTACAACACCCTTGCACGCGACGAAGGCAGGAAGACACAAAACAGTGCCATCATGAGCACGGATACGTACGACAGAGAGACAACTGAAATGTATGCTAACATAACAGACATTGTTCAGTTGTAGTATATCTCCATTTTCGAGAATCATCGGTGTGTGGTTCTGTTGTGTTGTCATTGGTATAACCTGTTTTACAAGATCGCAAAACCCAGAGCTGATGATTATTTCATATCCATCAATGTCAAGGCGGCGTACCAGACCAACGAGCCTTTTATTTTGGCAAATCAACAACACAAATATTTTTCTTGGAAGGCACATTTGCACGTAGCGATGGCTGGAGAGTATTGCAAAGGTTTGAGCAGAGGAATTCGTTTAATGAAGTTGCACAGCAAGATGATGCTTACACTGCTCTTGATGTACAAGATTCCACAGATGTTCCTGATATATTTGAGAACCATCACGCCAACGACGCTGGTGAAAAGATTGTCTGTCGTGCTGTGGACATACAAGAGTTGATCAAGAAGAAGCCAACGTTCGAGGACATTGAGGATGAAGAAGAAGATGACACTCTGGGGAATTACGATTCAGACTGATACACATGGCGAAGAGGTTGACGCTGCTGCTGCGGATGATGATTAGATTGCTTTTTTCGTATTTGCCTGTCAGAAGACATTTTTTATCTACTATGTGAAATTGTGTTTGCTATGACAACTAAAACCTGATGAATGTGTTGTTTAGTATTTTTGCTGTGAGAACATCACTTGTTATGTATGTTCATTTGTGTTTGGTGATTGTATGACGACTAAAACATGATGACAATGTTGTTTAGGTGTACTCATATTTGCTATGAAACTTGAATTTGATGACATAGTTTGTTGTTGGACTGCAATTTGCTCAACGTCTTCGAATGGGAACAAAGCTGACCCGAGAGGGCCTCTGCTAATTAATTTTTTATTACCAAAAGGGCCTATGCTATTTATTTATTTATGAGCAAAAGGGGATACCCCCTGATTTCTGTTAATAGAAATCATTAGATGTTCACAACACTACGCCCAAATTTGCTACATGTGTTTCATTCATTACTAGTTTCAGCAAAGTGCTCATGTCATAGCCACTGAATACATCATGAGTGCTACATACATTGCAAATAAATAGATAATCATCCTACAGAGCACATCGATTTTCCCATTATCTTCACAAGCTCTTTCATCTCCTCGTTGTTGTCAAGGTCATTCAGCAGCTGTTGCTTGGCCATGATCAGAGGAACTGCATCTTTAACCTTCTCATCTACATCTTCCTCTTCTACCATTCCTTCAGTTACTTGTCCAACACCCCAACCTGCTGGTGTTGGGATTCCTCGGCTAACCAAATAATCAGTGTAGTTGCGTTCCCCCACATCAGCAACTTCCCAGAAATACAAATCACACGAATCTTCCCTTTTCTGCACGAATCAAATTGGAAGATCATCAACCAAACTATTAAAAAAATCAGCAACTGGAAGTAGTAGAACAACACTTAAACATATTATTACCCCATGATTCGGGCATTTGTAGAAGACTCGGGCAGGGTTCAGGATTGTGGTTGAGACACGATGGATGACTCTGCGTGATTTGCTGCAGTGGCACCACACCAACGGCAGCGGGTTGCGATGAGCAACCGCTGCGTGCGTGCCGCGGGGTGTGATGAGACCCACAAAGCGATGGTGCGGGTGGCGACTTGGCGATATTTGGTTGTTACTGCGAGGAGCAGGTGGACGAGCAGCCAGCGGACATGGTTGCTGCGGCCAGAGCTTCTGATGCTAGGCAGAGTAAGTAGAGAAGAGGAGAAGCGAACGTTGGATATGTCAGTTTCATTACTTGCAGAGTAGCATAGCACCATATATAGTCATAGTATAGGTTTGGATTCGAACTAGCTACAGGAGCACGTCTCTCTTTTTTCTACTCAGCAACGTCTCTTTACTGGTACACTAGCTTGTTCTATACGCCTTCTCAAGTCTTTGATTTTCTTTGTTTTTTTGCAAGGAAGGAAGGAGGACAAAATTGAGAGTTCCTGGGACTCAAACCCAAGACCTCTCGGTTGAAAACCAAGGGTACTAGTTACTTATGTGGCGGGAGGAGAACGGGAGATGAACGCATTTTCCTCGCAGTTTTGGTTGCGACGCAAGATCAAACGGTCGCAGTTTCCGGAATGTTATCATGCAAATGAGCCCAGTTTTTCTTTTCTTCCTATATATAAAAAAGTATGGTACTTGGTGTCAGCTTAGTCAACAAACGATTGTGCCAACCTTGACCGTTGGATTGACATTAAACGTCTGTCGTGTTTCTTCAGTCTCTTCTTCCTCCATCCGCTAAAGCCAAACCAGCGCCGGCGGGCCTGCCTGCTCCCGCCTCCCATGGCTCGCTGTGCTGCCGCGCACGTATCATGGCCACATAGCACCCTAAAACTCTGCGCATCCTCCCCGGCTCATGTTCGTTCCCGTCCGAGGCCTCGCCATCGTCCTCTGCCTTGGTTCGCTCGCCGTAGCGCCGCTTTCTGGTGTTGTCAACATGTTCAACAACCGAGAGGAATAAGGAGATGACTGTACATAGTGAGGATGACAGTAGGGACCCAGCAGCGCGCGCAGTAATTTTGTTTTTTCGAGATGGAGAAGGGTATCAACTGGGTTTTTCGGGAGCTGTGGCCCATCTAGCACATGACCAGCCCAGCTTTTTTTCCTTTCTGAAAATGGCTAGCCCAGCTATTTTGTTTTTTGCAGAATAACCAACGTAGGCCAACTTGTTTTTCTACGCCCAGCTGGGCCGGAAATCTTTCAAGACGAGGAGGGATGCATTTTGCCCAGAAAATGGGCTATAAGTAATAAGAAATGGGCTATAAGTAATATTAAATGGGCTATAAAATGAAAAAATACAGCAAACAGGCAATTAGTTCCAAAATACTTTTTTCTTTCGGATTTTGATATTTTAAATTTCATTGTTTTTGTGCGGGTAAAATTTCATTGGATTTAAATTAAGGTATGTTTAGTTTTGAAATTAATTTGAATCTGGCTAGAAATTTCGGGCTATATGTTGTTTGGGACAGATTTGGAGGTGACTTGTGGGTCTACTAGGTTGCTGTGTAGGAAAGGCTTTGTCAACTTAGTCCACAAACGATTCTAGCAGCAGTGACTATTGCATGTTAATCCAACGGCCATGCTGCTTCTTCAATATCTGATCTTCTTGCTCCAGCCGCCCAAACTAGCGCCGGTGGGACTGCCTGCTCCCACCTCCCGTGGACAGCTGTGCTGCCGCACAGGCCGCACCGCCCCACCCTACTCCATTGCTGTCTAGGCCATTCCTCTACTCACCCACACCTCCTGTTATTTTCCGACGTTGGCAGCCGGACCAGTAAACCCTCGTACTCCCCACCGCGTGGGCAACCACTGCGAGTCTTCCCCGGCTCCATGTCTTTCCCTTCCTAGGCCTCGCCGTCGTCCATCGCGCTCGTGCTCTCGGCGCGCCGTGGTCAACGTGGTCAGCGAACGACATCTATCGGACGTGGACTGTACGTGGAGAGGCTGACAGCTGGGTCCACGGCCGCACACAAGGAAATGCCTCCTTATTACGCGCAAAATAATGGTTCCTCCACCTGACATCTAGGACCCACCGGAAGGGCCTCTGTATTTCGTGAAAAAAATGTTCCCCCCGCTGATAGGTCGGACCCACCAACTATATCTTCGCACGCAAGGAAGTGCCTCCTTATTAGCACAAAAAAATGAATACTCCCCCTGCTAGCTGGGACCCAGCATAGTGGGAGGCTGACATGTGGGCCTACTAAGTTGACAGGGGCGGAGGGCTTTGTCAACTTAGTCAATATGAACGATTCTAGCTCTAGTGACAGTACGATGTCCATCCAACGGCCATAGTGCTTCTTCAACCTCTGGTCTTCTTGCTCCAGCCGCCCAAAGCAGCGTCGGTCGTGTCGCCTGCTCCTGCCTCCCATGGCCGGCTGTGTTGCCGCGGAGCCCTCACCGCCCCCTACTACTCCCACCGCTGGCTAGGCCCTACGGTGATGGCAGCCTCGCACCGCAGCCGAACTAGTGAACCCTCGTACTCCTCTCTACGTGGGCATCCACTGCCGCGTCTTCCTCGGCTCTGCGTCGTCCCCTTCCTAGGCCTCGTCGTCGTCCACCGCCTTGGTGCTCTCGGCGCGACGTGGTCAATGTGGTCAACGAACGACTTCCATTGGAAGAGTACTGTACGTGGAGAGGCTGACAGCTGGGTCCATGGCCGCAGCAAGGAAGTGCCTCCTTATTACGCGGAAAATAATGATTCCTCCACCTGAAAGTAGGGACCCACCGGAAGGGTCACCGTATTTCGCAAAAAAAAAACGTTTCCCCGCTGACTGTTAGGACCCACCAGCTACATCTTCGTACGCAAGGAAGTGCCTGACAGTCGTGACCCACCTGGTCGAAGCGTACGTAATGTTGTCATTCTGGTGGCGAACGTGTACATACATACTGGTCGATCGGTCTGTCTGTAGGCTGCAGCGATGAACCGTGGCCGAGTAAGGAAGGGCACGTGTCATAGTAGAGGCGCGCACGTAGCATGTACACGCACGTACAACGGCCAGGGTGCAAGAAAGAATATACGACCACGTACGTACATACGAGCGGGGTCTCGAATGCCTACTCATGCATACGTACGGCCAGGGGTCGTGTACATGGCTGCGTCAGAACGGAGAAGCTGCGCCGTCGTCGTGTTCATGCGGAGGCAACCAGGTGTGTCTTTTTTTTGTAGTGTATAGATTGGTGCTTGTGGGTGACTAGTAGTGTTGATTACATCTTGTAGTTGATTACTATATGGTTTATTTGGTGGAAGATTATATGTTCAGATCCAATATGCTATTTAATACTCCTCTAATCATGAGCATGTTTATCATTTGTGATTAGTTACTTTTGTTCTTGAGGTCACGGGAGAAATCATGTTGCAATTAATCATGTGAACTTGATATGTGTTCGATATTTTGATAGTATGCATGTTGTGATTCCCTTAGTGGTGTCATGTGAACGTCGACTACATGACCCTTCACCGTATTTGGGCCTAAGGGAATGCATTGTGGAGTAGCAATTAGATGTTGGGTTGCGAGAGCGACAGAAACTTAAACCCCAGTTTATGCACTATTCCGTAAGGGACCGATTGGATCCCAAAGTTTAATGCTATGGTTAGAATTTATTCTTAATACTTTTCTCGTAGTTGCGGATGCTTACGAGAGGGTTAATCATAAGTAGGAGGTTTGTTCCAGTAAGAACAGCACCTAAGCACCGGTCCACCCACATATCAAATTATCAAAGTAGCGAACACAAATCGAACCAACATGATGGAAGTGACTAGATGAAATTCCCGTGTACCCTCAAGAACGCTTTGCTTATCATAAGAGACTGTTTTGGCCTGTCCTTTGCCTCAAAAGTACTGGGCTACCTTGCTGCACTTTTGTTACTAATATTGTTACTTGCTCGTTACAAATTATCTTGCTATCAAACTACTCCGCTACTTACAATTTCAGCACTTGCAGACACTACCTTATTAAAAACTAGTCATTTCCTTCTGCTCCTCATTGGGTTCGACACTCTTACTTATCGAAAAGAGCTACAATTGATCCCCTATACATGTGGGTCATCATGCATGTGTGTAGAAAATTTTTTGTTTTCCATGCAACGTTTCCCAACAGTGGCATCCGAGCCAGGTTTATGCCTAGATGATATGCACGAGTAGAACACAAAGAGTTGTGGGCGGTGATAGTCATACTGCTTACCACCAACGTCTAATTTTGATTTGGCGGTATTGTGGAATGAAGCGTCCCGGACCAACCTTACATGTCCACGCACATAAGATCGGTTCCACCAACTAACATCCAACTAGTTTTGCATAAACGTGGTTGGCGAGTGTATGTTTCTCCTACTTCAGTTGAATCGAATTTGACTGCGGCCGGTCCTTGAAGAAGGTTAAAACAACAAACTAGATGAATCACCATTGTGGTTTTACGTGTAGGTAATAACGGGTCTTGCTAGAAGCCCGTAGCAGCCACGTAAAACTTGCAACAACAAAGTAGAGGACGTCTAACTTGTTTTTGCAAGGCATGTTGTGATGTGATATGGTCAAGATATGATGTGATATATGTTGATGAATGAGATGATCATGTTTTGTAATATCGACAACCGGTAGGAGCCTTAGGGTTATCTCTTTATTGTATGAAGTGCAAGCGCCATGTAATTGCTTTACTTTATCACTATGCGTTAGCGATAGTTGTAGAAGCAATAGTTGGTGTGACGACCTCGACGCAATAATACTACGATGGAGATCAAGGTGCGGAGCCGGTGAAAATGGAGATCATGATGATGATTTGGAGATGGAGATCAAAAGCACAAGATGATGATGGCCATATCATGTCACATATTTTGATTGCATGTGATGTTTATCCTTGATGCATCTTATTTTTCTTAGAATAGCGGTAGCTTTATAAGATGATCCCTTCACTTAATTTCAAGATAAAAGTGTTCTCCCTGAGTATGCACCGTTGCTACAGTTTGTCGTTTTGAGACACCACGCGATGATCGGGTGTGATAGACTCTATGTTCACATACAACGGCTGTAAGACAGTTTTGCACATGCATAATACTTGGGTTAAACTTGACGAGCCTAGCATGTACAGACATGGTCTCGGAACACTGGAGACCGAAAGGTTGAACGTGAATCATATAGTAGATGTGATCAACATAGAGATGTTAACCATTGATGACTACCCCATCTCACGTGATGATCGGACATGGGTTAGTTGATTTGGATCATGTATCACTTAGATAACTTGAGGGATGTTTATTTAAGTGGGAGTTCTTAAGTAATTTGATTAAATTGAACTTAAATTTATCATGAAATTAGTCTTAATAGTTTTTACATATCTATGTTGTAGATCAATAGCTCGCGTTTTAGCTCCTTTATTTTTAATATGCTCCTAGAGAAAACTAAGTTGAAAGATGATAGTAGCAATGATGCAGACTGGGCCCGGGATCTGAGGATTATAGAAGAATTATGCCCTTGATGCACTGCAAGGTGACAGACCTATTGTAGGAGCGGATGTAGGCATTATGAATGTTTGACAAGCTCGATATGATGACTACTTGATAGTTTAGTGCTCCATGCTTTACGGCTTAGAATTGGGGCTTCAAAGATGTTTTGAACGCCATGGAACATATGAGTGTTCCAAGAGCTAAAATTGGTATTTCAGACTTATGTCCGTGTTGAGAGGTATGAGACCTATGACAAGTACTTTGCCTACAAGATGGAGGAGAATAGCTTAGCAAATGAGCATGTACTTAGAATTTCTGGGTACTACAATCGCTTGAATCAAGTGGGAGTTAATCTTCCAGATAAGATAGTGGTAGACAGAGTTCTCTAGTCAATATCACCAAGCTACTAGACCTTCGTGATGAACTATAATATGCAAGGGATGACGAAAACGATTCCCGAGCTCTTCGCGATGCTGAAATCGACGAAGGTAGAAATCAGGTAAGAGCATCAAGTGTTGATGGTTAAACAAGACCACTAGTTTCAAGAAAAAGGGCAAGGGAAAGAAAGGGAACTTCAAAAAGAATTTCAAGCAAGTTGCTACTCCCGTGAAGAAGCCCAAAGCTGGACCCAAGCCTGAAACTGAGTGCTTCTAGTGCACAGGAAATGGTCGCTGGAAGTGGAACTGCCCCCAAATACTTGGCGGATAAGAAGGATGGCAAAGTGAACAAAAGTATATTTGATATACATGTTATTGATGAGTATTTGACTAGTGTTCGAAGTAACTCCTGGATATTTGATACCGATTCAGTTGCTAAGATTAGTAACTCGAAAGAGGAGTTGCAATGACTAGTTAAAAGCAAGGTTACGATGTGTGCTACCTCTTGAGCTTGTGTTGGTTTTTCCCTTGAAGAGGAAAGGGTGATGCAGCAAAGTAGCGTAAGTATTTCCCTCAGTTTTGAGAACCAATGTATCAATCCAGTAGGTCACTACGCAACAAGCCACTGAATACCTGGACAAACAAACACCAACTTGCAACCAACGCGACAAAGGGGTTGTCAATCCCTTCACGATTATTCGCAAAGTGAGATCTGATAGAGATGGATAAACGGTAAAGTAATATTTTTGGTTTATGGAATGAAAAGTAAAGATTGCAAAATAAGAGAACGATGACAGAAATTGGAAAGTTGATGGGAAACTAATATGATGTAAAATAGACCCAGGGGCCATAGGTTTCACTAGAGGCTTCTCTCAAGATAGAAACTATTACGGTGGGTGAACAAATTACTGCCGAGCAATTGATAGAAAAGCGCAAAGTTATGACGATATCTAAGGCAATGATCATGAATTTAGGCATCACGTCCGTGTCAAGTAGACCAACTCCTGCCTGCATCTACTACTATTGCTCCACACATCGACCGACTCCTTCCTGCATCTAGAGTAATAAGTTCATAAGAAGAGAGTAATGCATTAAGCAAGATGACATGATGTAGCGGGATTAACTCAAGTAATATGATGAAAACCACATCTTGTTATCCTCGATGGAAACAATACAATACGTGCCTTGCTGCCCCTACTGTCACTGGGAAAGGACATCGCAAGATTGAACCCAAAGCTAAGCACTTCTCCCATTGCAAGAAAAACCAATCTAGTTGGCCAAACCAAATCGATAGTTCGAATAGACTTGCAAAGATATCAAATCATGCATAAAAGAATTCAGAGGAGATTCAAATAATATTCATAGATAAGCTGATCATAAATCAACAATTCATCAGAACTCGGCAAACACACCGCAAAAGAGTATTACATCAAATAGGTCTCCAAGAACATCGAGGAGAAATTTGTATTGAGAATCAAAGAGAGAGAAGAAGCCATCTAGCTACTAGCTATGGACCTATAGGTCTGAAGTAAACTACTCATGCTTCATCAGAGAAGCAATGGTGTTGATGTAGAAGCCCTCCGTGATCGATTCCCCCTCCGGCAGGATGCCGGTAAAGGCCCCAAGATGGGATCTCACGGGTACAGAAGGTTGCGGCAATGGAAAAGTGGTTTCCTAGCTCCCCCCCCCCCCATGTTTTTGGGGTATAAGAGTATATATAGGGGAAATAATTAGGTCAGGGGAGCTACGAGGGTCCCACAAGGTCGGGGCGCGCCCCACCCCCTGGGCGTGCCCTCCACCCTTGTGGCCGCCTCGAGGCTCCTCTGACTTGCACTCCAAGTCTCATGGGTGTCTTCTAATCCAAGAAAAATCATGGTGAAAGTTTTATTCCATTTGGACTCCATTTAGTATTCCTTTTCTGTGAAACTCTAAAACAAGGAAAAAACAGAAACTGGCACTAGGCTCTAATTTAATAGGTTAGCCTAAAAAATCATATAAAATAGCATATTAATGCATATAAACCATCCAAAACGGATAATATAATAGCATGGAACAATAAAAAATTATAGATACGTTGGAGACGTATCAATGTGTGTTGGAAATGATTCCAAGGTTGATATGATCACCATCGCACACTCCCTCTACCTTTGGGATTAGTGTTGAACCTAAATAAATGTTATTTGGTTTTTGCGTTGAGCATGAATATGATTAGATCATGTTTATTGCAATACGATTATTCATTTAATTTAGAGAATAATTTTTGTTTCGTTTACATGAATAAAACCTTCTATGGTCATACACCCAATGTGAACGGTTTATTGAATATCGATCGTAGTGATACACATATTCATAATATTGATGCCAAAAGATGCAAAGTTGATAATGATAGTGCAACATACTTGTTGCACTGTCGTTTAGGTCATATTGGTGTAAAGCGCATGAAGACACTCCATGCGGATGGACTTTTGGAATCACTTGATTATGAATCATTTGATACTTGCGAACCATGCCTCATGGGCAAGATGACTAAAGAACCGTTCTCCGGAACAATGGAGCGAGCTAATGACTTATTGGAAATAATACATACCGATGTATGCGGTCCGATGAGTGTTGAAGCACGCAGCGGGTATCGTTATTTTATGACCTTCACCGATGATTTGACTAGGTATGGGTCTATCTATTAGATGAAACACAAGTCTGAAACATTTGAAAAGTTCAAAGAATTTCAGAGTGAAGTGGAGAATCATCGTAACAATAACATAAAGTTTCTAAGATCTTATCGCAGAGGCAAATATTTGAGGTACGAGTTTGGCCTTCATTTAAAACAATGTGGAATTGTTTCACAACTCACGCCACCTGGAACACCACAGCGTAATGGTGTGGCCGAACGTTGTAACTGCACTTTATTAGATATGGTGCGATCTATGATGTCTCTTATCTATTTACCACTATCGTTTTGGGCTTATGCATTAGAGACAACGCATTCACGTTAAATAGGGTACCGTCTAAATCCGTTGAGACAACACCATATGAATTGTGGTTTGGCAAGAAACCTAAAGCTGCCGTTTCTTAAAGTTCGGGGTTGCGATACTTATGTCAAAAGGCTTCAGCCTGATAAGCTCGAACCCAAATCGGAGAAGTGCATCTTCATAGGATACCCTAAGGAAACAATTGCGTACACCTTCTACCACAGATCCGAAGGCAAGATCTTTGTTGCCAAGAATGGAACATTTCTAGAGAAGGAGTTTCTCTCGAAAGAAGTGAGTAGGAGGAAAGTAGAACTTGATGAGGTAATTGTACCTTCTCTCAAATTGGAAAGTGGCACATCACAGAAAACCATTCCAGTGATGCCTACACCAACTAGAGAGGAATCAAATGATAATGATCATGAGACTTCAGATCAAGTTGCTACTGAACCTCGTAGGTCCACCAGAGCATGATCCGCACTAGATTGGTACGGTAATCCTGTTCTAGAAGTCATGTTACTAGACCAAGGCGAACCTACGAACTATGAAGAAGCTATGATGAGCACAGATTCCGATAAATGGCTTGAGGCCATGAAATCTGAGATCCATGTATGAGAACAAAGTGTGGACTTTGGTGGACTTGCCCGATGATCGCCAAGCCATTGAGAATAAATGAATCTTCAAGAAGAAGACATACGTTGATGGTAATGTCACCATCTACAAAGCTCAAGTTGTTGCAAAAGGTTTTTGACAAGTTCAAGGAGTTGACTACGATGAGACCTTCTCACCCGTAGTGATGCTTAAGTCAGTCCGAATCATGTTAGCAATTGCCGCATCTTATTATTATGAAATCTGGCAAATGGATGTCCAAACTGCATTCCTTAATGGATTTCAAGAAGAGTTGTATATGATGCAACCAGAAGGTTTTGTTGATCCTAAAGGTGCTAAGAAAGTGTGCAAAATCCAGCGATCCATCTATGGACTGGTGCAAGCATCTCGGAGTTGGAATATACGCTTTGATGAGGTGATCAAAGGATATGGTTTTATACAGACTTATGGTGAAGCCTGTATTTACAAGAAAGTGAGTGGGAGCTCTGTAGCAATTCTGATGATATATGTGGATGACATATTGTTGATCGGAAATAATATAGAATTTCTGGATAGCATAAAAGGATACTTGAATAAGCATTTTTCAATGAAAGACCTCGATGAAGCTACTTATATATTGGGCATCAAGATCTATAGAGATAGATCAAGACGCTTGATAGGAATTTCACAAAGCACATACCTTGATAAAGTTTTGAAGAAGTTCAAAATGGATCAGTCAAAGAAAGGGTTCTTGCCTGTATTACAAGGTGTGAAGTTGAGTAAGACTCAAAACCCAACCACGACAGAATACAGAGAAAGAATGAAAGTCATTCCCTATGCCTCAATCATAGGTTCTATAAAGTATGTCATGATGTGTACCAAACCTGTTATGTGCCTTGCCATGAGTTTGGCAAGGGGGTATAGTAGTGATCCAGGAGTAGATCACAAGATTACGGCCAAAATTATCCTTAGGTACCTAAAGAGGACTAAGGAAATGTTTCTCGGTTATGGAGGTGATAAAGAGTTTGTTGTAAAGAGTTACGTCGATGCAAGCTTTGACACCAATCCGGATGACTCTGGGTCTCAATTTGGAACATATTGAAAGTGGGAGCAATTAGCTAGTGTAGCTCCATGCAGAGCATTGTAGACATAGAAATTTGCAAAATACATACGGATCTGAATGTGACAGGCCCGTTGACTAAACCTCTCTCACAAGCAAAACATGATCACACCTTAGTACTCTTTGGGTGCTAATCACATGGCGATGTGAACTAGATTATTGACTCTAGTAAACTCTTTGGGTGTGATGTCTACTATGCAACTTTATTCTTGTAGACACGTGTTGGGCCTCCAAGCGCAGAGTTTTGTAGGACAGTAGCAATTTTCCCTCAAGTGGATGACCTAAGGTTTATCAATCCGTGAGAGGTGTAGGATGAAGATGGTCTCTCTCAAACGACCCTGCAACCAAATACAAGTAATCTCTTGTGTCCCCAACACACCCAATACAATGGAAAATTGTATAGGTGCACTAGTTCGGCGAAGAGATGACGATAAAAGTGTAATATTGATGGTAGAAATATGTTTTTATAATCTCAATAAATAAAAACAGCAAGGTAGCAAGTAGTAAACGGGCACAAAAACGGTATTACTATGCTTAAAAACAAGGCCTAGGGTCCGTACTTTCGCTAGTGCAACCTCTCAACAATGCTAACATAGTTGGATCATATGATTATCCCTAAAAGTGTAACGAAGAATCACTCCCGAGTTCCTATTAGCGGAGAACAAAAGATAGGAATTGTTTGTAGGGTACTAAGTCAGCTCAAAGTTATTCTTTCCGTTCAATCTATCCTAGAGTTCCTACTAGAATAACGCAAGCTATTCTTTCCGATCGATCTAATCAAGAGTTCGTACTAAGATAACACCAAAAAAAATTCATATTCATAATACTCAATCCACACAAAGAACTACAAGGAGACCCCAAGGTTTCTATCAGAGAAAAACGTGCATCAACCCCTATGCATAGATTACCCCAATATCACCACGGGAATCCGCAAGTTGAATGCCATAACATATATCAAGTGAATCAATAAGATACCCCAATTGTCACCTCAAGTATTCATATTGCAAGACATATATCATGTGTTCTCATCTCTGAATATTCAATTCGACATGACAAAACTTCAAAGGGTAAAGATTCAATTCATCACAACAAGAGTATAGAGGGGAGAAACATCATATGATCCGACTATATTAACAAAGCCGATGATATAGATCACGAGATAGAGAGATAAAACACATAGCTACTGGTACAAACCCTCAGCCCCGAGAATGGACTACTCCCTCCTCATCATGGTGGCCGCCGGGATGATGAAGATGGCCACCGGAGATGATTCCCCCGGCAGGTGCCGAACGGGTCTAGATTGGTTTTCGTGGCTCTGAGAGGCTCATGGAGGCGGAACTTCTGATCTAGGTTAACTCCGAAGGGTTTCGGAATATTAGGGAATTTATAGTGCAAAGAGGGGGTGCGGGAGGCCACCAAGGTGGGCGCAACCCACCTGGGCGCGCCAGGTGGGCCTGGCGCGCCCTGGTGGGTTGTGCCCACCTCGGGGCACCACCCCCAGGTGCTGCTCTGGCCCATTAGTGCTCTTCTGGTCCATAAAAAATCCACAAAAAGTTTCGCGGTGTTGGGACTCCATTTGATATTGATTTCCTGCGATGTAAAAAACATGCAAAAATCAGCAACTGGCACTTGGCACTATGTCAATGGGTTAGCCCCAAAAAATGATATAAAATGACTATAAAATGATTGTAAAACATCCAAGAATGATAAATAAATAGCATGAATACTTCATAAATTATAGATACATTGGAGACGTATCAGCATCCCCAAGCTTCATTCCTGCTCGTCCTCGAGTAGGTAAATGATAAAAGAAATAATTTATGAAGTGTGAATGCTAGCAAAGTGCACAAATTTGATCAATGATAATTTCAATCACTTTTCCTAGCATCATAACAACATTTCTTTATCATAAAAATTCTCATGTTATAGTGGAAACCAATTCACATGTTAAGGTTCAAACAATGAACTCTCTTGAAACTCAACAACCTATTTTCTTAGTCACCAAGCTATTGCAATTCAACTTATTCAAGAGAGTCTAAGTAAGAGCTCCACATACTCAACTATCATATAGTCTTCTATGATTGCTAACACTCACCTTGTACACATGAGCAAAACGTTTCAACCGGACACATAGAAAGATAGGGGCTTATTGTTTTGCCTCCCAACGTATTCACCGCAAGGGTGATGTCAACAATAATAACTCATGTTACCCATATTCAACTGGGCATATGTGCCTAGATCTTTCTTCACCACATGATGCTTGCCAAAGGAGAAAAATAAAAAGGAATAGAGAGAAAAACTTTGACTCTTTGCATAAAAGTAAATACTGAATAGTAAAAGATAGGTCCTTCTCAGAGGGAAGCAGAGGTTGCCATGCGCTTATTTGTTTGTATGCTCAACCCCTTAGTACAAAAGAACATCATGTTATATTTCCCTTGTGATAGCAACCTTTATTATGCAGTCTGTCACTTTTATTGCTTTACCATCACAAGTTCGTACAATGCTCAATTTTCTCTTACACTAAATGATCTTACATTTTTTTGAAGCAATTTTTATTGCCTTATTGCACCGATGACAACTTACTTGAAGGATCTTGCTCAATCCTTAGGTAGGTATGGTAGACTCTTGAAAATAAGATTTGGATTTAAGGGTTTTTGGATGCACAAGTAGTATCTCTACTTGGTGCAGAATTTTTTTGCTAGCAAAGATGGGGGGCAAGCACCACATGTTGAAGGATCTATGACAATATGACTTCTATGTGAATGTGAGCAAACATAAATCATTACGTTGTCTTCCTTGTCGAAAGTCAACAATTTTGGCATATAATATTTTGATGGGGGCTCACAATCACAAAAGGTTTCTAGGATAGTATATTTGCATGTGAAAGTTCTCTTCCTTATACTAATTATTCATGAATTGCTTGTATGACCAATATTGTGATTGTCAAGCCTCAAAAGATTTCACTTTCTAAACCCAATGTGAAGCTACTACTAGGCATGATATGATTTCAACTTCATGACATTCAATTTATTCAACAATTTACTTATAGGATATAAGTGAAGCACAAGAGTAAATGACAAGCTACTCCAAAAAGATATAAGTGAAAATCAAGCGAGTAGTTATGTAAACAGGTGGCTATGTGAAGACTCTCTTTTATTTTAAAAACTTTCAGATATAAGTACATTATTAAAACAGCAAGCAAAATAAAATAAAATGCCATTCCAAGGATAGCACACATCATGTGAAAAAGCAAAACCTTAGGCTCAACCGATACTGACCGATAATTGTTGAAGAAGAAAGGTGGGATGCCTATCGGGGAATCCCCAAGCTTAGATGTTTGAGACTTCTTGAAATATTATCTTGGGGTGCCTTGGGCATCCCCAATCTTGAGCTTTTGTGTCTCCTTAATTCTTCTCATATCACGGTTTTCCTAAATCTCAAAAGCTTCATCCACACGAAACTCAACAAGAACTCGTGAGATAAGTTAGTATAAACCAATGCAAAAACCTTATCATTCTCTATTGTAGCAAATCACTAAACTTATTATTCGACATTGCATACTAAATGCCTCTGCATATTTAATACTCCTATCCTCAAATGGAATCATTAAACAAGCAAACATATGCAAACAGTGCAAACATAACAGCAATCTGCCAAAACAGTATAGTCTGTAAAGAATGCAAGAGTATCAATACTTATTCAACTCAAAAAATTCTGAAAATTTAACACACTGTAGAAAATTTATCAGAGCTTATTATGCAAAAAGTTTCAAAATTTTATCACATTCTGTCTTTTCTAGGGAATTTTTGCAACAGCGGTAAACTTTCTGTTTTCAAACAGCAACATGTAGACTTGTAAAATAAGCATAGTAAAGGCTATCATTACCACTTTTATTAAAATAAAAGATGCAAAACATTATTCTAAATAACAGCAAGCAAATCCTAACAAAATAAATTGATGCTCCAAGTAAAACACATATCATGTGTAGAATGAAAACATAGATCCAAGTGAGGTTACCGATATTGTTGGAGATGAAAGAGGGGATGCCTTCCGGGGCATCCCCAAGCTTAGTTGCTTGGATCTTCCTTGGATATTACCTTGGGGTGCCTTGGGAATCCCCAAGATTAGGGTCTTGTCACTCCTTATTCTCCTCATATCGATATCTCACCCAAAACTTGAAAACTTCAATCACACAAAACTTAACGGAACTTCGTGAGAGAGGTTAGTATGATAAAGAGCAAACCATTCCACTTTTGGTGCTGTCAAAGACAAGATTCATAATTTTTCTCACACAATGCCTACTGTAGCATATCATTTCTAAAATTTATATTGAGCAATATAAGCCATAGAAACTAGAAAACAAGCAAACTATGCATTGAAAACAGAGTCTGTCAAAAACAGAACAATCTGTAGTAATCTGTACTCAAAACATACTTCTGCTATTCCAAAAAATTCTGAAAATTTAGGACCACGTGAGAAATTTTTATATTGATCTTCTGCAAAACGAAGCAACTCAAAAGCACTCTTCAGTTAAAAATAAGAATCATTTTAGTGAGCGCAAAAGTTTCTGTTTTCAGCAAGATCAAATCAACTATCACCCAACATGATCCCAAAGGCTTTACTTGGCACTTTATTGAAACAAAAGCTATAAAACATGATTACTATAGTAGCATAATCATGTGAACACACAAAAACATTAGGTAAAATTGTTGGGTTGTCTCCCAACAAGCGCTTTTCTTTAATGCCTTTTAGCTAGGCATGATGATTTCAATGATGCTCGCATAAAACATAAGAATTGAAACATAACAAGAGCATCATGAAACACATGGCAAGCACATTTAAGCCTAACCCACTTCCTATGCATAGGGATTTTGTGAGCAAATAACTTTTGGGAACAAGAATCAACTAGCATAGGAAGGCAAAACAAGCACAACTTCAAGATTTTCAACACATAAAGAGGAAACTTGATATTATTGCAATTACTACAAGCAGAAGTTCCTCCCTCATAATAATTTTCAGTAGCATCATGAAGAAATTCAACAATATAACAGCACATAAAGCATTCTTCTCATGACAAAAAAGCATAGAAAACTTATTACTCTCCACATAAGCAAATTTATTCTCATCAATAGTAGTGGGAGCAAACTCAACAAAATAACTATCATGTGATTGAAAATTAAAACCACGATGACAAGTTCCATGGTTATCATTATTCTTTATAGCATACATTTCATCACCATAATCATCATAGATAGCAACTTTGTCATCATAGTCAATTGAAGCCTCATCCAAAATGGTGGATTCGTCACTAAATAAAGTCATGACCTCTCCAAATCCACTTTCATCATTATAATCATCATAAATAGGAGGCATGCTTTCATCATAATAAATTTTCAAATCAAAACTTGGGGGAGTAAAAATATCATCTTCATCAAATATGGCATCTCCAAGCTTGTAACTTTGCATATCATTAGCATCATGGATACTCAAAGAATTCATACTAACAAGATTGCAATCATGCTCATCATGTAAATATTTTGTGCCAAACATTTTATTGACTTCTTCTTCTAACAATTGAGCACAATTTTCCGAACCATCATTTTCAAGAAAGATATTAGCAAGATGATTAATAATATGATGCAACCTCAATTCCAATTTTTAGTTTTCTTTTTATAAACCAAACTAGTGATAAAACAAGAAACTAAAAGATTCAATTGCAAGATCTAAAGATATACCTTCAAGCACTCACCTCCCCGGCAATGGCACCAGAAAAGAGCTTCGTTGACGGGATGTGAGTGCCGCTTTCCTAACCTCCCCGACAACGGCGCCAGAAAAGTGCTTGATGTCTACTACGCAACTTAATTCTCGTAGACACGTGTTGGGCCTCCAAGCGCAGAGTTTTGTAGGACAGTAGCAATTTTCCATCAAGTGGATGACCTAAGGTTTATCAATCCGTGAGAGGTGTAGGATGAAGATGGTCTCTCTCAAACGACCCTGCAACCAAATACAAGTAATCTCTTGTGTCCCCAACACACCCAATACAATGGCAAACTGTAGGTGTACTAGTTCGCAGAAGAGATGATGATAAAAGTGTAATATTGATGGTAGAAATATATTTTTATAATCTGAATAAATAAAAACAGCAAGGTAGCAAGTAGTAAACGGGCACGAAAACGGTATTCCTATGCTTAAAAACAAGGCCTAGGGTCCGTACTTTCGCTAGTGCAACCTCTCAACAATGCTAACATAGTTGGATCATATGATTATTCCTCTATGACGCCCGGATAATTAAGCTACAGTAATCCCCCGCTAATGGTGCCATGTCATCACATTACTGTTGCTAATCCTCACTTGATCCAAATCATGATTCAAATTCCAATTCAAATTAAAGTCCAAAATTCAAATTTCTCAAACATGCAAAAAAATGTTCGGTGGGTTACAAATATTCACGAGCTAATTTTCATGTAAGAATTAACCTTTTTCAAAATACTAAAATGCCCCTAAATATTTTTAAAACTACTCCAGCAGCAGTTATATGGGGATTTTCAATTTAAAATAATTATGAATGCTTCTCAAAATAAATTGCAACTATCGACGCTAACTCAAAAACCTTACCTAATATTATTGTGCTAAATAGCATATTTAGCTAAAATCATTTTGTTAACTCAATTTAGTATAAAATAGTAGGAAATGAGAAAACAGAAAATGAATAACAAAAATAAAATAAAGAGAAAAGAGAAACCCTTTCCCCCGGGCCACTTGGCCGATCTAGCTAAACAGCCAGCCCACCTACCCCATCGGTCGCCTTCTCCTACTGTTCTCCTGGCGCGATCGCTACAGGGGCACGTCCCCGTATGACCAGCTCGCCAGCGCCGCCCTGAGAGGATAAGGGCGCCGTCCCCTCAACGCCTCGAGCCCTCCCCTCCACTCACTGCTCCCCACTTGCCCCTCCTCGCTCTCTCCGCCTCTCCCACTCCTCCAGATCCCCTTCTCCCTCACCCGATGCTGCCGGCAACGTGTGTCGCTCGATCACGCGGCCACCGGCACCCCTGAGCGTCGGGGCTTCGTCTACGAGGTGCGCTGCCGTCTCCTTCGTCCTCCTCGACCAATGGATGAACCTGGGGTCGTCTGCATTGCCAGCATCGACCCCATCCCCAACCACCGGTCGTCGCCCTGCCTCGCCGGATCTCCTCGACGGAAACTCCCCGACCTCGGCAAGCTCATCCACGGCCTCCCCAGGGTGAGCCCACGTCGATTCCCCTCATCTTTCCCTCTATTTGATGTGTCATTTCCCAGCCCCACTCCACGCGAGCTCCGACCGAACTCGCGCTCACCGAGCCATGGCCGCGCCCCAGGTGCCTCCTCGCCTCGTGCCCCAGGCCGCTTCCTGGCTGCGCGCCCACGCGCCTTGGCCACGCCCGGCCAACCCCCCCCCACCGTTGGTCGTGGTTCGCCTCGCCTCGCTCCCGCCAGACTAGCCACGTTCCTGCTGCGGCCTCGTGCCTCGGCCACGCCCGCGCAAGCGCTCGCGAGCAACCTAGCGGTGCTTTCGCTTTCGTGGCCTCGGCGTCGCTGCCGCTGCTCCCTCCCCGCCGCCCACGCCGCCTCCTGCTGCTGCCGCCTTTGCTGCAGCTCCACGTTAGCCAGCGCTCCGCCGCCAAGACTGCTCCTTGCGCTGCCGCCTTCGCCGCTTCGCCCGCTTCGCCTTCGTCGTTACGTCTACGCCGCCGCCGCGACGCCCGTGTCGTGCATAGCCGCCGCTTACTGAACTGCTGCTAGTAATTATAGCTGCTACTGAGCTAGCTTTTCTAATTCTACATTAATTAGCCATCTAGACTGACCCTAAACTGCGGCAAAACAACTGTTAACAGGAGTAAAAATAATATGAATAGATATTATACATGAGAAACTCCATTTTATCCCACTGAACCAAATCCTTTCAATGCCTGGATTAAATCCTATGAAAATCACAAAATGCTATGTTCTGTTAACTAAGAACGGAATTAACCCCTAGCTACGTGGTGGGTGTGTGGTGTGTGTGTGGCCGGCTTGGCCACGGTCGTGTGTGGCCAACCCTTCTTAGTACTAGGTTTAACTAGTACTCCCTCCGTCCGGAAATACTTGTCATCAAAATGGATAAAAGAGAATGTATCTAGATGTATTTTAGTTCTAGATACATCTTTTTTTATCCATTTTGATGACAAGTATTTTTGGACGGAGGGAGTAGTATTAACTGGTGCTAAGTTAGTCTAGTACTAGTAGATGACATGTAGGCCCCTATTAAATAAGTTAGGTTTACTTTTTTTTAGGTAAAGAGTCCATGACATGTGGGTCACGGCTCTCCTTTTTGACTAGTCAAATTGACTTGGTCAACTAAAATTAAAAGTAATTTAAAAAACTAGAATATTGCTAAAATTTTAGAAATCCATAGAAATTAATCCGTAACTCGGATGAAAAAGTTTTATACATGAAAGATGCTCAGAACGACGAGACGAATTGTAATACGCTCTCCGTTCATCTGTCACATGCCCCTAGCATAGCGAACATCGAACCTTTCCCCTCCGGTTCGTCTGTCTGAAAATGCCTAACTCCGGGAAAACTTTCTAGATGTTATCCCCCCTTCGCCGGTATCGTGTAGCGCCGTGTTAGAACACCCTAACTTTGCCTGTTGTCATGTCATGCACCTCTTTGCTTTGTATTTACTGTTTCTTCCCCATCTTCTCTCCGGTAGATCCCGAGACCGCTGCTGATGCCCCTGTGATCGACTACGTCGATGACGAACCTTCTTCCCTTTCAGCGGAGCTTCCAGGCAAGCACCCCCTTTGATCATCCTGATATCGCCCATTCCACTCTCTCATGCTTGCATTAGATTTTGCTACTGTATTTGATTGCTCCTATTCTGATGCATAGCCTGCTTTTGTTACCTACATGCTTATCCTAAACTGCTTAGTATAGGTTGGTTAGTGATCCATCAGTGACCCCCACCTTTTCCTTGTTGCCCCTGCTTCATCATCGACGACTCGATGAACGTGATCGACGACCAGAGCCTGACACCTCACATCACATCACGCCCCTTTCGTTGATCGACTCTGTAGAGCTACTATCGAGTGCCGAGGGTGATCCCTCATAACGCACTCCTGATGATAATTATGTAGTGTAGCTATTCGGTCATGGTCATCGAGGGTGATTTCCTCTTTCACCATTCCCGATACGGCTCTGTCGTGCAACACCTCAAGTGTGAACCTCAAGGGTGGTCCCTCTTACGTTCACCTTGATGATTACATTGAGTGGAATCCACCGGGGGTGATTCCTCGGGTTTTCCCCTTGATGTCTGGACACACGGTTACCTTGACTTTACTTGAGACATTGGTGAAAGACGGGTGGGCCCGGAGAGCACCCGTGCGATGTGACGGTGGCGGCTGGCTGTTTAGCGGTATCACCCAGGAGGGGGTGATAGCTCCGGACTTGTCCTGACAACCGTCACTTCTTTTAATAATGCACTAACAGGTTTGGGTATTTGTTTTGAGTTGGCCTCTGGCCTTTACGCACTAACCATCACGCGAGAATAGTTATGGGCCTCGATGTCGCAGTATCAGCCGAAGCTTTGTCAGACGTCCAGTTTAGCATTGTGGCACGGTCAGATCGTGCTGGCCATCCGAGGCGGTGCTGGTATCCACCCTGCACACAATGACCCGGAGTGCTGCGGGCGATGGGCCCAAGACCCCGGAGTGCTTAGGATGTAGACCGGCGGGAACCTCTCTGCTGAGCCTAGGTAGGGCTACGACGTGTTGATCTTCCGAGGCCGGGCATTGACCCCAGAAAGGTGTGTCCGGCCAGAGTGATCGAGCGTGTTGGGTAACGTGGTGCACCCCTGCAGGGAAGATATATATTCGAATACCGTGTCCGCGGTAATGGACGTTCAGACTTGTATCCTGATCTTATACAACTAGAAATGGATACTTGATATGTGACGGATATGTGGCTCCGGGATTGCTTTCTCGCAAGGAGTCGAGGAAGGACCTCTGTGCATTAATTCTACAACATGTTTGATAATTATAAACTGCTATTCTTTACTCTTCTACATGCTGCAAGATGCTTGGAGCTGCTTGAAGATGCTAGTCTTCGATATGCTAGGCCTTCTCCTCTATTCTGGCATTCTGCATTTCAGTCCACAGATACAGCCCTTCCATTTGATACCAATGCATACTTAGTATAGATCTGATGCTTGCGAGTACTTTGGATGAGTACTCACGGTTGCTTTGCTACCCCTTTTCCCCCTTCCTTCTTCTTTCCGGTTGATGCAACCAGATGGTGGATCCATGGAGCCAGATGTGACACCCGGATACTCACGCTACAGTGACCCTCTGCTATTGATGCCATGTCACCACGATTACTGTTGTTAAACTCACGTTGGTTCGAAACCGACTCAAATTCGAATTCAAAATCAAGTCACCATAAAGGTTTTCAAATATTAAAACTATAATGTTCGGGATGTGCCAAATAATTCATAAATAATATTGGTGAATAAACCAAGTCTTTATAAAATATTTAAATGCACGATAGTAGATAAAACCATGCAAAACAATTATTTATATGCTTTTAATTACTAAACAAATATTAAACTAACTCATTTGGTCACCAAGTTTGTTGAGGAAGTGGCCTATGCTATTTTGCTAATTTAGGAGCTGGGGTTATACTTTTGTAGAATGGTTTGCTAACTAAAATAAATAAAACTGTTTGAAAAATGAACAAAAGACAAAACAAAATAAAAACCCCCTCTCTTCCCCGGGCCACGGCCCAACCAGCCGCCCACTAGGCCGGCCCATCACCCCGGTCTCCCTGGCCATATGGCCTCCCCAACCCACCAAACCCTAGAAAATCCCCTCACTTGCCCCCCAGTCCTCTCGTTCCCCGCTCCACCCCCCCCCCACCTTTCTGGATAGGGGCAACGGCGCCCCGACCCCGTCGTCCTCGCGCCCGACGTCCACGCCACCACCTCAGACTGCGCCGGGGGCACCGCCTCCGCCGTCTTCGTCGACTACATAGACGCATCGGAGCTCGGGACCCCTGCCTCGCGCGGATCGAGCCGTTCCCTTCCCTGGATCGCCGTCGCCAACCGTCGCCCGGTCGTCTCCGTCCTCCTCCTCAAGCCCCACTGCCTAGACCCCACGGCCCCGTGGTGAGGCCCCGGCATCTCCTCCTCCTCCCTGTTCTCGCCGTGCTCCGCCCGCACATCGCGGTGCCTCCCCGCCGTTGCAGCTGCTTCTGCTGCCGCCCGGACCCCCTCTCCCTGCTCGCCGCAGCTCAGGCGCGGTTCTATCCGCGCCACAACGCCGCGCCGGCAGCCTCGCTGAAGGCCAGACGCTCGCCCATGAGCTGCAGTGCCGATTGCTCTGCTCTGCTCCTCCTCTCACCCGCTCTACTCACTACTCGCGCCCGGTGTCGTTGCCAGACACCGCCGTTCATTTCGCCGTCCACCCCCCTCCGCGCTAACGCGCCACTAGGTTGGCACTGCCGCCGGGCGCCGCGCCCCACCGTGGTGGCGGGCACCCTATTGGGCTGGCGCCCAACGCCCATCGCCGCTTCGCCCGCCGTGCCGTCAGGTTCGCCCGTAGCGCCTGCTAACCCGCATCGGCCCAGTGGCCCTATGACAAACGGGGCCCAGCCCCAGAATGTTTTAAGAAAAATGAAAAATAAAAATAAAATGAATTAATAAAACTTATAATTAAGTAGTTAATTAATTAATTAAAATAATTAATCCTAGTTAATTAAACTAATTAACTAGTTAATTTAATTAAGCAGTAATTAGATTAGTTAAACCTAATTAGACTAAGCGATCGGTGATTTAACGGTCCCACACGTCAGTTGACCAGTCAATGCCTCTGTTGACTACTGACGTCATGCTGACGTCAGCGGGCACTGTTCTGGATAATGTTGGATTAGAATAATTAAATAAATGCTAAAAGTGATTTAAATCTTTTAAAATCAATAGAAAATAAACCGTAGCTCGGATGGAAAAACTTTGTACATGAAAGTTGCTCAGAACGACGAGACGAATCCGGATACGCAGCCCGTTCGTCCGCCACACATCCCTAGCATAGCAAACCTGCAACCTTCCCCCTCTGGTTCATCTGTCCGAAAACGCGAAACACCGGGAATACTTTCCCGGATGTTTTCCCCCTTCGCCGGTATCACCTACTACTGCGTTAGGGCACACCTAGCACCGCTCATTGTCACGTCACGCATCATCATGCTTATGTTTGCATTGTATTTATTGTTTCTTCCCCCTTTTCTCTCGGGTAAACTATGAGACCGACCCTGCTGCCGCCCCGTTCGACTATGGAGTTGACGACCCCTCCTTCTTGCCAGAGCAACCAGGCAAGCCCCCCCCCCCTGATCGCCAAATATCGCCTATTCTTCTCTATACTGCTTGCATTAGAGTAGTGTAGCATGTTACTGCTTTCAGTTAATCCTATACTGCTGCATAGCTTGGCCTTGCCACTACTGTTATTACCTTTACCTGCTATCCTACTGCTTAGTATAGGATGCTAGTGTTCCATCAGTGGCCCTACACTCTTGTCCGTCTGCCATGCTATACTACTGGGCCGTGATCACTTCGGGAGGTGATCACGGGCATATACTATATACTTTATACTATTCGGAGATGGGGGCTGAAGGGGCAGGTGGCTCCATCCCGGTAGAGGTGGGCCTGGGTTCCCGACGGCCCCCGACTGTTACTTTGTGGCGGAGCAGCAGGGCAGGTTGAGACCACCTAGGAGAGAGGTGGGCCTGGCCCTGGTCGGCGTTCGCGGATACTTAACACGCTTAACGAGATCTTGGTATTTGATGTGAGTCTGGCCATTTGGCCTATACGCACTAACCAACAACGTGGGAAAGTTATGGGCACTCAACGTCGTGGTATCAGCCGAAGCCTTCGTGACGTCAGTGACTGAGCGGCGCGCGCCGGATTGGAATGTAAGCCTGCTCTTGTATTAAGGGGGCTAGTTCTGCTTCCGGCCGCCCTCGCAACGTGCAGGTGTGCTAAGGGCGATGGGCCCAGACCCCTGTGCGCTTAGGTTTAGACCGGCGTGCTGACCTCTCTGTTGTGCCTAGGTGGGGCTGCGATGTGTTGATCTTCCGCGGCCGGGCATGACCTTGAAAAGTGTGTCCGGCCAAATGGGATCAAGGGTGTTGGGTTATGTGGTGCACCCCTGCAGGGAAGTTAATCTATTCGAATAGCCGTGATCTTCGGTAACAGGATGACTTGGAGTTGTACCTTGACCTTATGACAACTAGAACCGGATACTTAATAAAACACACCCTTCCAAGTGCCAGATACAACCCGGTGGTCGCTCTCTAACAGGGCATCGAGGAGGGGATCGCCGGGTAGGATTATGCTATGCGATGCTACTTGGAGGACTTCAGTCTACTCTCTTCTACATGCTGCAAGACGGAGGCTGCGAGCGTAGTCTTGACGGATTAGCTATCCCCTCTTATTCTGGCATGCTGCAGTTCAGTCCACTGATATGGCCCTTTACACATATTTCCATGCATATGTAGTGTAGCTCCTTGCTTGCGAGTACTTTGGATGAGTACTCACGGTTGCCTTGTTCCCCTTTTTCCCTTTTCCCTACCCGATTGCTGCGACCAGACGATGGAGCCCAGGAGCCAGACGCCGCCGTCGACGATGACCCCTACTATACTGGAGGTGCCTACTACTACGTGCAGCCCGCTGACGACGACCAGGAGTAGTTTAGGAGGGTCCCAGGCAGGAGGCCTGTGCCTCTTTCGGTCTGTATCCCAGTTTGTGCTAGCCTTCTTAAGGCAAACTTGTTTAACTTATGTATGTACTCAGATATTGTGGCTTCCGCTGACTCGTCTATGATCGGGCACTTGTATTCGAGCCCTCGAGGCCCCTAGCTTGTATTATGATGCTTGTATGACTTATTTATGTTTTAGAGTTGTGTTGTGATATCTTCCCGTGAGTCCCTGATCTTGATCGTACACATTTGCGTGCATGATTAGTGTACGATTGAATCGGGCGCGTCACAAGTTGGTATCAGATCCGATTGGCTGTAGGAATCCCCCTTCCACACTCCTTGGCTGAAGCTGAGTCTAGTCGCTGAAAACTGTTTTACTAACATGGTTGTGCGGCTCATGGGACCACGTCGCCATTGGGTGGTATTAGGATCTTTTATTCCTCGACCTATACTCTGGGACTCTGATCTCTCTTCTATTCGGGTTAAATGATTTTCTAAAATCTAACTTTAGGTTCTCGAAAACACTTTCTCCCGGAGAGCCCCCTCGGTCCAGATGATCACCGGCTGCACCAGAAGATTCCGAAGTTCCTCTCCGATACTCTTTTAAGACTTTGTGCCCGTTACTTCTGCAATTCCCTAACACCGAAATACCCCTATGGATAAATATATACACTTACCGTTCTTACTTCTATTCCCAGTTGATCTTGTTATTACAAGATACCTTGAAATCCTTTCTATTGTCCCGAGAATATTTTGTGCCTACTGCCTTACAGATCTTTGCCGCACGAATACCCCTACGGATAATTCCTCACACTTATCGAGTATCCACTCATTCCCAGTTGTTCACGTGTTTCACAAAGGTCTTCGAAATACCATTCGATCTTCCGAAAATCCTCAGCAACCTATTGCTCTGGAAATTCTTGTTTGCTTTCATTTTGATTAATCCCATAAGTCTGGTAATCTTATTGGCATCCTTTGTCATTATCATTTGAGTCCGTTGATTCAATATGTTGCGAATGCTTGCAATCCTCAATCAGATCCTAGAATTGATCCGTTCGGCTCAGACACCATTTTTAAACATGAGTTGGGTCTCGACCAATCAAGTTGCCGGCGATTGTAACCCCCTATGTCTATTCGGCTATCCATCTTTGATCAGAGCGTCTGCTTCTGATCCTTTGTTTTGGAAATCATAATTCCTTTGTTATCTAAGCATTGAATTATTCCGATGATCTATAATCTGATGCATTTGCAATCTTTCTTCCTCTGATTGAGTACCGATACTCACATCAGCCCCGTTGTGGACCGCCATACCCATTGCCGGGTTATTATCCGACAGTGTCCTTCACAACCAAAATTCTTATGAGTTCTTTACCCGATACATAATGCCTTTGGTAAATTGTATCCTCTACTTTTGTCAACCATGCTCTACTTTTGAGCTTGTGTTATTAAATTACTCCTGAAGTTCATGGTATATGTTCTAAGAAGCCCCGATGGGTGAACCTATGCCTTCCTTGATCTGTGTGAACCCGAAAGCTTTCACGGGTCATACTCCTCTAGTAATTCACGAGGTAGGTTTTGACACTGAAATCATTTCTATCTAGAGCAGTGAATGAAAGGTTATGCATTGAAGAAGTGGGAGTCGACCTTGAACTTTGTGTTCATGCCCATGGACACGATGTAGATCTTATCATTAAAGCTTCTCTTAAATTAATTATTCCTTTAGTATAAGTTCATCTTATATCTGGGATCTGGCCTTTTGCAATCGTGGTTTTGACCATGTTCTCCTTTAAATACCATTTCTCATGCAAGTTTAAGCACTTGTCTTTTGCAGATCAATACCCCAGTCCAACCTCTACTTTGATTCGTCGTCGAGTATTACCCCCAGGTATCTCGAGATTATCACGGAACTGCATAACTTCTTATGAGTTCTTCATCAAGTACTACATTCTCACCGATTCCAATCACCCTCGGTTTCTGAGTTATTAAACCCTCAAAGACACTGATAACTGAACCGAGTCTGCACTACGGTTCAATAACTCTAAGTAATCTTCATTGCTTATGAGTTCATTAATCCTTCAAGTCATTCCTAGCCTGATCGGCTATATCATTATCATGCTAAATTTTAACTGTGCTACCTGCTCCTTATTCCTGGAGCACAACTTTCGACGATGAGCTCAGCTTATGTCTACCTTACTCATCATAGCATTTCGCCTTGAACAGCAATCTTGATTTCGAGTATGTGTCTAATCCTTGGTTCCAATAACCTTTCTCTTCATCATTCCTTTGACTTGAGGTCATCGTCGATCGATTACATCTTCATGAAATCTCTCGACAAATGTGTCGTGATAGCCATCAGCATTCTGAGCTCTTCCAGGATATCAATTGAATTCATGAAGAGAAATACCATCCTTGCCCTCGATGAATTGTGTTATCATCGGCCACTTTATTGTCTTCCCTCCAACACAAACTTGTTCTTGTTTTGTGTTATACCTTGAGTTCCTTGTCATCCGACTTGTATTATGATCTACCTTGTAGTATTACTGCCTTTTTGTCAAGGATGTTGTGAGAATATCACCACCTCTTGAGAATTCTTGATATAAGTGATACTTCACCATCACCATTCCTTTCTTGGTCCCCATGTTGATCCTAACAGGAATACCGACAGATGGACTAGTGAATTAAAAAAAACTTCTAGCAACCTTATTGCTTTGAAGTTAATGGTCAACATTTCATTCTTAGACCATTGGTTATCGAATCGCCATTGTAACATTGTTTGTGCTACCTAAGTCCGCATTTCGGGTGCACCGTCAACCAATGTTTAATCGTGTATGTTTCCTCGAGCATACCTCTTTATATCATTTGAACTGACAAAAGCTATCTCCTTGTTCACATAATTGTGAAAATCCAGCTTTTGGAAATCTCGATGAATTGTCGCTGAGTTCATCAGCCACCTCCTCATTCTCTCCTTGATTTAATAATGAAATCATGATTCGGAAATTGCTTCCATAGTTCATTTACCGAAAATCTTACAATGTTGTCTCGTCAATTTGTGTTGCACCTTTCCTTCTCAGGTATCCTGAGTATGAGGTATCCTGACATCAATCCGAACTGAATCTCGGTCGGATATGATGGTTGGGACATTTTCCAAAAGTCGTAACATTGGTATTTATGTGACCCGGTAAGGTGATGTCGTGCCTAGCACACCTGGCCAGAGGACCTATTGTTATAATTTCCTTTTAGCAAGGTTATCCATTCTTCCATGAGGAAATCGTAAGACTTATTCTATAAGTTGTTCCTAATGGATCCTTTGTGCATCCAAATGCTAAACCTTACCTGATGGCCATGTCAATGCTATCTCGAAGCATGTCTATGGTACTCTGATTTTCAACAAGAACATTTGAAGCCCAATGCTAAAATTTTCTTTATCAATTATCCAAACACCGTTGTTTGGGGAATGTCATGAAATTTATCTCCCATTACCTAAAGGGTTTTCAACCTTCTATCCTGTTATGGATATCATGCTCTGCTTGTCCTTGGGAAAGATATACCCCTGAAATATGTGTTTAAACACATTTTCCTTTCCATTGCTCTGTTTAAACTGATGATCACATTTTCCTCTTCATTGGTTTGTTTGACCTTTCTTGTGATCTATATAATCTAAGCAGTAATAATTCACTGCTTATGTAAACATCTCGGTGTACAATTCTGTCAGAAAGACCCTGTTACTTTTGTTGATGACATTCCGGTAACCACCGATGGACGAGAACTTTGCCTACTGGTCCGCCTCGTTCAACGAGCAGGAGAATGGTTCTCATCGTCCCTCGCCCTTGGTACCAACGATGCTGCCAACATAACTGACCGGTTATTCTCTGACATGACTTGCTTACAGGATCGTGCAAGACGTCACCCCTCTTCCTGCTTTTTACCCACATGGTGGGCCCATAACCCACAGTTCCACAGGATCGAAACCTGACTCATCTTTACACCCCTTGTTAGCAAGGTTGTTCCTCGTGCGTGGCCTCATATGTAATTCACGGGCCACCTTCCTAGTGCTTTATTCTGGTATCAGACGCAATACTTACTCTCGCTGCTCTGAACCCCTTTCTCACTCTGGTTCAGACTTCGAGCAACTATCTATCCGCTTGGAACCTCTTATTGTACCTTCGTACCTTACTCTCGATATTTTCTTAAGTTTCAATTCGAGAGTTACTTTCCGTCACCTTCCCTGATGTTATCGACCAGATAGTCAACCTTGCAGAGGTCCGTTCTCCCAGAATGCCCCCCCCCTTTTATTCTTTCGTAAGTACGATGGAGTTCCCGAAGAAAGGATGACGACTTCATCATGATGATCTGAAGCAAAGAAATGAAGACATCAACGTAATGGATCAACTTCTTCAATAAGAGCAACCAAGACCGAGAACACTCGCTAGAATTTCGTAACCAGAACCTCCTCCCTTACGCCTCTTAAATCTCGGGACGAGATTTCTTGTAGTGGAGGAGAATTGTGACGCCCGGATATTCACGCTACAGTGACCCTCCGCTATTGATGCCACGTCACCACGATTACTGTTGTTAAACTCACGTTGGTTCGAAACCGATTCAAATTCGAATTCAAAATCAAGTCACCATAAAGGTTTTCAAATATTAAAACTATAATGTTCGGGATGTGCCAAATAATTCATAAATAATATTTGTGAATAAACCAAGTCTTTATAAAATATTTAAATGCATGATAGTAGATAAAAACCGCGGCAAAACAATTATTTATATGCTTTTAATTACTAAACAAATATTAAACTAATTCATTTGGTCACCAAGTTTGTTGAGGAAGTGGCCTATGCTATTTTGCTAATTTAGGAGCTGGGGTTATACTTTTGTAGAATGGTTTGCTAACTAAAATAAATAAAACTGTTTGAAAAATGAACAAAAGACAAAACAAAATAAAACCCCCCTCTCTTCCCCGGGCCACGGCCCAACCAGCCGCCCACTAGGCCGGCCCATCACCCCGGTCTCCCTGGCCATATGGCCTCCCCAACCCACCAAACCCTAGCAAATCCCCTCACTCGCCCCCCACTCCTCTCGTTCCCCGCTCCCCCCACCTTTCTTGATCGGGGCAACGGCGCCCCGACCCCGTCGTCCTCGCGCCCGACGTCCACCCCACCGCCTCAGACTGCGCCGGGAGCACCGCCTCCGCCGTCTTCGTCGACTACATAGAGGCATCGGAGCTCGGGACCCCTGCCTCGCGTGGATCGAGTCGTTCCCTTCCCCGGATCACCGTCGCCTACCGTCGCCCGGTCGTCTCCGTCCTCCTCCTCAAGCCCCACTGCCTAGACCCCACGGCCTCGTGGTGAGGCCCCGGCATCTCCTCCTCCTCCCTGTTCTCGCCGTGGTTCGCCAGACATCGCGGTGCCTCCCGCCGTTCAGCTGCTTCTCGCCGCCGGACCCTCTCTCCCTCGCGCAGCTCAGCGCGGTTCTATTGCGCCATCACACGCGCCCGGCTGCCCCGCTGAAGGCCAGACTGATTCGCCATGAGCTGCAGTGCCGATTGCTCTGCTCTACTCCTCCTCTCACCCGCTCTACTCACATTTTCGCGCCGTTGCCGCTCGCGTTCAGCTCGCCGTCACACCCCCCCCCCCGCTAACGCGCCACTAGGCCGGCACTGCCGCCGGCGCGCGCCCTTAGCTGGCTGGCGGGCACCCTATCGGGCTGGCACCCGGCGCCCATCGCCGCCGCTTCGCCTGCCCGTGCCGTCGGGTTCGCCAGAAGCGCCTGCTAACCAAGATCGCCCGGTGGCCCTATGACAAACGGCCCGGCCCGAACGCTTTTAAGAAAAATGAAAAATAAAAATAAAAATGAATTAATAAAACTTATAATTAAGTAGTTAATTAATTAATTAAAATAATTAATCCTAATTAATTAAACTAATTAACTAGTTAATTTAATTAAGCAGTAATTAGATTAGTTAAACCCTAATTAGACTAAACAGTCAGTGACAAACGGTCCCACATGTCAGTTGACCAGTCAATGCCTCTGTTGACTGCTGACGTCATGCTGACGTCAGCGGGCACTGTTCTGGATAATGTTGGATTAAAATAATTAAATAAATGCTAAAAGTGATTTAAATCTTTTAAAATCAATATAAAATAAACCGTAGCTCGGATGAAAAAACTTTGTACATGAAAGTTGCTCAGAACGACGAGACGAATCCGGATACGCAGCACGTTCGTCCGCCACACATCCCTAGCATAGCAAACCTGCAACCTTCCCCCTCCGGTTCATCTGTCCGAAAACGCGAAACACCGGGAATACTTTCCCGGATGTTTTCCCCCTTCGCCGGTATCACCTACTACCGCGTTAGGGCACACCTAGCACCGCTCATTGTCACATCACGCATCATCATGCTTATGTTTGCATTGTATTTATTGTTTCTTCCCCCTTTTCTCTCCGGTAGACTATGAGACCGACGCTGCTGCCGCCCCGTTCGACTATGGAGTTGACGACTCCTCGTTCTTGCCAGAGCAACCAGGCAAGCCCCCCCCCCCTTGATCGCCAGATATCGCCTATTCTTCTCTATATCGCTTGCATTACAAGTAGTGTAGCATGTTACCGCTTTCGATTAATCCTATCCGCCTGCATCGCTTGTCCTTGCTACTATCGTTGTTACCTTTACCGCTATCCTATCGCTTAGTATAGGATGCTAGTGTTCCATCGGTGGCCCTACACTCTTGTCCGTCCGCCATGCTATACTTATCGGGTCGTGATCACTTCGGAGGTGATCACGGGCATATACTATATACTTTACACTGTTACATTACCTGTGATACTGTTCGGAGATGGGGGCTGAAGGGGCAGGTGGCTCCATCCCGGTAGAGGTGGGCCAGGGTTCCCGACGGCCCCCAACTGTTACTTTGTGGCGGAGCGGCAGGGCAGGTTGAGACCACCTAGGAGAGAGGTGGGCCTGGCTCTGGTCGGCATTCGCGGATACTTAACACGCTTAACGAGATCTTGGTATTTGATCTGAGTCTGGCCATTTGGCCTATACGCACTAACCAACTACGTGGGAAAGTTATGGGCACTCGACGTCGTCGTATCAGCCGAAGCCTTCGTGACGTCAGCGACTAAGCGGCGCGCGCCGGATTGGAATGTAAGCCTGCTCTTCTATTAAGGGGGCTAGTTCTGCTTCCGGCCGCCCTCGCAACATGCAGGTGTGCTAAGGGCGATGGGCCCAGACCCCTGTGTGCTTAGGTTTAGACCGGCGTGCTGACCTCTCTGTTGGCCTAGGTGGGGCTGCGACGTGTTGATCTTCCGCGGCCGGGCATGACCCCGAAAAGTGTGTCCGGCCAAATGGGATCAAGCGTGTTGGGTTATGTGGTGCACCCTGCAGGAAGTTAATCTATTTGAATAGCCGTGATCTTGTAATGAATCGACTTGGAGTTGTACCTTGACCTTATGACAACTAGAACCGGATACTTAATAAAACACACCCTTCCAAGTGCCAGGTACAACCCGGTGGTCGCTCTCTAACAGGGCATCGAGGAGGGATCTCCGGGTAGGATTATGCTATGCGATGCTACTTGGAGGACTTCAGTCTACTCTCTTCTACATGCTGCAAGACGGAGGCTGCCAGAAGCGTAGTCTTCGACGGGATTAGCTATCCCCCTCTTATTCTGGCATGCTGCAGTTCAGTCCACTGATATGGCCCTTTACACATATTTCCATGCATATGTAGTGTAGCTCCTTGCTTGCGAGTACTTTGGATGAGTACTCACGGTTGCCTTGTTCCCCCTTTTTCCCTTTTCCCTACCCGATTGCTGCGACCTGACGATGGAGCCCAGGAGCCAGACGCCACCGTCGACGATGACCCCTACTACACTGGAGGTGCCTACTACTACGTGCAGCCCGCTGACGACGACCAGGAGTAGTTTAGGAGAGTCCCAGGCAGGAGGCCTGTGCCTCTTTCGGTCTGTATCCCAGTTTGTGCTAGCCTTATTAAGGCAAACTTGTTTAACTTATGTCTGTACTCAGATATTGTGGCTTCCGCTGACTCGTCTATGATCGGGCACTTGTATTCGAGCCCTCGAGGCCCCTGGCTTGTATTATGATGCTTGTATGACTTATTTATGTTTTAGAGTTGTGTGGTGATATCTTCCCGTGAGTCCCTGATCTTGATCATACACATTTGCGTGCATGATTAGTGTACGATTGAATCGGGGGCGTCACACCAGATGCCACCGCCAACGGATTCTGCTACATGAAGACCGCCGACGACCAGGAGTAGTTAGGAGGTCCCAGGCAAGAGGCCTTGCCTCTTCGATCGTGTTGCTTTTGTGCTAGCCTTCTTAAGGCATCCTTGATTAACTTATGTATGTACTCAGATATTGTTGCTTCCGCTGACTCTTGTGTATCGAGCTTGTATTCGAGCCCTCGAGGCCCCTGGCTTGTAATATAAAGCTTGTATTATTTTGATTTGTGACAAGAGTTGTGTTGTGATATCTTCCCGTGAGTCCCTGATCTTGATCGTACACATTTGCGTGTATGATTAGTGTACGGTCAAATCGGGGGTGTCACACCCTCAAAGTATAACGAAGAATCACTCCCGAGTTCCTATTAGCGGAGAACAAAAGATAGGAATTGTTTGTAGGGTACTAAGCCACCTCAAAGCTATTCTTTCTGTTTGATCTATCCTAGAGTTCGTACTAGAATAACGCAAGTTATTCTTTCCAATCGATCTAATCAAGAGTTCATACTAAAATAACACCAAAACAAATTTATATTCATAATACTCAATCCACACAAAGAACAACAAGGAGACCCCAAGGTTTTCGTCAGAGAAAAACGTGCATCAACCCCTATGCATAGATTACCCCAATATCACCGCGGGAATCCGCGAGTTGAATGCCATAACATATATCAAGTGAATCAATAAGATACCCCAATTGTCACCTCATGTATTCATATTGCAAGACATATATCATGTGTTCTCATCTCTAAATATTCAATCCGACATGACAAAACTTCAAAGGGTAAAGATTCAATTCATGACAACAAGAGTATAGAGGGGAGAAACATCATATGATCCGACTATATTAACAAAGCCCATGATATAGATCACGAGAGAGTGAGATAAAACACATAGTTACTGGTACAAACCCTCAGCCCTGAGGGTGGACTACTCCCTCCTCATCGTGGTGGCTGACGGGATGATGAAGATGGCCACCGGAGATGTTTCCCCCCTCCGGCAGGGTGCCGGAACAGGTCTAGATTGGTTTTCGGTGGCTATAGAGGCCTCGGCGGCGGAACTTCTGATCTAGGTTAACCCCAAAGGATTAAGGAATATTTGGGAAAATTTATAGTGCAAAGAGGGGGTGCGGGAGGCCACCGAGGTGGGCACAACCCACCTGGGCGCGCCAAGCCACCTGGCGCGCCCAGGTGGGTTGTGCCCCCCTCGGGGCACCCCCCCAGGTGCTGCTCTGGCCATTAGTGCTCTTCTGGTCCATAAAAAATCCACAAAAAGTTTCGCGGTGTTTGGACTCTGTGATATTGATTTCCTGCGATGTAAAAAACTTGCAAAAAAAACATCAACTAGCACTTGGCACTATTTCAATGGGTTAGCCCCAAAAAATGATATAAAATGACTATAAAATGATTGTAAACATCCAAGAATGATAAATAAACAACATGAATACTTCATAAATTATAGATACGTTGGAGACGTATCTGGGTGTTGGTCACATGGCGATGTAAACTATGGGTGTTAAATCATATGGTGATATGAACTAGATTATTGACTCTAGTGCAAGTGGGAGACTGATGGAAATATGCCCTAGAGGCAATAATAAAATAATTATTATTATATTTCCTAAATCATTATAAAGGTTTATTATTCATGCTAGAATTGTATTGATCGGAAACTTAAATACATGTGTGAATACACAAACAAATATCGTGTCCCTAGTAAGCCTCTACTAGACTATCTCGTTGATTAAAGATGGTTAAGGTTTCCTAATCATAGACATGTGTTGTCATTTGATAATGGGATCATGATGACCCACAAGTATAGGGGATCAATTGTAGCTCTTTTCGATAAGTAAGAGTGTCGAACCCAATGACGAGTAGAAGGAAATGACAAGTGGTTTTCAGCAAGGTAATGTATGCAAGTGCTGAAATTGTAAGTAGCAGAGTAGTTTGATAGCAAGATAAATTGTAACGATCAAGTGATGATAGTAGTATCAAAAGTGCAGCAAGGTAGCCCAATCCTTTTGAGGCAAAGGACAGGCCAAAATGGTCTCTTATGAGAAGCAAAGCGTTCTTGAGGGTACACGGGAATTTCATCTAGTCACTTTCAACATGTTGGTTTGATTTGTGTTTGCTACTTTGATAATTTGATATGTGGGTGGACCGGTGCTTAGGTGATGTTCTTACTTGAACGAACCTCCAACTTATGATTAACCCTCCCGCAAGCATCCACAACTATGAGAAAAGTATTAACAATAAATTCTAACCATAGCATTAAACTTTTGGACCCAACCGGTCCCTTACGGAATAGCGCATAAACTGGGGTTTAAGCTTATGTCACTCTCGCAACCCATCATCTAATTGCTACTCCACAATG
The DNA here is from genome assembly GCA_021605205.1 of Aegilops longissima. NCBI lineage: Eukaryota > Viridiplantae > Streptophyta > Magnoliopsida > Poales > Poaceae > Aegilops > Aegilops longissima. The sequence goes on along the minus strand of CM038682.1, from coordinate 496,641,958 downwards.
CATCCCTTAGGCCCAAATATGGTGAAGTGTCATGTAGTCGACGTTCACATCACACCACTAAGGGAATCACAACGTACATACTATAAAAATATCGAACACATATAAAGTTCACATGATTACTTGCAACATGATTTCTCCCGTGACCTCAAGAACAAAAGTAACTACTCACAAATGATAACCATGCTCAAGATCAGAGTGGTATTAAATAGCATATTGGATCTGAACATATAATATTCCACCAAATAAACCATATAGTAATCAAATAAACCATATACTACTAGTCACGCACAAGCACCAATCTATAGTTCGAGTAACAAGATTGAACACAAGAGATGAACTAGGGTTTGAGATGAGATGGTGATATTGAAGATGTTCATGGAGATTGCCCTCCCCGAGATGGGAGAGTTATTGGTGATGATGATGACGACAATTTCCCCCTCCGGGAGGGAAGTTCCCCCGGCGGAATCACTCTGCCGGAGGGTGATAATCCCCAATTGCAGGGAATCATCGTAGCAATTCCCAATGGTGGAAGTGATAAGTATGGAGTCTCGAACCCACAAGGAGCTAAAGGTAAGATCAATATTCTCTCAAGTCCTATCTGCCACTGATATGACCCTGCGTACACCGAGCGTTTGCTTCCAACTAGAAACGAGAGATAAAACTACGCTGTGGGTATGAATAGGATTACTTTGCATGATATCGGAGAGCTAAAATATAAAAGTAGGTGTTGTTATCATAAAGTTAGAATATATTACTAAATATTATAAATAGCGAGTGTGGAATAATGATGGATCAGTGTGCGGAATTGTCCTAGGCAATTGTTAACAAGACCGGTAGTCGTCATTGCAATTTCATATGAGGGAGAGGCATAAGCTAACATACTTTCTCTTCTTGGATCATATGCACTTATGATTGGAACTCTAGCAAGCATCTGCAACTACTAAAGATCATTAAGGTAAAACCCAACCATAGCATTAAAGCATCAAGTCCCCTTTATCCCATACGCAACAACCCCCTTACTCGGGTTTATTCTTCATCACTCAAGCAACCCATTGTGTTTAATCATGAACGATTGCAACACCCTACAGCGGAATCCTCACGCTTGCGTGACACGAAGGGCACAATAGGACAGAACCAAAATAAAACATACAACTCGTACCAATCTAGATCATCAATCAACCCAAAGACAAAGGATATCTACTCAAAACATCATAGGATGGCAACACATCATTGGATCATAATATGTGGCATAAAGCACCATGTTCAAGTAGGGATTACAGCGGGGTGCGGGAGAGTGGACCGCGTAAAATAGATGAGGATGGTGATGATGATGGTGATGTTGATGAAGACGATCACCGCGGCGATGATTCCCCTCCCGATGGCACTCCGGCGCCACCGAAGAGAGAGGAGGAGAGGTTCTCCCCCATGTGCTTCCTCATCCATGGCCTCCCCCCTAGATGGGGAGAGGTTCTCCCTCTGGTCCTTGCCCTTCATGGCAATGATGGCCCCTCCGGGATCCTCCTCCATGGCCTCCGGTGATGATGGCCCCCTCCGGCAGGGTGCCAGAGAGGGCCTAGATTGATTTCTCGTGACTACAGAGGCTTGCGGTGGCGGAACTTCCGATCTCGGTTGATTTCTGGAGGTTTGGGTATTTATAGAAAAGGGTGTCGTCGAGAACAAGTCAGGGGGCCACATGGGTAGTCCACGAGGCACAGGGGCGCGCCCAGGGGGGTGGGCGCGCCCCCACCCTCATGGGGCCCACTGGACTCCCCTCTGGTAGATTTTTGTTCCAGTATTTTTCATATTTTCCAGAAAAATTCTCCGTTGATTTTCAGCGCATTTCGAGAACTTTTATTTCTGCACAAAAACAACACCACGGTAGTTCTGCTGAAAACAGCGTCAGTCCGGGTTAGTTCTAATCAAATCATACCAAAATCATATAAAATTCTTGTAAACATGGCATGAATACTTCATAAATTATAGATACGCTGGAGAGGTATCAGAGGGCAAAAGTGCTCCTGCCCAAGTTCCGCCTCGAGACGACGGCGCTCCGTCCCAAAAGTCCTCTCCTTATTTTTTTTTCTAGGTCAAAATGACCTATATACCAAAAGATGGGCAGCAGAGGTGGGCCTGGGTGAGCACAACCCGCCAGGGCGCGCCTGGGCTCCCTGGCGCGCCCAGGTGGGTCATGCCCACCTGATGGGACCCCTCTTGTAGTTATTTGCTCCAATATTACTCATATATTTTATAAAAAATCTCCGTGAAGTTTCAACTTGTTTGGAGTTGTGCAGAATAGATGGCCTGACGTAGCTTTTCCAGGTCTAGATTTCCAGCTGTCGAAATTCTCCCTCTTTGTGTATACCTTGCATATTATGAGAGAAAAGGCATTAGAATTACTCCAAAAAGCATTATTATGGATAAGAATATCATAAATAACAGTAGGAAAACATGATGCAAAATGGATGTATCACCTCCGCCAAGCTTAGACCTCGATTGTCCGCAAGCGAAAACCAAAATCGAAGAACATGTCCACATGCTTAGAGAGAGAGGTGTCGATAAAAACAAAATACGAACATAGAAGCATCATGTAGATTATTATAACAACAACAAAATTAAACGTAAGACTTTTATCATAGAAATTTTATCATATACTTCTCATGAATAAGTAACAGTTCATCACACAATCGAAGTATAAAGCAAAAACTCTATTAAAAAACAACAAACTATGTTATTAGTCAACTTTGCAACTACAATTCATCATCTTTTCAGGAAGGGTCACGTATCAGAGCCTTTAGGCAATTCCACCTATTCATCCATCATATAGTCTTCTATGATTGCTAACACTCACCGCATACACATGGGCAAAACGTTTCGACCGGACACAAAAGAAGATAGGGGCTTATAGTTTCGCCTCCCAACGTATTCACCTCAAGGGTGATGTCAACAATAACTCATGCTACCCATATTCAAATGGACATATGTGTCTAGATCTTTCCTCACCACATGATGCTTGCCAAAGGGGAAAATAAAAAGGAATAGAGAGAAAACTTTAACTCTTTGCATAAAAGTAAATACATAATAGTAAAAGATAGGCCCTTCGCAGATGGAATCAGAAGTTGCCATGCGCTTATTTGTTTGTATGCTCAACCCCTTAGTGCAAAAGAACATCATGTTGCATTGACCCTTGTGATAGCGACCTTTATTATGCAATCTGTCGCTTTTATTCTTCACCATCACAATTTTGTGCAACGCTCAATTTTCTCTTACACTAAATGATCTCACACATTTAGAAGATATTTTTATTGACTTTTTGCACTGATGACAACTTACTTGAGGGATATTGCTCAATCTCTTGGTAGGTATAGTGGACACTTGAAAATAAAATTTGGGTTCAAAGGTTTTTGGATGTACAAGTAGTATCTCTACTTAGTGCAGAATTTTTGGCTAGCAAAGATAGGGCGCAAGCACCAAATGTTAAAGGATCTATGACAATATTACTTCTATGTGGATATGAACAAACATAAATAATTAAGTTGTCTTCCTTGTCCAACGTCAACAATTTTGGCATATAATATTTTGAGGGGGGCTCACAATCACAAAAGATTTCTAGGATAGTATATTTATGTGAATCTTCTCTTCCCTTATTAATTCTTTCATGAGTTGCATCATTGACTAATGCTATGTTTGCCAATCTCTAATAAAATTTTCTACTTATACTTTTCCTTATGTGGTGCTATCAACTACCATAAGATTAGTATATGATATTCTTGATTTATTTCCTTTCTTTTTATTTGCAACAAGAAAATAAAGAAGGCAAAAACTCACACTAAACTTTATTATATATCTTGCACACGATTAAAAGGGTAGATCACTAAGCAAACTCTTGAAAGGAAAAGGATCAAACTAAACTTTTATTCATCTAAAGCAAAAGATCAAACTAAACATTTTTCCATATTTTCCGGAGTCCGTTTACTTACCGTATCACGTACCTCCTTATTTTCACAATTCTGGATTGTTCTGGAAGGACTCTTTTATGTGTTCTTCCAGTGTCAAAGTTTGGATAATATTACTTTCAACATTAATGGGCGTATGATACGTCTCCAACGTATCTATAATTTTTTATTGTTCCATACTATTATATTATCCATCTTGGATGTTTTATATGCATTTATATGCTATTTTATATGATTTGTGGGATTAATTTATTAACCTAGAGCCCAGTGCCAGTTTCTGTTTTTTCCTTATTTTTCAGTATCGCAGAAAAGGAATACCAAACGGAGTCGAGTTGGCCTAAAAATTCACGGAGATTGTTTTTGGACCAGAAGAAGCCCACGGAGCATTGGAGATGGACCAAAAGAGTCCCGAGGCCACAACGAGGGTGGTGGGCGCGCCCCCCTACCTCGTGGTTGCCTCGTGGACCCCCTGACTTGTTCCCGATGCCAGCATCGCTTATATATCCCTAAACTTCCAGAACATAACCTAGATCGGGAGTTCCGCCGCCTCAAGCCTCTGTAGCCACCAAAAACCAATCGGGACCCTATTCCGTCACCCTACCAGAGGGGGGATCCATCACCGGTGGCCATCTTCATCATCTCGGCGCTCTCCATTACGAGGAGGGAGTAGTTCACCCTCGGGACTAAGGGTATGTACCAGTATCTATGTGTTTTATATCTCCCTCGTGTTCTTGATTTGGCACGATCTTGATGTACCGCGAGCTTTGCTACTATAGTTGGATCTTATGATGTTTCTCCCCCTCTACCTTCTTGTAATGGATTGAGTTTTCCCTTTGAAGTTATCTTATCAGATTGAGTCTTTAAGGATTTGAGAACACTTGATGTATGTCTTGCATGTGCTTATCTGTGGTGACAATGGGATATTCACGTGATCCACTTGATGTATGTTTTGGTGATCAACTTGCGAGTTCTATGACCTTGTGAGCTTATGCATAGGGGTTGGCACATGTTTTCGTCTTGACTCTCTGATAGAGACTTTGGGGCACTCTTTGAAGTTCTTTGTGTTGGTTGAATAGATGAATATGAGATTGTGTGATGCATATCGTATAATCATACCCATGGATACTTGAGGTGACATTGGAGTATCTAGGTGACATTAGGTTTTTGGTTGATTTGTGTCTTAAGGTATTATTTTACTACGAACTCTAGGGTTGTTTGTGACACTTATAGGAATAGCCGAATGGATTGATTGGAAAGAATAACTTTGAGGTGGTTTCGTACCCTACAATAATCTCTTCGTTTGTTCTCCGCTATTAGTGACTTTGGAGTGGCTCTTTGTTGCAAGTTGAGGGATTGTTATATGATCTAATTATGTTATTATTGTTGAGAGAACTTGCACTAGTGAAAGTATGAACCCTAGGCCTTGTTTCGAAGCATTGCAATATCGTTTATGCTCACTTTTATCAGTAGTTACCTTGCTGTTTTTATATTTTTCAGATTACAAAAACCTATATCTACCATCCGTATTGCACTAGTATCACCATCTCTTCGCCGAACTAGTGCACCTATACAATTTACCATTGTATTGGGTGTGTTGGGGACACAAGAGACTCTATGTTATTTGGTTGCAGGGTTGTTTGAGAGAGACCATCTTCATCCTACGCCTCCCATGGATTGATAAACCTTAGGTCATCCACTTGTGGGAAATTTGCTACTTTCCTACAAACCTCTGCACTTGGAGGCCCAACAACGTCTATAAGAAGAAGGTTGTGTAGTAGACATCAAGCTCTTTTCTGGCGCCGTTGCCGGGGAGGCTAGGTAAGTGGCACTAACACCCCGTCAACTAAGCTCTTTTCTGGCGTCGTTGCCGGGGAGGTTAGTGCTTGAAGGTATATCTTTAGATCTTGGAATCGAATCTTTTTGTTTCTTGTTTTATCACTAGTTTAGTCTATAAAAGAAAACTACAAAAAATGGGATTCAGGTTGCCTCATATGCTTAATCTTTTTAATATCTTTTGTGAAAATGATGAAAAGGAAAATTGTGCTCAAGTGTTAGAATAAGAATGCATTAAAATGTTTGGCACTAAATATTTGAATGATGAGCATGATTGCAATGTTGTTAGTATGAATTCCTTGAATATCCATTATGCTAATGATATGCAAAGCCACAAGCTTGGGGATGCTATGTTTGACGAAGATGATATTTTTTTTCTCCCAAGTTTTGATGAGCAAATTTATTTTGATGATAGCATGCCTCCTATTTATGATGATTATATTGATGAAAGCTGATTTGGAGAGGTCATGACTTTATTTAGTGATGAATCCACTATTTCGGAAGAGGTTCCAATTGATTACGAGAACAAAGTTGCTATCTATGATGATTATTGTGATGACATGTATGCTATAAAGAATAATGATAACCATGAAACTTGTCAGCATGATTTTAATTTTCAATTGGATTATGCCTCACATGATAGCTATTTTGTTGAGTTTGCTCCCACTACTATTCATGAGAAGAAATTTGCTTGTGTGGAGAGTAATAAAAGTTCTATGCTTATGCGTCATGAAAGTAATGGTTTATGTGATGGTTATATTGTTGAACTCATTCATGATGCTACTAAAAATTATTATGAGGGAGGAATATATGCTTGTAGGAATTGCAATAATATCAAGTTTCCTCTCTATGTGCTTAAAATCTTGAAGTTATGCTTGTTTTGCTTTCCTATGCTAGTTGAATATTGTTCCCATAAGTTGTTTGCTCACAAAATCCCTATGCATAGGAAGTGGGTTAGGCTTAAATGTTCTAGTTATATTCTTCATGATGCTCTCTTTATATTTCAAATCTTATCATTTATGTGAGCATCATTGAAATCATCATGCCTAGCTAGAAAGGCATTAAAGAAAAGCGCTTGTTGGGAGACAACCCAATATTTACCCCTACTGTTTTTGTGTGTACACATGATTAAGCTACTGTAGTAATCATGTTTTATAGATTTTGTTTCAATAAAGTGCCAAGTAGAACCTTTGGGAAGACTTTGGTGCAAGTTAATGTGATCTTGCTGTAAAAAGCAGAAACTTTGTGCTCACGAGATTAGCTGTAATTTTTATAGAAGAGTGCTTTTAAGTTGATTCTTTTTGCAGAAGATAAAGAGACAAATTCCTCATGTCCACCAATTTACTTCATAGTTTTTGGAGTTACATAAGTATTCGAGAGTTACATATTACTACAGACTGTTCTGTTTTTGACAAATTCTGTTTTCTATGTGTTGTTTGCTTATTTTGATGAATCTATGATTAGTATTGGAGGGTATGAACCATAGAGAAGTTGGAATACAGTAGATATTACACCAATATAAATAAAGAATGAGTTAACAAAAGTACAAAAAGTGGTGATTTTATTTCCTTATACTAACGGAGCTTACGAGTTTTCTGTTGAGCTTTGTGTTGTGAAGTTTTCAAGTTTTGGGTAAAGATTCGATGGACTATGGAATAAGGAGTGGAAAGAGCCTAAGCTTGGGTATTCCCAAGGCACCCCAAGGTAATATTCAAGGAAAACCAAGAGCCTAAGCTTGGGGATGCCCCGGAAGGCATCCCCTCTTTCGTCTTCGTTCATCGGTAACTTTACTTGGAGCTATATTTTTATTCACCACATGATATGTGTTTTGCTTGGAGCGTCATTTTGTTTTATTTTTCTTTGCTTGCTGTTTGAATATTATCCCAAGATCTTAAATTCTTAAATGTTAGAGAGTCTTTGCATAGTTACATAATTATTCAACTACTCATTGATCTTCACTTATATCTTTTGGAGTAGTTTGTCGTTTGCTCTACTGCTTCACTTATATCTTTTTGAGAATGACGGTGGTTTTATTTTGAAGAAATTAATGAACTCCCATGCTTCACTTATATTATTTTGAGAGTCTTTTAGAACAGCATCGTAATTTGCTTTGGTTATGAATTTAGTCCTAATATGATGGGCATCCAAGAGGGATATAATAAATATTTCATATAAAGTGCATTGAATACTAAGAGAAGTTTGATTCCTCATGATTGTTTTGACATATGAAGATGGTGATATTAGAGTCATGCTAGTGAGTAGTTGTGAATTTGAGAAATAATTGTGTTAAGGTTTGTGAGTCCTGTAGCATGCACGTATGGTGAACCGTTATGTGATGAAGTCGGAGCATGATTTATTTTTTGATTGTCTTCCTTATGAGTGGCGGTCGCGGACGAGCGACGGTCTTTTCCTACCAATCTATCCCCCTAGGAGCATGCGCGTAGTACTTTGTTTCGATGACTAATAGATTTTTGCAATAATTATGTGAGTTCTTTATGACTAATGTTGAGTCCATGGATTATACGCACTCTCACCCTTCCACCATTGCTAGCCTCTATAGTACCGCGCAACTTTCGCCGGTACCATAAACCCATCATTTACCTTCCTCAAAACAGCGACCATACGTACCTATTATAGCATTTCCATAGCCATTCCGAGATATATTTCCATGCAACTTTCCATTGTTCCGTTTATTATGACACGCTCCATCATTGTCATATTGCCTTGCATGATCGTGTATTTGACATTATATTTGTGGCAAAACCACCATCCATAATTCTTTCATACATGTTACTCTTGATTCATTGCATCCCGGTACACCGCCGGAGGCATTCACATAGAGTCATATTTTGTTCTAAGTATCAATTTGTAATTCTTGAGTTGTAAGTAAATAAAAGTGTGATGATCATCATTATTAGAGCATTGTCCCAGTGAGGAAAGGATGATGGAGACTATGATTCCCCCACAAGTCAGGATGAGACTCCAGATGAAAAAAGAGAGGCCGTAAAAAAGGAGAAAAGGCCCAAATAAAAAATAAAAATAGAAAAAAGAGAGAAAAAGAGAGAAGGGGCAATGCTACTGTAACGCCCCGGATTCGATGCGCCAGGTGTCTTCCAGTTATTCGCCGTCTTTGCCATGTCATGTGCTTGCGTGTTGCACTTTGCCATGTCATCATCTGCATTTCATATCATGTCGTCATGTGCATTTCATTTTGCATACGTGTTCGCCTCATGCATCCGAGCATTTTCCCCGTTGTCCGTTTTGCAATCCGGCACTCCTATGTCTCCCGGCGCCCCCTTTTGCCTCTTTTCATGTGAGTGAGTGTTAAACTTTCTCGGAATGGCCCGAGGTTTGCCAAGCGGCCTTGGTATACCACCGGTAGACCGCCTGTCAAGTTTCGTGCCATTTGGAGGTCGTTTGATACTCCAACGGTTAACCGGGTAACCGTAAAGCCCTCTTTTGTGTGCAGCCCAACACCCCTTCCAAAGTGGCCCAAAACCCATCTAACTCCCCTCCATGCTCTCGGTCGTTCGATCACGATCGCGTGGCCGAAAACCGCACCTCATTTGGACTCTCCTAGCTCCCTCTACCTATAAATATGCACCCCTCCCCCGAAATTCGCGGATCAAATCCCCCCTAACCCTAGCCTTCTTCCTCTCGCGCCGCCGGACGCGTCCACCCGCCGCCCGGACACGTCGCGCCGTCGCCCGACCAATCCCACGCCGACACGTCGTCGCGCGCGCTCTCTCTCTCTCCTCCCCCCGCGGGGCCGTGAGGGCTCAGATCGGACCGCCCGCCGAGCGCTGGGCCCGAGGAGCCCAACGCCGCCGCCCGCGTCGCTGCGCTCGCCCGCCGCCGCGCCGCCCGGGCGAAGGCCGCCGCCGCCGCCCTTGGCTCTCGTCGTCCGCCAGGCGAAACCCCCGCCCGCGTCCTCCGGCGGCCCCGAGCCTCCTCCGCTGCCTCTCACCTCCCTTCGCCCGGCGCGCCTCTCCCGCCTCCGGGCTGCCCAGCCGCCGTCGGCCACCGGAGCGCGCCGCGCCGCCCCTCCGTCGTCCGCGTCGCCCGGCTGCCATGCCGCCTTGCCGCGGATCCGGTCGTCCCCGACCTCCCCGGCCTCATCCCGGCCTCCTCCCCGAGCTCCGGCCATCTTCCCCATCTTCTCCGGCGGAGATCCAGCGAGATCCGCCGCCGCTTTGAATACCATGCAGATCTGGAGGTTGCCCCCGAAATCCCAAGTCCCAGTTTTTTTGTTATTATGTGTGCATGTTTGAGATGCCATAACTTGCTGCATATTGCTCTGTTTTGTGCGTGTAATATGTCAAATTGTTCGCCTCGACGAGTACATCATTGCATCTCATTTCGTCATTTGCATTGGAGCTCATCTTCACGCCCTAAATGCTGTTAGAAAAGGGCTATGTGATGTTAGTTTCAGATTCTTATCAGAACATGCACTTTTGTCATTTTTGCCATGATTGATGTGTGCACCCTATGAACTTGAGTCCTACATGTGTTTTGTAATATGCCATGCCATCTTTACAGGGGTGTATGCCATGTATTTTTGTGATCTCTGTGGTGACTAGCACAAGCATGCAAACTAGGCTTCATGATGTTGCTGATTTCAGCCCCTGCTCACTGATATTTTTATGCCATGTAAACTTGATGCTACCGAGAGATCCATGCTTATTTTGAGATACTTCAGTAAGGATGTTTTGAACATATGGTTATTCTCTATCCATCCATGCCCTTGTTTGCAATTATGGAGTGCCATAGCTTGAGTCAATCGAGCTCTACTTTTGCTATAAAATGTTTCCTGGCAGATTGTTTACATGTTATCCAATTTTGCCAAGGTTGTTGTTAGTGATCCATGCACTCTATGAACTTGTTCTTGCCATGCTTAGCTTCATAAACATGTCTTCTTACTGTTGGGTGCCTTGTCATGCCATGTATTGCTCTGTGGTGAGTGGTTCAAGCTCACCAACATGCCTACTTATCGTTGTTCCTGCCATGTAGGAATCTGTAATATAACTTGCCATGTTTACATGGGTGCCATCATATCTTCTGGTCCTTTTTGGCTCATGGTCACTAAAGGACTTTTGTTCTATGCAACTAGTAGATTCATGCCATGCCTTTGTTTGCATTGATAAGGTCCTGTAACATGTTGTTTGATAGCTCTAAACATTGCAACCTGATGTTATTTCTGCAAAGTCTGAAACTGTTATTATTTGCAATCTTGCCATGTCATTTTGAGCATGTTCTAGTGATTTCTGGAGATAGCTCAGTGTTCATGTTTTGTCATGCTTTACCTATACATCGTGCCCATGCCTTTTATTATTACGTTGAGATGTTGTATCATGTTGTTTTGATGCTTGCAATATGCCTACTTGCTGTCTTGGACAGATTGTTGTTATGTCTTGTATAGGGTGTATGTGTTGCACCGTTGCTCCGTTTTGAGTGTGCTCTATATGAAACTTGCGTGATTTTGCATGTAGCTTCATATTATCATGTTGCATCCATGTTTTGAGGTGTTTGCTTGATGTTTGTATGCATTTTGCATCAATGCCATGTTTAACTTGTTTTGCTCATATCTTCTAGGCCGTAGCTCCGAATCTAATGAACTTTATATGTAACTTGACTAGAATCTCGTGTAGATCATCGTGGTGCATCTTAACTTTCTGTTTAACAACTTGAACATAAGGTTTATTCAGATCTGGACCAATTTCGAAATTTGCATATGAGGACTTACCGGAATTGTTCTATGTTGTTCCCGGCCTCATTTAAACTTGCTTTGATGTGTTGCTCTTGTTTGCATCATCTCTTGCCATGAGTAGCCTCATGTAGCTTTGTCATGTATCATGCTTGTTGTGCATCATGTCTTGTTCATGTGTGGTGTGTTTACCTTGTTGTGTGCTTCTTCTTGTTAGTTCCTGTTTCGTTGCGATCGTGAGGATTCGTTCGTCTACACTTGGTTCGTCTTCGTGGCTTCATCTTCTTCATGGACTCGTTCTTCTTCCTTGCGGTATTTCAGGCAAGATGACCGTCACTTTGGATCTCATTACTATCATTGCTATGCTAGTTGCCTCGTTCTATCGCTATGTTGCGTTACCTATCACTTGCTGCTCAAGCCTCCCAAATTGCCATGTCAGCCTCTAACCTTTTGCACCCTTCCTAGCAAACCATTGTTTGGCTATGTTACCGCTTTTGCTCAGCCCCTCTTATAGCGTTGCTAGTTGCAGGTGAAGATGAAGTTTGTTCCTTGTTGGAACATGGAGATGTTGTTCCTTGTTGGAACATGTTTACTTGTTGGGATATCACAATATATCTTATTTAATTAATGCATCTATATACTTGGTAAAGGGTGGAAGGCTCGGCCTTATGCCTGGTGTTTTGTTCCACTCTTGCCGCCCTAGTTTCCGTCATATCAGTATTATGTTCCCGGATTTTGCGTCCCTAACGCGGTTGGATGATTTATGGGACCCCTTGACAGTTCGCTTTGAATAAGACTCCTCCAAAGAAGGCCCAACATTGGTTTTACCATTTGCCTCACCTATGCCCTTTTCCCTTGGGTTTCGGAGCCCAAGGGTCATCTTTATTAGCCCCGGGCCGGTGCTCCTTCGAGTGTTGGTCCGAACCGAGAACTTCTTGGGGCCACCACGGGGCAACTCGAGGGTTGGTTTTACTCGTAGCTTGACTTATCCGGTGTGCCCTGAGAACGAGGTACGTGCGACTCCTATCGGGATTTGTCGGCACATCCGGGCGGCTTTGCTGGTCTTGTTTTATTGCTGTCGAAATGTCTTGTAGCCGGGATTCCGAGACTGATCGGGTCTTCCCGGGGAGAAGGAATATCCTTCGTTGATCGCGAGAGCTTATCATGGGCTAAGTTGGGACACCCTGCAGGTATAAACTTTAGAGAGCCGTGCCGCGGTTATGTGGCAGATGGGAATTTGTTAATATCCGGTTGTAGTGAACTTGAAGTAAACTCTTCTAAAATACACCAACCGTGTGCGTAACCGTGAGTGTCTCTTTTCGGGGTTTATCGAGAGGAGAACACGGTTTCTGGGTTATGTCTGGCGTAAGTAGGAGTTCAGGATCACTTCTTGATCATTACTAGTTGACGACCGTTCCTTTGTTTCTCTTCTCGCTCTCATTTGCGTATGTTAGCCACCATATATGCTTAGCCACTGCTGCAACCTCACCACCTTACCCCTTCCTTTCCCTTTAAGCTTTGCTAGTCTTGATACCCATGGTAATGGGATTGCTGAGTCCTCGTGGCTCACAGATTACTACACCAACAGTTGCAGGTACAGGTTTGCGATGATCATGACGCGAGAGCGATGTTTGCTTGTTTGGAGTTCTTCTTCTGCTTCTTCGATCAGGGGATAGGTTCCAGGTCGGCAGCCTGGGCTAGCAGGGTGGATGTCGTTTGAGCTTCTGTTTATGTTTCATCCGTAGTCGGATGTTGATCTTGTATGTAGTATTGTTGTATTCATGTGACATTGTATGTCTTGGTTGTATCCCTATGTATTATGTAATGTTGATGTAATGATATCCACCTTGCAAAAGCGTTTCAATATGCGGGTCTATCCTTGGTGGGACCTTTGAGTTCCTTTTGGATAGGGTCGCATATTGGGCGTGACAGCTACTATCCTTTTGCCACACTTGTGCTTCAAAGTAGCACCATGATCTTCATGATAGAGAGTCTCCTATGTTGTCACTTTCATATACTAGTGGGAATTTTCATTATATAACTTGGCTTGTATATTCCAGTGATGGGCTTCCTCAAATGCCCTAGGTCTTCATGAGAAAACAAGTTGGGTGCACACCCGCTTAGTTTCTTTTTAAGCTTTCATAACTTATAGCTCTAGTGCATCCGTTGCATGGCAATCCCTACTCACTCACATTGATATCTATTGATGGGCATCTCCATAGCCCATTGATACGCCTAGGTGATGTGAGACTATCTTCTCCTTTTGTCTTCTCCACAACCACCATTCTATTCCACCTATAGTGCTATGTCCATGGCTCACGCTCATGTATTGTGTGAAGATTGAAAAAGTTTGAGAACATAAAAAGTATGAAACAATTGCTTGGCTTGTCATCGAGGTTGTGCATGATTTAAATATTTTGTGTGATGAAGATAGAGCATAGCCAGACTATATGATTTTGTAGGGATAGCTTTCTTTGGCCATGTTATTTTGAGAAGACATGACTGCGTCGTCAGTATGCTTGAAGTATTATTGTTTTTATGTCAATATTAACTCTTTTTTTGAATCTTATGGATCTGAATATTCTTGCCACAATAGATAAGATTACATTTATAAATATGTTAGGTAGCATTCCACATCAAAAATTATGTTTTTATCATTTACCTACTCGAGGACGAGCAGGAATTAAGCTTGGGGATGCTTGATACGTCTCCAACGTATCTATAATTTTTTATTGTTACATGCTATTATATTATCCATCTTGGATGTTTTATATGCATTTATATGCTATTTTATATGATCTTTGGGACTAAGCTATTAACCTAGAGCCCAGTGCCAGTTTTTGCTTTTTCCTTGTTTTTGAGTACTGCAGAAAAGGAATACCAAACGGAGTCCATTTGACCTAAAAATTCACGGAGATTGTTTTGGGACCAGAAGAAGCCCACGGAGCATCAGAGATGGACCAGAAGAGTCCCGAGGCCACCATGAGGGTGGAGGGCGCGCCCTACCCCCCCCCCCCCTAGGCGCGCCCCCTACCTCGTGGCTGCCTCGTGGACCCCCCTGACTTGTTCCCGACGCCAACACCTCTTATATATCCCCAAACTTCCAGAACATAACCTAGATCGGGAGTTCCGCCGCCGCAAGCCTCTGTAGCCACCAAAAACCAGGACCCTGTTCCGGCACCCTGCCATAGGGGGATCCATCACCGGTGGTCATCTTCATCATCTCGGCGCTCTCCGTGATGAGGAGGGAGTAGTTCACCCTCGGGGCTGAGGGTATGTACCAGTAACTATGTGTTTGATATCTCTCTCGTGTTCTTGATTTGGCATGATCTTGATGTACCGCGAGCTTTGCTACTATAGTTGGATCTTATGATGTTTCTCCCCCTCTACCCTCTTGTAATGGATTGAGTTTTCCCTTTGAAGTTATCTTATCGGATTGAGTCTTTAAGGATTTGAGAACACTTGATGTATGTCTTGCATGTGCTTATATGTGGTGACAAAGGGATATTCACGTGATCCACTTGGTGTATGTTTTGGTGATCAACTTGCGAGTTATGTGACCTTGTGAACTTATGCATAGGGGTTGGCACACGTTTTCGTCTTGACTCTCCGGTAGAGACTTTGGGCACTCTTTGAAGTTCTTTGTGTTGGTTGAATAGATGAATCTGAGATTGTGTGATGCATATCGTATAATCATACCCATGGATACTTGAGGTGACATTGGAGTGTCTAGCTGACATTAGGGTTTTGGTTGATTTGTGTCTTAAGGTGTTATTTTACTACGAACTCTAGGGCTGTTTGTGACACTTATTGGAATAGCCCAATGGATTGATCGGAAAGAATAACTTTGAGGTGGTTTCGTACCCTACAATAATCTCTTCGTTTTTTCTCTGCTATTAGTGACTTTGGAATGACTCTTTGTCGCATGTTAAGGAATTGTTATATGATCTAATTATGTTATTATTGTTGAGAGAACTTGCACTAGTGAAAGTATGAACCCTAGGCCTTGTTTCGAAGCATTGCAATACCGTTTACGCTCACTTTTATCATTAGTTACCTTGTTGTTTTTATATTTTCAGATTACAAAAACCTATATCTACCATCCATATTGCACTTGTATCACCATCTCTTCGCCGATCTAGTGCACCTATACAATTTACCATTGTATTGGGTGTGTTGGGGACACAAGAGACTCTTTGTTATTTGGTTGCAGGGTTGTTTGAGAGAGACCATCTTCATCATACGCCTCCCACGGATTGATAAACCTTAGGTCATCCACTTGAGGGAAATTTGCTACTGTCCTACAAACCTCTGCACTTGGAGGCCCAACAACGTCTACAAGAAGAAGGTTGTGTAGTAGACATCAGCGTACCTGAGATATAATGTTTTATTCGTTGCCCATTGACAACCTTCGGGTTAGTACCTTCAGTATTATTTATTTTGATGGTTCCTGGCCGATAAACCTCCTCGATAACATATGGACCTTCCCATTTTGAGAGGAGTTTTCTTGCAAAGAATATGAAACGAGAGTTGTATAAAAGAACATATTCTCCGACTTTAAACTCACGCTTTTGGATTCTCTTGTCATGCCATCTTTTAACTTTTTCTTTGAATAATTTTGCATTTTCATAAGCTTGGGTTCTTGTCGGTGGGAATGACACCTATGGGATCACAAGAATCCCTACTACGTTCGCGGGGCGCGGGGTCGTGAGAAGGGCGGATCAAACAAATAGCACATGGTTTCTTTATCCAGGTTCGGGCCGCGAGGATGCGTAAAACCCTACTCCTGCTTTGGTGGTTTGTTTATCTGTGTTCTTGAACTAGCAATGGGGTGTGAGGAGCTCCAAAAAGCCGAATCCTCCTCCTGGTCGCCTTGGGCCTCCTTTTATAGGGAAAGGGGTTGCCACAGTGGCACACATAAGGTGGAAAGGGTACAGTGATGCGAGTTTATCCCTCGCATTACATGACAAGGCGCCTTTAATGCGTCTTGCTTAGGTTTCCTTGCTTTATCAGGGACGGGGGAGAGCCATGTCTCATCCGTCGCCGCTCGCTTTCGTGTCGACACGCGCCTTGGCCAGCGATGCCCGTGGTGCCATTTAGGCAGGCAGGCAGCTGAGGTGGCGCAGTGGTGGGTCTCCACGAAGATCCGCTTGCCGCCAGGCAGGTGCCTGCCCAACTGGTTGGGTCGGCAGCTACATGCGAACGGTGGTGGAGGTTTGATTGGCGTGGGCCTGATGGTGGCCCTACGGGTGTTCTTGGCAAGGGCCTCGCCGTAGCCCCGGCAAGGGTCTTGCCGTGGCGCCTGCTGTCATCCCCGGCAAGGCTCTTGCTGGGGGCCTTGTGGTCCTCCTTGGCTGGGATCCCGCCAAGGGTCGTCATCTTCTATAGTGTGTATTGATCTTGAATGTCTTCACAAAGATCTGCATGCCACCACGGGGATGTCTCCCGAATCCTTGCCCCATGGGGGCAGTGGACTCAATGGTGATTCGCTCCGTAGGTGTGGGGCGAGCCGCCACGGCAAGGGTCTTGCCGGGTTTGCTAAAACCACCTCCCGGCAAGGATCTTGCCGGGGGAGTCTGCTTCGTCCCCTTTGCTCTTTGTGGTCTTGGTATTGGCGTCGTTCTGCTCCTTTCGAGCTTCGGCCTTACCTTGGCTCACCTCCCTCGCCTTGCTCAGTGCGGTGGTGCCCGCGACGCAGACTGCCCGTGCACAGTTATAGGGGTACAAAAAGTGTACCCCTCTTTTTTTACACCGACAGGAGCCCCCGGGCCTGGGCCACACGTAAGCGCAATCGCGTCGTTGGGCTAGGCCCAAAAGCAATCTTGTGAGCAGGCGGGCGGTTTTACATGCGGTAAGTCTCTTCGCGCACTGCGCTTCCCATGCCTCCCGCGCGTGGCTTGGCATGGGGAGGCGTGTGTGACGTGGGCGGCATGCGTGGGGCTGAGCTCTGCGCGCATGTGTCACGTCGCAGTTAATGTGAAAGGAGGCGGCCCGCGTTTTCCCCCATAAGAAGGAATAACCGTGGGTGCGCTGCTCACTTTCTCCTCTTCTCTCGTACCTTTTCCAATCTCAGAGCCGCCGTTTCCTCTCTTCCTTCAGCTTCTACTCCCCCCCTCCATCTGCCATGGAGAGGGAATCCTGGCCCTTCAGCGGTGGCGGCGAGGGTCGCCTTCGACAACGCGTCCTTCCTTCTCCTGCACCTGCGGTGGCAGAGCCAACCCATGAGGGAAGGGGGAGAGGGCGAGTCGTGGGCGAGGCCGAGGCTTCGGGAAGAGGAGGACGGGCGGCGGCGCGGTCTCGCCTCCGCCGAGAGTTCCTCCCCCATGGAGGGCCATGTTGGGGATGACCCTTGCGAGTTCTTCGTCAGGCTGCGCCGGCCGCCTCGCCGTCGCCTTCGTCTCCCGACTCCATTCGCGCGGGAGATGGAGCTGGATCCGCCGGAGTCATTGCGGCTGCACATGAGGGGTTGTGGGATCAGCGGTACGCGAGTTCGCGTCGACTTCCCAGCCCCTCACGTGATGTATCTTCGTCGGGGATGGAAGACGTTCGCTCATATCCACCGCTTGACGGAGGGGCTCACTCTCCATTTCAAGCTGATGGAGGGCGGCCTCCTCTCCGTCAAGGTCTTCGGGCTCTTCGAGACCCGGGCAAGGTGCTGTGTGGAGAGCTCTTCTGATAGCAAAGACTCCTCCTCGGGCGGGAGTGGCGAGGAGGACAGTGGAAGCGACGACGAGGGTAGCAGGCGGCAGGATGACGGGTCCGACTAGGTGTCGGGCACCGTTCCGTCGGCACCGGGCGACCCGTCATCCGTGTCGCCGCTTCTGAACTTCGGGTCGTCTCCTTGGGCGGCTGGCGTTGGGAGGCTGCGGAAGAGGAAGAGGGCGGGCGGCAAGGCCGTCAAATCGGAGTACGCGGGCACCGACGCCTTCGACGCATGCTAACGTCCTGCCGCCTCGTCTTCGAGCTCTGCTTCCGGCACCGCCATCACCATCCAGCCTTCGGACGGCCACCGAGATGTCCTCTTGGTGTCTCCTGCCACCCGTAGCTCGCCTAGGCGCCCCTTTTGCCTCCTTGACCTGCCTCCTGAGGAGAGGGACAAGAAAGGGGTTACGGGCACCTTATCTCTTTTTAGCTTGTAAGCCTTTGGGCCTTGACTGAATTTAAAACTTGTAATCCCATTATTCATGTTTTTCATTCCCCATGGGCTGTACCTGAGTGGAATGTTTTTTAATGAAAAAGGGATGCTTGCCGGGTCATTTGTTTGCGGGTAGAACCCACGACAAGGAGTAAATCCTTGATATCCCTAAGATAAACATTTCTTTGCCCGGCAACAGGCCCTGCCGTCTCCCCACTTCGCTCGACCTTTCTCACGCTTTTGGCGGAGGCAGGGATGAGGTGGGTTCAGGCTCCTCATTTCATCCTTTTTGCTGCGCGACTCGACCAAATCTGGCCCGTGGCGAGGCCACAGGGCCTAGAGTTTAGGGGAGCACGGTAGCTTTGGGAAAAAACGAGGTTTCACATACCTCAGTCCATAAGGGAATGCATGATAAGGGATGAAGAACTTATCTGAAGCTGTAGCCCCCGGCAACTCTGGTTTGCCGTGGGTGAATCTTTGTACTTGCAGCCCCCGGCAATACTGGCTTGCCGGGGTCTAGATGCCGGTCTGTCCCTCTTCTCTTTTTCGTCCTCAAGTGATCCGGCAAGGATATCTGTGAGTCCTGCGAACCAAAGAAGACAAAAGAACGGCAAAGAGACGCACACTCGACCTCTAAGCTAGGGGTTAGTCGCTGCTAAGCATTATCAACCCTAACCAAGGACGAGACTCGACCTAGCATGCATGCTATAACTTAGGCGCCCGGCGCTTCATTTATTTATGCTCGTGGTCTGCGCTGGCTTTGTACAAAGGGTTACATGCATCATCGGCAATGCTTGTGCAAAGGTGGCTTGTCGGGGCCCGGCAAGCCATACCACAGGTAAAACTTGCGAAGATGCTCAATGTTACAGGAGTTACTCACCGGAACGGCATCTTCGGTCTCCAGGCGGACTGCGCTGGGCCTGGTGACTCGTATTACCCGATAAGGGCCTTCCCACTTTGGCGTCAACTTGTTGGAATTCTTGGTCGATTGAACGCGCCAAAGGACATGGTCGCCTTCCTCAAGACTTCGGGCATGAACCTTGCGGCTATGGTAGCAGCGCAAGGCTTGCTGGTAGCATGTTGTTCTCACAGCCGCCCGAAGACGATCTTCCTCAAGGAGCATTGCGTCATCTTGCGCAGTTGCTCTTGCTCAAGCTCGTCATAAGCGAGCACTCGAGGTGACCCGTATATGAATTCAGTGGGGAGAACTGCTTCTGCCCCGTATACTAGGGCAAAAGGTGTCTGGTCGGTGGCTCGATTTGGCGTCGTCCTGATCGACCAAAGAACCGCCGACAACTCATCAATCCAGTGCCTTCCACTCTTGTGCAGCCTGTCAAAGGTCTTGGTCCTTAAGCCTCGCAGTACTCCAGCATTTGCCCTCTCAGCTTGACCATTGCTTCGCGGGTGAGCAACGGAAGCGAAACAGACTTTGCTGTCGAGGTCTTGGGTATATTGCATGAAGGTGAGGCTTGTGAACTGTGTGTCGCTGTCAGTGATAACCCTGTTGGGTACGCCAAAACAGCACACTAGCCCCTTGAAGAACTTGACGGCTGACTGAGCTGTGACCTTCCTCACTGCCTCCACCTCCGACTACTTTGTGAACTTGTCGATTGCAACATACAAGTACTCAAAGCCCCCGACAGCGCGGGGGAAAGGGCCCAATATGTCGAGCCCCCAGACCGAGAAGGGCCAGGAGAGAGGAATGGTTTGAAGGGCTTGAGCTGGCTGATGAAGCTTCTTTGAATGGAACTGACACGCTTCACACACGGTGACTAGTGTCGTCGCATCTGGAGGCGGTGGGCCAGAAGAAGCCTTGCCGAAATGCCTTGCCGGCAAGGGCCCTTGACCCAATGTGGGATCCACATATGCCTCCGTGTATCTCCGCCAACAGCTCCAGTCCTTCCTCTCGAGGGATACACTTCAATTTCACACCATTCGGCCTCTTTCTGTACAGGACGTCATCGACGAACTGGTACATGGTAGAGCAACGGGCTACTTTTTCCGCTTCTTCCTGCTCCTCAGGAAGTTCCCCTGTTTGGAGGAATTGGACGGTATGCTGTGCCCACGCTGGAGCCTGGGGCTCGACGGCGAGGACTAAAGGCATTTCCTCCGCCATAGGAGCGGCTGTCTCGACGGCAAGATCTTTACGCTCCGTCGAAGCCAGTCGTCCCGTGGCGGGCTCAGTATCCCCGGCAACATCCTTGCCGACGGCTCTGGGGAGCTCGGAGGGAAAGTACTTGCCGGGCCCTGATTTCCTTCTCTTATTCTGCTTTGTTGACGGATCAACGGATGGCTGAGTTAGCTGAAGCACAAAGGTACCTGGTTCCACAGGTAGCTTGAGGACAGCGCGTTTTGACAGGTAATCGGCGATATCGTTCTCCGCTCGGGGAACGTGTTCAGCTGTATACCGTCAAACGCTCTTCCAGCTTTCTCACTTCATCGACATAGGCCTTCATCAGCGGGCTCTGGTAATCCTTGTTGACTTGCTTGAAGACAAGCTGTGAGTATCCTGACGATGAGTTTCTTGATTCCGAGGTCCGCCATGAGCCTAAGACCGCAAGCAGCCCTTCAGACTGTCAGTATTGTTTGTTGACACCTCCACGGGAAGTGCATCCGGATCACGTGCTTGAGGTGCTCTTGATTAGTAGCGACAAGCAAGACGCCAGCCCCGGGCGCCTTGTAAGGAGAAAGCTCCATCAAAGTACATGATCCAATCACAATTTGCCTCCTTGCCGGGAGAGCGGTCTCTTGGGCTTCTTCGTCGAGCGTTGCGGTCCATTCTGCAATGAACTCCGTTAGGACTCGGCTCTGAATCGTCGGCACGGCAGCACGTCCTCGGCGGGCGCTTACACTCCAAAGAGGTGCGCTTGCGGAGTGGGTGTCCGAGGTCTCACCGGTCTTCTTCTTCTTCTTCCTCCGGGGTCCCAGTGGCAGGAGCAAGTGCCCTAGTGGCGGCAGCTGCTGCAACCGCTTCTTTGGTATAGTTGGTCAGCTCAAATCAGCGCATCTTTCTTATCGGAGGGATGGTGATGATCGTCACAGGTCTGGCATCTTCGTGGTGTTGTAGGCATAGTGTGGCGCCGCCATGAACTTGGCAGGTATTTGGCGGCCAAGGATCCCGTTGTAGGGCAAGGGGATCTTGGCAACATCGAACACGATCCTCTCCGTCCTGTAGTTCAGGTCGCTTCCAAAAGTCACGGGCAGCGTGACCTTTCCCTTGGGTTGGCTTCTTCCCGGGTTGACCCCCTGAAACGTGCCCGTCTCTTCGAGGTCTCCATCAGGAATCTGCAGGTTCTCGATCACGACAGGCGAGATCAAGTTCATACCGGCCCCGCCATCGACTAGCATCTTCGTCACCTTGAGGTTGCGTATTGTTGGTGAAACCAACAACGGCAAGCACCCGACCGCAGATAGTGCGATCGGGGTGATCCTCGATGTCAAAAATGATAGGTGTCTGGACCACTTCAGCCGCCTTTGGGCATCAAGCAGCGGCTCTGCGCTGTAATCTCGCTACCAATTGTTTAAGCCGGCGGTGAGAAGTATGCAGCGAGGCGCCGCGTCGACGCACATGGCCTCCGTAGCTTTCTGAAACTCTTGGTCGCCTGATTCGTCATCCTCTTCGTGATCGTCGTCTTCTGGCTTTCTGTCACGGCCCCGGGCGGGCCTCTCCTATTGTTTATCCTTGCCGCGACGGCCCGGCCGTCATTATTCTTGCGGACCCCTCAGCACCGTCTGGGCCCTTCTCCTTGTCCCGCCTCTCATACTCAGCCCTCTGCTTCTCAGCGAGGAGCTCAACCTGTCGGCAGTCTTGGAGAGCATGGCCTTTGGTGCGATGGATCTTGCAGTATCACTTGTCGGAGTTTCCTGGCTTCTCGGCAGCCGCCAAGGCCGGCGAGACACATCCGCAACTTCCTTGCCGGGTCATCTGCCTTGGTTTTCTTGGTGGAGCGGTGTCATCAGATCCTCGACGGCAAGCACGGCTTTACCTTTGCACTTCCTATTGTGGCGCCGGCCTTTCTTCGCCGGGGCGGCAATATCCTCATCTAAGGAGTCGGTTTCCACGCCGGCATCTTCGCCGGGTACTTCCTTCCCTCTTCAGCTCGGGCACATCTGTCAGCAAGAACATAGAGTTCTGCTACATCTTTCACCTTGTTCATTGCCAGCTCTTCGCGCATCTTGCGGTTACGCATGTTCTGATGGAACGCGCTGATGATGGCGGCAGGGTGAACATCAGGGATATTGTACTGTATCCGGCTGAACCTCTGTATATACTTGCGGAGACTCTCGCCTCCCTTCTGGGGAATGACGTGCAGGTCGCTTGCTTGGCCATGGGCTTGGTGGCCTCCAGTAAAGGCGCCCACGAACTCATGGCACAAATCCGACCAGGAGGAAATAGAGTCTACCGGCAAGTGCATCAACCATGACATGGCGTTGGGTTTAAGAGCCAACGGAAAGTAATTCGCAAGCACCTTATCATCGCGGGCTCCGGCAGCTTGCATCGCGATGGTGTAGATGCTGAGGAACTCGGACGGGTGGGTCTTGCCGCCTTACTTTTCGCCCACATCGGGTTTGAAAGTGCGGTGAGTGGGCCACTGGAACTACCGCAGCTCACGGGTAAAAGCCGGACAGCCTACCTCGTAAGGTAGGCCTCCAGGGCTCCCCGGTGTCGGGTGGCTCACAGCGGACCCTGCTCGCCTGTCTGATTGGCGGCGCGCTCCGCGCCGGCGCTCGTTAGTGGTTCGAGCGTCTTCATGTTCTCGTTCCTGAAGAACTTGGCGCTGGTCACAGTGGGCCCGCGGGTCGTACGATGCTATGGAGATTTCGTCGCCCGTAACGTTGCGACGGGCTGGCGTCCGCGGCACCGGGCGAGGAGGAGGTGAGTGCACCGTGGTCGCGGCGCCGCCGGCCTTCCTGCCACTGGTGCGTGGGACTCCGTCGGAGCATCGACCTGGGGGCTCCACCGGACTCGGTTCGTCTTTGTTGGCCACCGCAACAAGGCTTCGGATAGTGGCTCTCCATTCGTCGAGTTTCCCCGTAGTGGGAGGAAAATCGAGGAGCAACTGCGCGCGCGCCAGGGCTTCTGCTAGCGTTGGTGGCAGCGAAAC
This sequence comes from Aegilops longissima, assembly GCA_021605205.1. NCBI lineage: Eukaryota > Viridiplantae > Streptophyta > Magnoliopsida > Poales > Poaceae > Aegilops > Aegilops longissima. The sequence goes on along the minus strand of CM038682.1, from coordinate 496,618,228 downwards.
CTGCACGGATCGTGACGCGCTTTGACTTCTGACCGTGTCAGAAGGAGCTCTATCACGACCCCGCGGTCGCATGCCATCTTCACCAGCGCCTCGGCGAGCGGGCAGGTCTTCTAAATCCCGGGAGTGGCGCTCGGGGCTCTTTCCGCGGCGACGCCTGGGGTCCTCGGCGTGATCACGCTGTTCGTCGCGCGCCGCTTGAGAGGAGCGCGCCGTTGGCGCCGGCGTGGGAGTCTTGGAAGCCCTCGCGTCGCCTTCGGGCGGGGTGGCAGCGATCTTGGAAGGCCCCGCGCCACCCGTGGAGGGCCTGGCTCCGTCCTTGGATTTGGCGGCGTGCGGCTCGTTACCAGGCGCACGAACATCGCCGCCTCCCAAACATCGGCTCTTTGGGGCGGTGTTGGTGTTATAAGCGGCGCCCGGTCCTTCTGCGACCGGTCCGCTGCTCGCCCGCGTCGGGACGGGATGTCCGGCTTCCGACGGGCCAACCACCACCGTCATCTTCTTCTTGGGCGCCATGACGATGAAGAAGCGTCGAACTAACTGCTAGAGCCGATTCTCACAACTGCGCCCCTACCTGGCGCGCCAAAGATGTCGGTGGGAACGACACCTATGGGATCACAAGAACCCCTACTACGGTCGCGGGGCGCGGGGTCGTGAGAAGAGCGGATCAAACAGATAGCACACGGTTTCTTTATCCAGGTTCGGGCCGCGAGGATGCGTAAAACCCTACTCCTGCTTTTGTGGTTTGTTTATCTGTGTTCTTGAACTAGCAATGGGGCGTGAGGAGCTCCAAAAAGCCGAATCCTCCTCCTTGTCGCCTTGGGCCTCCTTTTATAGGGAAAGGGGTTCCCACAGTGGCACACAGGAGGTGGAAAGGGTACAGTGATGTGAGTTTATCCCTCGCATTACATGACAAGGCGCCTTTAATGCGTCTTTCTTAGGTGTACTTGCTTTATCGGGGACGGGGGAGAGCCATGTCTCGTCCGTCGCCGCTCCCTTTCGTGTCGACACGCGCCCTGGCCAGCGATGCCCGTGGTGCCATGTAGGCAGGCAGGCAGCTGAGGTGGCGCAGTGGTGGGTCTCCATGAAGATCCACTTGCCGCCACGCAGGTGCCTGCCCAACTGGTTGGGTCGGCAGCTGCATGCGAACGGTGGTCGAGGTTTGATTGGCGTGGGCCTGATGGTGGCCCTACGGTTGTTCTTGGCAAGGGCCTCGCCGTAGCCCCGGCAAGGGTCTTGCCGGGGCCCCGGCAAGGGTCTTGCCGTGGCGCCTGCTGTCATCCCCGCCAAGGCTCTTGCTGGGGGCCTTGTGGTCCTCCTTGGCTGGGATCCCGCCAAGGGTCGTCATCTTCTATAGTGTGTATCTGATCTTGAATGTCTTCACAAAGATCTGCATGCCACCACGGGGATGTCTCCCGAATCCTTGCCCCATGGGGGCAGTGGACTCAAGGGTGATTCGCTCCGTAGGTCTGGGGCGAGCCGCCACGGCAAGGGTCTTGCCGGGTTCGCTAAAACCGCCTCCCGGCATTGTCGGGGGAGTCCGCTTCATCCCCTTTGCTCTTTGTGGTCTTGGTCTTGGCGTTGTTCTGCTCCTTTCGAGCTTCGGCCTTACCTTGGCTCACCTCCCTCGCCTTGCTCAGTGCGTTGGTGCCCGCGGCTCAGACTGCCCGTGCACAGTTATAGGGGTACAAAAAGTGTACCCCTCTTTTTGTACACCGACAGTTCTCCACTCATCTAGACAGCTAATATCAAATAACCTCTTTTCACCGGCAAGTTTGAAATCATAATTGAGTTCTTTGATTGTCCAATATGCTTTATGTTCTAACTCAAGAGACAAATGACAAGCTTTTCCATAAATCATTTTATAAGGAGACATACCCATAGGATTTTTATATGATGTTCTATAAGCCCAAAGTGCATCATCTAATTTCTTAGACCAATTCTTCCGGGACCTATTGACAGTCTTTTGCAAGATTAATTTTATTTCTCTACTCCTAAGTTCAACTTGACCACTAGACTAAGGATGATAAGGTGATGCAATTATATGGTTAACATCATACTTGGCAAGCATTTTACGGAAAGCACCATGAATAAAATGTGAACCACCATCAGTCATTAGGTATCTAGGGACTCCAAACCTTGAGAAAATAAATTCTAAGCATTTTAATAGAGGTGTTGTGATCAGCACTACTAGTTGGAATAGCTTCTACCCATTTAGTAACATAATCAATAGCAGCCAAAATATGTGTATACTCATTAGAGGAAGGAAAAAAGTCCCATGTAATCAAATCCCCAAACATCAAATGGTTCGACAGCAAGTGAATAATTCATAGGCATTTCTTGACGCTTATTGATATTACCTATTCTTTGGCATTCATCACAAGATAAGATGAACTTACGGGCATCCTTGAAGAGAGTAGGCCAATAAAATCTAGATTGCCATACATTGTGAGCAGTTCTATCTCCAACATGATGCCCTCCATAAGCTTCGGAGTGACATTTCCATAGGATTTGTCCCTTTTCATGCTCAAGTACACAATGTTTAATAATACCACCTACTCCTTCTCTATAAAGATGTGGGTCATCCCAAAAGTAGTGTCCTAAATCATAGAAGAATTTTTTCTTTTGTTGATAAGTAAAGCTAGGTGGTAAATATTTAGCAACAATGTAATTAGCATAGTCAGCATACCAAGGAGTATTATGAGCAACACTTATTGCAGCTAATTGCTCATCAAGAAAACTATCATCAATAGGTAGTGGGTCATCAGGCACATTTTCAAGCCTAGACAGGTTATCGGCTACGGGGTTCTCAGCTCCCTTTCTATCAGTGATATGTAAATCAAATTCTTGTAGCAAGAGAACCCATCAAATAAGTCTAGGTTTAGCATCTTTATTTTGCGTAAGATATTTAATAGCAGCATGGTCTGTGTGAACAGTTACTTTTGAATCAACAATGTAAGGTCTAAATTTATCACAAGCAAACACCACTACTAAGAATTCTTTTTCAGTAGTTGCATAGTTTCTTTGAGCACTGTATAGAGTTTTACTAGCATAATGAATAACATTCAGTTTTTTATCAACTCTGTGTCCTAGAACAGCACCAACAACATAATCACTAGCATCACACATAATTTCAAAAGGCAAATTCCAATCAGGTGGTTGAACAATAGGTGCAGAAATTAAGGGTTTCTTGAGTATTTCAAAGGCTTCTAAACAATCATCATAAAAAACAAAAGGAATATCCTTTTGCAAAAGACTCGTAAGAGGCCTAGAAATTTTAGAAAAGTCTTTGATAAATCTCCTATAGAAACCAGTATGACCTAGGAAACTACGAATACCTTTGATATCTTTAGGACATGGCATTTTCTCAATTGCATCAACCTTAGCTTTGTCCACTTCAATACCTCTTTCAGAAATTTTATGACCCAAGACAATACCTTCATTAACCATAAAGTGGCACTTCTCCCAATTCAAGACAAGATTTGTTTGCTTGCATCTCTACAAAACTCGATCGCTTAAACAATCATCAAAAGATTTCACATAAATAGAGAAATCATCCATGAAAACCTCAACAGTCTTTTCACAAAAGTCAGAGAATATAGCAGTCATACATCTTTGAAAGGTAGCAGGTGCATTACATAAACCAAAAGGCATACGTCTATAAGCATAAGTTCCAAAGGGACAAGTAAAAGTGGTCATTTCTTGATCAGGTCGAGAAACAGGTATTTGTGAGAAACCAGAATATCCATCAAGGAAGCGAAAAATGTGTGTGCTTAGATAATCTTTCTAGCATTTGATCAATAAAAGGTAGAGGATAATGATCTTTTCTAGTTGCTTTGTTTAATTTTCTAAAATCAATTACCATTCTATAGCCTGTAACAAGTCTTTGCGGAATAAGTTCATTCTTATCATTAGAAACAACAGTAATACCTCTTTTCTTAAGGACACAATGAATAGGACTTACCCATCTACCATTAGCTATGGGATAGATTATACCTGCTTCCAAAAGTTTTAAGATTTCCGTTCTTACCACTTCCTTCATTTTTGGATTTAACCGACGTTGGTGATCAACAATGGGTTTAGCATCAGGTTCCATATTAATTTTGTAATGGCATAGAGTGGGACTAATGCCCTTTAAATCATCAAGAGCATATCCAATAGCAGCTCGGTTCTTCCTTAGAACTTTCAATAATCTTTCTTCTTCATGTTCTGAAAGGTTAGCACTAATAATAATAGGATATATCTTCTTTTCATCAAGATAAGCATATTTCAAAGTTTCTGACAATTGTTTTAATTCAAACACAGGATCACCTTTAGGTGGAGGAGGAGCTACTAGAGTTTCAATAGGCAAATTGTGTTTAAGCAGAGGACGTTGTTCGAAGAAAATATGATCTATTTCATTTCTTTCATGCATGTGAAAATCATTTTCATGGTCTAGCAAATATTATTCTAAAGGATCAGTAGGTGGTACTGTTGGGGAACGTAGTAATTTCAAAAAAATTCCTACGCACACTCAAGACCATGGTGATGGCATAGCAACGAGAGGGAGAGTGTCGTCACACGCCCTCGTGAGACCGAAAGCGAAGCGTTATAACAACGCGGTTGATGTAGTCGTGCGTCTTCACGATCCGACCGATCCAAGCACCGAACGTCACGGCACCTCCGAAGTTACGCACACGTTCAGCTCGATGGCGATCCCGGACTCGATCCAGCAAAGTGTCGGGGATGAGTTTCGTCAAGACGACGGCGTGGTGACGATGATGATGCTCCACCGACGCAGGGCTTCGCTTAAGCTCCGCGACGATATGACTTCTCCGGCGCAGGGCTTCGCCTAAGCTCATGACGATATGACCGAAGTGGAATATGGTGGAGGGGGCACCGCACACGGCTAAGGAACGATCCATAGATCAACTTGTGTGTTCAGGGTGCCCCTGCCTCAGATATAAAGGAGCAAGGGGTGCGGCCAGCCCAAGGGCGCTGAGGAGTCCTACTCCCACCGAGTAGGACTCCCCTTCCTAGTTGGATTAGGATTGGAGGAGGAAGAGGAAGGCGCCCCCTCTCCTTGTCCTATTCGGACTAGAGGGGGAGGGGGGCGCGTGGCCTGCCCTGGCCGGCCCTTCCTCTTCTCTCTATGGCCCATCAAGGCCCATAGACCCCCCGGGGGGTTCCGGTAACCCCCCGGTGTTCGATAACTTCTGTTTTCATCCGGAACCTTTCCAAGTCAAACATAGGCTTCCAATATATCAATCTTTATGTCTCGACCATTTCGAGACTCCTCGTCATGTCCGTGATCACATCCGGACTCGAACAACCTTCGTACATCAAAACTTATAAACTCATAATGAACTGTCATCGAAGCGTTAAGCGTGCGGACCCTACGGGTTCGAGAACTATGTAGACATGACCTAGAACCATTCTCGGTCAATAACCAATAGCGGAACCTGGATGCCCATATTGGTTCCTACATATTCTACGAAGATCTTTATCGGTCAAACCGCATAACGACATCGTTGTTCCTTTGTCATCGGTATGTTACTTACCCGAGATTCGATCGTCGGTATCCAATACCTAGTTCAATCTCGTTAGCGGTAAGTCTCTTTACTCGTTCCGTAATACATCATCTCACAACTAACTCATTAGTTGTAATGCTTGCAAGGCTTATGTGATGTGTATTACCGAGAAGGCCCAGAGATACCTCTCCGACAATCGGAGTGACAAAACCTAATCTCAAATCGCCAACCCAACAAGTACCTTTGGAGACACCTGTAGTACTCCTTTATAATCACCCGATTACGTTGTGACGTTTGGTAGTACCAAAGTGTTCCTCCGTAAACAGGAGTTGCATAATCTCATAGTTACAGGAACATGTATAGGTCATGAAGAAAGCATTAGCAATATACTAAACGATCAAGTGCTAAGCTAACGGAATGGGTCATGTCAATCACATCATTCTCCTAATGAGGTGATCCCATTAATCAAATGACAACACATGTCTATGGTTAGGAAACACAACCATCTTTGATTAATGAGCTAGTCTAGTAGAGGCATACTAGTGACTATCTGTTTGTCTATGTATTCACACATGTATTATGTTTCCGGTTAATACAATTCTAGCATGAATAATAAACATTTATCATGGTATAAGGAAATAAATAATAACTTTATTATTGCCTCTAGGGCATATTTCCTTGATCTCCCACTTGCACTAGAGTCAATAATCTAGATTACACAAGAATGATTCTAACACCCATGGAGTCTTGGTGCTGATCATGTTTTGCTCGTGGAAGAGGCTTAGTCAGCGGTGCGCAACATTCAGATCCGTATGTATTATGCAAATCTCTATGTCTCCCACTTGGACTTGGTCCCGAATGGAATTGAAGCGTCTCTTGATATGCTTGGTCCTCTTGTGAAATCTGGATTCCTTTGCCAAGGCAATTGCACCAATATTGTCACAGAAGATCTTCATTGGTCCCGATGCACTAGGTATGACACCTAGATCGGAAATGAACTCTTTCATCCAGACTCCTTCATTTGCTGCTTCGAAGCAGCTATGTACTCCGCTTCACATGTAGATCCCGCCACGACGCTTTGTTTAGAACTGCACCAACCGACAGCTCCACCGTTTAATAAAAACACGTATCCGGTTTGCGATTTAGAATCGTCCGGATCGTGTCAAAGCTTACATCGGCGTAACCATTTACGACTAGTTCTTTGTCACCTCCATATACGAGAAACATATCCTTAGTCCTTTTCGGTATTTCAGATGTTCTTGACCGCTGTCCGATGATCCACTCTGGATTACTTTGGTACCTTCCTGCCAAGCTTACAGCTAAGCATCGTCAGTCTGGTACATAGCATTGCATACATGATAGAGCCTATGGCTGAAGCATAGGAACATCTTTCATTTCTCTCTATCTTCATTGTGGTCGGGCATTGAGTCGACTCAATCTTACACCTTGTAATACAGGAAAAAAACCTTTCTTTGCTCGATCCATTTTGAACTTCTTCAAAACTTTATCAAGGTATGTGCTTTGTGAAAGTCCAATTAAGCGTCTTGATCTATCTCTATAGATCTTGATGCCCAATATGTAAGCAGCTTCACCGAGGTCTTTCATTGAAAAACTTTTATTCAAGTATCCTTTTATGCTATCCAGAAATTCTATATCATTTCCAATCAATAATATGTCGTCCACATATAATATCGAAATGCTCTGAGCTCCCACTCACTTTCTTGTAAATACAGGCTTCTCCAAAAGTCAGTATAAAACCATATGCTTTGATCACACTATCAAAGCGTTTATTCCAACTCCGAGAGGCTTGCACTGGACCATAAATTGATCGCTGGAGCTTGCACACTTTGTTAGCACCCTTTGGATCAACAAAACCTTCTGGTTGCATCATATACAACTCTTCTTCTAGAAATCCATTCAAGAATGCAGTTTTACATCCATTTGCCAAATTTCATAATCATAAAATGCGGCAATTGCTAACATGATTCGGACAGACTTAAGCATCGCCACTGGTGAGAAAGTCTCATCGTAGTCAACCCTTGAACTTGTCGAAAACCTTTCGCAACAAGTCGAGCTTTGTAGACAGTTACATTATCATCGGCGCGGTCTTCTTCTTAAAGATCCATTTATTCTCAATGGCTTGCCGATCATCGGGCAAGTCAACCAAAGTCCATACTTTGTTCTCATACATGGATCCCATCTCAGATTTCATGGCTTCCAGCCATTTCGCGAATCTGGGCTCACCATCGCTTCTTCATAATTTGTAGGTTCGCCATGGTCAAGTAACATGACTTCGAATAGGATTACCGTACCACTCAGTGCGTATTTTACTCTGGTTGACCTCTGAAGTTCAAGAGAAACTTGATCTCAAGCTTCATGATCATCATCATTAGTTTCCTCACTAATTGGTGTAGTTTTCACAGAACCGTTTCTTGTGATGAACTACTTTCCAATAAGGGAGCAGATATGATTATCTCATCAAGTTCTACTTTCCTCCCACTCACTTCTTTCGAGAGAAACTCCTTCTCTAGAAAGGATCCGAATTTAGCAACGAAAATCTTGCCTTCAGATCTGTGATAGAAAGTGTACCCAACAGTCTCCTTTGGGTATCCTATGAAGACACATTTCTCCGATTTGGGTTCGAGCTTATCTGGTTGAAGTTTCTTCACATAAGCATCGCAGCCCCAAACTTTAAGAAACGACAACTTTGGTTTCTTGCCAAACCACAGTTCATACGGTGTCGTCTCAACGGATTTAGATGGTGCCCTATTTAACGTGAATGCGGCCAACTCTAAAGCATATCCCCAAAACAATAGCGGTAAATCGGTAAGAGACATCATAGATCGCACCATATCAAGTAAAGTACGATTACGACGTTCGGACACACCATTTCTCTGTGGTGTTCCGGGTGGCGTGAGTTGCGAAACTATTCCACATTGTTTCAAATGTAAACCAAACTCGTAACTCAAATATTCTCCTTCACGATCCGATCGTAGAAACTTTATTTTCTTGTTACGATGATTTTCTACTTCACTCTGAAACTCTTTGAACTTTTCAAATGTTTCAGATTTGTGTTTCATTAAGTAGATATACCCATATCTGCTCAAATCATCTGTGAAGGTGAGAAAATAACGATACCAAGGCCTCAACATTCATTGGACCACAAACATCGGTATGTATGATTTCCAACAAATCAGTTGCTCGCTCCATAGTTCCGGAGAACGGCGTTTTGGTCATCTTGCCCATGAGGCACGGTTCGCAAGTACCAAGTGATTCATAATCAAGTGATTCCAGAAGCCCATCGGTATGGAGTTTCTTCATGCTTTTTTATCGATATGACCTAAACGGCGAGTGCCACAAATAAGTTGCATTATCATTATCAACTCTGCATCTTTTGGTTTCAACACTATGAATATGTGTATTACTACTATCGAGATTCAATAAAATAGACCATTCTTCAAGGGTGCGTGACCATAAAAGATATTACTCATATAAATAGAACAACCATTATTCTCTGATTTAAATGAATAACCATCTCGCATCAAACAAGATCCAGATATAATGTTCATGCTCAACGCGGCACCAAATAACAATTATTTAGGTCTAAAACTAATCCCGAAGGTAGATGTAGAGGTAGTGTGCCGACCGCGATCACATTGACTTTGGAACCGTTTCCCACGCCAGATCGTCACCTCGTCCTTTGCCGCTGCTCGTCTATTCCGTAGTCCCCGATTCGAGTTGCAAATATTAGCAATGAACCGATATCAAATACCCAGTGCTACTACGAGCTCTAGTAAGGTACACATCAATAACATGTATATCACATATACCTTTGTTCACCTTGCCATCCTTCTTGTCCGCCAAATACTTGGGGCAGTTCCGCTTCCGGTGTCGATCGCTTGCGGTAAAAACACTCGATTTCAGTGCTTAGGTCCAGACTTGGGTTTCTTCTCTTGAGCAGCAACTTTCTTGCTGTTCTTTTGAAGTTTCCTTCTTCTTTCCTTTGCCCTTTTCTTGAAACTAGTGGTCTTGTTGACCATCAACACTTGATGCTCTTTCTTGATTTCTACCTCCGCTGCTTTCAGCATTGCGAAGAGCTCGGAATTGTTTTGGTCATCCCTTGCATATTATAGTTCATCACGAAGCTCTTGTAGCTTGGTGGCGTGATTGGAGAATTCTGTCAATGACACTATCATCCGGAAGAGTAACTCCCAGCTTGAATCAAGTGATTATTATACCTAGACATTTTGAGTATATGTTCACCGTGAACTATTCTCCTCCATCTTGCAGCTATAGAACTTATTGGAGACTTCATATCTCTCAATCCGGGCATTTGCTTGAAATATTAACTTCAACTCCTGGAACATCTCATATGCTCCATGACGTTCAAAACGTCGTTGAAGACCCGGTTCTAAGTCGTAAAGCATGGCACATGAACTATCGAGTAGTCATCGCTTTGCTCGCCAGACGTTCACAACTTCGGCGTAGCTCTTGCAGAAGTTCTGGCACCCAGCGGTGCTTCCGGGACGTAATTCTTCCGTGCAGCAATGAGGATAATCCTCGTTACGGACCCAGTCCGTGTAATTGCTACCATCATCTTTCAACTTTGCTTTCTCAAGGAACGCATTAAAATTCAACGGAACAACAAAGACGAGCCATCTATCTACAGCAAACATAGACAAGCAAAAATACTATCGGATACTAAGTTCATGATAAATTTAAGTTTAATTAATCATATTAAAACCTCCCACTTAGACAGACATCTCTCTAGTCATCTAAGTGATTACGTGATCCAAATCAACTAAACCATGTCCGATCATCACGTGAGATGGAGTAGTTTCAATGGTGAACATCACTATGTTGATCATATCTACTATATGATTCACGCCGACCTTCGGTCTCCGTGTTCCGAGGCCATATCTGTTATATGCTAGGCTCGTCAAGTTTAACTCGAGTATTCGCGTGTGCAACTGTTTTGCACCGTTGTAGATGGACGAGAACTTACCACACCCGATCATCACGTGGTGTCGGGTACTAAGAACTTTGGCAACGGTGCATACTCAGGAGAACACTTCTTGATAATTTTAGTGAGAGATCATCTTATAATGCTACCGTCAATCAAAGCAAGATAAGATGCATAAAGGATAAACATCACATGCAATCAATATAAGTGATATGATATGGTCATCATCATCTTGTGCTTGTGATCTCCATCGCCAAGCACCGTCATGATCACCATCGTCACCGGCGCGACACCTTGATCTCCATCGTAGCATCGTTGTCGTCTCGCCAACTATTGCTTCTCGACTATCGCTCTCGCTTAGTGATAAAGTAAAGCAATTACATGGCGTTGCATTTCATACAATAAAGCAACAACCATATGGCTCTGCCGATTGCCGATAACTCGGTTACAAAACATGATCATCTCATACAATAAAATATAGCATCACGTCTTGACCACATCACATCACAACATGCCTGCAAAAACAAGTTAGACGTCCTCTACTTTGTTGTTGCAAGTTTTACGTGGCTGCTACGGGCTGAGCAAGAACCGTTCTTACCTACGCATCAAAACCACAACGATAGTTTGTCAAGTTGGTGCTGTTTTAACCTTCGCAAGGACCGGGCGTAGCCACACTCGGTTCAACTAAAGTGAGAGAAACTGACACCCGCCGATCACCTTTAAGCAACTAGTGCTCGAAGCGGTGAAACCAGTCTCGCGTAAGCGTACGCGTAATGTCGGTCCGGGCCGCTTCATCTCACAATACCGCCGAACCAAAGTATGACATGCTGGTAAGCAGTATGACTTATATCTCCCACAACTCATTTGTGTTCTACTCGTGCATATGACATCAACGCATAAAACCTGGCTCGGATGCCACTGTTGGGGAACGTAGTAATTTCAAAAAAATTCCTACGCACACTCAAGACCATGGTGATGGCATAGCAACGAGAGGGGAGAGTGTCTGTCCACGTACCCTCGTAGACCGAAAGCGGAAGCGTTATAACAACGCGGTTGATGTAGTCGTACGTCTTCACGATCCGACCGATCCAAGCACCGAACGTACGGCACCTCCGAGTTCTGCACACGTTCAGCTCGATGGCGATCCCGGACTCGATCCAGCAAAGTGTCGGGATGAGTTCCGTCAAGACGACGGCGGCAGGACGATGATGATGCTCCACCGACGCAGGGCTTCGCTTAAGCTCCGCGACGATATGACTTCTCCGCGCAGGCTTCGCCTAAGCTCATGACGATATGACCGAAGTGGAATATGGTGGAGGGGGCACCGACACGGCTAAGGAACGATCCGTAGATCAACTTGTGTGTTGTTGGGGTGCCCCCGCCTCGTATATAAAGGAGCAAGGGGTGCGGCCAGCCCAAGGGGGGCGCGCCTGGAGGAGTCCTACTCCCACCGGGAGTAGGACTCCCCCTTCCTAGTTGGATTAGGATTGGAGGAGGGGGAAGAGGGAAGGGCCCCCTCTCCTTGTCCTATTCGGACTAGAGGGGAGGGGGCGCGCGGCCTGCCCTGGCCGGCCCTTCCTCTTCTCTCTATGGCCCATCAAGGCCCATAGACCCCCCGGGGGGTTCCGGTAACCCCCCGGTGTTCCGGTAACTTCCTGTTTTCATCCGAACCTTTCCAAGTCAAACATAGGCTTCCAATATATCAATCTTTATGTCTCGACCATTTCAAGACTCCTCGTCATGTCCGTGATCACATCCGGACTCGAACAACCTTGGTACATCAAAACTTATAAACTCATAATGAACTGTCATCGAAACGTTAAGCGTGCGGACCCTACGGGTTCGAGAACTATGTAGACATGACCTAGAACCATTCTCGGTCAATAAACAATAGCGGAACCTGGATGCCCATATTGGTTCCTACATATTCTACGAAGATCTTTATCGGTCAAACCGCATAACGACATACGTTGTTCCTTTGTCATCGGTATGTTACTTACCCGAGATTCGATCGTCGGTATCCAATACCTAGTTCAATCTCGTTACTGGTAAGTCTCTTTACTCGTTCCGTAATACATCATCTCACAACTAACTCATTAGTTGTAATGCTTGCAAGGCTTATGTGATGTGTATTACCGAGAAGGCCCAGAGATACCTCTCCGACAATCGGAGTGACAAAACCTAATCTCGAAATACGCCAACCCAACAAGTACCTTTGGAGACACCTGTAGTACTCCTTTATAATCACCCAGTTACGTTGTGACGTTTGGTAGTACCCAAAGTGTTCCTCCGGTAAACGGGAGTTGCATAATCTCATAGTTACAGGAACATGTATAGGTCATGAAGAAAGCATTAGCAATATACTAAACGATCAAGTGCTAAGCTAACGGAATGGGTCATGTCAATCACATCATTCTCCTAATGAGGTGATCCCATTAATCAAATGACAACACATGTCTATGGTTAGGAAACACAACCATCTTTGATTAATGAGCTAGTCTAGTAGAGGCATACTAGTGACTATCTGTTTGTCTATGTATTCACACATGTATTATGTTTCCGGTTAATACAATTCTAGCATGAATAATAAACATTTATCATGGTATAAGGAAATAAATAATAACTTTATTATTGCCTCTAGGGCATATTTCCTTCAGGTACAACAATAGAAGCAAGACCAATTATTTCATCCTTACTATGCAATTCTTTTTCATGAAGTTTTCTACTAAACTTGGAAAAATTAAACTTATGAGACTCATCACCAAAACTAACACCGACCGTTTGTTTCTCGCAGTCTATTTTAGCATTAACGGTGTTCAAGAAAGGTCTACCAAAGATAATGGGACAAAAGTCATCTTGTGGGGAACCAAGAAGAAGAAAATCAGTAGGGTGTTTTATTTTTCCCAAACAAGACTTCAACATCTCTAACAATCCCAATTGGTGATATAGTGTCTCTATTAGCAAGTTTAATAGTAACATCTATGTCTTCTATTTTAGCGGGTGCTATGTTATTCATAACTTCTTGATATAAGGTGTAAGGAATAGCACTCACACTAGCACCTATGTCAAATAAACCATGATAACAGTGATCTCCTATTTTAGCTGAGACAACAGGCATGCCAACAACAGGTCTATGTTTATCCTTTTTATCAGGTTTGGCAATTCTAGCAGCTTCTTGACAGAAGTAAACAACATGCACATCCATGTCTTCTTTCAAGATATCTTTAACCATAGCAATACTTGGTTCTACTTTGATTTCTTCATCAGGTTTAGGTGTTCTAATATAGATTTTGTTAACCACAGTTGAAACTTTAGCATGTTCCTTTATCCTAACAGGGAAAGGTGGTTTCTCAATATAAGCAGAAGGAACAATTGGATCAACATTATAAATTATGGTTTCTTCTTTAATTGGTACTGGTTCTTTAATTTCTTCTTTAATACGTGGGGGATATTTAAACCACTTCTCTTTAGGGAGATCAACATCAGTAGCAAATGATTCACAAAAGGAGGCTACTATCTCAGAGTCAAGTCCATATTTAGTGCTAAACTTTTGAAAAGCATCGGTATCCATCAAATATTTAACACAATCATACTTAAGCTTAATACCTGACTCTTTGCCTTTGTCGAGTTCCCAATCTTCAGAGTTGCGTTTAATTCTTTCCAAAAGATCCCACCGGATTTGAATAGTTTTCTTCATAAAAGAACCAGCACAAGAAGTATCAAGCGTGGTTTGATCATTACGAGAAAGCCGAGCATAAAAAATCTGGACAATAATTTCTCTCGAGAGCTCATGATTGGGGCATGAATATAGCATTGACTTAAGCCTCCCCCAAGCTAGAGCGATACTTTCTCCTTCACGAGGCCAAAAATTATATATATAATTCTGATCACGATGAACTAGATGCATAGGATAATTTTTTTGATGGAATTCCAATTCCAAGATCCAATATCATCGCATAGCCTATACCATGCCAATCCTTTTCCCTTCAAAGATAAAGGGAAAACCTTCTTCATAACTTCATCTCTGGGTAAACCTGCAAGCTTGAACAATCCACAAATTTGTTCTACATATATCAAGTGCATATTAGGATGTTCGGTTCTGTCTCCTGCATAAGGATTAGCTAGCAGTTGTTCTATCATACCCGAAGGAATTTCATGTTCAATATTTTCAGTAGGTGCAGTAGGTTGAGGGGTAGCAAATTGTGGTTCCGGTCGAGGTGAAGATACCCTGAACAAACCCCTCAAAAGATTGTTTTCCATAGTAACAAGTGACAATAAATTTCAGCACACTATATAAATGTTTCCTTACCAAAGGCGCTTCACTCCGCGGCAACGGCGCCAGTAAATAGCCTTGATGACCCACAAGTATAGGGGGTCAATTGTAGCTCTTTTCGATAAGTAAGAGTGTCGAACCCAACAAGGAGCAGAAGGAAATGACAAGTGGTTTTCAGCAAGGTAATGTATGCAAGTGCTGAAATTGTAAGCAGCAGAGTAGTTTGATAGCAAGATAATTTGTAACGAGCAAGTGACAGTAGTAGTAAAAAAAGTGCAGCAAGGTAGCCCAATCCTTTTGACGCAAAGGACAGGCCAAAACGGTCTCTTATGATAAGCAAAGCGTTCTTGAGGGTACACGGGAATTTCATCTAGTCACTTTCACCATGTTGGTATGATTTGTGTTAGCTACTTTGATAATTTGATATGTGGGTGGACCGGTGCTTAGGTGATGTTCTTACTTGAACAAACCTCCTACTTATGATTAACCCTCCCGCAAGCATCCGCAACTACGAGAAAAGTATTAAGAATAAATTCTAACCATAGCATTAAACTTTTAGATCCAATCGGTCCCTTACGGAATAGCGCATAAACTGGGGTTTAAGCTTCTGTCACTCTCGCAACCCATCATCTAATTGCTACTCCATAATGCATTCCCTTAGGCCCAAATATGGTGAAGTGTCATGTAGTCGACGTTCACATGACACCACTAAGGAATCACAACATACATACTATCAAAATATCGAACACATATCAAGTTCACACGATTACTTGCAACATGATTTCTCCCATGACCTCAAGAACAAAAGTAACTACTCATAAATGATAATCATGCTCAAGATCATAGGGGTATTAAATAGCATATTGGATCTGAACATATAATCTTCCACCAAATAAACCATATAGTAATCAACTACAAGATGTAATCAACACAACTAGTCACCCACAAGCACCAATCTATAGTTCCGGTAACAAGATTGAACACAAGACATGAACTAGGGTTTGAGATGAGATGGTGTTGTTGAAGATGTTGATGGAGATTGCCCTCACCAAGATGGGAGAGTTGTTGGTGATGATGACGACGATGATTTCCCCCTCGGGGGGGGGGGGAGTTCCCCCGGCGAAATCACTCTACCAGAGGGCAAAAGTGCTCCTGCCCAAGTTCCGCCACGAGACGGTGGCGCTCCGTCCCGAAAGTCCTCTCCTTATTTTTTTTTTCTAGGTCAAAATGACCTATATACCAGAAGATGGGCACGGGAGGTGGGCCTGGGTGAGCACAACCCACTTGGGCGCTCCTGGGCTCCCTGGCGCGCCTAGGTGGGTTGTGCCCACCTGGTGGGCCCCTTCTGGTAGTTATTTGCTCCAATATTCCTCATATATTTGATAAAAAATCTCCATAAAGTTTCAACTTGTTTGGAGTTGTGCAGAATATGTGGCCTGACGTAGCTTTTCCAGGTCCAGATTTCCAGCTGCTGGAATTCTCCCTCTTTGTGTATACCTTGCATATTATGAGAGAAAAGGCATTAGAATTACTCCAAAAAGCATTATTATGGATAAAAAAATCATAAATAACAGTAGGAAAACATGATGCAAAATGGACGTATCAACTCCCCCAAGCTTAGACCTCGCTTTTCCTCAAGCGAAAAACGAAATCGAAAAACATGTCCACATGCTTAGAGAGAGAGAGAGGTGTCAATAAAAACAAAATACGGACATAGAAGCATCATGTAGATTATTATAACAGCAACAAAATTAAACATAAGACTTTTATCATAGAACTTTTATCATATACTTCTCATGAATAAGTAACAGTTCATCACACAATCGAAGTATAAAGCAAAAACTTTATTAAAAACCAACAAACTACGTTCTCAGTCAACTTTGCAACTACAATTCATCATCTTTTCAGGAAGAGTCACGTATCGGAGCCTTTAGGCAAGTCCATATACTCAACCATCATATAGTCTTCTATGATTGCTAACACTCACAGTATAAACATGGGCAAAACGTTTCAACCGGACACAAAAGAAGATAGGGGCTTATAGTTTCGCCTCCCAACGTATTCACCTCAAGGGTGATGTCAACAATAATAACTCATGCTACCCATATTCAACTGGACATATGTGTCTAGATCTTTCCTCACCACATGATGCTTGCCAAAGGGGAAAATAAAAAGGAATAGCGAGACAACTTTGACTCTTTGCATAAAAGTAAATACATAAAAGTAAAAGATAGGCCCTTCGCAGATGGAATCAGAGGTTGCCATGCGCTTATTTGTTTGTATGCTCAACCCCTTAGTGCAAAAGAACATCACGTTGCATTGCCCCTTGTGATAGCAACCTTTATTATGCAGTCTGTCGCTTTTATTCTTCACCATCACAAGTTCGTGCAACGCTCAATTTTCTCTTACACTAAATGATCTCGCACATTTAGAAGCAATTTTTATTGCCTATTTGCACCGATAACAACTTACTTGAGGGATTTTGCTCAATCCCTAGGTAGGTATGGTGGACACTTGAAAATAAAATTTGGGTTCAAGGGTTTTTGGACGCACAAGTAGTATCTCCACTTAGTGCGGAATTCTGCTAGCAAAGATAGGGGGCAAGCACCACATGTTAAAGGATCTATGACAATATGACTTCTATGTGAATATGAACAAACATAAATCATTAAGTCGTCTTCCTTGTCCAACGTCAACAATTTTGGCATATAATATTTTGATGGGGACTCACAATCACAAAAGATTTCTAGGATAATATTTATATGTGAATCTTCTCTTCCCTTATTAATTCTTTCATGAGTTGCATCATTGACTAATGTTATGTTTGTCAATTTCTAATAAAATTTTCTACTTATACTTTTCCTTATGTGGTGCTATCAATTATGATAAGATTAGTATATGATATTCTTGATTTATTTCCTTTCTTTTTATTTGCAACAAGAAAATAAAAAAGACAAAAACTCACACTAAACTTTATTATATATCTTGCACACGATTACAAGGATAGATCACTAAGCAAACTCTTGAAAGGAAAAGGATCAAACTAAACTTTTATTCATCTAAAGAAAAATATCGAACTAAAATAAGTAAAAGCAAAAAGATAATGGGGATGATACGATAACGGGGCTCCTCCCCCAAGCTTGGCGAAAGCCAAGGGGAGTGCCCATACCCGATACTCAATTCTCTTTTGGTGATGAAGAAGATGGTGGTGGTGATGGTGGTGGTGATGGTAATTGTGCCTTCAACTTTTTCATATTGTTGTTGAGGGAAATTTCCTCCTTTAAATCATCGACTTCCAACTCGAGCTTTAAGATCTTGTCACATAAATCCCCTTTGCTTTTCTGCCGAAAACGAAAAGGTATAGATTGGTTTGTAGACCGGTTAGCTCTCTTAGGGAGACTTGACTTCTTGAACTCCACGTGCATATCCCCAGGTTGAGGTAGAGGGACATCCTCCTCCTCCGAGCTTGAATCATCGATCCTCATCAAGTGAGCGTCCTCCTCGTCATCCGTAGTTCGACCATAGGGAGATAGGTCCCCATAGGTCTTTGGGTCAGCAATGAAATGTGCAACATAGCTCTCTCCGTCGGAGTCTTGGAACGACATATTTTCAGAACTGCGCAGAAAACAACAAGAATAGAGAACGGAGGATTCTCCGTGATACGGTGGTTAACAGGTTCGGGGAGTATATATAGGTTTTTTATCTTGGGGTACAAGCAAACTGTAGAAAAATGAAGTCCGGAAGATTTGGTGACAGAATGTTGTTCGGAGTCCCGGATGAGATCACGGACATGATGAGGAGTCTTGAAATGGTCGAGAGGTAAATATTGATATATAGGACGATGGTATTCGCACACCAAAAGAGTTTGGAGTGCATCGGGTAGTCATCGGGTCACCGAAAGAGGTTCTGGACACTCCCGGTAAGTGTATGGGCCAAAGGAGGGACAGACCAGCCCCTGGTGCGCCCCTTCCTTGGATAGCAGGCCCTAGGGGAAGGAAAGGGGAAGGAAAGGGGAGGGGTGCCCCCTCCTTCCTTTCCCTCCTCAAGTGAGAAAGGAAAGGGGGGGCACCACCCTCCCCTGCCTTTTCCCCGCACTTATACAAGGAAGGGGGAGGGTGCGGCTTGGGAGAGACCCCAGGTAGGATTCCTCCTACTTGGGCACCCCCTTTGGCTGCTCCTCCCTCCCTCCCACCTATATATACGTGGGAGGGGGTGCCTAGCACACAACAGACAATTGTTTAGCCGTGTGCGGCGCCCCCCTCCACCGTTTACACCACCGGTCATATTTTCGTAGTGCTTAGGCAAAGCCCTGCGAGGATCACTTCACCATCACCGTCACCACGCCGTTGTGCTGACAGAACTCATCTACTACCTCGACGTCTTGCTGGATCAAGAAGGCGAGGAACGTCACCGAGCTGAACGTGTGCAGAACGCGGAGGTGCCGTGCGTTCGGTACTTGATCGGTTGAAGCGCGAAGAAGTTCGACTACATCGACTGCGTTGAGAAACGCTTCCGCTTACGGTCTACGAGGGTACATAGACACACTCTCCTCCTCATTGCTATGCATCTCCATGGATAGATCATTGCATGTGCGTAGAATTTCTTTTTTCCATGCAACGTTTCCCAACGTTGTTCTCCGGACAAAGCGCATACAATTTGGTGCGACATCTTACAAATGATTATGGATAATCAAGTGGCAGAGGGAATGGGGATAGGATGCTTTGGAACGTCATTTGGAAGGCGAATGTCCCTCAGAAAATCAGAATTTTTTCCTGGCGTGTTGCGTCTAATAGCCTGGCAGTCCAGGTTAAGAGAGTTAAGCACTAGCATGCTACTTATGGTATGTGTTCTATTTGTGGTATGGAAGATTAAAATGTTTTTAATGCCCTGGTGAGTTACTCTAATGTGAAGGCTCTTCGGATGGCGTTGACGGATGTTTGGAATATTCCATGGAAAGAGTTCTTCAATTTCTTGGGCCAAAATTTTGCTTATTCTGTTTGATCAATTGAGCTCCCTAGTACGTGAGCAAATCATAATCATTTTTTGGAGAGTTTGGCACTTAAGAAATGATATTATTTTGGGGAAGGAGAAGGAATTCGTCTCTGTCTATGTTAATTTTGTGGACTTTTGAGGTGGGGAAGCCTCCCCTTTGATTACATAAAGATCAATGTTGACATTAACTTTGTGGGGAGCATCAGCGTTGCAAGTGTGGACATGGTTGCGAGGAATTCTTCTGGCGATGTCCTTGTGTCTTCGACTCGTGGGATTATATTGGATTGTGTACCAGTGTGGATGAAGCAAAGCTAAAGGCATGTACCGTTGGGCTATATATTGGTATCAACCTTAATAGACCCATTATTTTAGAAACTGATTGTTGTTACCACTACTTCAAAAGGCTTATAGATGGGTTCATATTAGTGGCGGACGCAGTCTAGCGCCAGCCACTAGTTCATTATATTAGCGCGTTGAAGCGTTGATAGATCGGTCAAGCACTAGGGACCTGATTTGTCTAAACCTTCTTTCATAGTTAATGAAAGTGACAACTTTTTGCGTTATTAAAAATATTGTGCAACCGTTGGTAAACCTAGGTGATCCAGATGACTTTTCATAGAACAAAAAAAAGTTACGGTTGAAGCATCCGATTATTATGCAGTACGTATGTATGGAATCGATCAAGCAGTAGGCTAGCAGCTTCTCATCCTTGATTATTCAACGAGCCCATATTTTAATTATGGGCTATAATTTCGAGATCGACCCGTACAGCAACGCGTGAGTCAAATGCTAATTTGACAGAGTCTGTATGACGCATTCAACGACCTACCATCTCATCTGTATATATCGCAGAGTATCATCATGCCACAACACAACCAGTCCAGAGCTGCGACCTCGATCTTACATCCCTCGATCATCTCAACATTCCAACCCTTCTTGGGTCATCTTCTCAACGACTAGTCCCTCGATCGGCATTCATCCATGGCGGCAGCTACCAGAGCTCTCCTTGTTGCCGCAGTGATCGCGGCGGCGCTGTTCGGCACGGCGCTCGGCACCACCTACACAGTCGGCGCACCGGCCGGGTCGTGGGACCTCCGGACAAACTACACCCGATGGACTTCCACCATCAGGTTCTACACCGGCGACGAGCTCCGGTTCCAGTACCCCGCTGCGGCGCACAACGTGGTGGAGGTGACCAATACGGCCTACGACAACTGCGGCAGCTCTAGTCCCGTCGCCACGTTCCCGAGCGGCAACGACATCATCCCGCTCGCCGCCGTCGGGACCCGGTATTTCATCTGCGGCCTGCCCGAGCACTGCGCCGGTGGCATGAAGGTACAGGTCAACATCCAGTCCAAGGTAGTGAGATGCCGAAGGAGAGGGACGAGGCAGCGGTGCACACAGACAACGCCACAGCCGAGCTCGGCGGCTCAGGTTGGTGCTGAGCCTGTGCTAGCGCTCGGGCTGGCCGCCGTCCTGGCTGGCTTGATGCTTCTCTACTAGTCAACAAAGGCAGCGCCAGGCACTGGCGCCATCATAATTTTTTTCTCTTTCTCCTTTTTCTCGTGATTGATCGTGCCTATATGATTCTTTGTATAGTCAAATGTATCTTTTTCTATTTATTATATGTAATTCTTTTTTGAGGGATATGTAATTCTTTTATAGTAGTTATTATATGTAATTCAATTTATCATAATTCATGGCATTTCGTTGACCGTAAATACCAAGAAAAAACTGTTAAGACAAGAGAGCTTTATTAATTAATCAGCAAATTTATAATATTTAAAGATTTAACTTTCTGACCTGCTTTGGAGGCCGTGAGCACCCATCAGAAGTCGCTCGTTCAGGCCTCAGCATCTCGAATGTGTGCATCAGTGCATCTATATTAAGTTGATGCAAAGCAACGAGATTACACTCATTAGCAGACAGAGTTTAGGACACAAAAAACCATTGCGGACCCGAAATCCCTTTTGGAGGCCGAGCTCCAGTGAGGCCGCCTTTTGAAAAATTCAAATTTCATCAAAATTCATAATTTTACAGTTTAAAATTTTCTTAGAAAAAATATAGATATACATGGAAGTATAATGCACAACTGTGTAAATTTTCAGAACGAAATACATTGAGATGAGGGCTGTGCAAAAAAGACAAATTTGGGGCTTTTTAACACATGATACTATTCATCCTCACATGTCATGAATTTGTCTTTTTTGTGCAGATCGCATTTCAACGTATTTCATCCTGAAATTTTACACCCGTACGTATAACATCCCAGTTTACTTGTACACATTTTCTTCAGTTTTTTTTAACTAAAAGGTTTGAATTTTAAATTTTTCAAAAAATAAGCCTCCATGAAGGCCGAGAGCCAAAACACCTTGCAGACTCCCGCAATAAAAAACTATTGCGGAGCCATTATCGGAAAAAGAAAGGCTTTCACCGCATTTTATAGATAAAGCAATAGACCACCATACATCCGCATAGGTGCACCAAACAATCAAAACAAAAGGAAAATAAAAAGGGTTCAAGTTATGGGATCATCAAAACAATGGGCCCATGGAATACAACCAAGATCAAGGAACCAGCAGCGGAGTGAGGCGACAAGGTAGATCCCAAAATTGAGGAGTGAAAACATTGATGGCAACTCTATCCGGCTGCTTGCTGAGGACCCGTCGTTGCTGCAAGAAACTGCACAGTTTATAAATGACATCATGGCTTCGCAGATGAACATTTTCAACAACAAGCTTATTGTGAATAGTCAAAAGTATCCGGACAAGCACACCAAAGCCAACCCAAAGGTAGCCACGACTATTGCCTGATGTAAGGGCATATTTATCCCTTAGTTGTTTTGGTGATTGATGACAATGCCTTTGCGAACTAATCGTGTGCATTGAGTATTTCAGATATATCATGACTAGGCACAAGACGATTTGGTGCCTCTGGAAGACTATTGAAGACGGCGTTTCTCTACGTTTCTTTTCGGTGGATTTGATTCGTAGGAAAGTCGAACTATTAAGAGGGGGTCTGCTTTGAAAAGGTTTGGGTGGAATCATCACGTACACGTCTACTCCATTTGCACCACCTTTCCTTTGGCACTTTGGAGCATCCTCCGACTTTTCATGTCTGTGCAAAATGTCGTGATTGCTGAACTTGGGCATGCGGTAGTACTGCTCCTAGGAGCGGTAGTACCGCAAGCCCTTGCGGTAGTACCGGCCTCTGGCGCGGTAGTACCGCAAGTGCCCACAGTAGTACCGCTTCCTTGGAGCAGTAGTACTATGGTCTCAGGCGAGGCGCTGCAGCTTGTGCGGTAGTAGGGGCGGATGTAATTTTTTACATCCGCGCCCTACGCTGTGTAATCCGCGCCAGCGGCGCGCGTAATACCGTCGCGCCTGCCAGCTCAAGAGCATGCGCAGCAGTAGGGGCGGATGTAATTTTTTACATCCACGCCCCGCGCGGTAGTACCGCTCCTGGCTTGCAGTACTACCTTGGATTTTTGCGTAGATCCTAACTCAGCGGAAGTTGCCACGGATGTATTTTTATATGTCCGTTCCTTCCCAAAATCTGGACTATCCCTGCCATGCGGTAGTACCGCAAGGGGGAGCACTAGTACCGCGCCAACGGTTCTACCGCCCTCTGCTTCATTGCATCAGGGCTGCTCTGGTTTCTGCTGCACGGGCGATAGTACCGCTGTGCCCTACAGTAGTACCGTGTGCCCTTGCGGTAGTACCGCGTCCCCGGCGCGGTAGTACCGTGCTACGCAGGCTGAGTTGGTGGATAACGGTTCGATTTGTTCTTCCACTACATAAGGGGTGTCTTCTTCTCCGAGTTGACTACCTCTTCCATCCCTAAGCTCCATTGTTGCTCCAAACTCCATTTTCGCCCGATCTCTCTCCCTAGCCAATCAAACTTGTTGATTTTCTAGGGATTGGTTGGGAAGGCCCCGATCTACACTTCCACCAAGATAAATTTGATTTCCCCCACTAGTCCCTTGCAGATCTTGTTACTCTTGAGTGTTTGAGCACCCTAGACGGTTGAGGTCACCGCGGAGCCATATTTCATTGTGGTGAAGCTTTGTGGTGTCGTTGGGAGCCTCCAATTAAGTTGTGGAGATTGCCCCAACCTTGTTTGTAAAGGTCCGGTCGCCGCCTCCAAGGGCACCAATAGTGGAATCACGGCATCTCGCATTGTGTGAGGGCGTGAGGAGAATACGGTGGCCCTAGTGGCTTCTTGGGGAGCATTGTGCCTCCACACCGCTCCAACGGAGACGTACTTCCCCTGAAAAGGAAGGAACTTTGGTAACACATCCTCGTCTTCACCGGCTCCACTCTTGGTTATCTCGTGCATTTACTTGTGCAAGCTTATTTGTGTTATATCCCTTGCTTTCTTGTGTGCTTGTTGTTGTTGCATCATATAGGTTGCTCACCTAGTTGCATATCTAGACAGCCTACTTTGATGCAAAGTTTAAATTGGTAAAGAAAAGCTAAAAATTGTTAGTTGCCTATTCACCCCCCCCCTCTAGTCAACTATATCGATCCTTTCAATTGGTATCAAAGCCTCGTCTCTTTATTAAGGACTTTGCCGTCCGAAGAGTATGGTTGACACCATAGACGGTGTGGAGGAGCACTCCGGTGTGAATCCGGTCTCGTCTACGGCCGATGGGGGAACCGCGGTCTAAAACCTCCATGATGACAGAGGTTGAAAGCATGTTTAATAAATTCTTAGAAGGGCTTAAACTATCTACCGCACCGATGAAAGTGGGTGATCCCACTAACAAGGTGATGGATGCTAACTCCGACAAGGGGGAAGCTACTAGTGAAAAGGCTCCTTCTTCTAGTGGTAAAAATGGCACCGGCATCTTTGCCCATGTGGAACCTCCACTTATTTATGGTGGACCGATTCCTTCCACTCATTGAAATCATGCCGGTCCTCCCCCTAAGATTGTGAAAAATGAGGACTTTGATTCTTGGGTTTATCGCTTTAAGCGTCATTTAAACCATGTTAATACTAATCTTTGGATAATCATTGAAGAAGATTTTTATCCGCATGACCAAAGCAACTTCACTTCTAGATAAGCCGCGGATAATCAATTCAATGAGAATGCTCTCTTCATCATCCAAGATGCAATTCCACCCGAAGCTCTTGCTCATCTCCGGCCCTTCACCATGGCCAAGGATGCATGGCGCCATGTTGTCTCGCTCTACAGGGGAAGCGCAATCATTCAACGCTCCAACTATGAAGTAGTGCAAGATGAAGCCGATGAGTTTGCAATGAAAGAACATGAAGAACCGCGTGAGCTTTATCAGAGATTCACTACTCTCGCGGTCTCACTCTGAGATCATGGGAGCAAGGATACGGATGACAATTGGATCAAGCGCAAATTCCTCAAGGCCATGATGCCTTACCACAAGGCCATGTCCTCCGTCATTCGTCAAAGGCCGGACTTCCACACCTTGTCCTCAAGTGAAGTGTTGGATGAGTTTGTGGCTATGAGCATCTTGGACAAGACCGCCGACAATGTGGTGTTACGCTCTCAAAGAGCAAAGAAGCCCAACCTTGCCTTGAAGGCCAAGGTTAGTGTGGAAGAAGAGGAGAGCAATCCCGAAGATACAAAGTATGCTTATCATGAACACATGGCTCTTGCTTCAAGGCAATTTTGGAGCAAGAAGAACACAAGGCCCAACTTCAACAAGAACAACTCAAGTGGCGCGAAGGTCAAGCAACGAGTGAGGACTTGCTATAATTGTGGCAATGTGAGCCACTTTGTTGCGGAATGTCCTTATGAGAAGAGGGACGACAATGGTGGCAAGCTCATCCGAAAGGACAAGGACAAGTCTTTCCCCAACAAGAGCAACTTCACCAAGAAGACTCCTCCCAAGGGGTTGGTGGCACAAGAAGAGTACCATGAGGATGATGATGATGATGATGACGGCGAGTCGGTTGCCATGGCCTCCGTTGCCATTGCGACAACTCCACGGGTGTCTCTCTTTGACTCACCTAATGAGAACATCATCGCCAAGTGCCTCATGGCTAAAGCCACCAACAAGGTAACTACCATCATTCAAAATCCTTCTTTGACGGATTGCATTGATGAACATGAGGGGTCCAATGTGGAGGAAAATGAATTTGAGTCTTTTATGAGTAAACTCAAGGGTAAATCCAAGAATCACTTCATTGCTCTCATGGAACAACTTGGTGAAGCCAATGACATGATCGAGGCTCGCGAAGATACCATCTCTAAGATGGAGGGGCATAGTCGTGACTATGCCGATGAGATTTCGGATCTTTCCAGTGCTCTTGAGGAAGAGCGAGTTCTTCGTTTGACTCTTGAGGAGTCATACAACGATGACCATGCTAAATTAAAGAAAGATCTTGATCATGCTCTTGTTGTATCTCGTGTGCTAAACTCCGAGAAGGCCAAGGTTGGGGTTGATCTTGCTAGACTCAAGGAGGAGTTTGATATACTTGACAAGGCTCACAAGGCCTTGAAAGGTGTTCATGCTAACCTCAAGGAGTCTCATGATCAATTCCAAGTGAAGCTAACCAAGGAGAAAGCCACTTTTCCTCACATGGTTTTAATTGATAATGCAAATGCTACTAACCCATGTTGTGACCATGTGCATCTTGTTGAGGAGGATGCGAAGTTGAAGAAGCAACTTGAGAAAGGCCTTGTGTCGTGCATACAAGGTGAGAAGAACCTCAACAACCTTTTGAGCAATCATAAGGAAGTTGTGGCCAAGGAAGGGATTGGGTTCGCACCCGTGTCCAAGAACAAGAAGAAGAATGACAAGACCAAACGACCTCCTCCTCTCAAGCAAACTTTTGTGAAGGAGGGAGAGGGTGCTTCCAAGGAGAATAAGAATAATGTGAAGGGTGGTGGTGTCAAGAAGGGAAATTCCACCCCTTCCAACAAAGTCGGCGACTTTAACCCTTCTTATGTATTGTGTCGTGCTAGTGATGGGCATGTTTATGCCAAATTTGTTGGTTATCCTTATGAGTACATTGAATGATCTATTTGGGTTCCTAAGACCCTTGTCACTAACATCAAAGGACCTATTACAAAATGGGTACCTAAAACCAAGCATTGATCTCTTGTAGGTGTTTGCTTCCGGTGGGGGATCATGGTTGCTCGATAGTGGAGCTACAAATTATATGACGGGAAGCAAGGACTTGGTGGTGGAAGTGCACAAGATTTCATCTATGCCCACCAATGTCGAGTGGGGTGATGCCTCGTCCTCTAAGGTATTGGGACTCGGCAAGGTTGTCATTTCTCATGATCTCACGATCGAGAAGGTCATGCTTGTTGAGTCCCTTGCATACAATTTACTTTTCGTTCGTCAACTTGCACTCATGGGCTTTGCCACTTTCTTTGATATTGATATCGTGGCCCTCTTGTGGAGCAAGACTCTTAAAGTAGCCTTTGTTGGGCATGTCGAGAACGGTCTCTATGTGATTAACTTTTCGAAGCGACCCACTAAGACCGTGACATGCCTAATGGCTAAAGTTGACGTGGGATGGCTTTGGCATCGCCGCTTAGCCCATGTCAATATGAGACCTTTGCAAAGTCTTCTCAAGGGGGACCATGTCCGTGGACTAACAAATGTTAGTTTTGCTAAAGATTGTGCTTGCAGTGCTTGTATCGAAGAAAAGCTACATGAGAAGGCTCACCCTCCCACGACTATCATTTACTCAAAGAGGCCTTTGGAGCTCCTCCACATGGATCTCTTTGGGCCTCCATCCTTTGATAGTCTTGGGGGTAGAAAGTATTGCTTGGTGGTTATGGATGATTATTCAAGATACACTTTGGTATACTTCTTCAAGAGGAAGAGGGAGACCCAACAAACCGTCATTGACTTTGCAAATGAAGCCCAACGTCAACACAATGCAAAGATCTTGAAAATAAGAAGCGACAACGGCACCGAGTTCAAGAACTACACCTTGGATGAGTTTCTTAGTGATGAGGGGATCAAGCATCAATATTCTACACCATACACCCCTCAACAAAATGGTGTAGCGGAGAGGAAGAACCGGATGTTGATGGATGCGGCAAGGACCATGATGGCGGAATTCAAGTCTCCATACAACTTTTGGGCCGAAGCCATCAACACCGTGTGCCATGCTTAAAATTGGCTCTATCTCCGCAAAGGCTTGAACAAGACTCCATATGAGATACTCACCGGTAACAAGCCCAACCTCAAGTACTTTCGGATGTTCGGGTGTAAGTGTTTCATTCTCAAGAAAGGTGTTTGTTTGTCTAAATTTGGGGCCAGAGCTTATGAGGGCATATTTGTTGGTTATGCTACAAACTCTCATGCTTACCGTGTCCTCAATAAGTCCACGGGACTTATTGAGGAGACGTGTAACATGGAGTTTGATGAGAATAACGGCTCCCAAGTGGAGCAAAGTGGCACTTCTGATATAGGTGATGAAATTCCTCCTCAAGCCATAAGAAGAATGGGAGTTGGTTTCATCCTACCCATTGAGGAACCCCTTGTGGCCGAAGGAGAAGTACAATGCTCCACTCAAGTGGAGCCATCACCAACCCAAGGCCCACACGCTTCCGAAGAACAAAGTGAAGGCCCTCAACCTCATGAACAAGACCAAGGGCTAGATCAATCTCGAGATGGTTTTGAATCACCAAGTGATGCCCAAGGTAAAGTTCTCTCCTCCGAGCAAGTTCAAGATCAAGAGCAAGCTCAAGATCAATAACAAGCTCAAGACGGCGCTCAAGATGATCAAGTGACTGCTCCTCAACTCACTCCGGAGGAGGAATTGGAGCGTCCTGCCGCCTAGATTGCATCCAAGCTCTCTACCAAGGGTCATCTCATGAAGAATGTGCTTGGAAGCATTCAAAAGGGGGTAAGCACTCATAGACAATTGGCAAACTATTGTGAACATCACGCATTTGTCTCTTGTGTCGAACCCCAAAAGGTCTATGAGGTGCTCGAAGATCCGTATTGGCTCAATGCCATGCATGAAGAACTCAACAACTTCGAGTACAACAAGGTGTGGAGATTGGTGCCAAGGCCAACGGGGAACCACAATGTCATTGGAACCAAGTGGGTATTCAAGAACAAGCAAGATGCTCATGGGACCATCGTTCGCAACAAGGCAAGATTGGTAGCACAAGGCTACTCCCAAGTCGAGGGTATCAACTACGGTGAAACCTTTGCTCCCGTTTCTCGCCTTGAATCCATTCGTTTGTTGATTGCTTATGCTTCTTGATAACCCACAAGTATAGGGGATCGCAACAGTTTTCGGTAAGTAAGAGTGTCGAACCCAAAGAGGAGCTAAAGGTAGAACAAATATTCCCTCAAGTTCTATCGACCACCGATACAACTCTACGCACGCTTGATGTTCGTTTTACCTAGAACAAGTACGAAACTAGAAGTACTTTGTAGGAGTTTTCGAATAGGCTAGCAAGAAAATAAAGAGAGCGTAAACATAAACTAGGGGCTGCTTAGACAAAGATGCAATAAAGTAAATATAGCGAGTGTGGAAAAGTGGTGGTAGGAGTTGTGGAATTGTCCCTAAGCAATTGACTATGTTACTAAACCGATAATAACTATTGCAATTCTATTTGAGGGAGAGGCATAAGCTAACATATCATCCCTTACTTGGAATTCTATGCACTTATGATTAGAACTCTAGCAAGCATCCGCAACTACTAAAGATTCATTAAGGTAAAACCCAACCATAGGATTGAAGCATCAAGTCCCCTTTTATCCCATACGCAAACAACCTACTTACTCGGGTTTGTGTTTCAGTCACTCACGCAACCCACCATAAGCAAATCATAAACATATTGCAAACCCTACAGCAGGAATCCCTCACGCTTGCGCGACACGGAGGGCACCATAGGACAGCACCAATAATAAAACATGCAACTCAAACCAATCATAGCAATTCATCAATCACCGATAGGACAACGAAAATCTACTCAGACATCATAGGATGGCAACACATCATTGGAAAATAATATGAAGCATAAAGCACCATGTTCAAGTAGAGGGTACAGCGGGTTGCGAGAGAGTGGACCGCTGAATATAGAAGGGGGAAGGTGATGGAGATGTTGGTGAAGATGACGGCGGTGTTGGTGAAGATCGCGGTGATGATGATGGCCCCCGGCAGCGCTCCGGCGCCACCGGAAGCAAGGGGGAGAGAGGCCCCCTTCTTCTCCTTCTTCCTTGACCTCCTCCCTAGATGGGAGAAGGGTTTCCCCTCTGGTCCTTGGCTCCCATGGCTTGGGAGGGGCGAGAGCCCTCCAAATTGGATCTATCTCTGCTTCTGCGTTGCTCGCTCTGTTTCACCGCTTGCCTATATATGGAGATCCGTAACTCGATTGGCCTGAAACCTTCGCCCAGATCGTTTTCCAAAATTAGCTTTCTTATGCCAAAGAAGGGCATCAACCGCCTTACGGGTGGCCCACGAGATAGGGGGCGCGCCCCCTGGAGGGGTGGCATGGGCCACTCTCGTGGCCACCTCGGGCATCGTTTCGCGTTGATTTCACTTCCCAATAATCACAAATATTCCAAAAAAAATCTCCGTCCGTTTTTATCCCGTTTGGACTCCGTTTGATATTGTGTTTCTGCGAAATATAAAACATGCAACAAACAGAACTGCATTTGGCAATCGGATCAATATGTTAGTCGCAAAAATAGTATAAAAAGTTGCCAAAAGGATATGAAAGTTGAATAATATTGGCATGGAACAATCAAAAATTATAGATACGACGGAGACGTATCAGCATCCCCAAGCTTAATTCCTGCTCGTCCTCGAGTAGGTAAATGATAAAAAAAGATAATTTTTGATGTGGAATGCTACCTAGCATAATCTTGATCATATGTCTAATCATGGCATGAATATTAAGACACGAGTGATTCAAGGCAATAGTCTATCGTTTGACATAAAAACAATAATACTTCAAGCATACCAACCAAGCAATTATGTCTTATTGAAATAACATAGCCAAAGAAAGCTCATCCCTACAAAATCATGTACTATGGCTATGCTCCATCTTCACCACACAAAATATTCACATCATGCACAACCCCGATGACAAGCCAAGCAATTGTTTCATACTTTTGACGTTTCTCAAACCTTTTCAACTTTCACACAATACATGAGCGTGAGCCATGAACATAGCACTATAGGTGGAATAGAATATGATGATGGGGGTTATGTGGAGAAGACAAAAAGAGAGAAAGTCTCACATCAACGCGGCTAATCAACGGGCTATGGAGATGCCCATCAATTGATGTCAATGTGAGGAGTAGGGATTGCCATGCAACGGATGCACTAAGAGCTATAAGTGTATGAAAGCTCAACAAAAGAAATTAAGTGGGTGTGCATCCAACTTGCTTGCTCATGAAGACCTAGGGCATTTGAGGAAGCCCATCGTTGGAATATACAAGCCAAGTTCTATAATGAAAATTCCCACTAGTATATGAAAGTGATAACTTAAGAGACTCTCTATATGAAGAACATGGTGCTACTTTGAAGCACAAGTGTGGTAAAAAGGATAGTAACATTGCTCCTTCTCTCTTTTTCTCTCATTTTTTTTTTGTTTTTTTATTTATTTTTTGGGCCTTCTCTTTTTTTTGGCCTTTCTCTTCTTCTTTTTTTTCCTCCGGAGTCTCATCCCGACTTGTGGG
Source organism: Aegilops longissima (assembly GCA_021605205.1). Classification (NCBI taxonomy): domain Eukaryota; kingdom Viridiplantae; phylum Streptophyta; class Magnoliopsida; order Poales; family Poaceae; genus Aegilops; species Aegilops longissima. The sequence goes on along the minus strand of CM038682.1, from coordinate 496,586,848 downwards.
GGAATCATAGTCTCCATCATCCTTTCCTCACTGGGGCAATGCTCTAATAATGATGATCATCACACTTTTATTTACTTACAACTCAATATTACAACTCGATACTAGAACAAAGATATGACTCTATATAAATGCCTCCGGTGGTGTACCGGGATGTGCAATGATCTAGCGTAGCAATGACATAAAAAACGGACAAGCCATGAAAACATCATGCTAGCTATCTTACGATCATGCAAAGAAATATGACAATAAATGCTCAGGTCATGTATATGATGATGATGGAAGTTGCATGGCAATATATCTCGGAATGGCTATGGAAATGCCATAATAGGTAGGTATGGTGGCTGTTTTGAGGAAGATATAATGAGGCTTATGTGTGACAGAGCGATCGTATCACGGGTTTGGATGCACCGCGAAGTTTGCACCAACTCTCGAGGTGAGAAAGGGCAATGCAGTGCATCAAGAGGCTAGCAATGATGGAAGGGTGAGAGTGCGATAATCCATGGACTCAACATTAGTCATAAAGAACTCACATACTTATTGCAAAAATCTATTAGTCATCAAAACAAAGTACTATGCACATGCTCCTAGGGGGATAGATTGGTAGGAAAAGACCATCGCTCGTCCTCGACTGCCACTCATAAGGAAGGCAATCAATAAACACCTCATGCTCCGACTTCGTTACATAACGGTTCACCATACGTGCATGCTACGGGACTTGCAAACCTCAACACAAGTATTTCTCAATTTCACAATTACTCAACTAGCACGACTCTAATGTCACCATCTTTATATCACAAAACTATTGCAAGGAATCAAACATATCATATTCAGCGATCTACAAGTTTTCTGTAGGATTTTATGACTAACCATGTGAATGACCAGTTCCTGTCATCTCTCTAAATAGATATAAGTGAAGAAAGAGAGTTTAATTCTTTCTACAAAAGATATGCCCACGCTCTAACAAATATAAGTGAAGCAACAGAGCATTCTACAAATGGCGGTTGTCTATGTGAGGAGAAACAGGCAATCCAAACTTCAAATGATATAAGTGAAGCACATGAAGCATTCTATAGAGCCATACTCAAAAGATTTAAGTGAAGTGCAATGAGCATTCTATAAATCAACCAAGGACTATCTCATACCAGAATGGTGCATAAAAAACTAAATGCAAAAGACGCTCCAAAATTTGCACATAATGCATGAACGAAACGAATTCGAAAGCATACCGATACTTGTTGAAGAAAGAGGGGATGCCTTCCGGGGCATCCCCAAGCTTAGACGCTTGAGTCTCCTTGAATATTTACTTGGGGTGCCTCGGGCATCCCCAAGGTTGAGCTCTTGCCTCTCTTCCTTTTTCTCATATCGAGACATCCTCGATTAGACACTACATCCACACAAAACTTCAATAGAAAACTCGGTAAGATCCGTTAGTATAATAAAGCAAATCACCACTCTAAGTACTGTTGAAAAACCATTAATATTTTGTTTTTGCATTGTTTATACTGTAATATAACTTTTTCATGGCTTAATCCACTGATATAAATTGATAGATTCATCAAAACAAGCAAACTATGCATCAAAAACAGAATCTGTCAAAAACAGAATAGTCTGTAGAAATCTGAACATCCACCATACTTCTGGTACCCCAAAAATTCTACCAAAATTACAAAAAATAAACAAGTTGTACAGAAAGACAGTGCAAAAAGAGTCAGAACCATTTGACGTTCCAGTAAAAAATTAAAATTCGCGCACTACAGCCGAAGTTTCTGTCCTGCACCGTACAAACCAACAAGCATTGTAAACATCCTAAAGGCAAACCTTGGCACATTATTTTTATAATACAATGGAATTGTACAAGGGGATAATTATTTTTGTTGAAAAGTTTCTGTAATCAAGATTCACAAAGTTGCCGTGAGCATGAACAAAGTTCAAGGAGCTCTCCCACTTCAACAATGCTTGTCTTTCTCACTTTCGCTTTTCTTTTTGAAAAAGTTTTGGGTTCCCCTCTTTATTTTTGTTGTTTTTAAACTATATAAAAGCACTCAACAAAAATAAATGACTCTCTAAAACTTCCGGGTTGTCTCCCTGGCAGTGCTTTCTTTAAAGCCATTAAGCTAGGCATTTAGTGCTCAAGTAATGGATCCACCCGGATCCCAAGGTATATCAAAGCCAATTTTAATTAACAATGATTTGTAATTTAGTAGTGAGCACAAAGTAACATATATCATGCAACAACGAAGTCTAACTCTCTTCCTATGCATCGGCATGTCATAAAAGAACAATTCATGCACACATAGTAAAGGCCAATGCATAGTATAAACAGTTTCTTGCAATTCTATCGTGTTGGAAACATAGAGAGGTGGAGAAATAGTTCCTCTCTCATAATAATTGCAAGTAGGAGCAGCAAGCACATGCATATTACATTCATCAAAATTATCATGTGCAACGGTAAAAGGCAACCCATCAATGTAATCCTTAATAAGCACAAACTTCTCCGATAAAGTGTGGTAGGGAGAATTCAAAAAGATAATAGGACTATCATGCGTGGGTGCAATAGCAACAATTTCATGTTTAACATAAGGAACTATAGCAAGTTCATCTCCATAAGCATAATTCATATTGGCATCTTGGCCACAAGCATAGCAAGCATCATCAAAAAGGGATATTAAAAACAAATTCAAGGGATCATAGCAATCATCCTTCGGTAAGCACGAAGGGGAATTAAATAATGTATGAGTTGGAGGGTTACTCTCATTAGAAGGTGAGCACGGGTAGCTAATCCACTCTTCCTCCTTTTGTTCTTCGCTCTCCTCATCATCTTTTTCATCCAATGAGCTCACTGTTTCATCAATTTCTTCTTCCATAGATTCCTGCAAAATATTAGTCTCTTCTTGGACAGCATTGACTTCCTTCATAAAAGCATTAATATAGTAATTGTATTCATAATTTTCATAGCAATATCTAAGTATAGCAAGATTTTCAGGCCTACAAACTGCATCATCAAAATCATTAAATGCTCTAAACATAGATTCAATCTCATAAGCACCCATAAAAGCAACAAATTCTTCTATTTTTTCCACATCATAGTAATCATATCTACCATTAGCATAAGAAGCCAAGGTTTCATTATCATTGAATTTGCATGAAAAGGGAAGGTGTGGATCCTTCATCCTAGAGCAACAAGTATAATCATGCATCACACATAGTTGACGAGCATACCAACGCAAAATAATAAATTGATCCCATAATTGTAACGCCCCGGATGTAACTTTCCATATTCGTAACTCCAACTCTTGCCATTTCCGGCTATGTGCTATGTTTTTCCTCCGTGCTTGGGTTTTGTATTTTGTTCTGCATTTTGTTCATGTCATGCATCTCTTCTCATAGCATCATGCGCATTGCATCTGCATGTTTTCATAAAGCTTGCACCCATTCGTAGTTGTCGTGTCCCCCCTTGCTTTCGTTGACCGTTCCGAGGCCATTCGGGTTTTTGCTTCCCTCTTGACCGTGACCACCTAACCTCTCTTGCCAGCTCGCAGCACCCTCGTGTGCGTGTCCGAAACTTACCCGAACCCGAACCGGTCTGTCATTACCGATGGATCCGGATCATCCCCAATCATCTCTAAAACATCTCCGTTTTCTTATTTAGACTCCCTATCTATTTTTTTTCTGGGCTGTTCAATTTCGATCGGAAGGACCGGATAACCCCTAACCTAATCCATGTGATGTATATATAATCATCCAACCCTAGATCCTAGGCGCCTTGTCCCATCCTTCCATTCCCTCCACCGCCACCCGACCAAATCCCTTCGCTCTCGGGATCCTCCCAGATCCACCTCTCCGCCCGACCACCTCCCTCGTTTTCAGCATCGAGCCAACCACTTTATCCTCTTGATCCATGGTCGTCCCCTCCCGGCCTCCTCGCTGGAGCCTTTGCCCCGTCGAGCACCAGCAGATGAGCCCCGTCGCGCCCTCTCCTTCCCCCGGTTTCCTCCTCTCAGATCTCATCTCTCTCCCGTTCTCTCATGATTCAGATCCAGCCGCCGCCCCACCTGGCAGGACCTCGCCGTCCCGCGCTCAAGCTCTCCTCGTGCCCCAAGCCATGGCGTCCGAGGCCTCCCGTGCCTCACCTCATCAGAGCCCTTTCAGCCCAGACGCTCCCAAGGCCGAGCGCCCGAGCCCAGGGTCTCGAGGACCTTGCCGTTCTGGACTCCTCCTCTGCGCCGGCGAGCGCGACTCCGGCAGCCATGCGTTCAGCGCCATGCCCCGCCTCCTTCCCTCCTTCCTCTCTGTATTTCTCTGAATTCTCCCCGTCATGGCCTTGCAGCTCCCGCCGCCGCCCTGCTCTGTTCGTCGCCGTCTCCGCCAGATCCGGCGAGGCGCTGCGTCCCTGCCTCCGGATCGGGCCGCCTTCGCCCCGTCCTCGCCTTGCCGGAGAGGCTCCGCCTTCGCCAAGTCCCGCTGTCGCCGTCTTCTGCATCGCCATGGGTGTGCTGCTCTTTCTGTTCTTCAGAAACGAGCAGAGCAACTCGCCTGACCCATCGCTCGCCCGTTGACCGATCCGGCTGGGTCACAGCCACCCCAGGCCCAGTGCCCCTTCCGGCCTCACCTCCTCCACCGACTGGGCCATGGCCCATGGTGAGCAGCGCCCAGCCCCTCCTCTCTGTTCAGCCCAGCATGCACCAGTTTCAGCCCGTAGATGTTTTTTTTCCTGGACGAATTTGCTAAATATCATGTGCATGCATAATTACAGTAAATGCCATCGTATTAAAGTGTTAATAAGTAATTATCCATGCATCCAAATTAAACATGTCATATATGTAAAATGATTAGAATTGCATCTAGTTTCACAATATGTTGCTTCCATCCATGTTTAAAATGTTTAAAATGTTGTTTGTTTAAATTTGCTCAAATGCCATGTTAAAATGATTTATTCATAACTAAATAACCGTAGCTCGGTTTTAAATAAACTTTATATGTAAATGGGGTGGAAAATGCATAGATTAACTTGGTGCAGTTTATTTTCCTGTTTAACAACAATAATTTATGGTTTAGGGCAGAACAGTTCCAAATTTGAAATATGCACACGAGGATTTTCCGGAATTGTTGTTTCTTATTTCCGGCCTCATTTAAATCTGCCTAAATAGTTAGTTTACTTATGCTTCACCCCTTGCCTTGTTTAATAACATTTAATATTGTTGAATACCTAAACGAGAGAGAACTAAATAATTGAATGTGGTGTTCCGTCAATATGCAACTCGTTGCATATTGAGCTCCACTTAATTTGTAGTATTGTTTGTGCACTTTGCCATGCCATGCCTCATTAAACCGGACATGCATCATACTTGATTGTGCATCATGCCATGTTTATGTGATGGTTGTTTACTATGTTGTTTGCTTCTTTCCGGTTGTGCTCTTTCTCGTTAGTTCCCGTTTCGTTGCGATCGTGAGGATCCGTTCATCTACGCTTGGTTCGTCTTCGTGGCTTCGTCTTCTTCATGGACTCGTTCTTCTTCCTAGCGGGATTTCAGGCAAGATGACCGTCACCTTGGATCTCATTACTATCATTGCTATGCTAGTTGCTTCGTTCTTTCGCTATGCCGCGTTACCTATCATTTGCTGCTCAAGCCTCCCAAATTGCCATGAACCTCTAACCTTTGTCACCCTTCCTAGCAAACCGTTGTTTGGCTATGTTACCGCTTTTGCTCAGCCCCTCTTATAGCGTTGCTAGTTGCAGGTGAAGATGAAGATTGCTCCATGTTGGATTGTGTTTATGTTGGGATATCACAATATCTCTTATATTATTAATGCATCTATATACTTGGTAAAGGGTGGAAGGCTCGGCCTTATGCCTGGTGTTTTGTTCCACTCTTGCTGCCCTAGTTTCCGTCATACCGGTGTTATGTTCCCGGATTTTGCGTTCCTTACGCGGTTGGGTGATTTATGGGACCCCCTTGACAGTTCGCTTTGAATAAAACTCCTCCAGCAAGGCCCAACCTTGGTTTTACCATTTGCCTCACCACCACCTATACCATTTCCCTTGGGTCATCTTTATTTTAGCGCCCCCCCCCCCCCCGGGCCAGTGCTTCTCTAAGTGCTGGTTCGAACCGGGCAGACTGCGGGGCCACCTCGGGGCAACTTGAGGGCTGGTTTTACTCGTAGGCTGACCTATCCGGTGTTGCCCTGAGAACGAGATATGTGCAGCTCCTATCGGGATTGTCGGCGCATCGGGCGGCTTTGCTGGTCTTGTTTTACCATTGTCGAAATGTCTTGTAAACCGGGATTCCAAGACTGATCGGGTCTTCCTGGGAGAAGGAATATCCTTCGTTGACCGTGAGAGCTTGTGATGGGCTAAGTTGGGACACCCCTGCAGGGTATAAACTTTCGAGAGCCGTGCCCGCGGTTATGTGGCAGATGGGAATTTGTTAATATCCGGTTGTAGTAAACTTGAAGTAAACTCTTCTAAAATACACCAACCGTGTGCGTAACCGTGAGTGTCTCTTTTCGGGGTTGATCGAGAGGAGAACACAGTTTCTGGGTTATGTTTGACGTAAGTAGGAGTTCGGGATCACTTCTTGATCATTACTAGTTGACGACCGCTTGCTTTGCTTCTCTTCTCGCTCTTATTGGCGTAAGTTAGCCACCATACATGCTTAGTCGCTGCTGCAACCTCACCACTTTACCCCTTCCTTACCCATTAAGCTTTGCTAGTCTTGATACCCATGGTAATGGGATTGCCGAGTCCTCGTGGCTCACAGATTACTACAACTACAGTTGCAGGTACAGGTTATGCGATGATCTTGACGCGAGAGCGATGTTTGCTTGTTTTGGAGTTCTTCTTCTGCTTCTTCTTCGATCAGGGGATAGGTTCCAGGTCGGCAGCCTGGGCTAGCAGGGTGGATGTCGTTTGAGTTTCTGTTTGTGTTTTATCCGTAGTCGGATGTTGATCTTCTGTAAGATGATCTTGTATCCGTGTTGCATTGTATGCCTTTTGTAAGTATCCCCATCTATTATGTAATTGTTGATGTAATGATATCCACCTTGCAAAAGCGTATCAATATGCGGTTCTATCCTTGGTGGGACCTTCGAGTCTCTTTAGGATAGTATCGTATATTAGGCATGACAATAATAGTTTCCCTTTATGTGTCGAGCGATAATCCCTAAAGTATTCATGTTGATCCAACGTGTCTCCCATTATAAAGTTGAATGGGGTTTTCTCAGGATTATCAAAGTAGTACTTAATATCTTTCACATAATGAGAATCGAGGGTTTTAGGAGTTACCCATCTACATGAGGAGCAAGTACATCTTTTTTTTTGGTTTTCTGTTTTCCATATCCATAACTAAAGATAGAGAACAACTTAGAACAGCAAAAAAAATTACTTAGTGATAAAGCAAACAAGCACACACGAGAATATTCACCCCACGCTATGACTCCCCGGCAACGGCGCCAGAAAAAGGTCTTGATAACCCACAAGTATAGGGGATCGCAACAGTTTTCGATAAGTAAGAGTGTCGAACCCAACGAGGAGCTAAAGGTAGAACAAATATTCCCTCAAGTTCTATCGACCATCGATACAACTCTACGCACACTTGACGTTCGCTTTACCTAGAACAAGTATGAAACTAGATGTACTTTGTAGGAGTTTTCGAAAAGGCTAGCAAGAAAATAAAGAGAGCGTAAACATAAACTAGGGGCTGCTTAGACAAAGATGCAATAAAGTAAATATAGCGAGTGTGGAAAAGTGGTGGTAGGAGTTGTGGAATTGTCCCTAAGCAATTGACTATGTTACTAGACCGATAATCACTATTGCAATTCTATTTGAGGGAGAGGCATAAGCTAACATATCATCCCTTACTTGGAATTCTATGCACTTATGATTGGAACTCTAGCAAGCATCTGCAACTACTAAAGATTCATTAAGGTAAAACCCAACCATAGCATTAAAGCATCAAGTACCCTTTTCTCCCATACGCAAACAACCTACTTACTCGGGTTTGTGTTTCAGTCACTCACGCAACCCACCATAAGCAAATCATAAACATATTGCAAACCCTACAGCGGGAATCCCTCACGCTTGCGCTACACGGAGGGCACCATAGGACAGCACCAATAATAAAACATGCAACTCAAACCAGTCATAGCAATTCATCAATCACCGATAGGACAACGAAAATCTACTCAGACATCATAGGATGGCAACACATCATTGGAAAATAATATGAAGCATAAAGCACCATGTTCAAGTAGAGGGTACAGCGGGTTGCGGGAGAGTGGACCACTGAATATAGAAGGGGGAAGGTGATGGATATGTTGGTGAAGATGACGGCGGTGTTGGTGAAGACCGCGGTGATGATGATGGCCCCCGGCAACACTCCGACGCCAGCAGAAGCAAGGGGGAGAGAGGCCCCCTTGTTCTTCTTCTTCCTTGACCTCCTCCCTAGATGGGAGAAGGGTTTCCCCTCTGGTCCTTGGCTCCCATGGCTTGGGAGGGGCGAGAGCCCCTCCGAAATTGGATCTATCTCTCTGTTTCTGCGTTCTGTTCTCGCTTTGTTTCACCGTTTTGTGTATATATGGAGATCCGTAACTCCGATTGGCCTGAAACCTTCGCCCAGATCATTTTCCAAAAATTAGCTTTCTTGCGGCCAAAGAAGGGCATCAACCGCCTTACGGGTGGCCCACGAGATAGGGGCGCGCCCCCCTTGAGGGGTGGCGTGGGCCACTCTCGTGGCCACCTCGGGCATCGTTTCGCGTTGATTTCACTTCCCAAAAATCACAAATATTCCAAAAAAAATCTCCGTCCTTTTTATCCCATTTGGACTCCGTTTGATATTGGGTTTCTGCGAAACATAAAACATGCAACAAACAGGAACTGGCACTGGGAACTGGATCAATATGTTAGTCCCAAAAAATAGTATAAAAAGTCGCCAAAAGGATATGAAAGTTGAATAATATTGGCATGAAACAATCAAAAATTATAGATACGACGGAGACGTATCACTTCTCATCATAACTTTAAGTTGCAACAAATGGAAGTGAAGAGTGCGTTTCTTAATGGTCCTATTAATGAGTTGGTGTATGTCAAACAACCCCCCCCCCCCGGGTTCGAGGATCCCTACTTCCCCGATCATGTGTAACAACTCGATAAGGCACTCTATGGCCTTAAACAAGCCCCACATGCGTGGTATGACCACCTTACCGAGTTGTTGCAAGATCATGGATTTGAAGTTGGGAAAATCGACCCCACTCTTTTTACTAAGAAGGTCAAAGGGGAGTTGTTTGTGTGCCAACTATATGTTGATGATATTATCTTTGGTTCCCCTAACAAAACTTTCAATGAGGAACTTGCCGCTCTCGTGACCTCAAAGTTCAAGATGTCTTTGATGGGAGAGTTGAAGTTCTTTTTCGGGTTCGAAGTCAAGCAAAGAAGAGAAGAAACCTTCATCAACCAAGCCAAATATACTCAAGCCATGCTCAAGAGATTCAAGCTAAGTGATGTCAAGTCGTCCTCCACTCCAATGCCCGTCAAATGCCAACTTGACATAGATCCCAATGGTAAAGCGGTGGATAAAAAGGTATATCGCTCCATGATTGGCTCCTTACTTTACCTTTGTGCATCTAGACCGGATATCATGTTGAGTGTGGGAATTTGTGCACGGTTTCAAGCCGCACCTAAGGAAAGCCACTTTGTGGCGGTCAAGCGAATCTTTCGATATTTGGCTCATACCCCAAACTTTGGCTTATGGTACCCAAGAGGAGCAAACTTCAAGGTTGTAGGTTATTCGGACTTAGATTGGGCGGGAGACAAAGTGGATAGGAAGTCCACTTCCGGAGGGTGCCGATTCCTTGGTTGCTCTTTGGTGAGTTGGTCTTCTAAGAAGCAAAGTTGTGTGTCTCTCTCGTCCACCAAAGTGGAGTACGTGGCAGCCGGTAGTTGTTGTGCACAACTTCTTTGGATGAGGCAAACTTTAAAGGATTACGGTGTCATTTGTGACAAAGTGCCTCTTTGGTGTGACAATGAAAGTGCCATCAAGATTTCTCTCAACCCGTCTCAACACTTCAAGACGAAACATATTGAGATTCGGTAGCACTTTATCCGGGATCACATTAGGCGAGGGGAGATTGAGCTCAACTATGTCAACACTCATGATAACCTTGCAGATATTTTCACGAAGCCATTGGATGAAGCAAGATTTCGTGAGTTAAGGCATGAGCTAAATATCATTGATTTGAGCAATGTTGCTTGAACCCTTGCACACCCCCACCATACTCAACTTGTTATCTTGTTTAGGTGTAGGCATGGACATAGGGGGAGTGTTGTTCTCTCAATGAACTCTCCCTCCCCCCATTATGCATAAATTGATCAACTCTTTCACATTAGCCATTGTTGATGGTACTTGTGCTTCAAAGACGAGTTTTGGTCATTGGCCCAAGGATAATTCTTCGCGGTGCCATACCATTGACTCAAACATAGGTGGCTCCGGCCACCGCCCTCTCTTTGGAGAGGTTGTGTTGCGTGGTTAATCCTTGTTGTCTCTTGTCTCTCTTTCTTCGTGCTGAGCTTGTGTGTGTTGTTTCGTGTGTCAGCATTTTGGTGCATCCGTTCGTTTGAAGGTTGCTTTGCAAAGGCCCTTTGGTCTTCTCTGTTTTTGAAACTTGCATTTTCATGGGCACACGGTACTACCATGGCTCGCCATGGTACTACCGCAGGAGCTGCGCACGGTACTACCGCACCCAGCACGGTAGTAATTTTTTTACTGTAACCTAGGGGAGCGGTACTACCGCCCTCGGTGTGGTACTTCCGCCCAGGCGGTACTACCGCCCTCGGTGTGGTACTTCCGCCCAGGCGGTACTACCGCGATGACACGCGGTACTACCGCATCGTCGAGAGCGCGTGGGGGTTAAGAGTAGGTAGGGGGAGTTCCAACTCCCCCATACCCATTCACTCTTTCTCCCCACGCCGTCTCTCTCTCTCTCTCCTCCCCAAGAACGGCGCTGGAGACCCTCGCCGGATCTCCTTCTCCGGTCGCTCTCCTCGGATTCCGTCTGGTGGGATCTTTCCCCACCACTTCCTCTTGCCATGGAACAAGGTTTCTCCCCAAATCCCTCTCTCTTTTGTTCGTTCTTTCGTTTCTAGGTTTTTGGGGATATGCATGTTGTTCTTGAGATTTTAGGCCAAATCTTTGCAAGAGTAGGTTGTAGGAGAGTAGTAATGCGTAGAGATAGTACTTGATATGCTGCCCCTGATAGATTTGATCAACCGTAGTACCGCTCAGTTGTCACGGCTGTGCACAGATTCGTTTGGAAGATCGGATCTGACCCCGTGCGGTACTACCGCATCTCCGGTGCGGTACTACCGCTCCTCAGGAGCGGTACTACCGCGCGAGGCCCGGCACTAAATCTTACTTCCGCTCCAAGACGCGGTACTACCGTGCCCTGGCACGGTACTACCATGACTAGGAGCGGCACTAAAATTTTAGTTCCGCGCATCCCTGCGGTACTACCGTTGTTGTTAAATCTCCCTAGTGGCACTTACCTATTGCTAGTTCTACTTGTTTCACTTGTTTTGCCGTGGCTTTTGCATTGATCCTTCTTGCCTTTCTTGCGTGTTCGTGTGTTTTGTGTCATAGGTGGTGGCTCCGGTGCTCCTGCACGCCGTTCCAATCCCAGCCGTGACACGGGTTCCAAGCGTCTGCGCAACCAAGATGAAGCTCCAGATGGCTCCAATGCCCCCCAATGCAGGACCAAGACCACTGCCACCAAGAACAAGGAGCCCTCCATGGGCATGGATGAGATACCACTGGCTGAGTTTGTCTCTCGAAGGAGGATCAACCCTTATGTGAATCCTCGTGCCAACTTCGGAGGGAATGATCTGTTCTGGACCAAGCAGCAGAATCTCATATATCTGGATGTGATCAAGGCCAAGCAGAACATCTACGTGGATGTGCACTGGATTGACATGAACCATATGAGGGAGGATAAGCACCGTGACTACTTTGGTGAGGCTTTGGACCTCATGGAGCAGTTTGGCATTGAGGATGTGATCTCTTTCCACCTGGACTTTGATCCCGAGCTTGTGGCCCAGTTCTTTGCTTCGGTTCACTTTCATACTGATGAGGAACGGAGGATGACCTGGATGACCAACGGACAACGGATGACTGCTACGTGGAAGGACTTCATGGATTTGCTCTACGTACCTGATGAGGGGCTCAACACACTCGTTGGTGTTCGCCCTCATGCCAACTCCGAGTCAGCTAGCAAGAACAAGCTCCAGCAGTATTATGTTGAGAAGTCTCTTCCCAATGGCAAGAAGGCGTGGGTGTTGAACCCCTTTCTTGACATTATGCATCGGATCTTCCGCAACTCTCTCTTTCCATGCATTGGGGACAAGGACAAGGTGCATGCCTATCTTGTGGACATGATGCTCATTTGTGAGGAGGTGTGTCTCACTCAGACTCAACCACTTGACGTCTCCCACATCATGTGGTGCGAGCTTCGGTTTGCGTTGTTCAACCGTAAGGTTCCCATCTATGGACCTTACCTGTTTCTCTTGATCTCGAAGACGTGGGAGAAGCTCTACCCGCAGTATGAGTTTTTGGCCCCTGACTGGATCCGTCATGACCCCATCAGACTCCGCATCAAGCCCCAGTGGGCTAACACTACCACTCGTGCTGAGGCTGAGGCTGCTAGAATGGAAGTTGATGGGGATGAGATTGAGGAGGAGGACGCGGATGAGGACAGTTCTGCTGGGTATGCTCCTCCCTCTACTGAGCCCTCATGGGCTAAGAAGCTGAAAGCCAAGATGAAGGCCTTGTTCTGCATGCAAGCAAAGGGGCAGTACCGGACTCACGTTGCCTCCAAGGAGAGTCGCCGCCGCGACAAGAGGATCTTGAGGACTTTTGGAGAGGACATTACCAGCGGCTCCGAGAAGCACATCACTCCAAAGGCTGAATGGATGGCAAAACAAGGCTACAAGTGGACTGATTTTGAGGAGGAGCCCATCCCCGTCGCCAAGTCCGATGAAGAGCGTGCGAGTGATTACTCCGCTTGAGCCACCACTTGTGTTGTAGGTGTCCTCTCTGCCTTTTTGACATCTCGATGCCAAAGAGGGAGAGAGTGTAGGATTTGTGAGTCGTGTGTCGTGTTTGTTTCGTTTGCTTTCGTTCCGTTGAACCTCGTTTTCTTTGGTTTGGTTTGCGCTTGTGAGTCCTTTCTATCATATGGTGTAAGACATATGCACTCTATCATACCGTATTGAGCTTATGCTATCTTGTGCTATTTACATTATGCTCATATCTATCATCTTGCTTAGCGTTAGCTTTATTGTTGCAAGATATGCCTTGTCTATAAAATATAGGGGGAGTGTTGATCCTAGTATGTGTGCCATGCAGTCCAAAGCACTTCTCTTGATAGCACACATCTAGGGGGAGCCCGTCTATATTTTATAGATGTGGGGTTTGCCCATGTTTATTTTATCTCCCTTTGTGCAAATCCCGTATTGTCATCAATCCACCAAAAAGGGGGAGATTGTAAGGGCATATTTATCCCTTAGTTGTTTTGGTGATTGATGACAATGCCTTTGCGGACTAATCATGTGCATTGAGTATTTCAGATATATCATGATTAGGCACAAGACGATTTGGTGCCCCTCAAAGACTATTGAAGACGGTGTTTCTCTATGTTTCTTTTCAGTGGATTTGATTCCTAGGAAAGCCGTACTATTAAGAGGGGTCCGCTTTGGAAAGGTTTGGGTGGAATCATCACGTACACGTCTACTCCATTTGCACCACCTTTCCTTTGGCACTTTGAAGCATCCTCCGTCTTTTCTTGTCTATGCAAAATGCCGTGATTGTTGAACTTCGGCATGCAGTAGTACTGCTCCTAGGAGCGGTAGTACCGCAGGCCCTTGCGGTAGTACCGGCCTCTAGCGCTGTAGTACCGCAAGTGCCCACGGTAGTATCGCTTCCTTGGAGCAGTAGTACTGTGGTCTCGGGCCAGGCGCTGCAGCTTGTGCGGTAGTGGGGGCGGATGTAATTTTTTACATCCGCGTCCTACCCGGTAGTACCGCGCACTCTGGCGCCGTAGTGCCGTGCGCTCCGGCCAGGCTTAGCAGCATGCGCGGCAGTAGGGGCGGATGTAATTTTTTACATCCGCGCCCCGCGCGGTAGTATCGCTCCTGGCTTACAGTACTACCGTGTCGGATTTTTGCATAGATCCCAACTCAGCGGAAGTTGCCACTGATGTATTTTTATATGTCCGTGCCTTCCCGAAATCTGGACTATCCCTGCCTTGCGGTAGTACCGCAAGGGGGAGCGGTAGTACCGGGCCAGCGGTTCTACCGCCCTCTTCTTCATCGCATCAGGGCTGCTCTGGTTTCTGCTGCACGGGCGGTAGTATCGCGGTGCCCTACGGTAGTACCGTGTGCCCTTGCGGTAGTACCGCGCCAGCGGTTCTACCGCCCTCTTGTTCATCGCATCAGGGCTGCTCTGGTTTCTGCTGCACGGGCGGTAGTATCGCGGTGCCCTACGGTAGTACCGTGTGCCCTTGCGGTAGTACCGCGTCCCCGGCGCGGTAGTACCGTGCTACGCAGGCTGAGTTGGTGGATAACGGTTGGATTTGTTCTTCCACTATATAAGGGGTGTCTTCTTCTCCGAGTTGACTACCTCTTCCATCTCTAAGCTCCATTGTTGCTCCAAGCTCCATTTTCGCCCGATCTCTCTCCCTAGCCAATCAAACTTGTTGATTTTCTAGGGATTGGTTGAGAAGGCCCCGATCTACACTTCCACCAAGAGAAATTTGATTCCCCCCACTAATCCCTTGCAAATCTTGTTACTCTTGAGTGTTTGAGCATCCTAGACGGTTGAGGTCACCGCGGAGCCATATTCCATTGTGGTGAAGCTTTGTGGTGTCATTGGGAGCCTCCAATTAAGTTGTGGAGATTGCCCCAACCTTGTTTGTAAAGGTCCGGTCGCCGCCTCCAAGGGCACCAATAGTGGAATCACGGCATCTCGCATTGTGTGAGGGCGTGAGGAGAATATGGCGGCCCTAGTGGCTTCTTGGGGAGCATTGTGCCTCCACACTGCTCCAACGGAGACGTACTTCCCCTCAAAAGGAAGGAACTTCGGTAACACATCCTCATCTTCACCGGCTCCACTCTTGGTTATCTCGTGCCTTTACTTGTGCAAACTTATTTGTGTTATATCCCTTGCTTGCTTGTGTGCTTGTTGTTGTTGCATCATATAGGTTGCATTAAACCTCCTCAATCACACATGATAGGGACGAAATGTGTGCGACGACGACAAAGCACATTGTAGAAGAATAAAACCATGTTCCTAGAGACTAAACTTGGGCAATCATTTGTCCATCGAGCACGACCGAGAGAGGGAAACTCTGTGTGATCTATAGACAACCATCCCAATCAATCCCTACAACCTTGCACAAACAAACGAAAATTGAGTAAATAATATCATCTTATCACGCGAATGCTTAAATTGATGTATGCAGATGCTTGTTGCATCAAGGACAGCCATTCGACGGCCATGATGTGTCAAAGAAATATAAAAGAAACTATAGGGTGTTGTTGGGTTATACTATTATTCACAATATGGTATAGCCAAGGCGTTCAAAAAATGCTTCGCTTAGTTATTAGTGGTAGTCTTCAACAATTCGAAGGGATATTACCAACTGCTTTGAAGAAGGAATATTGGGTTGTATTTTAAAGGAGATCGGCATGGTGTGTTCGGTTTATTGATTGATGAGTGTTGTGATTTTCTGCACAAAGAAAAATGGCAGTGGTTTTATGTTCTGTAGATAAATGTGGGGAATCAAATGAGAGGTTTCTAGGTGTTCTTCATGTGGATGAGACAACATCTAATTAACTCAAGTCTAAAATTGATTTTATAACTGCGAAGCTTGGTTTGAGTCTACAACAAGTGACTAGAAAAGATTATGGTGGAGCAATTGACATGGTAGGTGAGTTTAATGGTCTACAAGCCAAGATTATGAGAGAAAACATTTCAACTTTATTATATACATTGCTTTGCTCACAAAATCAACTTGCTTGTTGTAGCCATTGCTAACATATTAAGAATAAACATCATTATCGGTCGGTTGTTTGGAGAAGAAATCAATCGCAGATTCGATGAGGTAAGCAATGAGTTGCTTCGTTGTATTGCTGCTTTCATTCCAAGTGATCTAGTCATTATAATGAATAGAAGATAATGAAGTTGGCTAAGTATTATCCTAATGACTTCAATGATGACATGTTGGACCATCTTGGGCAAGATTTTTGCCTCTACATAGATAATGTATGCAATGATACAAGATTTGCCAACTTGGACTCTATCAATGGCATTGGCTAAATTGGTAGTGTCTACAAAGAAGCATATTTCTTATCCTTCTGTTTAGCAACTCCTAAATCTAGTACTAACTCTTACAACTACCACTGCAACTATTGAGAGATGGTTCTCAGCAATGGAATTTGTGAGGAGTATTTTACGCGACAAAATGGGTGATGATTTTTTGAGCCATGGCCTCGTATGCTTTGTAGAAAAGGAGATGTTAGATAATGTCCCTAATGAGTTAGTTAACGTAGAAAAGGATATGTTAGCTAATGTCCCTAATTAGTTAGTTAAACACTTCCATGCAAAAATCATCGTGGGATGACATGGAAGGAGTAATGTACTCAAGCTTTTAACATTGTTCCTCTTATCTCCTCTTTTCATATGAGAGGTAAGAGTATATAATAGATCTGAGTCTTTGATTTCATTAAATAGTGGGTTTGAGTTCTTCTTACCTTTTTACCTCTTTCTATGCATGACTGTTTTTTCCAAAAATTTCAGAAGATAAACTATGATTTTCATATGTAGGTTCCAATGTTCCCAAGGCAGTTAGTCAATCAGAAAGCTTTAGTGCTCTTGAATTGGAACCGTCGGCAGCTGGGCCAACAAATTTTTGAAAGGATACAATCATTTAGTCCAAGATATATACTTAGATCCTAAGAAATGAAGAACGATGGGGCCCAGGGGAGGAGACACCCCGGTGCTTCCTCATATTTCTCTTCTTCTTTTTTACAATACCTTCATATATCTTTGTATTTCTCTTCTATGGCAAGACTGATACCAGTTCATTCATTTGTAGCATGTCACGAAGAAATGAAATTTAGTACTCCTTTTGTAAACTAATATAAGATCGTTTAGATCACTAAAGTAGTGATCTATCTTATAGTATTAATTTACAGGAGTACATGGCTAGAAAAGGAAAGCATGGCGGTATTCAAATTGTTATTCGTTCCTATATAGTAGAGATGAGAGAACAAGAATGACCATTCTTTCTTTCTCCAGAAAAAATGTATTGTACAGTGGACGAAGGGTAGTAGACTCTATAGAGCGCACAAATGCCAGCATTCTCCTCATCAACAAAAACTACCGCATGAGAACAGTAGTTAATCTGAATCAGAGAGACTATGCGCAAACAATGGATCAAACAACTATGCTGTTTTAGTTTACCATGAGTTCATGCGATTTAAGCGGTCCAAGCATATCACGCAACAGGCGGGCATGCTTCGCTGTCCTTTGAGGTGTCGACTTCAGAGGGCGGCATCAACTGCCACATCGGATATCCTGGGTAACCAACAAAGGGCATCATCAGTTTCTGTCCTAGAGCTTGCCCCTGTGCATGGAAGGGAGCCATCGGCGCCTGAGCGAATGGGGAGGGCATCATAGTAGGATGAGGCATATAGGCTGGAGTTGCAGTCAAAAGTTTCATCTGGTGCTCCAATGTCTCTTTCTCTAGTTTTAGCTTCTGCTTCTCGTCACGAAGTTCATCCTTCTCTGCCTGAAATTTACAAGAAAACGGTCATGGAATATACTATATCATTACATATGTCAGCTAACATGGTTGTACTAACAGATCTAGCTAGCATTGTCCAAGAGATGCAATACAGATCAGTCACTTGGGCCATAGCATGAATTTCACAGCGAGTTCATTTAGCATAATAAAAAATGACTTGCCTGAACAACATATGCACTGTGCTCCAAAATAATATGCAGTATACCAAATAAGTAATCAGCTATGCAGTTTGTGGTCAGCTCAATCTGACTACTGATTTATTATTTCCTAGCCATAACATTAGGGACGTGTTTGGTTGGTCAAATTGTAATGTAATCAATTAACGTTGGGAGCAGATAATGATAGATTCTGTTTGGTTTGATCCGTCCGTAATTGGATACCACGGCATCACATTCCAGCCCACTACAAAATTGATTACGCCCAATGTTTGGGGGTATCGGAAAACGTTACATTGTCACGTGAGCCTTGTTTTTCCCCATAGTGCTTTCTTCTTCGTGTTCCTCTCAGTGTAGAGCGCTGCTGCCTTCATGCACCTGGATCCCTGCCCACGCCTACAACATCTGGGCCAATTTTTTCCATCCCTGATCCTCGTCGGGTGGCTGCCCCCGCGACGGTCCCCGCCTAGTGAAAACAATGGCCATCTGCAGGCTAGGAGGTGTAAGCAGACGAGTGTGGAGGAGCATGGTGTAGGAGGCGTGAGCGCCATGACCGGATCACCAGATGTTGCACATCATGGCCGCATGGGAAAAGAAGTCAAGGAACAGCAGGAGCCCAAGTCAGCGCTGTCGTCTGCCATCCCGCAGCGCACGCCTGCATGGCTGGACACACCAGAGCATGTCGGGATGGGTTATCATGTCGCCAGCGGCTGGGAGTGGGTGGCTGCTGTCACCGGCTGCCAGGGATTGGGGACAAAGTGCATCGAAGTCGCTGTAACGTCAGAACCAAAGGGGAAGGCAGCTAGTGCCTCGATTGCATCAAGCGCTATGTATGGCGGCTAGCTGGCTACAAAGGCCAGTCCGCCCGCCAGATCTAGGCTTTCATGATTGCATCTACCCTGCTGACTGGAATCTTTCCTAGAACTGTAATCGGTTAATGTTACAGTTCATAGTAATCAAACAAGTTTCAATTTGCATCTAGCATGATCGGATAACGATTTACCAGACTTAACATTAAAAAAATACTGGACAGATCAGTGGGACAGAGAAATAGCTCTTAACGTAAGTCCCCTAGAAATGATGTTTCCTTCGCAAGAAAATACAATGTGTTGTCTTCATGTCAAGAGATATTAAAAATCCCAATATCCATACGCATTCCGATTATACAAGATCGTATGTGTAAGGCTGCCTTTCGGATTGAGGTGGATTATGATAATCTAACTTTTCCAACTAGTTTTCCCCTATTTTTGCGTTTGGCTAACCAACTTTTCCTTGCTTTTGTGTGTATTTTTCTACAGCAGATTATAGAAGAAGTTCAGCACGGCACAGTTCAGCAACCACAAACTGAGCCCAGGTAAGATTGCCTCACCTTCAACTCTTTAATCTTGTCTTCTAGACTTCCATTAGTATCCTTTAGCTGCTGCGCTTCAGCACGAAGCTGAGTAACCATGCGAGTCGCATCACTTAGAATAGCAGCTTTGTCAGCTTTTACTGGCTTACCAGGATCCAATGTAGTACCCAATTCAAGGAACCTATCAACAGAAGAGTTATTGAAAATCTAGGGAGAACTCTTCCATCTAGAACTAGCAAACTTAACGTATGATGTACCTGTCATTCAGCTTGTCTCTTCTCACTTTTTCCCTACAAGCCTTAGATGTCGGCCTACCACAGGGCTCTGACCTTAAGCTGCAAGCAATAGATTCCCAATTACAAATCTCGTGATCAATAGTCTAATAAGCATGATCTACTATAAATTAAAACAGCTGCCTTACCGTTTATTGCTGCCGGAATCCTTGGGGACATCTGAATTGTTCACATAGCTGCCTACTTCCGCACTGTAAAAATAAAGAGGGAAAGTAACTCAAAGGAACGAGCAAGTAGTATAACAAAAATATAATAATACTCAACAGACAGATGCTTAAATAAGGAAATTAGAGCTTAGACCCCTTGGTATATACTTAAATTAACTTCATAGTTATTTGTACTTAACTGAACAACCGCAAAAGTCCAAATAATCTTATTTCGCATAATGTCAAACCGAACTAATCATTCTTAAAAAGACGAACCAGATTCATTTAGTACAATTTAGTTTAAATATGGGAAGATGGAATTCTTCGCAGAAACAATTTAGTTTATGTATGGGAAGATGGAGTTCTTCGTCAGAAACGAGGATTACATCACAATCTCCACGCAATTACAAATAAGTCATTGCATCGAAGTTTTGCAATTATAAAATGGATACTGATGCAGCACACAGGGAACAAAAACATCTAGATGACCCCAAAAAAAGTCTACACAAATCCAGCTATTGTGTATCTTGGTCTATTTTCTGCATGTAATATGTGCTATATAACCTACTCAGCAAACTGGATCCTACTGTCTTACTGCACAAATTAGAAACTCTTAGTCTATACATACTAGAACTCTAGATTTGACACTGACCCCCCACCCAGAATTGAAAGTCATCACGATACAAAAACAATCCACGTTCGTCCATTTCCAAGGGAACTGCATTAACATATCTGTGCATCAAGAGTCAGGTACACTGAATCGATATGGCAGGTAAACCCATCCTATCATACTCTCCTTGCATCGAAGGAAGATTCCCCCCTCGGCCTGGGTGAATAAGTCTATCTATTCTCCACAGCTATGCCTCGCAGGCTCGCGGCAACACAATAACATGTCAGATACCAAAATAGTCCTCCTACCCACAGTAACCGATCTATTCCACGAACTGAAACAGCCTCAGCACATCTATTATGACCAATAATTCATCAGAAGCCTTTGCAAAAACAATTGATCGGCAGCCTAGGATCCAGACAAAACAGCTGCCTCGACGAGTTATGCATAAAGTACCTAGAGAGCGCGTAATAATCTCTACAAATCCAGCCATCTCGCGACCGGATTCCCTAAATCTACAAATCCTCTGCAATCATAGCCGTAGAACCAGATACACGAAATCGCGTCTCTAAGATCAATTGGAGACAAAGAATCTCTGGGCCAGAAGAGCTGTGCAGCGGGGAGCGCCGGGCTGACCTTGGATTGGACGAGGAGACGGAGGCGTCCCACGGGAAAGCGCCGCAGGCAGCGGCCGGGAGGTCCTCGAGGATGCCGCAGTCGAGGAACCAATCGTCGCCGCCATCGGTCGGAGGGAGAGACATCGGTGCCGCGGTAACCTAGCTCGCCGTCGTCGTCGCCACCGCCGTCGCCGCGTAAAGGTGGGAGACTTTTCCGCCAACCTTTTTGCTTGGCTTCTATTTTCGGTTTCTTTTCGCAGATTTTTAGACGACTCGTGTTGGAGATAGACTGGGGCGGGCGGTGTACACGATGACATGTGGGGCCACATGGGCCTTTTTTTATTTGTTTGGTTAGTTTTAGGTTTGGGTTTTTCTGTGTGGTTGTAACGAAAGATAGGTAGCTTCAAAAAAAACGAAAGATAGGAGTAGCTGAGGTGCAGGGGGGATTAACGTGGCGCGGTGGCGCCGACTGATAGGTCCGGCGAGATCCATCGGGATGCCGCACCAGGTAGATTATATTCCCATGCCTAGTGGTAGGAGCTATATGAAGTACTCTGTGAATGGTAATATCAGTTGGACAAGGTCTTTTCAGTCTTTGATTTGACTAGTGAAAATTGTTATATTTAAAAGAATTGTCAGATGAAATGTCTGAACATAATTTTTCTGACACATTATACATGTTTTGCTTGTTAAATTAACGATCTAAAGTCATGTGTTAATATATTCTTCCATTGCCGGTGCATGCAATTTAAGGATCCGAGCATACTTGGTCACCCACTTGCTTCTGACAGTGCCATGAGTTGTGCAGTGTCTTTGGTTGTTGGTTCTTTCAAGATGAAGTGGTCATCATACACTGGTACATCGAGCTGCTATACAAACAGTTTTTAACCCCTTTCCGCGACGGAATTTTAAACCGTCGTCAGTGGAGTGTGGGCGATAGGGGACTCTTCCCACACGACCCAGAACCCGTCGGGATAAGGAGCCATGATGCATACAGTTGTCCCTATAAAACTGTTTTTTATATCTCAAATATCCCAAACCCTCCACCCTTGCTATTCGTTTGTGCTCGCATTGCCAGCGCAGTCAGTATTCTGTGGTACTACGTTTACGATGTGCGATCCATCACAAACAGTTCATGACTATAGAACGTGTATGATAAGCAGACAATCACACACGTTTACTTTTCCTCGACTGTATGCGATTCGATGTAAGAGTGCATATAGTTGCCCCTTTAAAACTGTATGCGAAGCTTGAATATATCCCACACGATTCATCCAGCGTACCCGCGTCGGATGAAAATCTATCGCACGCGTTCTTCTATGAGCAAACGTTTGCGATGTGCACGACATACTAAACAGTCCATAATTGCCAAGCGTGTGTGATAAGGTGACTTTCGCAAATATTTAATAAGAAGGAACTGTGTGCGATGTTGTTGTTAATCTCACACGTTTTTCCTTGGCTGATCGTGTGTGCAATAAAGATTGATCGCACACGTAGTGGATCCGAGAAACGTGTCTGATCTCCACATTTATCGCAGACGTTTGCTTTCGCAAACCGTGTGCAATGCAATCCCTAATTTAATCCCTGCATTTAAAAATCATAGATTTTGAATTTAAAAATAGGCAATCACTTATTTCATATTGAACCATGTTTATTATAAATATATGTTCAAGCACGAATGCATAATTCGATGCACAAGTACATATACTAAAGAACTACAGAAGTACCAAGTAAAGAATGATGAACCATAATTATACTAAAGACTGTGAAGAGACAGGCGAAAGGCATTCTGGTTGCTGGAGAAGGTGAAGCGGAATGCCATATTATGCCCTCCTCCATGCGTAATGCGCGCACAACTCTAGGCCAACCCCTTGTGATGGCTACCCGCTCATCCTTCACTGTCTTCATTAGGACTTCTCGATGCTCATTATAGTCTGGATGAAATATTTTAACCTTCATTGCATGTCCACCAATCATGTACTTTGCGAGGTAATATTGAGTAAACTGCTTTGGGAACCACTGCAAACGAAAAATATTTAGACATTGTTGTCTAACAAGTCATTGTGGGCAGTAAAAAGAGAAGGCTGCAGAGTTTGTAGTTACCATCCTACATCTCACTGTTGTGTTGGATAGAACGTAAACAAAGAATTTGCTTGCCACCGTTCGTATCTTTTTACTAATAATCCTTACCAGTTTCCTCATTTGATGATTGTTCATGAATATCTCATTGCCCCATACGCAAAAAGGGTCGATGTGTGGATCTTTGCCAAGGGCATATGTACCTACAAGCAACAAATCAATATTAGAAGCTAAAAAGTGTTCAGGCCTGGATCTATATGTACTACATTATGGAGCGAGCGGGGGTACAAGCCGAGGAATGAAACTAACCTTGGCAGAAAATGCTAGCCACTCCCGTTGTTGTCATGCATAAGTAGTGGAAATGCATGATAAATATAGCAACCTTAACATCAAACAAATATAGCCAAGGTAAACAACATCATCTTCAAATGATAACTTGAATGTGTTGGTTTCAGCTTGCTGTTAAAGCGGATATAAAATGGAAGAGAATGTTACCTACAACAACAGGCTTAACAGCCACCAAATATTGCAATTCAAGTCGGTATTGTTGAAAATTAATATAATGTAGCTCATGCTTAAACATCACACTGGATAAATGTGTAAAACTGAAAATAAAGGGCATGTGTTAACTACATCGGGCATAATTGGAATCAAATATAGCCGTTCAAACTGGTATTGATGAAATCGAGCGGCACAATTCCGACTTACACAAAATGAACATCACATTATGAATGACTAAAATAAACAATGGATAAATGATCAGTATAACAACCAAATATAAACATTGAAAACTGGACAGAGTCTCACTGCAACCAACATAACAAGCAAATACAGATAAACAAGGCATATGCTTGAAAACTGGACAAATGCTCACTTCAACCAACCTAACAACCACAGATAAACAAGGCATCTACTTGATAACTGGACAAATGCTCACTGCAGTCAACCTAACAACCAAATACAGATAAACAAGGCATCTACTCACTTTAAACAACCAAATATAGCCATTCGTGAAACTGAAGTGGACAATTCATACTTAAACATCACATAGCTGTTGGGGAACGTTGCATGAGAAACATAAATTTTCCTACGCTCACCAAGATCCAATCTAGGAGATGACCATCTACGAGAGGAGAGATTGCATCTACATACCCTTGTAGATCGCTAAGAGGAAGCGTTAAGACACGCGGTTGATGTAGTCGAACGTCTTCACGATCCAATCATGATCCGTCCCATGAACTCCGATCTAGTGCCAAACGGACGGCACCTCCATGTTCAACACACATACAGCTTGATGACGCCTTCACCTCCTCGATCCAGTGAGCGATGGTGAAGTAATAGCTCGAGTCCTCCTGCAGCACAATGACGTGGTGGCGGTGGTGGTGGAGAAATCTCAGCAGAGCTTCGCTAAGCACTACGGAGAAGAAGATGGCTATGAGGGAGAGGAGGAGGAGCGTCGTGGCACATATAGATCGTATGGGTGTTGTCGGCTTCTGGGAACGGGGGTACTCAAACTTGCCTGCCTGTGGCCCACGGCGTGGCTCCATCGACGGCCTAGTACGACCCAGCTTCAGCGTCAACAGCTCAAGACCCTCGCGAGGGGCCAAGCCTCGCGAGGCGGACGACACCAAGACCTCCAGAAGGAGCAGCCTCCTCAGGCTAGCTCCTGAGGAGCGGAGATTTCTATGCAAGCCTCACCTCGCGAGGTTCGGATGACGTGAGCCATGATGACCAAGGCCAGGCGGGCGCCAGCGGGCGCAGTGCAGCAGTTTCCTCTTTGATGCAAAAGAGGCAAGCACATGCGCGGGCTCCCGAGGAATCAGCCCAAGGTTTCCATTCCCGTGCAACAAGACCAAGACCGCCAGGACGGCAGGACGAATGCTGTTTGAACACGCCTCCTCCTGATATTATTCTCCCACTATACTAGTTCATCCTCAGCCCTCGAGGCCAATCCACCACAAAGCAGGAGTAGGGTTTTACACCGCAAGGTAGCCCGAACCTGGGTAAACCGATGTGTCCCATTTCCTTCCTGTTCATAAAGCTAGGCCGCGAGATTGGCGAGTAGGCAGACTGGGGACGTTGAGTTCTTCGCACGCACCCCAGAGTTCGAACCTCTCAAGGGTCCGCGGAGCCCGAAATGCGACATTTGGCGCGCCAGGTAGGGGTGCGTCTGAGCCTCTCTTCCTCCAGTCGATTCACCACCGTTTCGCTGTCCCAATGGCTGATGCTCGTCGAGTTTGTGCTGAGAGCCGGGTCGCCCTCGTCGCCCAGACAGCACCCGCGGGCGACGGTGCTCCCCGCCGTTCCCTGTCGCCCGCAACCAACGCTGCCACCGGCCCCGCGGCCCATGAGCAGTAGGCTTCGTCGATGCGGCCCTCCGTGCGATGGGATGGGCGCACCACCACTCCGTCGCTGACCCCGGCGGACGCTTCGTCGCCTCATGCTCGTCGCGGGCCGGCGAACGCGCAGGCTGCGTTGCTCATGGCATGCGAGCTCCTGCGCTATCGCCCCATCGACGACCTCTATGAGGAATGGCTGGACCGCATCGCCGATCTCGTCAGTGCCGCCGGAGAGTCTCCTGCACCATCTCGCTTGCTGCCTCACCAGCCGCCTGCCGCGGGTGACATAGCTCACGGAGCACCTCCTCCACCTCCCAGGCAGGACGCCATCATCGAGCCAAGGCGCAAGGCTCCACGGCGCGACCCGCCGTGCAAGGCGTCGGTGCGCGACGAAGAAAGCTGCCAGGTGGTGCAGCGGCCGCAAGGAGAGGCGCGTGCGCTCCCAGCACCGACACGTCAAGACCGTGCGCCGCCTGTGGTGGTGGCGCGCGAGCGCCAAGATCAGGCTCCACCTCTACAACAGGCTCCCGTGACCACGGCTAGATGTCGTGCGTTCACTCCGGAGCTGCGCGACATCGTCTGGCCAGGGAAGTTCAAGCCCGACCTGCCTCCACGCTACGATGGCACCCCCGACCCTGCCGAGTTCCTGCAGCTCTACGAGCTAAGCATCGAGGAGGCCAACGGCGACAAGAAGGTTATGGCGAACTGGTTTCCCATGGCCCTCAAGGACGGCGCGCGCTCGTGGCCGTGGGATCGATCTCCTCCTGGGATGAGATGCGAGAGCGTCTCATTGCCAACTTCCAAGGCACTCGTGACCGCCCACCAGTTGCTGGTAACCTGTGGCGCACCAAGCAGCAGCCAGGAGAGACCTTGGAGAAGTACATCTAGCGCTTCAACAGTGTTCGCCTCAAGATCCCCAAGGTGTCGGATGAGGCCATCGTCTCGGCGTTCACTGATGGCATCCGCGGCGTCAAGATGAAGGAGGAGCTCGCCATACACGAGGACCTGTGCACGGCTCTGGAGATGTTCAACATGGTAACCAAGTGCGCAAGGGCTGAGGAAGGTCGCCTCTCCTTCCTGGAACTTTCGAGGGCCGACCCAGAAGACAAGAAGACCAAGGCCAAGGATGTGAAGCGCAAGGGACCGGCCGTGCTCGTGGCCGAACCAGAGATGAAGCGCGGCTGCGACCATCTGGAGTCATCCAAGGGCAGCCGCCCGTTCTGCGTTTTCCACAACGTGCGCAACCACAACACCAACGACTACCAGGAGCTCAGGGCCATCCGCGACGGGCACCTCGGTCGTCGCCCTGAGCGTAATGACCGGGACTACGGCTATGGAGGTGGCCGAAGCGGAGGAAGCTGGGACGGCCGCGACCCCCTCCAGGAGTGGCCCGATCAGCCTTGTGAGGACCGCTGGCAGGGCCAGCCTTGTGAGGGCGCCTGGAGAGATCAGCCTCGCAAGGACCATCCTCAGGGCAACGCTGGCCTTCCTCCACTGTCGCCGCCACCAAGAAGGAATGACGACTACCACCAGGACGAGGAGGCTTAGGGCTTCCAGGAGCCTCGAGCCATTGCTTGCATCCTGGGTGGCGCTCAGGCCCCAGCCTCCCATCGCATCTTCAAGCAGTTCGCGCGTGAGGTGAACGCAGCCCTCCCCAAGCTCGAGGCAACACGTCCACTCAGGTGGTCCAAGTACACCATCACCTTCAATTCTTCTGACCAGCTCAAGTGTGCGGCAACTGCCCACGCCCTCCCGATGCTCTGCTCGCCTACCATCAGCAACGTGCTCGTCACCAAGACACTCATTGATAGTAGTGCGGGGCTCAATGTTCTCTCCGTCGAGACGTTCAACCGACTCTAGGTGCCCTATGATCAGCTGCAGCCTACCAAGCCCTTCTCAGGAGTGACCGATGGCTCCACCACCCCGATAGGGCAGATTCGCCTCCCTGTCACCTTCGGCAAGCGTGACAACTATCGCACTGAGCTCATCGACTTCGGTGTCGCCCACACTCGCCTCCCGTACAACGCCACCCTCGGCTACTCAGCCCTGGCCAAGTTCATGGTTGTGACCCACCATGGCTACAATGTCCTCAAGATGCCAGGGAGCTGCGGCGTCATCATGGTCGCCTGCGAGGAGAAGGACGCGGTGTGCTCTCTCGAGCGCGCCTACCAGGCTGCAGCGGTCGAGGACCTAGACGACGAGGGCGTTGTCTACCCTCCTGAGGTTGTCCCCAAGAAGAAGAAGCAGCTGCTCCGCCAAGGACCTCAGGAGGGCGGGGTGCCTGGCGGCGCTGCCTCAAGCCCTACGCCCACCGACGGGGCGCCTCCCTCTCTCGCATAGGAAGGCGCGTCCGGCGCCACTCTCGGGCTAGGCTCGGGGGCTCTCCTCTGGAGGGCCTCTAGCCTGGCCAGCGTCATGAGGGAGGCGCTCGGGAACCATGTGGAGGCATGCTTCAGCACGCGCTTCCGCCAAGAGGACACAAGGCGCGAGGCGCCAGGTGCTCAGGAGTTCATCACCAAGGCGATCGAGGAGCTTCAGGAGGCAAGAGCTATCCGAGGCGACCGCCGCCCACCACTCGACGCAGCTCCCTGCCCCGACGAGGACAGCGAGCTGCGCACCTGCGTCAACATCCTAGGCTCAACAGGGCCGCGTCGCAGGAGCTCTTCTGGCCGTCCCACATTGGCCGGTGCGAGGGCCCCCCTCACAGCTACGTTCGCATGCCTTTCGGCTTGCTGAACAGAGCTGTCGTGCACTAGTGCCACATGCGGGACGTCCTGGCGGCTCATCAGGACAGGCACCAAGCGATCCTCTCGGAGGTGGCGACGGATCCTCGCGAGCCCCCCGGGCCCCCAGAGCCTCCCGAGGCTCAGGACCTGGGCGGCTCGTGAGGAGCGACTCGCGACATCGTCTTGGCTAATCAACACCTCTTGGCGGTGGTGCCGGTGACACTTTTTTGGTGCATTCGGTTGGGGCGGCCATCGGGCTGCATTATCCCCAAGCCGCGTGGGTCCGTCCCTGCGGCATGTATCCTTCTTGCATCTATCAGAACTCGCTCTACCTTTTGAATCATGAGTTGCTTTATGATTATCACCCACTTGCCTGGTGCTCTATTACCCTTCGCGGCATCCCCGCGATGCTGACCCGCCTCTTGCTCATCCCGCAACGGGGGCTACACATGCTGGCACGACGCTTGTGCTCGGGTCCGTCCCTGCAACGCTGACAAATCTGAGAGATCGAGCTCTGGCTCGCGGCCTGCCCCGCGCACGTCACCTCACTAGATCCTTAGTGCCTTCATATTCTTGTGGAAATATCAACGGCAGGATAGCAAGCGCGGTTATGCATTATTTTCCCCTCCTTGGACTAACCCGCAGGAACCTCCGGAGCTTAACTACGAGCGGCCCCGCCCGCCGTCCCTTTTTCATGCAATTAGCTTGCATGTTAAAGGGGGGCTCTTGAGCATCGCGCCTCAGGAGCTCCTACTGGCTCTCGAGCCCTCACCCCTTGGCCTTGACCACAGCATCACGACCTGGCATACTAGCGGCAGCTGAGCCTCGCTCAAGGGCCAAGACCCGAGGACGTAGAGCATCTAGATGAGCGAGGAAAAGGGAAGGCCGGCGTGAGCCCTGCCTAGAGGCGTCACCACTAAGGCACAATAGGGCGCCGCGCAAGGGAGTCGTCGTAGGCTCACCAAGATAAGTCACCCACACATATCAGCATGAACCCTAAGATCCAGTATTTCAACTCTCGCAATCTCGCTCGGGCAATGCCACTTCCCTTTTCGACCTTCAGGGAGCTGCTTGCATGCCAAAGGGGACCTCTTGAGCATCGCGCCTCAGGAGCTCTTACCGGACCTCGGGCCGCTCACCTCCTGGCCTTGACCATGGCATCGCGACCTGGCATACCAGCGACGACTGAAGCCTGCCTGGGGACTGGGTCCAGTCGGCGTAGGGCACTAAGCTACTGATACGTATCCAACGTATCTATAATTTATGAAGTATTCATGCTGTTATATTATCATTCTTGGATGTTTTACAATCACCTATTGACCCAGTGCCCAGTGCCAGTTGCTGTTTTTTGCTTGTTTTTTACATCGCAGGAAATCAATATCAAACGGAGTCCAAACACCACGAAACTTTTTGTGGATTTTTTATGGACCAGAAGACCACCAATGGGCCAGAGAAGCACCTGGGGGGTGCCCCGAGGGGGAAACAACCCACCAAGTCGCGCCTGGGGACCCAGGCGCGCGCAGGTGGTTTGTGCCCACCTCGGTGGCCTCCCGCACCCCCTCTTTACCCTATAAATTCACAAATATTCCAAAAACCCTCGAGGTTAACCTAGATCAGAAGTTCCATCGCCGCAAGGCTCTATAGCCATGAGAAACCAATCTAGACCCTTTCCGGCACCCTGCCGGAGGGGGAGATCATCACCGGTGGCCATCTTCATCATCCCGACAGCCACCACGATGAGGAGGGAGTAGTCCACCCTCGGGGCTGAGGGTTTGTACTACTAGCTATGTGTTTAATCTCTTTCTCTCTCTCGTGTTCTTGAGATGTCACGATCTTGATGTATCGCGGGCTTTGTTAATATAGTCGGATCATATGCTGTTTTCCCCTCTCTATTTTGTTGTGATGAATTGAGTATTTCCCATTGAGATTTCGTTGTTACCGGATTGAATACTTTTATGGATTTGAGAACACTTGATATATGTCTTGCAATTGCATACTCGTGGTGACAATGGGGTATCGTATTGATTCACTTGATATATGTTTTGGCACTCAACTCGTGGATTCCTGAGGTGACATTGGGGTAATCTATGCATAGGGGTTGATGCATGTTCTTGTCTTTGTTTCTCCGGTAGAAATCTTGGGGCATTCTTTGAAGCCCAAGACTCTACATTTTCATTTTACTGATCCAAGATCACATTGAGTCCATAGGAAAAGTCAATACTATTAAAAGGGGATGAGGTGTTGCTTAATGGCTTGCTTGCTCAAAATGCTTAGTGATATGCTCCAAAAGCCCTCAACCACTTTCTCAGTTCCACATATGTCCTAAACCTAAAGTCAAACTCGGCCCCACCGATTTGATCAATCCGGCGCCACCGAGTTCTTTTGTCATAGCCATAGCCAGAAACCCTAATCAGTTCGATCTCACCGATAGGGATCTCGGTCTCACCGAGATGGGATTGCAAACTCTCTGTTTCCCTTCGTAACGTTTCGGTCTAACCGAAATGAGCGATCGGTCCCACCGAGTTCGCAATGCAAACTCTCTGTTTCCTTTTCGTAATGTTTCGGTCTCACCGAAATGAGCGATCGGTCCCACCGAGTTTGCCTGACCAACTCTCTGTTTTCCTATTACTGAAATCGGTCTCACCGAGTTCATGTGATCGGTCTCACTGAGATCAAGTTATGCCCTAACCCTAGCGCATCGGTCCCACCGATTTGATCATGTCGGTCCCACCAAAAATCCTAACGTTCACATTTTGAACTGAATCGGTCTGACCGAGTTTCACTATTCGGTCCCACCAAGTTTGGTAAATTGTGTGTAAAGGTTAGATTTTGTGTGGAGGCTACATATACCCCTCCACCCTTCCTACATTCGTGGAGAGAGCTATCAGAACGCGCCTACACTTCCAGCATTCATTTTCTGAGAGAGAACTACCTACTCATGTGTTGAGACCAAGACATTCCAATCCAACCACAAGAATCTTGATCTCTAGCCTTCTCCAAGTTGTTTTCCACTCAAATCATCTGTCCACCAAATCCAAATCTGTGAGAGAGAGTTGAGTGTTGGGGAGACTATCATTTGAAGCACAAGAGTAAGGAGTTCATCATCAACACACCATCTATTACCTTTTGGAGAGTGGTGTCTCCTAGATTGGTTAGGTGTTACTTGGGAGCCTCCATCAAGATTGTGGAGTTGAACCAAGGAGTTTGTACGGGCAAGGAGATCGCCTACTTCGTGAAGATCTACCCTAGTGAGGGAAGTCCTTCGTGGGCGATGGCCATGGTAGGATATACAAGGTTGCTTCTTTGTGGACCCTTCGTGGGTGGAGCCCTCCGTGGACTCGCACAACCGTTACCCTTCGTGGGTTGAAGTCTCCATCAACGTGGATGTACGATAGCACCACCTATTAGAACCACGCCAAAAATCTTCGTGTCTACATTGCGTTTGCTCCCCTCAAACTCCTCCCCTTTACCTTCATATGCAATGATTTACATTCCGCTACTATACTCTTAGAATTGCATGTGTAGGTTGATTGCTTCACTTGTGCTAAGTTGCTAAAATCTGCCAAGACTTTGGGAAAAGGTTAGATTTTTATTTGGTCAAGTAGTCTAATCACCCCCCTCTAGACATACTTTCGATCCTACAACTAGTGAAAGTACGGACCCTAGGCCTCATTTTCAAGCATTGCAATACCATTTTTGTGCCCGTTTACTATTTGCTACCTTGCTGTTTTAATTTATTCAGATTATAAAAATATATTTCTACCATCCATATTACACTTTTATCATCATCTCTTCGCCGAACTAGTGCACCTATACAATTTTTCATTGTATTAGGTGTGTTGGGGACACAAGAGATTTATTGTATTTGGTTGCAGGGTCGTTTGAGAGAGACCATCTTCATCCTACACCTCTCACGGATTGATAAACCTTAGGTGATCCACTTGAGGGAAAATTGCTACTGTCCTACAAAAATCTGCGCTTGGAGGCCCAACACGTGTCTACAAGAATAAAGTTGTGTAGTAGACATTAGCTACCGCAAGCACGAAAAGGGGGAACTGTGCCCGAGCGAGATACGCAATTTCAGCATCATACTAGGAAGGATAACATTGAAGCAAAAGCACTACAGTTTTTTACATACCCCCACGGGGCTCGTCACAATTCCGCGCAGGGAAACAAAAGAAGAAGACCTCGAAGGGCCCTGGCCGTTGGGTATCACCGGCGACGCCGAGCGGATGCCGTTGCTGCGCTCCGGGCGCGGCGAGAGCTCGGCGGTACGTAGCTGTCGTCGCTGGACTCCAAAGAATTGCTGGGCTCAGGAGAGTCGCTGGATCCCAAGGAGTCGTCACTGCTGCCGGAGGAGCTGCTGGCGTGGCCAGGGCGAGTTCAATGCCCGTGGTCACGTCGCGTGGGCTGCCTCTCCCGGGGCAGCACTCCAGACGCCAGACATCCTCGTCGATGACCTTGAAGAACATCGTGGAGGCACCATCGTATTCAAAGTGGATGGCGAGGGGCCCCTCCGGATGGCAGGCGCGGGTGACCTCGCCCCATCCTCGAGTCATGAAGATGTCGCCTGGGGGAACGACTTCGACCTCTGCCCCCGTGGCTAGGCTGCGGCACCCGGCGTGTTGCAGCCATAGCTCAAGTGCCCCCCTTGGCGGCATCTCCTCAGCGAAGAACCTTGGGAGCTGGATCCACGTGCGCGGCGGCATTGCCACCCACACCACGAACTCGCGCGAAGTCCCCTCGGCGTGGTTTTGCAGGCTGGCTGGCTGCGCTGCCTCGGCCTGTCCACCACGACCCCGGCCTGCGCGGCGCCGGGCATTGCCGCCCGGTCCAGAGCTCTGCGCACGGGCATACAAAAGGGATCGGGAAGCCAGGTGGAGGCCGCTCGTACCAAGGCCGCGTTACCTCCCGCCCTTTGCCGGTGTCGAGAGGGCGGCAAAACCTCTTCTTCAGCGGAAGAGGCCCGGGCTCCTCCCGAGGGGTTTTTTCCCTTCTCCACCGTGGAGAATGACCTGA
The DNA here is from genome assembly GCA_021605205.1 of Aegilops longissima. Lineage (NCBI taxonomy): Eukaryota > Viridiplantae > Streptophyta > Magnoliopsida > Poales > Poaceae > Aegilops > Aegilops longissima. Next base: position 496,553,663 of record CM038682.1, on the reverse strand, counting down.
TCGGCGCCATGGATGCTACAACAAGACAACGAGGCAAAGAAGAAGAAGGAAGAGCGGGCAGTGAGAAGATGAAGATGAGCAAGGGGGCTCTGCCCCTCCCCTCATTTATAGCCGGAGGGAGGCCAACCGCCGGCCTCCATGATCCCATGCAATGATGATCTTTCTCTGCATGCAGCAGGCTCTTGTCAAGTCGAACGGTTGCCGAGGCGGCATGGGGACTGGAGACGCCCACGTCCCATCAATTTCCACACGTCGACTAAGGCTGTAGGCGGTTAGGGCCCGTGGTGCTCCGCGCTTGCCCTTTGGCTTCGCCTCGAAGCCAAGTCTGAGCATGCCTTGGGCCCGGGGGCTACTGTCGGTGTTCTGGGAACGGGGGTACCCAGACTTGCCTTCCTGCGACCCACGGCGTGGCTCCATCGACGGCCTAGTACGACCCAGCTTCAGCATCAACAACTCAATACCCTCACGAGGGGCCAAGCCTCGCAAGGCGGATGACACCAAAACCTCAAGAAGGAGCGGCCTCCTCAGGCTAGCTCCTGAGGAGCGGAGATTTCTATGCAAGCCTCACCTCGCGAGGTTCGGATGATGTGAGCCATGACGACCAAGGCTGAGCCAGGCGCCCGGGGCGCTTGAAGGCGATTTCCTCTTTGATGCTAAAAGGCAAGCCTTGGTCGAGTCCCATGGAATCAGCCAAAGGTTTCCATTCCCGTGCAACAAGACCAAGACGCCAGGACGGCAGGACGGAGGTCATCGCGGAGCCCACCACGGCTTCACGACCAGACGCTTTGCAGGCGAAGACTACTTTTGTCAGGATAAGATGTACTAGTTGTCTCCCTTCAAAATTGGCCGTTGTGGGATCCCTTCCTGCCTTCATTTGGGAAGAGGACCAAGGCCACTATAAATAGGACCTAGCCACCACCATAGAAGGGGGACGAGAAATGGACGGATCATTCAGATCATCCTCACACCCACCAGCTCACCTGAGCACAAGAACACGCCTCCTCCTGAGGTTGTTCTCCCACTGTACTAGTTCATCCTCAGCCCTTGAGGCCAATCCACCACAAAGCTGGAGTAGGGTTTTACACCGCAAGGTTGTTCGAACCTGGGTAAACTGATGTGTCCCATTTCCTTCCTATTCGTAGATCTAGGCCGTGAGATTGGCGAGTAGGCAGACTGGGGAGGTTGAGTTCTTCGCACACACCCCAGAGTTCGAACCTCTCAAGGGTCTGCGGAGCCCGAAATACGACAGGTGCGCCTGCCCTCTCTCCCCTCCTATATATATTGGGGGAAGGGTGGTGGGAGGGGTGCCCCTAGATCCCATCTAGGGGTGGCGGCCACCAAGGGGGAAACCCTAGATGGGTTTGGGCGCCTCCCCCTAGGTGCCTTGGCCCCCAAGGCAAGTGGAGGAAACCCTAGGGAGGCGCCCACCTCCTCAAGCAATGTGGGAATGGGTGAGCGGGGTGCACATCCCCTTAGTGGGCTGGTTTGCCCCCCTCCCCTTGGCCCATGGGCCCCCCAACACTTGTCGCTCCCCCCGAAACACCTTTCGGTGATGGTGGTCATCACCCAGCACCCCTGGAACAATTCTCCAATACCCTTCGTCCAATATATCAATCTTCACCTGCGGACCATTCCGGAGTTCCTCGTCACGTCTGGATCTCATACGGGACTCTGAACAACCTTCAGTAACCACCATAATGACTCAACTATACTTATATCGTCACCAAACGTTAAATGTGTAGACCCTGCAGGTTCGGGAACTATGCAGACATGACCGAGACACCTCTATGGTCAATAACCAATAGCGGGACCTGGATGCCCATATTGGTTCCTACATATTCTATGAAGATCTTATCGGTCGAACCTCGATGCCAAGGATTCAGCTAATCCCGTATGCAGATCCCTTTGTCTATCGGTATGTTACTTGCCCGAGATTCGATCGTCGGTATCTCCATACCTAGTTCAATCTCGTTATCGGCAAGTCTCTTTACTAGTTCCATAATACAAGATCCCATGGCTAACTCATTAGTCACATTGCTTGCAAGCTCATTGTGATGATGTATTACCGAGTGGGCCCTGAGATACATCCCCATCACATGGAGTGATAAATCCCAGTCTTGATCCATGTCAACTCAACAGACACCTTTGGAGAAACCTATAGAGCACATTTATAGTCACCTAGTTATGTTGCGATGTTTGGTACACACAAGGCACTCCTCCGGTGTCAATGAGTTGCATGATCTCATGGTCATAGGAACATATACTTGACATGCAGGAAACAATAGCAATAAACTTGATACGATCATATGCTACGTTCATAGTTTGGGTCTTGTCCATCACATCATTCTCCTAAAGATGTGATCCCATTAGCAAATGACAACTCATGTCTATGACTAGGAAACCATAGCCATCTTTTGATCAACGAGCTAGTTTGGTAGAGTCTCACTAGGGACACATTGTTGTCTATGTATCCACACATGTACTTGAGTTTCCAATCAATACAATTCTAGCATGGATAATAAGCGATTATCATGAAAAAGGAAATATGATAATAACCAATTTATTATTGCCTCTAGGGCATATTTCCAGCAGTCTCCCACTTGCACTAGAGTCAATAATCTAGTTCACATAGCCATGTGATTAACACTCATAGTTCACATTGCCATGTGACTAACACTGTGACGCCCGGATAGTTACGCTACAGTAATCCTCCACTAATGATGCCACATCACCTCGATTACTGTGGTTAATCTCGCATTAGTTCGAAACCGATTTGAATTCAATTTAAAATCAGGCAAACAACAAAAGTTTTCACACAATAAAACTAAAATGTTCAAGATGTGCCAAATAATTCATAAGTAATTATGTTGGATAAACCACACTTTTATGAAATGTTTAAATACTCTAAAATAATTAAAACAGTAGTTAAAGCAATTAAATAAATGCTTTTTAAATTGTAGAAATATTAAACTATTTTATTTAGAAGCCAAACTAATTGTGGCAGTATACTAATTAATAATACTAATTTAGAGGCTAAGTTCACAATTTACAAAACTAAAAATAAAGTGTAACTAAAATAAAACAGAAAAGAAATAAAAACAGAAAACAAACAAATACAAAAAAGGCCATAGAAGAGACACCCCCCCCGCTGGACCATGGCCCAACCGGCCATCAGGCCAACGAGGCCGGCCCGGCCAGTGCCTCTGACACAAAACTTCGGGCGACCAGAACCTAAGCGCCACCCCCACTCCCCCCATCGTTCCCCACGACCCCCCCCCCCCACTCACTCCTCCCTCTCTCCCGACTGGATCGGGATCGAGCCGACGCCCCCCCCCACGACGCCGGCGCCCCGTCCCCATCGCAGCACCTCCGGCCTCCTCCCCTCCCTCATTTGGATCTGGATCGGGCAAACCCCGATCCGTCGCCGCCGCCCTTGACGACCTTGCTGCCCAGCCGTCAGGGCCTTGCGCCGAGCTCGCCTCCCTCGCCGGACTGCTTCCTCCCGTCGCCGTCGTCCCGTCGGTCCTCCCGAACCTCCAGCGCCCATTGCCCGTCCCTACACTACCCCGTGAGATCGCCCCCTCTCTCCCTCGCCCGTGCTCCCCTCCTCCGTGCGCCATCGCGCCACTCCCTCGCGTCCAGCGTGTGTGCTGGCTACAAGACCACGGCGCGCCACAAGGCGCCTCCGACGCGCTTCAGCATGCGAGCCCGCACCGCTTCGGTGCCGCCAACCGCCGCCCGAAGTTTCGCTCACGACCACCTCGGCCATGGCCTTGCTCCGCCCGCCACGCCGCATCGCATCGCGCGCGCTGCGTGGGCTTGTGTCCTCCGGGCGGCGCGGCCGAACCGTCGCGGCCGAGCCCACACGGGCCTACTCGTCGATCCGTCGCCTCTCGCCTCGCGTCGTCCGCCACCGTCGCGAACGACGCGCGTCGTGCCATGCATGACCTCGGTTGGCCTTAGCGACACCAATCGGGCCCGGCCGCCACGCCGTTCGGGCGGCGCTGCACCGATACCAGTAGCCAGTTAAGGCCCCCAACCCATCGACTAGGGGCCCCGCCTGCAAAGCAGTTTAAAAAAGGAATTAAAAAAAATATAATTATAAATAGTAAAATTAATTAATTAATTAATTAACTTAATTAATTCTGATTAAATTAACCAATTAAGATTAATTAACCTAAAGATTAATCAACCTAATTAACTAGTGTTAATTAGCTAATTAATTAGTATGACAGTGGGGCCCACCCACTAATTAATTTTGATTAAGTTAATTAATCTGTTAAATTAAAATGTGTCATCGACGGTGGGGCCCCTTGGTCAGGTTGACTCGATTGACCGATCAACCTCTGTTGATGCGACGCTAGCATGACATCATGCTGATGTCATAAATCTAATTTCGAATTTATTTAAATAATTAATTAAATTCCAGAAATTAATAAAATCTTTAGAAAATCATATCTTTTAATCCCGTAACTCGGATTAAAATATTTTCAACATGAAAGTTGCTCAGAACAACGAGACGAACCCGGATACGCAACCCCTTCGTCCGCCACACCCCCCTAACCTATCGAACTCGCAACTTTCCCCCTCCGGCTCCTTTGTCCGAAAACGCGAAACACCGGGGATACTTTCCCGGATGTTTCCCCCCTTCACCGGTATCACCTCATACTGCGTTAGGGCACGCATAGCATCACGCTTTGCTTTGTCATGCACCGTCATGCATCTGTTTGCTTAAATATTCATTGTTTCTTGCCCTCTTCTTCCACTAGACACCGAGACCGAGCGTTCTTTGCTGCCAAGACGACTACGGAGTTGACGACCCTCTCTCTTGCCGAGCAACCAGCAAGCCCCTTTGATCACGGATATCGCCTACTCTTCTCTATCTGCTTGCATTAGAGTAGTGTAGCATGTTCTTGCTTTCGATTGATCCTATCTTTGCATAGCCTTTGTCCTTGCTACTCTTGTTGTTACCTTTACCGCTATCCTCTCGCTTAGTATAGGATGCTAGTGTTCCATCGGTGGCCCTACATTCTTGTTAAATGCGCCATGCTATACTCTTTGGGCTGTGATCACTTGGGAGGTGATCACGGGCATATACTATATACCTTACTTTGTTACATTACCGTGATATTGCTTTCGGAGATGGGGTGAAAGGACAGTGGCTCCATCCCGGTAGAGGTGGGCACAGGTTCCCGACGGCCCCGATTGTTACTTTGTGGCGGAGCGGCAGGCAGGTTGAGACTACAGGTGAGAGGTGGGCTGGCCTGGTCGGCGTCGCGGATACTTAACACGCTTAACGAGATCTTGGTATTTGATCCGAGTCCGCCATTTGGTCTATACGCACTAACCATCTACGTGGGAGTAGTTATGGGTATCCCGACGTCGTGGTATCACCAAGCACTTCGTGACGCCCTTGTTGGCGGGCGCTGCGCCGGATTGGACTGGAACGCCTTTTAGGCTAGGTGCGCTTCCGCCGCCACGCAACGTCTTGGTGTGCATTGGGCGATGGGCCTGCACTGTCTGGCGCTTAGGTTTAGACCGCGTCTTGGCCTCTCTGTTGTGCCTAGGTGGGGCTACGACGTGTTGATCTTCCGGCGGGCATATGACCCGAGGAAAGTGTGTCCGCCAAATGGGATCAAGCGTGTTGGGTTATGTGGTGCACCCTGCAGTGAAGTTTAATCTATTGAATAGCCGTGATCTTGATGAGGGCGACTTGGAGTTGTACCTTGACCTTATGACAACTAGAACCGGATACTTAATAAAACACACCTTTCCAAGTGCTGATACAACCGGTGGTCGCTCTCTCGTGGATACGAGGAGGGATCGCGGGTAGGATTATTGCTATGTGATGTTACTTGGAGGACTTGACCGCCCTCTTCTACTTGTTGCAAGATGGAGGCGACGAGCGTAGTCTTCGATAAGACTAGCTATCCCCTCTTATTACGGCATTCTGCAGATTCGGTCCCGATATGGCCCTTTACATATATCCATGCATATGTAGTGTAGCTCCTTGCTTTGCAGTACTTTGGATGAGTACTCACGGTTGCATTGTTTCGCCCTTTCCCCTATCTCTACTCGATTGCTGCAACAGACGATGGAGTCCAGAGCGACGCCACCGTCGATGGCGACTACTACTCGGAGGCGCCTACTACTACGTGCAGCCGGCGGCGACACAGGTAGTTAGGAGGATCCCGAGCGGGAGGCTTGCGCCTCTTCGTCTGTATCCCGATTTGTGCTAGCCTTCTTAAGGCAAACTTGTTTAACTTATGTCCGTACTCAGATATTGTTGCTTCCCGCTGGCTCGTCTATGATCGAGCACTTGTATTCGAGCCCTCGAGGCCCCCGGCTTGTATTATGATGCTTGTATGACTTATTTATGTTTTAGAGTTGTGTTGTGATATCTTCCGTGAGTCCTCGATCTTGATCGTATACATTTGCGTGCATGATTAGTGTATGATTGAATCGGGGCGTCACAAGTTGGTATCGAGCCCATTGCTGTAGAGAATCCCCTTTCCAACTCCTTGGCGAAGTTGAGTCTAGACATTGGAAAACTTTTACTAACATGGCTATGCGGCCCATGGGCCCACGTCGCCATTGGGTGGTATTAGGATCTTTTACTCCTCGATCTTTACTCGGGATTCGAACTCTCTTCTATTCGGGTTAAGCGATTTTTCTAAAATCTAACTTTAGGATCTCGTTACTACTTCCTCCGGAGAACCCCTCACTACGGTGATTGCTCCGTGAACGTAAGAATTTGAAGATACTCTCGATATCCTCTCGAGACCTTGTGCACATCGCTTTTGTAATTCCCTACCATCAAACATCCCTATGGATAAATACTTACGCCTGTCGTTCTTACTTTTATTCCTAGTTAATCTTGTTATTACAAGATACCCCGAAATTCTCTCTAATGTTCTGAGAATACTTTGCGCCTATTGCCTTGCAGTTCTTTGCTACATGAATACCCCTACGGATAATTTCTCGCACTTCGAATATCCGCTCATCCCGATTGATTCATATATGTCACCAATCCTCGAAAAACCATTCGATCTTCCGAAAATCCTGAGCATCCTATTGCTCTCGAAATTCTTGATTACTTGCATTATGGTTAATCCCATAAGTCTAGTAATCTTGTTGGCATCCATTGTCATTATCATTTTGAGCCCATTGATTCGATTTGTTGCGTAATGCTCGCAAGCCTCAAACAGATCCTAGAATTCATCCTTCCGCTCGGACATCATTTTAAACATGTCTTTGGCTATCGACCAATCAAATTGCCGTCGATTGTACCCCTAAGTCTATTCAGCTTATCCATCCTTGATCGAGCATTTGCTCCCGATCCCTTGATTTGAAAATCATAATTACTTTGCTAATTAAGCGTTGAACTATTCAGTGTTCTATAAACCGATGCATTTGCAATCTTTCTTCCTCGATTGGGTATCGATACTCATATCAGCCCCATTGTGGATCGCCATATCCTTTGTTGGATTATTATCCGGCGTTGTCCTTCATAATCAATCACTTTGTGAGTTCTTTCTCCGATACATAATGCCTTTGGTAAATTGTATCCTTTCCTTTTGTCAACCATGCTCTGCTTTCGAGCTGGTGATATTTACTCTTGAAGCTTATGGTATATGTTCGTAAGAAGCCCCGATGGGATTGAACCAACGTCTTCCCTCTTTGGTGTGAACCCGAAAGATTTCACGAGTCATACTTATCTGGTATTGCACCAGGTAAAACTTTCGACAACTAACGTCATCTTCGAAAAGCGAGAAGTGAATGAAAGGGTATGCATTGGAGAAGTGGGAGTCGACCTTGAACTTTGTGTTCATGCCCATGGACGCGATGTATATCCTATCATGGAAGCTTCTTGTAACAATAACTATTTCCTTGATAACTAACATATGGTATCTGTGAATTGATCCCTTGCAACCGTGGTTCCGACCATGATTGTTCTTCTTTGATCTCATTTCTCGGACAAGTTAAAACAAGTGTCTCCTATGGATCAATACACCAGTCTAACCTTTACTTTGATCTTGTGTCGAGTATTACCCCACGGTATCTCGAGATTATCATGGAACTGCATAACTTCTTATGAGTTCTTCATCAAGTGCTACCTTCCTCCGATTCCAATTTTTCACGGGCTCGAGTTAATAAACACTCAAATACACCGATAAGCGAACCGAGTCCGCACTACGGTTCAACAACTCTTCAAGAAGCTTCTATAAGTACGAAGTTTGTACCCGATCACGCCATTCCTAGCCTGTTTGGCTATATCATTGTCGTGATGATTTTAACATGCTACCCAATCCTTCTTCTCGGAGCACAATTCTCGACGATGAACTAACCTTACGTCGATCCTCATCGTCATATCATTTCTCCTTGAACAACAAGCTTGGTTTCGAGTTTGTGTCGCACCTTTGGTTCCAATAACCTTTCACTTCATCATTACTTTGACTTGATGTCGTCGCCGATCGATTACATCTTCATGAACTCTCGCGACAAAGGTGTCGTGATCATCAACATTCTGAGCTCATCCAGGATATCAATTGAATTCATGATGAGAAATACCGTCCTTGCCCTTGATGAATTGTATTATACTCGACCACTTTATTGCCTTCCCACCAACAGAAGCTTGTTCATGTTTGGTGTTATACCTTGAGTTCCTTGCTATCCAGCAATTGTTCTTCTTTACCTTGGAGTATTACCATCCTTTATGTCAAGAATGTTCTGAGATTTGTTCCACCTCTTGAGAATTCTTGACATAGAAATACTTCTCACCATCATCATTCTTCCTTGGTCCTCGTGTTGTTTTTAACCAGCATACCAATAGATGCTGTTTGAGTTCTGTACTTCTAGCAACCCTATTGCTTTGAAGTTAACGATCGACAGTTCGTTCTTAAACCGTTGATTATTGAATCGTCCCTCTAACATTGATCTTGCTGCCTAATGTCATATTTCGGGCACACCTTTCAACTAATGATTGATGGTGTATGTTTCCCTAGAGCATACAACATTATATCATTTGAATTGACAAGTGTCATCTTCTTGTTCACATTATTGTGGAAATCCATCTTTTGAAAATCTCAATGAATTGTCATTTGAGTCAATCAGCCACCTCCTCACCTCTCCTTGGTTTAATGATGAACTATTGTTTGAGAACCCGCTCCCATAGTTCATTTCCAGAGAATCTTGCAATGCCATTTCAACGATTTGTGTTGCGCCTTTTCTTCTCGGACATCCTGAGTCTGAGGTATCATGACACCAATCGGATCTGAATCTCGGTCAGATATGATGGCTGGGACAACTTTCCAAGAGTTATGATATTGGTCCTTTGTTGAACCGGTAACATGATGTCATGCCTAGCACCCCCCCCCCCCTGTGTGGAGGACCGATCATTATAAATTCTTTTGCAAGGATAACCATTCTTCCTGGAGGAAATTGTAAGACCTATTTTATAAGCTGTTCTCGATGGATCCATTGAGTATCCAAGTCCGACCTTTGTTTGGAGACCATGTCAATGCTATCTCAAAAGCTTGTCTGTGGAACTCGATTTCAACAAGAACATTTGAAGCCCAATGCTAAATGTTTCTTGCTCAATTATCCAAACACCGTTGTATGGATAATGACATGGAATTTCTCTTCCCTTTCCTAAAGAGGTTTTCTCGTTTTATCCGTCATGGATATCATGCTTTTCCTGCCCTTGGGAAGGATATACCCTGAAATAGGTGTTTAAACACATTTTCCTTTCCATTGATATGTTAATCGATAAACCCTTTTCCTTTCTATTGTTTTGTTTAACCTTTACGGTGATCATTATGGTCTAAGCAAGATTAATTCCTCGCTTATGTAAACCCCTCGGTGTACAATTCATCAATAAGACCTGTTACTTTGTTGATGACATTAGGTAACCACCGATGGACGAGAACCTTGCCTATTGGTGCGCCTCGTTCAATGAAAGGGGAAAATGGTTCTCTTTGTCCCCGCCCTTGGTTCCGACGTTGTTGCCGACATAATGATGTGTTATGGTTTGACCTGCATGGTTATCGTAACGTGCAAGATGACACCACTCTTTCTATCTTTAACCAACATGGTGGGCCCACAACCCACAAGTTCCACAGATCAAAACTGACTCTCATGTACAGCCCTGTTCCCAAAGTCAATTACTCACGCTTGGCCGTGTGAAATTCATGAGGCACCTTCCTAGTGATCTATTCGGTATCGGACACAATACTTATTCCGTTGCTTTGAACCCCTTTCACGCTTTGTAACGGGCATCAAGCGATTGTCGCCGCTCAAAACTTCCCATGATACCTCCTTACTTTGCTCTCGATACTTTCTTAAGTTTCAATTCGAGAGTTACTTCCCACCACCTTCCCGATGTTATTGACGGATAGTTAACCTTGTAGAGGTTCGTTCCCGGAATACCCACCCTTTATTCTTTCGAATGCGATGGAATTCCCGAAGAAAGGACGCCGACTTCATCTTGATGACCTAAAGCAGCGTAATGAAGACATCAATGTATTGGACGGCCTCTTGAGAAGAGCAAGCCGACATGAGAAGACCCGCTAGATTAGTTACCAAACTTCCCCTTACACCCTCTTAAATCTCGGGACGAGATTTCTTGTAATGGAGGAGAATTGTGGCGCTTGGGATAGTTACGCTTCAGATAATCCTCCACTAATGATGCCACATCACCTCGATTCTTGTGGTTAATCTGCATTAGTTCAAACCGATTTGAATTCAATTTAAAATCAGGCAAACAACAAAAGTTTTCAAACAATAAAACTAAAATGTTAGGGATGTGCCAAATAATTCATAAGTAATTATGTTGGATAAACCACACTTTTATGAAATGTTTAAATACTCTAAAATAATTAAAACAGTAGTTAAAGCAATTAAATAAATGCTTTTTAAATTGTAGAAATATTAAACTATTTTATTTTGAAGCCAAACTAATTGTGGCAGTATCCTAATTAATAATACTAATTTAGGGGCTAAGTTCATAATTTAAAAAACTAAAAATAAAGTGTAACTAAAATAAAACAGAAAAGAAATAAAAACAGAAAACAAAAAATACAAAAAAGGCCATAGAAGAGACACCCCACCCATTTGGACCATGGCCCAACTGCCATCGAGCTAACGAGGCCGGCCCAGTGGTGCTCAAAGACACCGGTGGGCATGCATCAACCCTAAGCGTCACCCCACTCCCCCCATCGTTCCCCATGACCCCCCCACTCACTCCTCCCTCTCTCCCGACTAGATCAGGATCGAGCCGACGCCCCCACGCCGGGCGCCCGTCCCCATCGCAGCACCTCCCGGCCTCCTCCCCCTCCTCATTTGGATCTGGATCGGGCAAACCCCGATCCGTCGCCGTCGCCCGCTGACGACCTCGCCGATCCGCGTCAGGGCCGCGCCCGAACCTGCGCCGCCTCGCCGGACTGCTTCCTCCCACGTCGCCGTCCCCCGCCGGGTCCTCCCGAACCTCCCGCGCCCATTGCCCGTCCCTACACTACCCGTGATATCGCGCCTCTCTCCTCGCCCGTGCTCCCTCCTCCGGCGCCATCGCCGCCTCCCTCGCGTCGGCGTGTGTGTGCGCCGACACCACGGCGCCAGCAGCGCTCGCCGACGCGCTTCGGCATGCGAGCCCGCACCGCTTGGTGCCGCCACCACCGCCGCCGAAGTTTCGCTCACGGCCACCTCGCCACGGCCTTCTTCGCCCCGCCACGCCCGACATCGCAGCGGCCGCTGCGTGGACTTGTGTCCGCCCCGGCGCGCCCGCCGAACCCCGCGTGCAGCCGAGCCCACACGGGCCTACTCGTCGATCCGTCGCCTCGCCTCGCGTCGTCCGGCCACCGTCAAGCAAGACGCGCTGTTTCGCCACGCCTTTTGCCTCGGTTGGCCAAGCGGCCTGTCGGGCGGCGCCAGCGCCACGCCTGCTCGGGCGCTTGCACCGATACCAGCGCCGTTAAGGCCGGGAACATCGACTAGGGGCCCCGCCTGAAACAGTAAAAAAAAGGAATTAAAAAATATAATAATAAATATTAAAATTAATTAATTAATTAATTAACTTAATTAATTCTTATTAAATTAACCAATTAAGATTAATTAACCTAAAGATTAATTAACCTTATTAACTAGTGTTAATTAGCTAATTAATTTGTATGTGTGGGGCCCACCCACTAATTAATTTTGATTAATTTAATTAATCTGTTAAATTAAAATGTGTCATCGACGGTGGGGCCCATCGTCAGGTTGACCAATCAACCTGTTGATGCCGACGCCTTGACATGACATCATGCGATGTCATAAATCTAATTTCAAATTTATTTAACTAATTAATTAAATTCCGTAAATTAATAAAATCTTTAGAAAATCATATCTTTTAATCCGTAACTCGGATTAAAATATTTTCAACATGAAAGTTGCTCGAGCAGCGAGGCGAACCCGGATACGCAACCCGTTCGTCCGCCACACCCCCTAACCTATCAAACTCGTAACTTTCCCCTCGGCTCCTCCGTTCAAAACGCGAAACACCGGGGATACTTTCCCGGATGTTTCCCCCCTTCACCGGTATCACCTCATACTGCGTTAGGGCACGCCTAGCATCACGCTTTGCTTTGTCATGCACCGTCATGCATCTGTTTGCCTAAATATTCATTGTTTCTTGCCCCTCTTCTTCCACTAGACACCGAGACCGACGCTGCTGCTGCCCAAGACGACTCGGAGTTGACGACCCCTCTCTCTTGCCGAGCAACCAGGCAAGCCCCTTTGATCACCAGATATCGCCTACTCTTCTCTATCTGCTTGCATTAGAGTAGTGTAGCATGTTATCGCTTTCATTGATCCTCCTATCTTTGCATAGCCTTTGTCCTTGCTACTATCATTGTTACCTTTACCGCTATCCTCCGCTTAGTATAGGATGCTAGTGTTCCATCGGTGGCCCTACATTCTTGTCCGTCGCCATGCTATACTCTTCGGGCTGTGATCACTTGGGAGGTGATCACGGGCATATACTATATACCCTACTTCGTTACATTACTCGTGATCTTTGCTCGGAGATGGAAATTTGAAAGGACGGTGGCTCCATCCGGTAGAGGTGGGCTGGGTTCCGACGGCCCCGATTGTTACTTTGTGGCGAGCGGCAGGCAGGTTGAGACTACTGGGTGAGAGGTGGGCTGGCCTGGTCGGCGTTCGCGGATACTTAACACGCTTAACGAGATCTTGGTATTTGATCTGAGTCTGGCCATTTGGTCTATATGCACTAACCATCTACGTGGGAGTAGTTATGGGTATCCCGACGTCGTGGTATCACCGGCACTTCGTGACGCCTTGATCGGCGGCGCGTGCGGATTGGACTGGAACGCTGTTAGGCTAGGTCTGCTTCCGGCCGCCCACATAACGTGCGGTGTGCATTGGGCGATGGGCCTGCACCCTGGCGCTTAGGTTTAGGCGGCGTCTTGGCTCTCTGTTGTGCCTAGGTGGGGCTGCGGCGTGTTGATCTTCCGCGGCGGGCATGACCCAGAAAGTGTGTCCGGCCAAATGGGATCAAGCGTGTTGGGTTATGTGGTGCACCCTGCAGGAAGTTTAATCTATTGAATAGCCGTGATCTTGATGGACGACTTGGAGTTGTACCTTGACCTTATGACAACTAGAACCGGATACTTAATAAAACACACCTTTCCAAGTGCGGATACAACCGGTGGTCGCTCTCTCGGGGATACGAGGAGGGATCGCGGGTAGGATTATTGCTATGTGATGTTACTTGGAGGACTTGATCGCCCTCTTCTACTTGTTGCAAGGCGGAGGCGACCGAGCGTAGTCTTGATAAGACTAGCTATCCCCTCTTATTCGGCATTCTGCATTCGGTCCTTGATATGGCCCTTTACACATATATCCATGCATATGTAGTGTAGCTCCTTGCTTGAGTACTTTGGATGAGTACTCACGGTTGCATTGTTTCCCCTTTCCCCCTATCTCTACTCGATTCTGCAACAGACGATGGAGTCCAGAGCGACGCCACCGTCGATGGCGACTACTACATCGAGGCGCCTACTACTACGTGCAGCCCACCGACGGCGACACAGAGTAGTTAGGAGGATCCCGAGCGAGAGGCATGCGCCTCTTCGATCTGTATCCCGATTTGTGCTAGCCTTCTTAAGGCAAACTTGTTTAACTTATGTGCGACTCAGATATTGTTGCTTCCGCTGGCTCGTCTATGATCGAGCACTTGTATTCGAGCCCTCGAGGCCCCTGGCTTGTATTATGATGCTTGTATGACTTATTTATGTTTTAGAGTTGTGTTGTGATATCTTCCCGTGAGTCCCTGATCTTGATCGTACACATTTGCGTGCATGATTAGTGTACGATTGAATCAGGGGCGTCACAAACACCCAAAGAGTTTACTAGAGTCAATAATCTAGTTCACATCACCATGTGATTAATACTCAATGAGTTCTGGGGTTTGATCATGTTATGCTTGTGAGAGAGGTTTTAGTCAACGGTTCGACAACATTCAGATCCGTATGCACTTCACAAATCTTTATGTCATATTGTAGATGCTGCTACCACGCTCCACTTGGAGCTATTCCAAATAGCTGCTCCACTATACGTATCCAGTTTGCTACTGAGACTCATCCAGATTGGTGTTAAAGCTTGCATACCCTTTACACCGAACTCTTTATCACCTCCATATGCGATAAACATTTCCTTATTCCTCTAAGGATAATTTTTACCGCTGTCCAGTGATCCACTCCTGGATCACTCCTGTACCCCCTTGCTAGACACGTGGCAAGGCACACATCAGGTGCGGTACATAGCATGGCATACCGCATAGAGCCTATGGCTAAGTCATAGGGGACGACTTTCGTCCTTTCTCTTCTTCTGCCGTGGTTGAGCTTTGAGTCTCACTCAACTTCACACCTTACCACTCAGGCAAGAACTCCTTCTTTGACTGATCCATTTTGAACTCCTTCAAAATCATGTCAAGGTATGTGCTCTGTGAAAGTCTTATAGGCGTCTTGATCTATCTCTATAGATCTTGATGCCCAATATGTAAGCAGTTTTACCCAGGTCTTCCTTTGAAAAACTCCTTTCAAACAACCATTTATGCTTTCCAAAAATTCTACATCATTTCCGATCAACAATATGTCGTCCACATATACTTATCAGAAGTGTTGTAGTGCTCCCACTCACTTTCTTGTAAATACAAGTTTCTTGCAAACTTTGTATAAACCCAAAAGCTTTGATCACCTCATCAAAGCGTATATTCCAACTCTGAGACGCTTGCTCCAGTCCATAGAAGGATCGCTGGAGCTTGCATATCTTTTAGCATCCTTAGGATCGACAAAACCTTCCGGTTGTATCACATACAACCTTTCCTCACAGAAACCGTTAACTCTGTTTTGACATCCATCTGCCAGATTTCGTAATGGAAAAATGCAGCAACTGGTAACATAATTCTGACAGACTCAAGCATCGCTACGGGTGAGAAAGTCTCATCGTAGTCAACTCCTTGAACTTGTGAAAACCCCTTTGCCACAAGTCGAGCTTTATAGACAGTGACATTACTGTCCGCGTCCGTCTTCTTCTTAAAGATTCATTTATTCTGAATTGCTTTTCGCCTTTCAGGTAATACTTCCAAAGTCTAGACTTTGGTTTCATACATGGATCCCATCTCTGATTTCATGGCCTCTAACCATTTGTCGGAATCCGGGCCCACCATATCTTCTCCATAGCTCGCAGGTTCATCGTTGTCCAACAACATGACCTCCAAGATAGGTTGTCGTACCACTAAGGAGTAGTATGTATCCTTGTGCCTACGAGGTTCGATAGTAACTTGATCCGAAGCTTCATGATCATCATCATTAGCTTCCTCTTCAACTGATGTAGGTGCCACAGAAACATCTTTCTATGTTGCGCTACTCTCTGATTGAAGTAAAGGTTCAACAACCTCATCAAGTTTTATCTTCCTCCCACTCAATTCTTTCGAGAGAAACTCTTTCTCGAGAAAGGACCCGTTCTTAGCGACAAACACTTTGCCCTCGGATCTAAGATAGAAGGTATACCCAACCGTCTCTTTTGGGTATCCTATGAAGACGCATTTGTCCGCTTTGGGTTCGAGCTTTTTCGGCTGAAGCCTTTTGACATAAGCATAGCAGCCCCAAACCTTAAGAAACAACAACTTACATTTCTTGCCAAATCACAGTTCATACGGCGTCGTCTCCACGGACTTAGATGGTGCCCTATTTAAAGTGAATGTAGCTGTCTCTAATGCATAACCCAAAAACAATAGTGGTATATCGGCAAAAGACATCATAGAACGCACCATATCCAATAAGATACGATTACGACGTTCGTATACACCATTATACTGTGGTGTTCCAGATGGCGTCAACTGTGAAACAATTCCAAATTGTCTTAAGAGATTGCCAAACTCATAACTCAGATATTCTCCCCCTCGACCGGATCGTAGGAACTTAATCTCCTTATTACGATGATTCTCAAATTCACTCTGAAATTGCTTGAACTTTTCAAACGTTTTAGACTAATGCTTCATTAAGTAAACATACCCGTATCTACTCAAATCATCGGTGAAGGTGAGGAAATAACGATATCCACCGCGCTCATCGGACCACACACATCAGCATGTATGATTTCCAACTAGTCATTTACCCATTCCATTGTTCCGAAAACAGGGTTTTAGTCATCTTGCCCATGAGGCATGGTTCACATGTGTCAAGTGATTCAAAATCAAGTGACTCCAAAAGTCCATCAACATGGAGTTTCTTCATGCGCTTTACACCAATATGACCTAAGTGGCAGTGCCACAAGAAACTGGTACTATCATTATCAACTCTACATCTTTTGGCATCAATGTCATGAACATGTGTATCACTACGATCGAGATTCAATAACCCATTCACATTGGGTGCATGACCATAGAAGGTATTATTCATGTAAATAGAATAACCATTATTCTTTGACTTAAATGAATAACTATATTGCAATAAACACGATCCAATCATGTTCATGCTCAACGTAGACACCAAATAAAATTTATCTAGGTTCAACACTAATCCCGAAGGTAGAGGGAGCGTGCGATGGTGATCACATCAACCTTGGAAACACTTCCAACACACATCGTCACCTCACGCTTAGCTAGTCTCTGTTTATTCTGTAGCTTTTGTTTCGAGTTACCAATATTAGCAACTGAACCAATATCTAATACCCAGGCGCTACTAGCAGTACTAGTAAGGTACACATCAATAACATGTATATCAAATATACTTTTGTTGAAGTTGCCAGCTTTCTTATCTACCAAGTATTTGGGGTAGCTCCGCTACCAGTGACCGCTCACCTTACAATAAAAGCACTTAGTCTTGGGTTTGGGTTCAACCTTGGGATTCTTCAGTGGAGCCACAACTGGATTGCCATTCATGAAGTTTCCCTTCTTGCCCTTGCCCTTCTTGAAACCAGTGGTCACTACAAAAAAAAGACACATCCGTGACATTTTGGGCCGAACGAATTTTTTTCCTGTCATACATATGACACTTCTATGACGATAATTGTGACAAAACCCGGTATCATCATAGATGTGGTGGGATCCTACTTCTATGACAAAAATCATGATGAAAATGGGCTTTTCGTCTGGGCGGCTGGAGACGCAGCTGCATGACATTCTTTGGGCCGTCCATGACGAGAAAAACCCGTGGTAGAAGCGAGGGGAGGAAAATTTCGGGATTTCCGATTACGATGGGAGGTCGGGGCCGAAAGCGATCCGCGTTCTCCCGTACGACGTGCTGCGGTGTGTGTGCGGCGTTAGCTCTAATCGAACCCGAGCAAGGCATTGGGCTCTAATCGAACCCGAGCGATTGCACTGCGAGTTATGCGTTATCGAACCCGAGCGATCGATCGATGGTCGTTAATCGAACCCGACGAGCGATTCTTCGCTATCGCTCGCTAATCAAGCCGATCGATTGATGAATAAAGGAGCGCTATGGGGGGAGTTGGATGAGCAAGGAGTGGTGGCGTTGCCTCGGATGAACAGGACCACGTGGTGTGGTGGAGGGCTGGATGAACAGAGCGGTGGAGGTTGGAGGGTGGTTGAACAGACCCGTGGTGTGGAGGGCTGGATGAGCAGTGAGACGGTGGAGGGTGGTTGAATAGTAGCCGGTGGAGTAGCGCGGTGGAGGCTGGATGAACAGGAGCCCGTGGAGGTGGAGGAGGTCGACGATAGCCCGTGGAGGCTGGAGGAGGTCGACGGTGGAGATTCACGAGATTCCGTGGAGTCCGCTTTGCGCACGCCACACCCCTCCGGCGAACAGGACCCCGTTTGGACCGTAGGAGGTCCGTTTAAATCCGTTTTGCGGTACGCCACACCCTCTCGATCAGCAGGACCCCGTTTCGACCGTAGGAGGTCCGTTTATCCGTTTTCGGTATGCCACACCTTCCCGATCAAAAGGACCCCATTTCGACCGTAGGAGGTCCGTTTCATCATTTTGCGACGCGCGGACCCCTCCCGGCGAACAGGATCCTGCTTTAACGTGGCGGTCGAACACAAGGCCGTTTTCTCCGCCAGCGGTATGCGAGCCTCGTTTCCATCGCCTATTCCGTCCAAACCCTCCCGATGAACATGACCACGCATTCCATTCCGACCCAGCCGGGTGGCTCCCACGCGTTCCGTTGCCTCCCCATGAACATGACGCATTCCGTTGCCTCCACATGAACACGACGACGATGCTGTTTCTCCGTTCCGACCCAGCCATGTACACGAGCCCTGGCCATACGTATGCGCGAGTAGGCGTTCGAGACCCCACCAGATGTACACATACGTGGCAGATTTTCTTTCTTGCACCCCGGCAGGCTGTATGCAGTACATGCTACGACGCGCCTTTACTACGACACGTCGCGCCTACTACTACGACGCGTGCGCCGCTCTACATCCACCAGCATATATATGCACATCGTTCACGACCTGAATGACAACGCCACGTATGCTTCACCAGGTGGGTCCCGACCGTCAGCACTTCCTTGCTGCGAAGATGTAGCTGGTGGGTCCCAGCAATGTGGGGGGTAATTGTTTTTTGCCCGGACGCACTTCCTTGCGTGTGAAGATGTAGCTGGTGGGTCCCAGCAGTCAGGGGGAAATGTTTTTTTCACGAAATACAGTGGCCCGTCTGGTGGGTCCCAGCTGTCAGGTGGAGGAATCATTATTTTCCGCGTAATAAGGAGGCACTTCCTTGCTGCGGCCGTGGACCCAGCTGCCAGCCTCTCCACGTGCAGTCCACATCCGATGGAAGTCGTTCCTTGACCACGTTGACCATGCCGCGCCGAGAGCACCAGGGCGGTGGACGACTGTGAGGCCTAGGAAGGGGACGACGCGATTTAAAATCTCGAAATGAAAAAAAAGATATTTGAAACTAATTGCCTGTTTGATGTGTTTTAAAAATGTATAGCCCATTTCTCATTACTGATAGGCCATTTTCTCGGCCAGCCGCGTCTTGAAAGATTTGCAACCCAACAGGCCTCGATAAAGCGACTTACTTGATTTAATCACAAAAAACTGGCTAGCCATTTTCGTAAAGAAAAAAAACTACTGGGCTGGTCTGTGGTAAACATAAAAGAAAAGGTTGTCTAGACAGGCGAGTGTCCTTACAGCCCAGCTTGACACCCTGCCTGGCCTCAAAATAAATTAGATAAATGCAACTCCAATTATGGCGATTCATAAAATGTCACCGCAATTTCCAAACTTTGAGAAATGCCACTGCAATTTTTGCAAACTTTGAAAACGCCATGCAGTTTGCAAACTTTGAAAACGCCACTCTGGACTTGAAAAATGCCACTAGAAATGGCATGAAATGGCATTTTCAAAGTTTGGAAATTGAAGTGGCATTTCTGATACACTAGATTTGGAGTGACATTTATCAAATTAACCCAAAACAAAAATAATCGGGCGAGCTCTGGGTCCCGTGTCACCGCTCACAGTAAAATTCTCTCGCTTATTGACTACGCTGACAATGGCATGGGACCCAGATGTCAGAAATCCACTAGGAGGAGCCATTTTTTTATTGGCTTGAAATAAGGAGGCACTTGCTTGTGTACTGCCATGACCTTGGCGGGTCCCTACTGTCATCCTCTCCATGTATAATCATCTCCTGATTGTGTACGCGTCAACTTGCTAGGCCCACAAGTCAGCCTCTAAACCCGTGGAGGACAAATACAACCCATTAAAAGAAATAACAGCCCATTCCATACGTTCAAACGGAAAGTTCAACATTTAGAGCAAAGTAACAGTTCTGATCCACATATAGAGTACTGAACTTCCACGTTGACAACCATCATAGCCAAGTTAACTATCTACTCCCACTAATACTCTAGTAGCGCATAAGTACTAACTTACTCTTAGCTAACTAGACGCTGCGGCCGCCATCCGTGGTACACACTAAATGCCGCACAAAGCGCCGTGCACCTCACCCGGACTTGCAAGAGGTGCGATAGGGCTGCTGTTTCGCTGCTGGCCCTTTCCATGCTGGCGTGGTCCACCGAAGCTTGCTTCCAAGCCGGAAACCCACTTGACGAGCTGGTAGTAAAATCGGCGTCGCGAATGCGCGCGTGCGTCCGACAGCCTCGTGGCTATTTGCGGCGCGCCGCCTCCACGTAGTCGGCCCAGCTTATGGGCGCTCTGCTTTCGCGACTCGAGGCGCCGGTGCGCTGCTGCTCCATGTCTACCTGGCGGCGCAAATCGGCGATACGCTGCTCCTCCGCCAGGCGGTCGCGCTCCAACAACTCCTGCTCCTCCGCCATGCGGTCGCGCTCCAACAACCCCTTGATCTCTGCATTGCCATCTAAAGACAGATAGAATGCCTCCTCCCTCCGTCTGCCTTTCGGTGAAATCCCGAGTTCCGGCGGTGATCGCCTCCGGCGTCGCCTACCACGGACGGGCGGGGGCATGGCGGACGTGGCGAGCGACGTCGGGCCGGTGGGGGCTTATGAGGATATGGCGAGTTGGGTCATGGTGGCACCGGAGAAGGACGGGAAACAATACTTATAGAAGGTAGCGTGACGGTCATCGGAATTCAATGCATAATGGCTTAGCGCGCCAGCTTGCCGTGGAAAACTAGAGAAACTGAAATTATGACTGTGCCGTCCCGTCCCGTCTGGGTCGCACGCCGGCATGGCGGTCAAACGAGTGCACTCGAATCGTCTCTCTCCTTGTTATTAATGATTCCACGGATTTAAAAAGCCCGCAACAATTAAAACGTATCTTTTTTCGCATCAGTTAGTTGCCTTAATTACGGCCGGCAGCATGCAGCACTCGTAATCGCCGCAGCAATGCGTGAAGTAGCATGCAACGAAGTCGCAGCCGAGGGCACGATGCAGCCACTTAAATCGCTGGAATTAATTAGGCTTAAACTTTTGCATGCTTTTAATTATTGCCATGCCTTGGTCTTGCTGCTTTGCTCACGGGACTAATAAACCCGGACGGAGGAGTACCTTGGTTGGTGAGAGGTTTGAATTAAGCCCCGCAAACCGGAAAGGAGGTACTAGTATGCGCGTGATCTGCTATTTATTTGTGTGGGATCGGTAGGTCGTTTCTTGAATTGAGCCCCGCAAATCGGAAAGGAGGTAGTACGTGCGTGATCCGTTATTTATCCGTGTAGGATCGAGTAGTGTAGCTTGTCGGTTTCTTGAGAGGTAGGCATTTTTATCCGTAGGATCGATAGTGTAGCTTGTCGGTTTCTTGAGAGGTAGGCATTTTATTCAAGAAACTGCCACTTCGCATCTTGCGTCATAAATAAAACTGCCAGGAGCACATTTGTAGGCTAGCTAGTGATCGATCAAGAATTTGTAAACACCGAGCTAACAGAAATAAGTAGCTCATAATGCATCTCAATGATTCACGGATCATATACAAATATGTAGCTCCAAAAGCAAAGATCAGCCACTTCGGATCTTGCGTCGCATAAATAAAACTAACTAGTACGATTCTCATACATAAGATCAACATGTTAATGCATCTCAATGATTCACGTAACATATACAAATATGTAGCTCCAAAAGCAAAGATCTAGAAAAACATCTATTCTTCCTACTAACATGGATGCTTCTCTTGGCCAACATTCAAGATGCATCGAAAGACAAATTTGTTTGTGAAGTCTACAGTTCCTCTTGCAAACATAAGTGGTTTCACCAACAGCTCGAACCATGAGAATGAACCACACATGATGGAGGAACATCCACTGCAATATTATTTGGTTTTCTCTCGATCACACTGTCGGTGTCAAAACCGGCGGATCTCGGGTAGGGGGTCCCGAACTGTGCGTCTAGGCGGATGGTAACAGGAGACAAGGGACACGATGTTTTTACCCAGGTTGGGCCCTCTCGATGGAGGTAATACCTTACTCCTGCTTGATTAATATTGATGATATGGGTAGTACAAGAGTAGATCTACCACGAGATCGAGAGGCTAAACCCTAGAAGCTAGCCTATGGTATGATTGTTGTTCGTCCCACGGACTAAAACCCTTCGGGTTTATATAGACACCGAATAGGGTTAGGGTTACACGTAGTCGGTTACAATGGTAGGAGATCTACATATCCAGACGCCAAGCTTGCCTTCCACGCCAAGGAAAGTCCCATCGGGACATGGGACGGAGTCTTCAATCTTGTATCTTCATAGTCCAGAGTCCGCCAACGATGATAGTTCGCTATCCGGACACCCCCAGTCCAGACTCCTCAAGAGTCCCTGAACCAGGCTTCAATGACGACGAGTCCGGCGTGCATATTGTCTTCGGCATTGCAAGGTGATGAAGTCATGTACACTGGGGTAGGGTCATAGACCTGCCCAATGGTACCCTCCACAAGGACACTGCAAGAGAAGCGGCCTTCCGGTCGACCTGGTAGGTTTCCACTCGTGATTCAAAGACACTCGACCATGAAGACCCACTCGACCACCGGAGTCCAAGAGCCACTCGGTGCCCAAACGTCTCAGTAGTTAAATAGTCTTTTGATCATAATGACACTTTATGTAAGGCGTTACCAAGAACGCCTAGCCTTAACGCACCTTAAACCCTCTCGCTATGTGGGCTGGCTGGGGTCCCGGCACTCTATATAAGCCACCCTCCACGTGTAGAAGGGTTCGCACCCAGTAACACATACGATATAATCCAATGACCGCCTCGGGCTCCGAGACGAGGGCTATTACTTCCTCCGAGAAGGGCCTCGAACTCGTAAATCCCTTGCGATACAACTACTCCATAGCTAGGATCTTGCCTCTCCATACCTACCCCCATTCTACTGTCAGACTTAGAACCACAACAGTTGGCGCCCACCGTGGGGCCGATGTTCTAGCGATTTGTTGGAGAAGTTGGGATTCTTTCGATCTCCTACCTCATGGTTTCAAGTGGAGTTCTGGTTGACGGCCACGAGATCCGTCTCAGTGCGCTCACGTTCGTCGCCGACGACTCCGCTTGGCTTCAGGAGCCTCCACTCGACGTGGACGCGCTCCCGTCCGTTGCTGGGCGACGACTTTCTGCGTGTGTCCGCAAGGCGTCCTCCTGCTGGGAACCGTCGACCCAAGATGGGTCGGCTCTGGCCGCCTTCGCTCAGCCTCCCACCGCGCAAGCTGCCCGGTCGGTCGAGGCTTCAGCGGTGGGTGAGGCATGCGGTGGCCCGCCACGGCCACCCCCAAGTCGCGGGCGATCGAGCCCGACGAATCTCTATGGCCTGTTCGATCTGTTGATCGGCTCGCAGAGATCTGCGTCCAATGCGATAGCAAGTGACCGGCGGCAGAGGTTCTCGATGGTCGATGGACCACGCAGTCCCCCGGATTCACCCGCACCAACGGAGGTGACGGTGGAGGCGATCCGGAGCAAGCCCACGAAGAGTACCTGCCCGAGCCCCTCACTTCGCCTCCAGAGGGAGGAGCTTCGCCCGCCGAACATGGATGCACTTCACACTCCTATCGTTGGAGAAACCCCGAGGCTCGTGGTTTTGAGGACGCGCGCTAGCCAACCTGGCTGAGCGCACTCGACCGAGAACCTTCAACGAGCACTCGACGAGCCGCGCGACCAAGGGTTCCGAATCCATCGACGCGGCTCTTTCAACCGCCAACTCAGGTATATCGAACTCCGATTTAGAATTTAGCAATGCCGCCCAGATAGCGAGTCAATTCAGCCTTCCCGACCGGAGGCGGTAGAGGTTTGCTGCAAATTAGAGATCTGCCCGGCGGCGGAGATCAAAACTCGTTGTATCACAACAAGGAACAGGATTCACACCGATCCGTCGGCTGCGAATTCAGTCCGCCGCCCATAGTCCGAGATCGCCCCGAGGCGTGAGGAACGTGAGGGCCGGGCGATCAAGACAAGGGTCGTGAGCAGTATGAGCACCGATTCGATCGCAACGATCGACGCCGAGTGCCCACTCCTCCCCAAGGGGTAGATCATACGCCTCGGCAGCAGGACGACAGACGCCAAAGACAAGTTGCTTAAGAGTTCCAACGACCCCTGTGGAACTGTGCTTTGATGCGAGATCTATTATCGCTCAAGGTTTGGTCGACAGAACAGAGCTCACCGAGACGGCCATGATAGAGATGTTCCTCCAAAGAGCAGAGTTCATGTCTTGGGACCGAGTGTTTCAGCAGAGCCATCCGAGCTGTGGTGATTCCTCCCAACTTCAGGTTGGCGATCGGAGTCGAGAAGTTCACTGGTGAATCCAAGCCCCGACACTTGGCTTGAAGATTACCGAGTGGCTGTTCAGATCGGTGGTGGCAACGATGAGGTAGCCATGAAGCATTTGCCTCTTATGTTGGAGGGTTCAGCGTGCGTGGTTGAATCAGCTTAGCACCCAGCAAGATTTACACTTGGGAAGATCTTGCCCGAGTGTTTGTCAGACATTTGAAGGAACTTGCAAACCACCAGCAGGATTGACGGAGTTGCGATGTGTGTGCAAAAGTCGAGTGAAACTTTGAGAGATTATATCCAGAGGTGGATCACTTTGCACCACACAAATCGAGAATGTATCGATCACCAGCAGCCTCAGGCCTTCAAAGAAGGTGTCAAGAATGAGAGTTGAGTTTGAAATTTGGTCGAACCGAGATATGACCTCGAGTCGGATGATGGAGATTGCCACCAAGTATGCAAATGGTGAAGAAGAGGATCGGCTCCGAGTGGTAATACAAATCGGCCGCTAATGAGGCAAGGAGGAAATTCCAATGGAAGCGAAATTAAAGCCGAGCTAGCCGCTCCGGAGATGCCTTGGTGTGACCCGTGAAAGTTCAAGGGGAAACCCAAGGGTCCTTGGAACCCCAAGAAGGTGAAAGACCAGGATGGAAACGACGTGTTGGATTTGCCATGTCATATTCTTACAAAGAAAGATGAAGAGGGTAAACTCATTTACCCGAAACATACCACCGACAAAGGTCGGCTCTTGATTCAGCAGTTCCAAGGGAAACATCTCAAGGATAAGGATAAGGAAACAGACAAAGTTGAGGACAAAGATGACAGTGATGATGGATATCCCCAGGTTATGCACGTTTCATGGCCCGACCATGTTACGTGTATCTTAAACTGAAGATGCCTGGTCCCAAGGGCGTGATCACTGTTACGGGCAATTGGAAGAAGGCGGAAGAGTGCTTCCAGAAAGGCTCTAAGATCGCCGATGCTCAGTTTGCAGTGGTAGAGCTACAAGAGTATCAGAAAACTGCAGATCCGAGTGATTTGTTGCGAGCTAAGAAGCCTGCTACGGAGTCAGCATTTCAGTCGACTGGTGAGACGAAACAGGTTCACATTCACCCGACTGATCCCAATGCTGCTCCGACCAACATCTCAACAACACTTGACTCAAAATAGGAAGAAGCGCTCATCCAGTTCCTCCGTGAGAACTGTGACATCTTTGCATGGAAGCCTACTGACATGTCGGGTGTTCCCAGGGAGCTGGCTGAGCATCGCCTACGAGTCGACCCAAAATTCAAACCGGTTAAAGAATATCTTCGGCGGTCCGCCGTCCAGAAGAGAAAGGCCATTGGCGAGGAGGTGGCTCGGCTCTTAGCGGCAGAGTTCATCCGAGAGATCTACCACCCGAGTGGCTCGCCAATGTCGCCATGGTCCCCAAGAAGGACAAGTCATTGCGCATGTGCATCGATTTCAAGCATATCAATCGGGCCTGCCCGAAAGATCATTTCCTCTTCCTCGCATTGACCAAATAGTCGACTCAATCTGCGGGATGTGAGAGGTTGTCTTTTAGACGCCTATTCCGGTACCATCAGATCCGTCTGTCAGATGGACCCGATGAGATTAAAACAACGCTCATCACTCCATTCGGTGCTTCTATTATGTCACCATGCCATTCGGTCTCAAGAATGCCGGAGCCACATTCATGAGGATGATTCGAAGTGTTTGCTCACCAAATCAGTCGGAATGTGGAAGCGCACATGGATGATATAGTGGTCAAGTCACGAAAGGGTTCCGACCTGTTGACCGACCTTGCTGAAACATTTGCCAATCTCGTGGAGGTATGATATCAAGCTTAACCCATCAAAGTGTACATTTGGAGTTCCCGTGGAAAGTTACTCGGTTTTCGCTTCGAGCGAGGAATCGATGCTAACCTCAAAAGGTTGGCACCATACTCCAATGAAGCGCCCTATGCGTGTGCACGGCGTCCGAAACTTATCGATGCTTGGCCGCTTTAAGTCGATTCATCTCGCCTCGGTGAAAAGGCATTGCCTCTTTACCGACTGATGAAGAAGTCAGACAAGTTCGAGTGGACTCTAGAAGCTGATGCAGCGTTTGCAGAGCTCAAAGCTCTGCTCTCCACCCAGCCGGTGCTTGCTGCCCTAATCAGCAAAGAGCCCTTGCTGCTTTACATTGCAGCCACTGGACAAGTCGTCAGTACCGTACTTACGGTCGAGCGGGAAGAAGAAGGAAAAGCCTTCAAAGTTCAACGCCCAGTTTATTATCTTTCAAGCATCAACCCCATCAAAGCAAAGATACCCTCACTATCGAAGCTTGTTTATGGGATCTATATGACCACAAAGAAGGTTGCTCATTATTTCTCCGATCATTCCATTCCGATCGCCGCCGACGCCCCATTGTCGGAAATTCTTCATAACAGGATGCAAGCGGTCGAGTGGCAAATGGGCGATTGAACTCCTTCCCTTGATATCAAATTAGAGGCAAAGAAAGCCATCAAGTCCCAAGAAATAGCAGACTTCCGCCGAAAGTGGATGAACAGCAGCTTCCGACTCAAGTTCACTCGAGCATCGGACTATGTTTTTCGACGGTTCCAAGATGCTGAACGGTTCGTGCGGGGTTGTATTGGTTTCCCGAGGAGATAAGCTCAAATATGTTCTCCAGATTCACTTTGATTCTTCCAACAACGAAGCGTAATATGAAGCACTCTGTATGGGTTGCGCATGGCCATTTCACTCAAGCGTCCGCCGCCTTATGGTCTACGGCGACTCGGATCTGGTTGTTAATCAAGTGATGAAGGAGTGGGATGTCAAGCCCAGCTATGACAGGTTATTGTAATGCAAAGGAGAAATTTGGAGAAGAAATTCGAGGGTTAGAGCTTCATCATATACCCCGACCGAAAAATCAAGTCTGCAGATGATTTGGCGAAGATAGGATCCAAGAGGGAAGCCATTCCTAGTAATGTATTTTTGAGCACATTCATGCACCATCGCAGGAGGATCCTTTCACGTAAGAAGCCCCGCAGCAAAAGAGTGCCAATGATCCGATGAAGTTGAGGTCCCAACCGTGGTCGACCTAATTATGGAAGTTGTGGTCATCACTCCCGATCGACGGTGCCGTACATCGCATATATCCTAAGGAAAGAGCTCCCAGAGAATGAAGAAGAGGCTCGACGATCGTCCGACGATCCAAGGCCTTTACAAGTGATCAAGGGACAGTTGTTCGAGAAAGCGGATCGAGTCGGCCGAAGTGTATCACGCCGTAAGAAGGTCGATAATTTTGAGGATATCCACTGGGGACTGTGGCTATCATGCGCCCTCTCGACCATTGTGGCTAAAGCATACCGAAGGGATTTTATCGTCAAAGCAAATGAAATGGCAAAAGAAATAGTTGACAAGTGTGAAGGATGTCATTTATTCCAACATGTCGCACAAGCCCGCCTCAGCCTTTGAAGACCATTCCACTCGTCCGCCCTTCGCTGTTTGGGGATTGGACATGATTGGACCGTTGAGAACTAGCGTAAGCGGCTTCACTCATTTGCTAGTAGCAATGACAAGTTCACCAAGTGGATCGCCAAGCCCATCAAGAACCTCGATGCATGCATCGCTATCGGTTTCATCGAGAGTTGATATTCAGATATGGAGTTCCACATAGCATCATCACCGACAATGGGTCAAACTTCGATAATGACAAGTTCAAAGCCTTCGCGCCTCTCAAGGCACGCTGGTCGACTATGCTTCAAATGGCTCATCCTCGGCCGAATGGACAAGCAGAACGCAAACGGCCTCATTCTCAAAGGGCTGAAACCACGGCTGATGCGTGATCTCAAACACGCAGCAGAGCTTGGGTCGACGAACTTCCATCAGTTCCGGGATTGAGGACCACTCCTAATCGATCGACTCGGAGAACTCCATTCTTCCTAGTCTATGGAGCTGAAGCAGTTCTCGCCGAGTGACCTGCTTCACAATGCGCCTCGAGTCGAACTATACTCAAGAAGAAATGAACAAGCCCGCAGATGCAACGACCTCTTGGAAGAGGAGAGAAATGGCCTGATCCGCCGACTATCTATCAGCAAGACTTGCGCCGATTCCATGCCGAAATGTGAAGAGTCGAGCCTTCCAAGAGGGAGATTTGGTCCTCCGAGTGGATCAACAGAAACCACACAAGCTCGCTCCCACTTGGGAAGGTCCCTTCATCGTCACAAGAGTTCTCCACAACGGAGCGTATCATCTCTACAACGTTGATCGCCAGATCGACGAGCCTCGAGCTTGGAACGCGGAGCTGCTCCGCCCCTTTTACACTTAATACTCACTCGGTTGAGATGTAATAAAAGTACTTTTGTAGTTTGTTTATCTAAGACAAGAATGTTATAATTTTCCCAGTGATTGTTATTACTTTTGTTGAAATTTCCCCTGGGTGGCTTAGCTGCGAATCCGGTTCGCCTAAGTTTGTAAAAATCCTTTCGAGTGGCGATCCAGTCTCTCACTGGGGCTTAGCTGCGAATCCGCTCGCCTAAGTATTCAAATCCTACCGAGTGGTGAGCCAGCCTCCCACTGGGGCTTAGCTGCAGTCCAAGTACTCGCCTAAGTATTCAAAATCCCACCGAGTGGTGAGCCAGCCTCCCACTGGGGCTTAGCTGCAGTCCAAGTACTCGCCTAAGTATTCAAAATCCCACCGAGTGGTGAGCCAGCCTCCCACTGGGGCTTAGCTGCAGCCCAAGTACTCGCCTAAGTATTCAAAATCCCACCGAGTGGTGAGCCGGCCTCCCACTCTGAGGCTTAGCTGCAGTCCAAGCACTCGCCTAAGTATTCAAAATCCTACCGAGTGGCGAGCCAGCCTCCCACCGGAGGCTTAGCTGCAGTCCAAGTACTCGCCTAAGTATTCAAATCCTACCGAGTGGTGAGCCAGCCTCCCACTGGGGCTTGCAACAGCCCAAGGATTCGCCTTAACATCCAAAATAATGAAAATCGCAAGGACGACGAGGTGCAGGTCGACTACTACCTTCTCCTTCAAAGCTACGCCATAAAAATCCTACCGAGTGGAGAGCAAACCTCCCGCTCGGGGGCTTAGCTACATCCTAGTGCTCGCCTAAGTAATAGAAATCCTACCGAGTGGAAAGCAAACCTCCCACTCGGGGGCTTAGCTGCAGCCCAGCGCTCGCCTAAGTAATAGAAATCCTACCGAGTGGAGAGCAAACCTCCCACTCGGAGGCTTAGCTGCAGCCCCTGCTCGCCTAAGTAATAGAAATCCCACCGAGTGGAGAGCAAACCTCCCACTCGGAGGCTTAGCTGCAGCCCAGTGCTCGCCTAAGTAATAAAAATCCTACCGAGTGGAGAGCAAACCTCCCACTGGAGGCTTAGCTGCAGCCAGCTGCTCGCCTAAGTAATAAAAATCCTACCGAGTGGAGAGCAAACCTCCCACTCGGAGGCTTAGCTGCAGCCCAAGGCTCGCCTAAGTAATAAAAACCCTACCGAGTGGAGAGCAAACCTCCCACTCGGGGCTTAGCTTGGTCGTTGCTCGCCAAGTAAGGAATTCATCCCAATCCGCAAGGACGACGAGGTGCAGGTCGACTGCTACCTCCTCCTTCGGAGCTTCGCCACAAGTACAACGTGCGGTTCATCCCAATCCGCAAGGACGACGAGGTCATTCGCAGTCTGTGTTCCATCTCTACCTGCAGGATAGATGAAGCACAAGTCGACTGGAGTTCCAACAGAATATCTTCCGAATGAGGAACAAAGTTCTCTCGAAGGCAAACAAAGCATGTTAAAGGATAAATCAAGTTCGGATAAACGCCCCACGGATCCAAAGGTGCTCAGTGTTAAGCCCGTTAAAGTTTATCGGTTACAAAACCACTCGGCATTCCGAGGCAAATTTAAGGTGGGACTTAGAAGTTTTTACCTCCGGCGGAGGACGGAAGGTGCAACAAACTGGTCGAGGTCGATTCCGTCGGCAATACGGGTAGCAGCAGCGATGAAAGTCTCCATGAAAGATCTGAAGTCGTGCTTCCGGTGTTGGCAACCTTGAGAGACACCAGCTTGTCCTCTTGCGCTTCCTTTGCAAAGTGGACACGAACCGAGATAGAGCAACATCAGCACCACACCGCGTAAGACTTTTTCCATTCTTGCACTCGACTTGGAATCTCATTCACCGAGTCATCGTGGATTCAAGGTCATTCTGAGCCCGATCCGCCGAGAGTCGAGTCGATCCGCGACACTACAACTTTCAGTCGAGCAAGATAATCCACCACGCTAGCAACGCGAGACTCCAGTCGGAGCACATTCATAGCAGCTTCGTCCTTCATAGGAGAGTTGATGGGGTCCAAGCTGGTTTCCACTCGACTGGTTTCTTCTTCGAAGTTTTGACAGAATTCTGAAAACACAGCTCAGACTCAAAATAACGATCATGTGATGAGCCGGTGATAGCAAGACAGTCGGGTAAAAGAGATTACCTTCAAGCATGAGAAACAGCTTCTTGGCGAGCCCTCCAAGATAAATCTCCAGGTCATTTCGCTTCCCCGCCAGTTGGCCAGCCTTGTCAGACAGAGCAATCTTGTCGTTCTTCAACGACTAACTTCCTTGTTAGTCAGCACAAGAGCGGCTTTCAGCTTGGCATTTTCATCTTCAAGTTTGTCGACCGAGGCAAGCTTCTCTTCAGCGAGCTTTGTTTTCTCCAAAGCCGCCTTCTCAGGCTCTCGCAAGGTCAAGGTCCTTCTTCTTCAAAGTCTCTTCCAGTTTATTTGCAAAGCAACAATGAGAACAGAGTTGAGAATGAACAGAAAAACAAAGGCAATACAAAAGTTCTCACCAGCCATACCTTTTGCTTCATCCTTTGCCTTCTCGCAAATTCTCCCGAGCAAGCTTCAAATCGAGGTTGAGCTGGATCTGTTTGTTCTCTAATCTCAAGATAGCGAGCCACAAGCTCGCAAGATTTCTACAAAGAGTCAACCAACTAAAGACATCAAAGACAGATCACTTCGAGTGATTAAGGAAAATAGTAGCATTTCTAAGACTACAATCGAATCAAAATATTCGACAAGAGTCTCGGGACTACACCCAGCGGGTGCACTCAGCGTGTCCCCACTTGTTTTACTAATTTGGTTCACCAACGACCAAAAGAGGCAAAAAGGTTATGTGTCGCCGTCAAAAAAAAAAACAACACAGTTCTTTAGACTATAGTCGATCGCACGCAATGACCATAGTCTCGGGATTACACCCCTGGGTGCACTCAGCGTGCCCCCACCGGTTTTACTTGTTCCATTCGACTTGGTCCGCTCCAGGTCGAGTGAAGAAGTTCATAGCATAAAGATTATAGCCGATCGCACGCAATGACCATAGTCTCGGGATTACACCAGTGGGTGCACTCAGCGTGCCCCCACAAAAATTAATCGACACACCCACCCAAAGGTGTACAGATATGGAAATCTCCGTAAGGAAGCAGTTTCAGTGTAGCATATCCTAACAAAGCAAGCAACGATCGACTTACTTGGACATTGCTCGAGAGCTGAACTAGCATCATAGGTCACCTGGCTAGCCTCTCGGACCGCTTTCACTTGCTCCATCATGATCCCCGCCGGGCGATGGCCTCCTTAGCAGACTCACTTGGTCTTCCGGACGTGGTGTATAGCAAAGAGAGATGGTGGATCAGCAATGATTTAAGTGGGTCGGGCACTTGTCAGCCGTACATCGAAGACACAGAAGCCCGAGTGGGGTTGCCTCCTCGAAACCAGCGCCTCAGAATCGCCACGATCGAGCAGCCTTCCAAAGAGCACTCTCTTGTTCTTCCTCTTCCTCAATGGCGCTTCCTCGTCATCATCGGGAGATCAATGACGGAGGCGGAACTACAAGAAAGATTCAAAAGTAAACATGGAAGTCCAATCGAAAGCTTAAACCTCGAGATCATACCAAGGTTGAGGTGGCAGATCCTCCATTTCCCGATCTTCGTGCTTGGCTGAAGTCTCGAGGTAGCGGCATCAGAGATTTCAAGAATCGGCTGATCACCATCAAGTCGACCAAAAGTTCACTCATGTTGAATAAGGAAATACAAGGTTCTGTTGGTTACCCGGAGATGGTGGGGATGACCATCCGCATCTTGGGCACGGCCTTCGCCGCTTTGACGACGCCGCCGAGGTTGCTTGGCGGTTTCTCGCCGGCGCAGGGAAGTTGTCCTAGGTCGCTTGGCCGACCGCCTAGTGGGCACAACAGCTTTACTGCGCCTCGCCGCCGGGTCATGCGTCAACTTGACCTTCCTCCGAGCGAGGAGGATCGACGCCTTCCTCCTCTTCCTCCTCCTCCTCCTCTTCATCGAGCTGTCATCCCCTCATCCTCCTCGCCGTTGACTCCCATTCCTCCCGACTTTCACCTCCACTTCCTTCTTCTTCTTCGACTGTTTCCTGCGCCCGCTGGGCATCGAGTACATCTCGGTGGTGACCTAGAAGACAACAAAACAAGGCAAAAGTCAGTCGATTTAATTGGCATCTAAACAGTAATGAATGCAGCCAATCACAAATCAAGATAAGTGGTTGTACCTTGTCTACTTCGTAAGTCTGGTCGAGTGGTGGAATCCTCCCAGCTCGCGAGGGTTATCTTTGTTTCGTGATGGCAGTCATCCACTTCTCCAGCGGCGCCATCGACCTCCTCTGGATGGACCCGAGTGGTATCATCCGCACTGAGTACATCCACATCGGATGACCTCGGTATTTGAGTGGCTGAATACGCCCGGAGGAAAACCTCCAGAGATCCATGCCGGTCACCCCATCGCGAATGAGCTGGACTACGCGCCCATCAGCAATTTTACTTGGGCCTTCTCCTCCGTAACACCTTCAGGAAGATGGCTTGTTCACTCGACCATGGAGAAAGGAGGGAGCCCAATGATCGCTTCAAGGCCGGCTGGTCTTGGCAAGAGAACCAGGTCGATTGCCACCTCTAACCGAGTCGTGGAGAGTCATAGCCGAAAGGCGCTCTTCCCCTCATCCGACCCCGAGTCCCCACACATCTGGATTACTTGGGTTCTCTCGTCATTCGGTTTGTTTTCTTCACCGCCCGAGAACGACAGTGAATATGTGCTTGAAGAGACCCCAGCGGTCGACAACCCAAGAAGTTTTCGATAACGAAATGAAAGCAGCAAGGTAGACAATGGAGTTGGGAGGAAATGATGGAGTTGCACCCAAAAAGTTCAGAAACCCCGGAAAAAAGGATTCGTGGCAGAGAAAATCCCGATCTACGTGGGTGGCCAGGAGAACGACTCACCCTCTTCAGCTGCGGTTGCCACTCCGCTTCCGGAAGCCTCGCCGACCCATGGGGATCAGTCCTTCATTGGACAGATCGGTGAGGTCCTTCTCGGTGATGGTCGAGCGGATCCAATCTCCTTGGACCCAGCCTTGCGGCAGTTTGGACCGAAGAGGATCCGCCTCCCGACCTGGCGCCTCCCTTAGCCTTCGCACGCTTTCTTCACCTGCTCCAGGCTGCGGTCTTCTCCTTCACCATGGTTGCCGGCGAAGCAAGCATCGAGCTGCGGGCTGGACAGGCTAAGAGCGCAGCGAGAAGGTTTGGAGGCGGAGGAGGAGAAGATTGAGGTCGACTGCTCAAAATACCCGTCCGACGCTTTATATGGGGCCGCTCGAGTGGCTGACCGGTAGGCCCAGCAATCCTGGCCAAATCTCAAGAATAAAGCGCAAGACGCGATACGTGGGCGTAAAAAGGTGGCGCAAAGATCGAGGCGCCATCGCCTTATCCCATCCGAGTGCCGCAGTTTTCGCTTCGCGCTTCCCAAAATTCAGATCTCGCTGAAATCCGCTAACCGCTGAGCAACCCGTCAGATAGCAGATTTCTCCGATCCGTCGCCGAAATCCTCAAGTTCACAAAGTTCACTCGACAAAACGTGAAGAATGGATCAAGACCACCGAAAGAGAAGTTGATGCCATCACTAAAAGGTCGTTGATCCGAGTAAGACACACTGCAACACGAAGAACAGGTCGGAAAGATTATCAACTCCTTCCTCACTCAAACCTCGATCCATTCGGGGCTAATGATGAAGTCATGTACTGGGTAGGGTCATAGACCTGCCAAAAGGTACCTCCACAAGGACACTCGCAAGAGAAGCGGCTTAGTCGACCTGGTAGGTTTCCACCGATGATTCAAAGACACTCGACCATGAAGACCCACTCGACCACCAGAGTCCAAGAGCCACTCGTGCCCAAACGGTCTATAGTTAAATAGTCTTTATGATCATAATGACACTTTATGTAAGGCGCTACCAAGAACTCCTAGCCTTAACGCACCTTAAACCCTCTCACACGTAATGGGCTGGGGTCCTGGCACACTCTATATAAGCCACCCTCCACGTAGAAGGGTTCGCACTCAGAACACATATACGATATAATCCAATGACCGCCTCCGGCTCCGAGACGAGGGCTATTACTTCCTCCGAGAAGGGCCTGAACTCAGTAAATCCCTTTGCGATACAACTACTCCATAGCTAGGATCTTGCCTCTCCATACCTACCCCCATTCTATCACAAACTTAGAACCACGACACAAGGCGGGTTCTCTTCCTAATACTTCATAGAAGATTTTGAACACAAGGATAGTGTCCGCTCGCAAAACAAGTTCCACATACCACCGTAGAGAGAATAACTTTTGCACAGATCTGCCGACGATTCCGCGTGTGACATCACACCACGGCTAGGCCTTCATACGTAATCATTTTTATTGTCCACCTCAGCTGCTTAGCGAGGCGGTTTCTTGGCACGCCTTATCAAAGCGAGATCGTGCCCCTTATTCCGGGATTCTCATCAATACGGACGGGTAACCCAACCGCAAGCATTGATCATGGCGCTTGGGAGATAAGCGAAGTTTTACCAGTTGGCGGGGACGATAGCTTCGTCCGTCCATATAAGGGATAAGGGTCCACCTTTTCACCCACGCCTTCTTCCTCCTTTGCTCATCCATTTCACAAGACTCGAGCTCCAAATACTAAGTCCGCACATCCCACCTCAACCTTCTCCAACTATGTCCGGAGCGGAGGCAGGTGGATGGCCTCCGTCACGGAGGGGCACATCAAAAGCTGCGGAAGGCCGGATACTTGTCCAAAGAACATCACAAGACCGGCTACCCGACGAGGGGCAGCTCATTCCCACCCCGGCGCCATGAGAGGGTGGTGTTCTCACCCACTTCCTCCATGGACTAGGTTTCCCACTTCACCCATTTGTCCTGGGGCTCATGTTCTACCACGGCCCGGATTTCCACGATCCGCCCCCAACTTCATCCTCAACATCTCGGCGCTTATCGTCAGGTGCGAGGCCTTCCTCCGCATCCAACCCCACTTTGG
The DNA here is from genome assembly GCA_021605205.1 of Aegilops longissima. Lineage (NCBI taxonomy): Eukaryota > Viridiplantae > Streptophyta > Magnoliopsida > Poales > Poaceae > Aegilops > Aegilops longissima. The sequence continues at coordinate 496,517,651 of CM038682.1, read as the reverse complement.
CTTATGGTCAAGACCTTCAATGTCAAGCCAAGGTAGTGGGCGGCCGCCAAGCCGGAGTGCGGAGGCGCCATGGTTGGCAAGATGGCCAAAGTCCTATGGCTCGAGGGCTCCTTTGTGGAGACCATAAAGGGGTGGCAAACGGGTGGTTCTACATCACCGAGCCATGATTTCAATGGGAGGCGGCCCCTAATTCGACCTGGCTCCCCCACACGGCTCACGCCATGGAAAGAGACGGCCCGACGTGAGGTGATTCGAAGAGCTGTCCGACTCCAAACCGCGTCCGAACCTCGTGGACAAGAATCTCAAGCTTGTCAATGTAATCCAGTGATGCTCATCCGCCGGATTCTCCCATGCCAAAGAACGGCCTTCAAATTGTGGAGTTCGATCCGCACAACACCAAATCTCTGAAAAGGCTCTTCGACACCACGCATTTAAGATGCCCGAAGGTGCTGCTCAAGGGCGCCGAGGTTCTACATCCGCCATCAAGATCGCGGATTCAGCTCGCAGCCAAGCTAGCGAGGTAAGTTATTTTACCCTTTATGGGACTCTTTTTCATAGTTTGACTCTATGCGGATCTAAAACTCCCTAACCTTTTAACAGATCGGTCAAGACGCCCGACATATTAACCGTCCGCCCCTTGCCGTAAAAACCCAGCGGAAGCCTGCTTGACGGGGTTAGCTGGCCCGCACTCACGTGGTGCCGGAGAAGAAGGCCAAGAAGGAGGCCACGGGACTCAAGGAGCACCCGACGCCAGTGTTGTCGGACTCATCGTCCGACGACTCGAGGCGGAATCCTCCTTGAGGAAGAGGAGGAGGAAGAAGCTTTCCCCATGGGGGAGAGAAGAAAGGAAGGCCGCCTAACCGGGAGGCCGGAGGGTCCAAGAAAGGGAGGACCTTCCTCCGACTTCTCCACCAACGCCGACAACGACGAGGAGGAGGGCCAACAAGGGCCAAGCCTCTCGCGAGATCGTAAGTGTCCGGACTGAATAGTTCATGACTTTTTATTTGTCGACAGTGTCTTCTAACGCCGAATATGACCATGCAGCCCGCTCGAGATCTAGCTCGCCGGCCGAGCGGCTCCTCGGGTTCGCCGGATGTGAATAGCACTTCACTTCCGACCGCCTCCTCTCCTTGTGTCGCCGACGACACCGCGGTGGAGTCCCAAAGGGGCCCAACCAGGAGGAGGTGGTCTCAGAGGCGCCTGCAAGGCGCACCTCCCGACTCCGGCGCAAAGGGGCGAAACCCCAGAGGGCTCTAAGTCCGCCCTCTGCTGGACTCGCATCGAACCTTCAGTGGTTCCAAAGTCCGACAAGCCGCCTCCTTCAGAAGAAGGGCAAGATCGCGACGCCGGTGACTCTCCGCCCATCCGGAGGCACTGGATAGCTTGCCGGAGGCGCTTAACGGCGCCCATCAACGAGGAGCACCGCACTGTTATGAGTGTGGTGATCCAGAAGTTCAGTCCGCCAAGAGCGGGCCGATCAAGCCTGCACCAGCCTTCTAACAAAGCTTTGAGGTAAGTTTAGAATATGTAAAAATATTACCAAGATAGACAGAGAGCTCTCGATGCTTAGTTCGTGTTCGGAAAGAAAAGCGGACTAAGAATCTAAAAAGATATACGCAGGAGTCTAACATAAGTATGTCAATATGCGAATGCAGCTGCACTGCCGACTCGCCAGACCGATCATGGAGGTCAATGCATTGAAGAAGAGCCTCGAGCGGTCCGAGAACGAGCTCGGCCTTGCCAAGAAGCAGCTCGAGGACAGGAAGGTAAGCAATACCTTATTAAAGAAATACCTTATAGAAAGGATTCGTTGCAAAAATGATAGGAATAACATGGGTATTGTAGGGCCACGAACGAGGTGGCGACCTCAAGGAAGCGTGTCCGCGTCGAAAGCAAAGCGGTCGCGGAGCGCACCGAGCGAGAGAAGCAGGAGGAGAGGGTGGCGGAGGTGCAGCAAGAGCTCCATGCTCGTGGAAAACACGAGAGTTTGGAGCGTGACTCAAGACTCGAGAGTCCGAGCTCGCCTCTGCCTTGAGAGTGCCAAAGCCGCCAAGGCCAAGCCCAAAAAGCCCTCCAAGAAATTGAATCATTAAAGAAGATAGCGTGGGTAAGGCATTCTTTATGCAAAGCAAGCATGTGAAAGTGAATTACCTATTACTTACCCGGATTCGAGCTCTCCAGAGCATTCGCAGATCTGCCCCAGAGTGTGTCCGATGCTGCTGCTCTACCGCGCCAAGGAGGGGAGCTCGACGGAGAAGGTGTTCGATCTCAAGATGCCGAGGCCGAACATCCGGTGCCCTCGAGCGACTAGTCAAGCAGCTGGTCGAGCTCCACAAGGTCGCCTAACAGGCCATGATGGGCCTCATAGTTCGGCTGTGGCCATTGGAAGCCATGCCTGGAGCTACCGGGCTAGTGCAGCGGCTGGTGGACGCCCGTCCATGGATTGAAGTCATCAAGCGCCCGCCTGCATTGAAGGTGCCTGTCGGGCCTTGCCCTGCTAAAGTGCATTGGGGCAAGCTGGATGCGAGAAGCTTGTGACGGACGGCCACCAAGGTCAAGGGGCATTGCAAGCCCGAAATGTACTATGAGGGCGCCTCAAGGGTGCCCGCCAGATAGCGGATGAGTGCTCCAAAGATGTAATTTTTAATAGACTCGCATTTGTTATCCCAGACGCTGAAAACTTGTTCATATGCGCTAAGCAACGCTTTGTTAATTTAAAATATTACCTTCAGGCGGCCGCTTATCAAATTTGAGAGATGGCAAGTCGTTATTTCAGCCCCCATGCCACGAAAGTGCCGGGTGTTCGATAAACTTGAGCGCCTTGTTCCCATTCTTGGGTCCACGAGGAGGCGCCAACACAACGAACAAGGCAACCGGACTTATAGTGCTTGAACACTCTCACTTAGCCATAGAATTCTATAATTTTAAATTTTGGCGAAGCCCCTAGTATTCGAAGACCGAAGTTCGGGCGCTATCCACGCCTTTGGCCGGACAATGCCGACCTCGCCTAAGCGGCATAAGTCTTTAGGGACCCAAAAACCTCTCGAACAAGGATCGCTCTCGCCTATCATGACGGCCAGTTTTAGCTTTTCCACCGAGGTGCTCAACCCAGCTCAACCGGGCACAATCGCAGTTGGTTCTCCCAGCGCTACCTTAGCCGATATAACGGAACGAAGGTACCAAAACATGGGAGCCGGGCAAACCCAACTATTGACCCAAGACATGATTCGAGCCGATGCATATAATGCTATAAGTTCGGGTGCCGACTTGTGAAAGTGTTCGGACTTATCACACCATAATTTTGGGGTACTTAAGCCCTCGGTGTATTGGCCGCACTAAAGTGTACGGTGCAACATGTCATGAAATGAACATATATATAGATAAAGAAAGGAGTGCAATAATAGGCAAAAGCTATGCATTGTATATTCAAAAGGTACCGCAATGGAAGCAGAATGATACAAATAGTGCGATAAGCAAGGGATGGGACTATTTAACATGTCCTCTCTGTGGGTAAGCTGCGGATGGTATGTAAAACATGTATAATGCTCGTAGTAGAGACCACCGACACTCGACGAGCTTTCTATTTCCTGGCTGTTGCATCGTGAGTTCGCAATTTAGTGCCGGACAGGACTTCGAAAACGGAGTCCCGAAAGTAAGAAAAAGAAGAAAGAAAAGAATGACACAATTGGGAGCCCCCGTGCGTTGAGCCGCATTCGGCGCGTGCCGTGGTCGTGCTCCTACCCTTAGGCCCATGGTATCTCCAGAGCGTAGTTATGTACGCCAGTAGTAACGGCTTCGCTTATTTCGCGAGGGCTGGGTTAGCCGGATTGCTACGCTGCTCGGATTGTGCCAGCGGTCTTGTTGTAGGTTACCCAGCGCCGCTTTGACGGTGGCCGGACGCTTAATGGCCGGACCCGGAATTGCTGTGGAGAGGCTACTTTGCACCTCCGCCGCGAGGGTCGCTGTGTGCTCCTCCGCTCGAGAGAGCGCTCGTGTTTCCATTGACCGTGATTACCTCGAGGGCCTCGCATCTTGAGCTTGAGGTATGCATAGTGCGGCACCGCATTGAACTTTGCAAATGCGGTTCGCCCAAGCAAGGCGTGATTGCCGCCATGAACGGGACTATGTCAAGATTAACTCTTTGCTTCGAAGTTATCCGGGATCCAAGACCACTTCGAGTGTAACTCGAGCCTGCATAATTGGCCTCTACACCGGTATGACGCCTTTAAAGGTCGCCTTTGTGGGTTTAACCTTGAGGGTCTATGCCCATTTTGGCGATCAGATCCCGATAAAGCAGGTTCAGTTGCTACCGCCATTCATCAGACTCTAGTGAGGTGAAACTGGTCGATGATTGGGTCAAGAACCATGCAGCGAATCCGCCATGACGGATGCTAGTGGGTGGTCCTTCGATCAAATGTGATCGGGCAGAGGACCATGGGTTGAACTGGGCGATCGCTCCATCGCATATACGCCCCTTAGTGCACGCTCGCCCCTTTGGGTATGTGGGTTATGATATCATGTTCACCATCCGCACTTGTGTGGGAAAACACTTCGCCCTCTATTGTTCGGGCGTCGGGCTCTTCCTCGCCATCGCTATGCAGCCCCTTGTCGTTGTTTTCGCGCTTAGCTTGCCTGCTTGCTTGAACACCCAACAATCCTCGCTGGTGTGGTTGGCTGGTTATTCGGGGTGCCATGTATCCGCACAAGCGATCGAGTATTCGGTCCAGTTGGACGGGCCCCGTGTCGACCCCGATTCCAAGTCACATCGATCTAGCCGGTAACACCTCATATCACTTTGCGCCTCACGCACGGTATTCCCACGAGTGTCGCTTACCATGGCCCGGACCGCTGGCGCCTTTTGGCTCACGATATGATAGTGGCGCTAGCATCCATATGACAGAGAACCCGGCCGACATGGCTAGTCGTGAACCCAAAGCGGCGCTAACCCATGGGGACAGCATACATGAATCACATCGAGCATGTCGGTCATCAACGATGAATGGCTGTAGCACTGGCTAACAGGACTCGCAACCCGGTCAGAAGGGCTAGGCAGACTCCTGGATATCACAAGGTGACATTTCAAGGGATGTATATAGGAACAAAGTGAAACACATGCCGCCACCAAGTGTCCAAAGCAGTAGTGCTGGCTAGCAGGACTCGTGAACCGGTCAGAAGCGGACTACCATCACTCAGAAGCACTAGACTACATTTCCCATATGAGAGGCTGCCAAGGATAAACAACTAGATTGTTGGATCCACACATACCAAGCATTTCAAACATACACACAATATGCTCAATATGTGTAAATACAACATGGCATCACAACATAACTCTACGACTCAAATATTTATTCATTAGGCCCGAGGAGCGAGATATTACAAACATGGGTCTCATGACCCAACACTCAGAGCATACAAGTCAAAGCACAAGCGAAGCTTAACATGTCCGAGTACGCATAACCATAAATGAAAAAGGCTGAGAAGCCCGACTATCTACCAGATCCTCGCTAAGGGCACAAGATCGTAGCTGAGGTAACAAGCTAAACGTCAAGTCCAAGCGAACTACTAGCGAGACCGACGCTCTCGCAAAACATAAAATAAGCAAACGTGAGTACAAACGCATCACGAGACTTACATCGTAACTAACTACATATGCATCATTATCAACAAAGGGGTGGTGGAGTTTGACCGCAGCAAGCCAGCTTTGACTCGTGGCTATCCTGAACTACGATCGCAAGTAACTCTTTTGAGGTGGGCACACGAGTCCACATATTCACCATATCAATACACTACTATGGACCCGCCCCGCCTCCCCACGAGAACGCCATCCATAGCACTCACGCTTATCTTGCGATTTTAGAGTATCCACTTTCACTTGTCTATGAACCGTTATAGGCAACCCGTAAGTCCTTTTCCGCGAACACGGCTATTCAATAGATCATATTAACCCCGCAGGGTGTATTTCTTCACACACGCTCACCACTTATCGCCGCTACATCGAGATGTACTCGCAACGCTCAAGCGAAGCCCAGCGAGGGTGTCGGCCACGGCCTACCTAAACACTCAAGTCCCTAGTCCAGGTTTATCGCCTATTCGGTTCCATCCGAAGGAGTCCGCCGAGGTTTCCACTAACGGCCCCGAACGATGTGTGCAGGGTTCCCGAGATACCAAACGGGCATTCGCACACCGGGCCACGGTATCTACCACAAGATGTAACAGTTGAATCGTTGTTGTCCTAATACAAGAAAAGAGAGCAGGAGCGAGAGAGTGGGATTGTATCGTAATGAACAAGGGGTTTTGCTTGCCTCGGCACTTCAAGATAATATAGTTCTTCATCTGTCATCGAACTCATCGCCGGAACCGCTGTATCGAGAGGGGACAAACACCGCAATCGAGAAAGAACACAATCAATGCAATGCCACAATATGATGCATGATCATGACATGGCAATATGCTGTGATTTGAGCTAATGCATCTAGTCAGTGTTAAATGAAGTTGGTTTGAATACAAGATTCAAATTCAAACTCCATATGTGGATATTTAAATGCCATTTATATGATTTGTGTTAAACAGCAGCTATAAGTTGTTCTAGCATGCATGAGAATGGCATGTATGGATAGATTGGATTTTTCCGATCATTTTCATATCTAATTTATCTCATTCTCGAAGTTACTGTTGAATTACTATGAATTTAGAAGTTTATACTAATTTCTGGAATTCTGATTTATTTTAAATCCAGAAGCCAATATCGCACAAGATGACAAAGAAAGATTAAGGCCAAGAGGTCAACCAGGTTGACCCGGTCAAACCTGACCGATGGGTCCCCGATGTCGCTGACTCATGAACTAATCCCGTCAAAACTATGTTGAGTGAGGTTTGACTACGGCTAGGACCCACAACAATGACTAGGCTAATTAATGTGGAGTGTTAGTGCTAATTTAATCCTATCTAAAAGTGTCATGGGTCAAAGTGCGCCAAACCCGGTCAAACTCGCGGAGTTGACTCGCTGCTCGTCACGGGCGACGCCAGCCGACGGCGGAGGGCGTGGAAACGCCTCCGCCACCAAATCGGCGATCGAGGGGCTCTACGCGTTGTCTGGTGCTCTTCCGCATCCAACTCGACCGGAGTTAGCGGGGGGTGGCTGAGTCGAAGCGCGATCGACCGGCGGGCGGCCGGAGTTTGGGCGCGGACGGTGTCGATGCTACGGTGCACAAGAGGGGAAGACGATGAGTGCTACGTGTTCGGGAGGTGCCGATGGTTTATGGGCTCGGACGCGAGCTACAAAGAGTCAGGTGGCAGGGCGCGCCATAGCTGGCGGCGAGGAGCGCCGCAAGGTGGTTAGGGGCGTTAGGGGAGGCAATCGAGCATGGGGTTAGGGGAAAAGGATCGTGGCCTCACAGCGTTGCAGGGGCCGAGAAGCGGGCTCTGGAAGCATGGACGGCGATTAGTCGACGATGGGGATCCATGGCGTCGCATGGCGAAGAAGAGATCGGTGACGGTGTTTTGAGGCGTCCGGCCGAGTGAGTCGACGGGAGGACGAGGGCGCCTAAACGGAGGCCATGGACACGCTGGCGAGGCGGGAGGGCCTGTGGGTCATGGTGGTTCTAGTCGGCGGCGACGCATGCGCCGGGTGAGCTCTGTGGTAGAGAGCCAGGGAAGAGAGAAAGTTCAGCGAGAGAGGAGAGGTGCAGAGGGTCCAGGGTGTCGTGGAGGCTCACAGCCCTGGCCGGGAAGCGGCGGGAAGCAGAGGTGGCGCAGGCGCTGCCGGGCGGGCGGTGGCCACGCTACCGGTCCTTCCGCAGAGGAAGGAGAAGACACGGAGCCCCCGGTGGGCTGGCCACCGGGCCACCAGTGGGCTGGAAGGCCTGTGAGTGGCCCTGTAGGCGCTTCTCTCTCTCTTTCTAAATTGTTTTCTGCTTTTCTATTTTTCTCAGAATCGTGTTTGGCTTTTATTAAAATGCCGAGCATTTCTAAAATCTTGCAACTGCCATGACCACTGTTGGAAATATATCCTACAGTAAACATTTCAGTTTGGGATTATTTGAGCATTTAAAATATTAATTAGAAATTAAATGCCCAAATGCAAATAAGGTATGATTTAAATCCAGAGCCCAATATGTCATGGAAAAATGTGCATCACCTCGTTATCAAGCTTTCAAAGATTTTCCAAGAATGATGAACATTTTTGGAAGTCATTTGATTTATCGAAATATTTTGTTGAGCCTATTGAATTCCTTTAATGCTAGGGTTTAGGCAATCCCCATTTCAAGTTTCTTAGAAATTTAAACATGATGACATGATGAGCAAGCAAAGTCAAGCAAGGCCGATCTGGGCTATGATACCACCCTCATTAAACAAGAATCTCGCCCCGAGATTCAAGACGGAGGTAAAAAGTCGAGGGGTCACAAGCTAACACGATCTTCACGATCCAACCGTCCTTCTCAAGATGTTGATTCATTGTTTCATATTGATCTTGACGCCTTTGCTTTCAAAACTTCATCCAACACGACAACAACGGAGAGGAACTCTGCAGGAATCGATCTTCTTAAAGATCGAGCAACTCACGATCAACTCACGGAATGAGATGTTGAAACATCTCGAGTTGAGTCACAAAACACATTGAGAGGGCTGGAAGAACAAACATACAGGTTTGATTTGGTGGGCAACAATCCCACGCTCAGAGGGATGGTGGATGGTGTCAAGGTGGCGAGGAAATATTTACCATGATCCCGTAACGGGGCACCTTGGAAAAAGTGACTGGTTGAGCTGTTCCCTTAAGTGGCAAAAAGAATTACTTTTGATCCATAGATCATTGGAACTCTTTATACCAGCCTAAGGCAATCACAATCGATCATTTGAAGGAGTTTGAAAGAATGACATACTCGGACTAGAATGGATGATGTGGACTACCTTGTTGAAGACAACACGATGGATGATTTTGCTTATGCTGTTCTCAAGAACTTGAGCATTTCCAAATTCATCAAGGTTCTACCAACATCCGTGGCAAGGATCCCGCAACATGACATACTACCATGATAATCGGTGATGGATGATGCGGATACAAAGGAAGATAACACCTTCAGACTTCCCTTAGCGAAGCTAAGGAATGAATCGATGATCGATCGAGAGACATTTAGCACCGCTTCGATGTTCTCCTTGATGTGCTAGCGTAATCCATTCATAGATATGGTTTGATATCTAGAACATCAAGTAAAAGGTCGGACTTCGAACACAAAAATCCATAAGGAACAACTATTGGAATAAATTCTACGAGATCCTTATGGGGAGGTGGCTAACTTTCTCAATCAAGATACTACAATAATAAGTCTTCCTATTGGGTGTTGGCCACAACATCCACCTTACTTGGTTGCTGTGGAGACCAATATTATAGTTCTTGAGGAACGCTCCAACCATCATATCTCGCCTCGAGATTCAGATCCGGCTGGTGTCGATAATCCGCACTCATCAAGTCTAGAAAGAAAATGAGAGTTTGCAACACAAATCGATTTAGACGGCGCTATAGATTCTCGGGAATGAACTACTATAGCAAGCTCCAAAACATGAGCGGTTCTCACATAAACATGTGAACATGTTGTTCGAGACAAGCATGACCACATAGTAGTCTTATAATAAAACACTACCGAAGTTCGTGGGGAACCATCAACGAGGATATCAAGTCCCTACATAAGTCAGATTAGCTCTTATGAAGGAACTCCTCTCCTTGAACAAATCAATCAAGTGGCTTGGTGTGCTAGGAACACATGTAGAGCGAAGGTTGCAAGTCTCCAACCATAGAATACTTCGTGACGATGCATGATCGATTTGGGATGATTCCAAAGAAGCAACATTGACTTTCTCGAATCCACGGCGGCAACTTGCATCGATGCACATGAATTAGAGGAAGTCACTACTTATCCAAACATATGCTTCATGAATGAAACACTAAGAAATGCTTACACAAGTTTCCAACACTAGGTTGATGTTCAACATGACTCATGGGGAGACAAAATACTGCTGATGGGCTCAACAACAACTCATCGAATTTCCATATCATCGACTTCCACCATCATGTGAACACGGTGATAGCATTGGTCGACTAAAAGATGTAATGGTATATGCTCGAGGGATCAACCACGAGTAATACAACATTACGAGCATCGTTGGTACTGATTTGATTTGACGATAGCCCACACTCAAATTAAAGGATTGATAAGACAATAGGTCCAAAGAATCGATCACAGGACCAATCGATGAAGATATCATCTTCTTCAACACACACTACACAAGAATATCCCTTGAATGAACTAAGTTAGCAAGCTTTTATCTTCCAACTCTCCAAGTTGTTGTCTAGCTTAACCAACTAGCTCGTGGATATCCAACATGATTCTTGGAGAAAGGGTGGTTCACAAGAAACCAACTTGATCACGAGCTCAACATAACAAAGCCAGAAACAACCCGCAACACTTCCAAGAAGATATTTGGAAAGTCACGAACCACCGATATATTACTAAGCTCAAGAACAATCTTGCTTTTCAGGGCAAGACGATATGATCAATAGAGCGAAGATTTGAATTAATCCTAGCTCATCGATCAAGGAGTGCACCAGGAGAATGGATTAGATAGCACGACTAATATTAGGATGAGGATTTAATAACCAACACGCTAAGAGTGAGAATATTGTCCATTAGCTACCAAGCAACGAAGTTGCTCGGAGTATTGATTTCACACATCACACCACTTGTCGGCATTCCGCTATGCATACAACACGGAACCGAGGAATGAATAATGATGGCGGAAGTATCACCGCATCAAGAATTCATAAGAGAAGGTGCAATTCTCATGACCTTCCCGACATAAAGTGGGTAATACTTCAGATAGAAATGTAAACAAAAGCTTGATTGCATTTGATCTCATGGATTACGATCGCTTTGGACCCAATCCTCGGATATGGATGAGGTAATGGAGTTTGTTTCTCCTAGTCATTCCGGAATAGAATGGCTTGACGGACCACAAGAAAAATGGGCATCGATGAGGACGAGAGCACGACTACTCCTGACTATCAACTGATAGATGGGGATCGGAATACAACTAAGGAGGAACAACTCGAGGAACATATAACTTTTCGAGTTGTGGAGGCATGGATTAGTATATCGAGCAAAGCTCAACATTTCTCCCGGATAACCCATGCAGAGAAGGTAGAACTGGTAGAGTCACAATTATGAATGGAGAACTCTTCGAGAGTACTTTGATTGCGATCTTTAGGCTCAAAGAGGAACTTCGGCCATAACTAGTTCATGGTATTTGGAAGAAGGAAATACCATGGACCTCGAGGACTATCGCAGTTACTAATATCCTAAAGGAACTAGCAAATACTAACAACATAAAGTAGGGTGAATCTCGTTCAAGAACCCGTGAATAGAATGCCTACTAACTAATAACATCACGGGATGCTTTCAAAAATAATGGCCGTAATCATCACATCGGGATACAAAAGCATTGCTAAATTACTAGGTGACTTCCTAAACACCTAGGGTCATAATAATAGCTCCAACATCTACGCCGAGGCAACAAAGTACCTCAACTTACCGATTAGTGTGCTTATGCTCGACCAAAAAGGACATCGAATGTAAGGAAAGGATTTGCAAGTGCATTAGACTATTTAGAGACCGATGACTTCGGGAAAGATAACGGCTGAAAATGCTCAAAATGATTTGAGACATCCTCGCAAAATGGTGGCATGACCACTCAACAATGCAATATCAAGGTTCGTGAGACCAACTATGAAAACACGGAAGTAGTAGAAACTGAATCGGGCTTAAAACCAACAATCTTAAAAGTCTATGGATTAGTAACACGCCATCCTCGATAGATAGAGGAGAAGCCTAATTTTTAAACCTCAGAGAAGAGAAGAGGATGACTCAGATCGAAGGTCATGAGGTATAAGGAGTAAAAAGAGCCTTACGCTCCCTTCCACAATCAATTCCTTACATAACTAAAGCATTTCTAGACACAACTTCACCAGTTTGGCTTGGTAATCCTACAGCAACAAAGCTCGATACCAACGCTGTCAGACCTCGATTCCAAGTCACATCGATCTAGCCGGTAACACCTCATATCACTTTGTGGCCTCACGACGGTATTCCACGGTGTCGCTTACCATGGCCCGGACCGCTTACGCTTTTGCTCACGATATGATAGTGGCGCTAGCATCCATATGACAGAGAACCCAGGCCGACATGGCTAGTCGTGAACCCAAAGCGGCGCTAACCCATGGGGACAGTATACATGAATCACATCGAGCATGTCGGTCATCAACGTATGAATCCGGCCAGCACTGGCTAACAGACTCGTAACCCGGCAGAAGCGGCTAGGCAGACTCCGGATATCACCGCGTGACATTTCAAGGGATGTATATAGGAACAAAGTGAACACATGTCGCCAACCAAGTGTCCAAAGCAGAGTGCTGGGCTAGTGACTCGTGAACCGGTCAGAAGCGGACTACTATCGCCAGAAGCACTAGACTACATTTCCCATATGAGAGGCTGCCAAGGATAAACAACTAGATTGTCGGATCCCACACATACCAAGCATTTCAAACATACACACAATATGCTCAATATGTGTAAATACAACATGGCATCACAACATAACTCTACGACTCAAATATTTATTCATTAGGCCCGAGGAGCGAGATGTTACAAACATGGGTCTCATGACCCAACACTCGTGAGCATACAAGTCAAAGCACAAGCGAAGCTTAACATGTCCGAGTACGCATAACCATAAATGAAAAAGGCTGAGAAGCCCGACTATCTACCTGATCCGCCGAGGGCACAAGATCGTAGCTGAGGTAACAAGCTAAACGTCAAGTCCAAGCGAACTACTAGCTTAGACCGACGCCTCTCGCAAAACATAAAATAAGCAAACGTGAGTACAAACGTATTTCAAGAAGACTTACATCGTAACTAACTACATATGCCTCATTATCAACAAAGGGGTGGTGGAGTTTGACCGCAGAAGCCAGCTTTGACTTGGTGGCTATCCTGAACTACGAACGCAAGTAACTCTTTGAGGTATGCATACACGAGTCCACATATTCACCATATCAATACACTACTATGGACCCGCCCCTGCCTCCCTACGAGAACGCCATCCATAGCACTCGCGCTTATCTTATGATTTTAGAGTATCCACTTTCACTTGTCTATGAACTGCTATAGGCAACCTGTAAGTCCTTTTCCCATGACACGCTATTCAATAGATCATATTAACCCCGCAGGGTGTACTTCTTCACACACGCTCACCACTTATCGCCGCTACATGAGATGTACTCGCAACCTTCAAGCGGAAGCCCGGCCGAGGGTGTCGGCCACGGCCTACCTAAACACTCAAGTCCCTAGTCCAGTTTATCGCCTATTCGGTTCCATCCGCAGGAGTCCGCCGAGGTTTCCACTAACGGCCCGAACGATGTGCAGGGTTCCCGAGAAAACAAACGGCATTCGGTACACCGCCACGGTATCTACCGCAGCATGTAACAGCTTGAATCGTTGTTGTCCTAATACAAGAAAAGAGAGCAGGAGCGTAGAGAGTGGGATTGTATCGAATGAACAAGGGGTTTTGCTTGCTCGCACTTCAAGATAATATAGTTCTTCATCGGTGTCATCGAACTCATCGTCGAACCACGCCTATCGAGAGGGACAAACACCGATAACTAAGAAAGAACACAATCAATGCAATGCCACAATATGATGCATGATCATGACATGGCAATATGCTGTGATTTGAGCTAATGCATCTAGTCAGAGTTAAATGAAGTTGGTTTGAATACAAGATTCAAATTCAAACTCCATATGTGGATATTTAAATGCCATTTATATGATTTGTGCTAAACAGCAGCTATAAGTTGTTCTAACATGCATGAAAATGGTACAGATGGACAGATTGGATTTTTCTGATCATTTTTCATATCTAATTTATCTCATTCTGAGTTACGGTTGAATTACTATGAATTTTAGAAGTTTATACTAATTTCTGGAATTCCTGATTTATTTTAAATCCGTAAAGTTAACATCAGCGCACAAGATGACAAAGAACATTAAGGCCAAGAGGTCAACCAGGTTGACCCGGTCAAACCTGACCGTGGGTCCTGCATGTCGCTGACTCAGAACTAATCCCGGCCAAAACTAGCGTTGAGTGAGGTTTGACTACTAGCTAGGACCCACAAGGACTAGGCTAATTAATGTGGAGTGTTAGTGTGTCACATCCCGCTTAGACCATGCATTAGGGTGTGCATCATGTTTAAATTTCATTTGAATTTGAAATGGGAAGGCAGGAAACCCCGTAACACCCCCTTAATTCAACTAGGGTTTACTAAAATTATTTCAATGAACCTGAAATGCCCTTCAAAATGCTCATCCTCTTTGCTTTGGTTCGTAACCTATGTCAAAGGAGGTGTATCATTTTCTAGGTCAACCAAAGGTCCTTGGATTAATTCACAAGTTTTGAACTTGAGCATTTTAAATGGTACAAAATATTTTAAATGTTCAAAATTGCCAAACTAAATGTTTCATGTTGGAAATATTCCAACAAGGGACCAGGAGCATTTTGGTGATTTTTAAAACAGTTTTGGTATTTTAGAAAACCCCACAAAGTTGCAGGAAATTAGAAAAGATTAAAAACAGAAAACCTTACTCGACGCCTCTACCTGCCCACTGCTGCCCAGCCCAAAGAACAAGGCCAATGAAGCTGCTTGGCTCGGCCAGCAGCAGCCAGTGCTCGGGCGGCGGCACCGCTGGTGCCACGCACTGGTCGCCGCCGCTTCCTTCGCAATGGCCGAGGACCGACCTCCTCTCTCCTCGAACCCCTCGACACTCCTCTCCGCCTGCCTCCTCCTTCGAGCTCCCCGCTTGGCCGACGCTGCCGCGCCAGACCACCGCCAGAGTCGTGTCCCCGCCGTCTGCTCTCCTCCCGACCATGTCCAGAGCTCCGCCAAGACTCCACTACCCCTAGCCACCGAGTCCCGCCCATTTAGTGCCCCGAACCCATCTCACCGACTCGACCGAGCTCGCCACACCGGAGATCCTTTCGCCGCCGCCGCCCGGTTCATCCCCGACTCGACGAGGGTTTCTACACACGCCTGTGAGCCTACCTAACTCCTTCCCTCTCTCTCTACCGAGCAACGAGCAACCGAGCCACGCTCACCCCACTCTGCCGGCGTGGAGCTCGTCACGACGTGTCCTTGGCCACCTCCGCCACCCCATGGTGTCCGCAGACTCACCGCACCCCAACGGGTCTGCCCATGTACTTCCCAAGACCTCACCGAGCCCTCTAACCCCAAGCCCGCTGTTGGTCGAATCCTCGGCGCCGCTTAGCCTGTCCGCCGGCCGCGCCAACTCCGCCACCCCGACCCCAACTAACTCCACCAAGAGACGCTGGTTGCTCCTAGCTACCAGAGCTACCTTCCGCACTGCTTGGTCGCCGAATCACCAAACACACTCTCCGCCGGTCGGGCTCGCCGGGCGGTTAGTCGCCGGCAGCCGACGTGGACATTAACCATCAGGCTCTCGCTGACCCCAACAAAGTCATCGATGATGGGGCCCAGCCTCGCTAACTAAATAGGGTTAGATTTAATTAAACCTTAGTTAAGTTAATTACTCTGCCACGCGGGACCCACTCGTCAGTTTGACCCGACGCCCCTCGTTGACTTCGACACATGTCGACGCATGGTCGATGATTAATTCAAATTCTGGATTTATTTTGATATAGTAAATTCGTAATATAATTCAAATTTCAAATGCCTATAACTTTTAATCTATAACTCCAAATGCAAAGATTTATATATGAAAATTATCAGAAAAATCCACTCTATCCATTGGTACAGGTTTCATGCATGTTAAAGCAAGTTAACTATGCTGTTTAACCAGAATAAGTTATTGCACCATTAGGACTAACTCAATGAGCTATCATTTGAATCCTTGATTCAAATGAGTTCATTCCCTCGTTATTTCAGCTTGCATTAGGCCAACACACATCCATATTGCCATGTCATAGCATGCATCATATTGTTGCATATTGTCATGTGTGTTTATTTTCTGTGCTTTCATGATAGGTTCTCGCCCGAGGATAACCTCGACTATCCATCCAAGGGCGATTTCACCCCAGCCCATCGTGCAAGCAACTCATTGATCATTCCGATACAAACCCATGTTCTCGCTTCGCCTCGCATCGCATTAAGACAACGCGATTCAAACTGCTGTGTGCTGCGGTAGTTGAACCCACTTCCTTTGCATGACCTCACATTGCCACAAGAATTCAGATGAAACCCACTAGTATGTGTAGGAGTTGATTGAGCCATGTTTGTGATTCCTACCATGCTATGCTTGCTATGCTTAGAGTTGTGTCGTCCGCTCATCGGGATGATGAACCGGAGGAAAGGTTGTGTTGGTTCGAGAGTGAAAGTGTTGGACACGATTTGGTAAAGGTATCGATGAGAGGCCATGTAGGAGTACATGGTGGGTTGTTTCATTGAAGCCGATCCTAAGAACTGAGATCTGTGTTTGTGATCCATGAATTAGCTACTACCACGCATTGGGCCCAAACCAATGGACCCTCTCGCTTCTTAACCACCCTTTGTTCTTAGTCCGGAGTTGCAAGTAGTTTCGTGTTTGTAGTATGTGGGGGCCGACGCAACGCTGACCTTAGGGGTGGGTTGTGGCGGTAGGCACGCGGGTCTGTGTACCGAAAGTGCCCGCTTGGTATCTCGGGAACCCTGCACACATCGCTCGGGGCTGTATGGGAAACCTCGGCCGACTCCTCGCGGATGGAACCCTAATAGGCGATAAACCCGACTAAGGACTTGAGTGTTTAGGTAGGTCTGGCCGACACCCACGCTGGGCTTCCGCTGAAGGTTGCCGAGTACATGTCGTAAACGGCGGTAAGTGGTGAGAGCGTGTGAAGAGGTACACCGCAGGTTAACTATGATCTATTCAATAGCCGTGTCCACGGAGAAGGACTTCGGGTTACCTATATCAGTTCATAGACAAGTAAATGGATACTACTAAAAGCCTCAAGATAGTGTGAGTATCGTGGATGGCCCTCTCGTGGGATGACGAGGAGGATCCACGATGGAGTATTGTGATGGTGCTTAGTGGACTGTACGCACAAATGCTTTACAAAGTGGTGTCACGAGGATAGCTTAGCCAAGAGTCAAAGCTGGCTTGTGCAAATAACTCCACTTCCTTCCTTGAGAATGTGCATGTATGATAGGATTCTGTGGAAGACTTGGTCTGAGTACCTTTGTACTCATGTTTGTTTAATTAATGTTTTTCAGAGGACAATACTACCCTCCGACGGATTCTATGTAGATATTGACTTCGACGAGTGAACTAGCCACCCGTGTGGCATCTAAGACTTGTGAAGGGCCATTGTAGATAGAAAGGCTCCAACAAGCTTTCTTTCTTTCTAGAGTCCTGATCAGACTAGTTTGCTTCCGCATGTGCTTGTATGATTGTATGATTTGAGTGTTGGGTCATGTGACCCTACCTGTATGACTATAGTTATGTATGGCTCCTGAGCCTCTTAAATAAAGTACTTGAGTTGTAGAGTTTTGTTGTGATGCCTTGTTGTATTTACTCATATCGGGCATATTATGGTATGATTGAAATGCTTGGTATGAGGATCCGACAAACTAGTTGTTTATCCTTGGCAGCCTCTCATATGGGGAAATGTAGTCTCGTGCTTTCGAGCGATAGTAGTCCGCTACAGCCCGGTTCCCTGAGTCCTCGCTAGCCCAAAGACTACCGCTTGGACACTTGACCGGCCGGCATGTGATTCATTTCGCTCTTATGTCCGTTCCTTCGGGAAATGTCACGCGGTGGTATTCGAGTCCCGCCTAGCTCGCTACAGCCCGGATACCGGAGTCCTCATAGCCCAAAGGCTACAGCCCGAATTCATACGCTGATGACCGACATGCTCAAGTGATTCATGTATGCCTCTCCCCATAGGTTAGTGCCGCTTGGGTTCACGACCAGCCATGTCGGCCCGGTTCTTTGTCATGTGGATGCTAGCGACACTATCATATACGGAGCCAAAAGGCTAAACGGTCCCGGCCATGGTAAGGCGACACCTGGGAATACCGTGCGTGAGGCCGCAAAGTGATATGAGGTGTTACCAGCTAGGTCGATGTGACTTGAATCGGGTCCCGACAGCGCTGGCATCAGAAAGTGGCTGCCTGTAGGTTCGCTAAGCCAAACTGGTCAAGTTGAGTCTAGAAATGCTTTAGTTATATGTAGGGAATTGATTGTGGAGGGAACGAAGGCTCTTTTTACTCCTTTACCTTATGCCCTCCGATCCGAAGTCATCCCTTCTCATTCGACGGGTTTAGGACTAGGCTCTTCTCTCTATCGTGTTCACGTGTTACTAATCCGTAGTAACTTATAGGATTGTTGGTTACATCCTCGCCTCAAAGGCTACTAAATTTTAGTATGCTATCATTGAACCGTAACCTTGATATGATGTTGTTGAGTGGTTTTGCAATCTGATTTTGAATGTCTCAAATCTGATTTTGAGCATTTACGATGTTATGCTGCCCGATTTTCCCTAGAATTTCTAATGCCTTTGCATTGTGGCTGTGCTTTCAGATGGCCACCCGTCCCCGTAACCAAGTGGTTCGCCTCGATTGCTGCATTGTGTGTGTGGTCACACGGCAATGTTGGTTCGGTGATGATTGAGTCCGGTTATCGATGGTATCCTGAATATACCGCCGAGGAGCAGTTTAGGGATTTCAATCAAAGCCAATACCTTTGCACGGTCCGGATTTATCCATCTTATCCCGGAGCTATCGAGCCACTTCATCGCTCTTATGGGCTCGAATCACTATTGGAATGTCTGTGCAAGATGCAGCCTATTCCATGATGACTATTATTCGAGCTGTAACCGCTTTGTCGGGCAACACCGATTTTCGCTATATGCCAAGATCCCTCCCCGGGCGCATGGCTACCTTCGTGGTTTGTACAGCGATGCATCCCATGAGGACTCACCTTCGCACTACTACCGAGATGTCGGAGGACAAGGACCGTGAGAACCGGCCTCATGTGATGGAGCTTTTAATGCCCGCTCACCACTGGCTACTCGACTAGGTTTGCACCCGCCAGGCAAGCCGGATATATGGACATGAGGGACTTGTACCTGTGTGCGGGTGAGTCTGCAGACTTTATGGAGTGGCGTGAGGTTGGAGGCATCACCTCCTCGTGGGCCTGCCTCACACCGCTTGTTGGACCATGGCCACATCCGAGTCCCTATGGTCCACATGTGCCCCACAGATTGTCTGCTTCCTGACGATCATGTTCCACTTCTGTGCTTGGGTGGTGACTTCTATGAGGACTACTATGGAGCTGCCTAAGATAGTAGTAGTATTCCTAGTGTGGTAATAGTTGTGTTTCCACCGCCCCGTGACTCATGGAATACGACTTAGTGTGTATCGCTCCTAAGTGTAGAAAATAATGTATAGAAGTTGGGATGCTTCCGATGAGATGTAACGCCTTTCCTTATAGTTGTACTCCGTCAGCTTGTACTAATCTATGAATGGTGTGTATGACCGCTGGTATATATATATGGCAGTTTTATATTACCATTGTCATACGGATGAACATCTTTGCATTCCATGCTATCCATTACCTTCCGCACTTCCTTGTTAAATTCTGCCATCCTGGTTTAAACCTTTGCTTTGTCTCCTAGGATGGTCAACACTGCAATACTCCTGCTGTCCGAGCAGGGAGAAGCTAGTGCAGCCGTAAATGTGAATCTGCCGCAACCGCCATCTTTGGCCGAGGTTATGCCGAAGCGAACGCAATAAGCGTGAAACCAACCGCCATCGGAGCGGATTGAACAAAACACCGCACGCCAGCCAAGAAATGATTGGTTTCACTCAACGACTTCGCAAGTCTGTATCCCCAAAGTTCAAATATTCCGCCGAGCCTCTCGACGCGGATGATTGGCTTCGCAAAGATCCACCACAAGCTGCGCCCGCCAACGTGGCTGAGGCCGACAAGGTTACCTTTGCCGCCTATCATCTTGAAGGCCCCGCTAGTCTCTCGT
Organism: Aegilops longissima; assembly: GCA_021605205.1. NCBI lineage: Eukaryota > Viridiplantae > Streptophyta > Magnoliopsida > Poales > Poaceae > Aegilops > Aegilops longissima. The sequence goes on along the minus strand of CM038682.1, from coordinate 496,497,557 downwards.
GGGAGAATTATGAGGCTATGCGTCCGCTGGACAAGTTACAACTTGGGCTGAATTCAGGCCGCCGTGAGCATCATATTCCGTAAGGTCTTATGGACCGCAAACGTGAGGAATTTCGCAGCTTCACCCAAGGTAGGCCGACAAAGGATGCCTACAGCCGTGAATTTGGGAGGTTAGCACGTTATGCCCTCAAGAGGTTTCTACCGATGCCAAGAAGGTGCAAGGTTCCGCAAGGACTTAGCCCCGAGCTACGCCGAGATCTCCGCCTGCATGAGTGTACCTCTTCCCGGTTAGTCAATAAGGCTATCACCAAATCAAGCAGATTGATTTTGAGGCTTCACGCAAGCACATCCGTGACTCGATCTTCATCCGCTCGATCCCTGTGGCGCCGGTTTGGGTTCCAAATACGCTCTACCACCTGTGTTCACCCCGAGGCCATCCTTCGAGGCGCCGCCCCAACCAGCAGATGTTCCGCCCAAGACTTATGGAGGCCCCATCGCTAATGCTGCTCCACGCCCAAATGTGATAACTTGTTCAAGTGGAGAGACGGGCCACTATATCCGAGAGTGTCCCTGCAACAACCCCAATCAAGTTGGAAAGTCTGGTTGGCGCGCAAGCAGCAGGAAAGGTGCCCTATGCTAAACCAGCTGCCACCGCCGTGGTCATGTCAATTATGTTTCACCAAGAGACCTATGAGGATCCCAACGCCGCCTCGGACGCACGCTTGTTAATTGCCATCCGCAACCGCTCTTTTTGATAATCGAGCATCTCATTCATTTATTTCGAGAGCTATGCTCGATTGCACAACACCACATTCTCGTGACATGCCTACCTCCATGGAAATTCAAACTCCGGTTCTAGATGGCAAACCTCTAGAATAAGTCATGGAATGAAATTTTGTCGACATGATTAGTCTTTCTTGCATCTCTAATAGCCCTTAAGTCCCTGACATAAACATCATCTTGGGTATGGACCGGATGTCAGCCCATTATGCTAAGATTGATTGCTCTACTAGAACTGCTCAACTTACCCATCCTTCGGCAAGACAAAGGAATGTTTTAACCCGAGTGTCTAAGCGCCAGCTTTACTCCTTAAATGCCAACCCCTTCCGCACTCAAGATATTCCTAGTCCGTGATTTCCGGATGTCTTCTCGAGGAACTGCCAGTGTTCCACCGACAGGATGTCGAGTTCGTGATAGATCTTGTTCCCTAACCGCCCCAATCTCTAGAAGACCTTATAAGATGGCACCCCTAGAACTAGCTGAACTTAAGAAACAACTCGATGAGTCCTTGCAAAAGGTTTCATCCGCCCTAGTTCATCTCCATGGCTTGCCCCGCCCTCTTCACAAGAAGAAGGATGGTACGGATCGGATGGTTGTAGATTACCGATTCGCCAATTTGGTCACTATCAAGAACAAGTATCCGCCCCTCAGATCAACGATCCGTATGATCAGCTCGCTGGATCCTCGCCTTTTTCCAAGATGGATTTGAGGTTGGGCTACCATCAAATCAAAATCAAGAACGGGACATTCCTAAACGGCCTTTGTTACTCGTTATGGCCAAGACGAGTATAACCGTCATGTCCTTCGGATTAACCAATGCTCCAGCCACCTTCTCTCGTTAATGAACTCAATCTTCATGGAGTATTTGGATAAATTCGTCGTGGTATACCCGATGATATACTCATCTACTCCAAGAATGAGGAAGAACATGCCAACATCTAAGGCTAGTATTGATGAAACTTCGAGAGCACCGCCTTTATGCCAAATTCTCTAATGTGAATTTTGGTTACCGTATGACCTATCTAGGACATGTAATTTCGTAAGGGCATTGCTGTCAATCCCGAAGCGAAGTTCAAGCCGCCCTGATTGACTCCACCGAACCGTCAAGCAAGTTCGAGTTTCTGGCTTAGCGAAGCTATTGCCGCCGCTCACGAGAATTTCTAAAGTTGCTAAACCTCTAACCGAACTCCTCAAGAAAGATAAAAGTTCAATGGACGCCACAAGGCGAAGTTCAGCTTTCAGAACCGAAAAGACGCCGACATCTCGCTCCCTGCATTTGTTCCACCAGATTTCCAAGGACTTTATTATCTATTACGACGCCGCGACAAGGACTAGGTTGCATACTCATGCAAGATCGCATGTGATTGCCTACGCTTCTACGGCCAGGCCCACATGAGGATAACTATCCCACACACCATCTAGAGCTTGCAGCAAAGGGTTCATGCACTCAAAACCTGGCGACATTACCTTTCGGGTAATCGCTATAAATCTACACCGATCACCAAAGTCTGAAATATATCTTCACCCAACCGGATTTGAATCTCGTGCAAAGACGTTGGGTCGAAGTTGATTACAGATTTCGACTTAGGAATATCCTACACCCTGTGCAAGGCTAATGTCATGGCTGACGACTAAGTCGCAAATCTTATTGTAACAATCTGATGTTACAACAAAGTCAACCATTTCTCCACGAGGAATTTCGTAAGCTTAATCTTCACATTGTTCCTCGAGGATTCCTTTCCACCCCGGTGGCGTAAACCTACCTTACGGATCAGATCATCAGCACGTAAGGTAGATCCGAATCTCTTGATCAGGAGAAACATCAAGAAAGGAGTCGCAGATTGTTTCTCCATTGATGAACAAGGTGTCGGTTCTTTGAGACCGCCTAGTGGTCCCCTAAGGTGCGCAACCCGAGGCGCATTGATCCTTAAGGAAGCTCATGACTCTCCTCTCACCATTCATCCCGGTAGTACTAAAATGTATCAAGACCTACGCCAGAGGTTTTGGTGGACTAGGATGAAGAGAGAAATCGTCAATACATTGCTAATTGCGACGCTCTGTCGTCGAAGTTAAAGCAGAGCATCAACGGCCTGTCGGGTACCCTTCAACCTTTGGAAATTCCTGAATGGAAATGGGATAAAATCGGTATGGATTTCATTACCGGTTTCCAGACCAAGAGAGGGAATAATGCTATCTTCGTTGTCGCCGATCGCCTTTCCAAAGTAGCCCACTTCCTACCCGCTCGGAGAGTATAACCGCTAGCCAGCTAGCTGAATTGTACATCTCTAATAGTGTCTCTTCATGGTGTTCCATTAGAGATTAACTCAGACCGTGGAAGTCTCTTCACCTCTCGATTTTGGGAAAGTTTCAAACGCTATGGGAACTCGCTCTCCTTTAGCACCGCTTCCATCCCCAATCAAGTGGTCAAGTAGAACGAGTCAATCAAATCCTAGAGGATATGCTTCGAGCTTCACATCTCTTTCGCATGAATTGGGAGAAATGCCTTCCATTCGCCGAAGTTCGCTTATAACAATAGTTATCAAGCCAGCCGGCAAAGCCCCTTTCAAGTTCTTTATGGACGGAAATGTCGAACGCCTTAATCGGGTCGAAACCGGGAGAGACAACTTTGGCCCGGATATGATTCAGAAGCGTAAGAGCAGGTTCGCTATTCGTGAGAAATTGAAAACAGCCCAATCTCGCCAAAAGAGCCAATATGACCGCAAGCATAAGCCTATGGCTTATGAAATTGGCGAGAAGGCTTACTTCGGTTACCCTTTGAAGGAACCCATCGATTCGGTATCAAAGGCAAGTTGGCCTCGTTACATTGGACCCTTTCGCATTCTTGCCAAACGAGGAGAAGTTGCTCACCAATTGAACTACCTCCGCATCTTCCGAGTCCATGATGTCTTCCACGCTTCCCAACTCAGCGCGTTGCTTTCGGATCCTATCCGTGGAGTGGACCACTAAACGCTTGATCTCCAAGATAACCTCACCTATCGAGAATATCCCGCTCAGATCTCGATCAAGCCGAGCGCATCACTCGACGCCGGAATATCAAGTTTCTAAAGGTTCAATGGTCAAACCATTCCGAGCAAGAAGCAACTTGGGAAAGGGAGGATCGCCTTCGACTTGAGTATCCCACCTTTTCGAATAGATCCTAAATCTCGGACGAGATTCTTTTGAGTGGGGGTGAGTTGTCACATCCCGCTTAGACCATGCATTAGGGTGTGCATCATGTTTAAATTTCATTTGAATTTGAAATGGGGAAGGCAGAAACCCCGTAACACCCCCTTAATTCAACTAGGGTTTACTAAAATTATTTCAATGAACCTGAAATGCCCTTCAAAATGCTCATCCTCTTTGCTTTGGTTCGTAACCTATGTCAAAGGAGGTGTATCATTTTCTAGGTCAACCAAAGGTCCTTGGATTAATTCACAAGTTTTGAACTTGAGCATTTTAAATTATACAAAATATTTTAAATGTTCAAAAATTGCCAAACTAAATGTTTCATGTTGGAAATATTCCAACAAGGGACCAGGAGCATTTTGGTGATTTTTAAAACAGTTTTGGTATTTTAGAAACCCCACAAAGTTGCAGGAAATTAGAAAAGATTAAAAACAGAAAACCTTACTCGACGCTCTACTCTGCCCACTCCGCTGCCCAGCCTCAAAGAAATTGCCAAGGCCAACAGCTGCTTGGCTCGCCAGCAGCAGCCAGTGTTCGGCGGCGGCACCGCTGGTGCCACGCACCTGGTCGCCGCCGCTTCCTTCGCAAATGCCGCCGAGGACCGACCTCCTCTCCCCGAACCCCCGACACTCCTCTCCGCCTTGCCTTCCTTCGAGCTCCCGCTTTGGCCGACGCTGCCGCCGCCAAGACCACCGCAGAGTCGTGTCCTCGCCGTCTGTGGTCCTCCGACCATGTCCAGAGCTCCGCCAGACTCCACTACCCCTAGCCAGCCGAGTCCCGCCCATTTAGTGCCCGAACCCATCTCACCGACTCGACCGAGCTCGCCGCCGGAGATCCTTTCGCCGCCGCCGCCGCCCGGTTCATCCTCGACTCGACGAGGGTTTCTACACGCCGCCTGTGAGCCTACCTAACTCCCTTCCTCTCTCGCTACCGAGCAACGAGCAACCGAGCCACGCTCACCAAGACTCGCCTGCGGAGCTCGTCGCCGACGCGTTCCCGGTCACCTCCGCCACCCCATGGTGTCCGTTGCACTCACCGCACCCCAACGGGTCCGCCCATGTACTTCCCGCACCTCACCGAGCCCTCTAACCCCAAGCCCGCTGCTGGTCGAATCCCGCGCCGCTTAGCTCGCCGCCGGGCGCCAACTCCGCCACCCCGACCCCAACTAACTCCACCAAGAGACGCTGGTTGCTCCTAGCTACCGTAGCTACCTTCCGCGACTCGCTTGGTCGCCGGAATCACCAAACACACTCCTCCGCTGTCGGCTCGCTGGCGGCTAGTCGCCGGCAGCCGACGTGACATTGACCATCAGGGCCTGCTGACCCCAACAAGTCATCGATGATGGGGCCCACTCGCTAACTAAATAGGTTAGATTTAATTAAACCTTAGTTAAGTTAATTATTCCTGACATGCGGGACCCACTGTCAGTTTGACCTGGACGCCCTCGTTGATTTCGACGCATGCCGACGATGGTCGACGATTAATTAAATTCTGGATTTATTTTGATATAGTAAATTCCGTAATATAATTCAAATTTCAAATGCCTATAACTTTTAATCTATAACTCCAAATGCAAAGATTTATATATGAAAATTATCAGAAAAATCCACTCTATCCATTGGTACAGGTTTCATGCATGTTAAAGCAAGTTAACTATGCTGTTTAACCAGAATAAGATATTGCACCATTAGGACTAACTCAATGAGCTATCATTTGAATCCTTGATTCAAATGAGTTCATTCCCTCGTTATTTCAGCTTGCATTAGGCCAACACACATCCATATTGCCATGTCATAGCATGCATCATATTGTTGCATATTGTCATGTGTGTTTATTTTCTGTGCTTTCATGATAGGTTCTCGCCTCGAGGATAACCTCGACTATCCATCCAAGGGCAGACTTCACCCCAGCCCATCGTGCAAGCAACTCATTGATCATTCCGATACAAACCCATGTTCTCGCTTCGCTCTCGCATCGCATTAAGACAACGCGATTCAAACTGTTGTGTGCTGCGTAGTTGAACCCACTTCCTTTGCATGACCTGTCATTGCCACAAGAATTAGATGAAACCCACTAGTATGTGTAGGAGTTGATTGAGCCATGTTTGTGATTCCTACCATGCTATGCTTGCTATGCTTAGAGTTGTGTCGTGTCCGCTCATCGGGATGATGAACTGGAGGAAAGGTTGTGTTGGTTCGAGAGTGAAAGTGTTGAACACGATTTGGTAAAGGTATCGATGAGAGGCCATGTAGGAGTACATGGTGGGTTGTTTCATTGAAGCCGATCCTAAGAACTGAGATCTGTGTTTGTGATCCATGAATTAGCTACTACCACGCATTGGGCCCAAACCAATGGACCCTCTCGCTTCTTAACCACCCTTGTTCTTAGTCCGGAGTTGCAAGTAGTTTCGTGTTTGTAGCATGTGGGGCGACGCAACGCTGACCTTAGGGGTGGGTTGTGTTGCGGTAGGCACGCGGGTCTGTGTACCGAAAGTGCCCGCTTGGTATCTCGAACCCTGCACACATCGCTCGGGCTGTATGGGAAACTCGCCGACTCTCATGGATGGAACCCGAATAGGCGATAAACCCGACTAGGGACTTGAGTGTTTAGGTAGGCTGGCCGACACCCACGCTGGGCTTCCGCTGAAGGTTGCCGAGTACATGTCGTAAACGGCGTAAGTGGTGAGAGCGCAGGTGAAGAAGTACACCCCGCAGGGTTAAATATGATCTATTCAATAGCCGTGTCCACGGAGAAGGACTTCGGGTTACCTATATCAGTTCATAGACAAGTAAATGGATACTACTAAAAGCCTCAAGATAGTGTGAGTATCGTGGATGGCCCTCTCGTGGGATGACGAGAGAGGATCCAATGGAGTATTGTGATGGTGATTAGTGGACTCGTGTACGACAAATGCTTTACAAAGTGGTGTCACGTAGGATAGCTTAGCCAAGAGTCAAAGCTGGCTTGCTGCAAATAACTCCACTTCCTTCCTTGAGAATGTGCATGTATGATAGGATTCTGTGGTAAGACTTGCTGAGTACCTTTGTACTCATGTTTGCTTAATTAATGTTTTTCAGAGGACAATACTACCCCCTCCGACGGATTCTATGTAGATATTGACTTCGACGAGTGAACTAGCCACCTGTGTGGCGCATCTAAGACTTGTGAAGGGCCATTGTAGATAGAAAGGCTCCAACAAGCTTTCTTTCTTTCTAGAGTCCTGACTCAGACTAGTTTGCTTCCGCATGTGCTTGTATGATTGTATGATTTGAGTGTTGGGTCATGTGACCCCACCTGTATGACTATAGTTATGTATGGCTCCTGAGCCTCTTAAATAAAGTACTTGAGTTGTAGAGTTTTGTTGTGATGCCTTGTTGTATTTACTCATATCGGGCATATTATGGTATGATTGAAATGCTTGGTATGAGTGGGATCCACAAACTAGTTGTTTATCCTTGGCAGCCTCTCATATGGGGAAATGTAGTCTCGGCTTCGAGCGATAGTAGTCCGCTACAGCCCGGTTCACCGGAGTCCCGCTAGCCCAAAGACTACCGCTTGGACACTTGATCGGCCGCATGTGATTCATTTCGCTCCTTATGTCTGTTCCTTCGGGAAATGTCACGCGGTGGTATTCGAGTCCTTCCTAGCTCGCTACAGCCCGGATACCGAGTCCTCATAGCCCAAAGGCTACAGCCCGAATTCATACGCTGATGACCGACATGCTCAAGTGATTCATGTATGCCTGTCCCCATAGGTTAGTGCCGCTTGGTTCACGACCAGCCATGTCGGCCCGGTTCTTTGTCATGTGGATGCTAGCGACACTATCATATACGTGAGCCAAAAGCGCTAAACGGTCCCGGCCATGGTAAGGCGACACCTGGGAATACCGTATGCGTGAGCCCGCAAAGTGATATGAGGTGTTACCAGCCAGGTCGATGTGACTTGGAATCGGGTCCCGATAACAGGCTAATTTAATCCTAACTAAAAGTGTCAGTGGGTCAAAGTGCGTTAAACCTGGTCAAACTCGCCGGAGTTGACTTCGCTGCTCGTCAGCCGGGCGACGCCAGCCGACGGCGAGGGCGCTTGAAACGCCTCCGCCACCAAATCGGGCGTAATGAGGGGCTCTACGCTGTCGGTGCTCTTCCGCCCAACTGGATCGGAGTTAGCGGCAGGGTGGCCTTGAGTCGAAGCGCTGCATCGATCTCGCGGCGGCCGGAGTTCGGGCGCGACGGTGTCGGCGTTACGGCACAAGAGGGGAAGACGAAGAGTGCTACTTGCTCCGGGAGTGTGCCGAAAGCGTGTTTATGGGCTCGGACGCGAAGCACACAGAGCTGTGGTTGCCAAGGGCGCCATAGCCGGGCGGCAGGAGCGCCGCAAGGTGGTTAGGGGCGTTAGGGGAGGCAATCAAGCACGGGTTAGGGGGAAAAGGATCGTGGCCTCACAGCGGTTGCGGGGGCCGAGAAGCGGCTTTGGAAGTATGGACGGCGACGAGTCGACGATGGGGATCCGGGCGGCCGGGCGGCGAAGAAGAGATCGTGACAAGTGTTTTGAGGCGTCCGCGCCGAGTGAGTCGACGGGAGGACGAGGGCGCCTGGGCAGAGGCCATGGACACGCTCGGGCGGGCGGGGAGGGCCTGTGGTCAGCGGTGGTTCTAGTCGGCGGCGACGATGCGCCGGGTGAGCCTGTGGTAGAGAGCCAGGGGAGGAGAGAAAGTTCAGCGAGAGAGAGGAGAGGTGCAGAGGGTCCAGGGGTGTCGTGGAGATTCACAAACACTGGGAAGGAAGCGGGAAGCAGGAGGTGGCGCGGGCTGCTGTCGGGTGGGTGGTGGCCACGCCGGTCCTTCCGCAGAGGAAGGAGAAGACACGGAGCCTCGGTGGGCTGGGCCGCCACCGGGCCACTGTGGGCCGGAAGGCTGTGTGAGTGGCCTGTAGGCATTCTCTCTCTTCTAAATTGTTTTCTGCTTTTCTATTTTTCTCAGAATCGTTTGACTTTATTAAAATGCCAGAGCATTTTAAAATCTTGCAACTGCTCATGACCACTCGTTGGAAATATATCCTACAAGAAACATTTCAGTTTTGGATTATTTGAGCATTTAAAATATTAATTAGAAATTAAATGCCCAAATGCAAATAAGGTATGATTTAAATCCAGAGCCCAATATGTCATGGAAAAATGTGCATCACCTCCGTTATCAAGCTTCCAAAGATTTTCCAAGAATGATGAACATTTTTGGAAGTCATTTGATTTATCGAAATATTTTGGTTGAACCTAGTGAATTCCTTAAATGCTAGGGTTTAGGCAATCCCCATTTCAAGTTTCTTAGAAATGTAAACATGATGACATGATGAGCAAGCAAAGTCAAGCAAGGCCGATCTGGGCTGGACACCGGTATTTCTTTTGAATGGCTTCTTCCACGACCGGGTTTAGAGCCTGAATCCGCATTTATCGTCAGATCTTCAGCATTATCACCATTAATGCGGCGCTTATGCTTGTTGCACGCCGACCTGCCATTGCTGTCCTTGGTATCCGAACTACCGTGGTGTTTGGCCGTTGTTGCTTCGAGCTAGCCACCTGTCCTCTCCCGCGCAAAAGCGGGTCATGAGTGTGGTGATGGCTGCCATGGATTTCGGCTTTTCCGCCCTAGATGCCGGTTAGCCACTCGTCATGGATGTTGTGTTTGAAGGTTGCTAGCGCCTCGCATCCTGACAATGACGATCTGATTTTTTCTTTGTTAGGAACGCGCCCGTAATTGTCCGCCGATTCTTCCGGGTCGCTGAATTATATGGCTAAGGTCATCGGCGTCTGTGGTCGCACATATGTGCCCCGAAAGTTATCAAGGAATGCGGGCTTCCGTGTCCTCCCAACAACCGATTAACTCGCCGGCAAGTCGCTGAGCCAATGCCGAGCTGGTCCTTTAAGCTTGAGTGGGAGGTATTTGATGACATGTAGATCATCACCAAGGGCCATGTGGATATGGAGGAGATAGTCCCCGATCCGCACCGCAGGATCTGTGGTACCATCGTATGATTCGATGTTTACGGGTTTGAAGCCCTCGTGATTTGATGATCCATTACTCATCTCGTGAAGCATAGTGGGTGTGCGGCGCTCAGATAATATATCACGACGTAGCTCATATGAGCTTTTGTTCATCGTGGTTCGCCCGCCGGTTCCACGGCCTTCTAGATGTGGTGGGAGGAGATAAGGCTGATTGTGAGAGACAAGGAGTTGTTTGTAAATAGGGAACAAGTGCGGCATCTTTTTGCAAAATGGAGAAGTTTTTGATGCGCCAAATCTAGATCCGACGCTATTGGTGAAAGATGGAGGCACAACATCATCACCAACTCAGACCTGTTTGATTCGCAGGATTTTGAAAACGCAGGAATAGGACACCAATATTACAAGTTTCAAACTGATATTACAAATGTTAGGAGTAATGTTGCACCTACGAAGAGGGAATTACTAGGAAGTTTACGTAAGAACTTTCGCTACTTTAGGTGGATGCAGATTATCGCAACAAACTAAAATCCACCGCCCTAACAAGTCACTAATGGGCAAATAAGTTTCGAGTCTCCGCCACTTGATGTTTCAAAACAAATTCAGCTTCATGAGACTTTTCATTTAGGCTTAGACGCTATGTGATCAAGACGCCATTCATTGTTGCGCCAGAGAACGCCAAACCTCATTACCTTGAGCACACTTGCCTCCAACAAAGAACCCGCCAATTTAATCTGATGTGCTCCTCGTAGTCGATCAAATCAATTTCCGAAGATGGAGATCAAGGCATTCATGAGATTGTTATAGTGCAGCACATTTTTCACTTTCGGTCTTTTTTATCTGCAAAAGAAGAGAAATATTAGAGCAGCTGGCTGCATAAGATTGCCGTGTCATCAAGAGGTACCAATATCATTCGCCATAGATAGGGTTATGGCTAGTGATATTTTTTCCTCTCTCTCTCTCTCCTCTCTCTCCCTCTCCCATTTAACTAGGAGCACGTGAAGAGCTTGGGCATTTGTTGCCTTCCACTATGTGGCCGATGCCATTTTCCAAAAGTATGCCACATAATACGATCGATGTCAAATCAAAAGATTTTGGCACCGCCTGCGATGTGAGAGAGTTGGCACCGGACACATACCCACATGTATAAACAAATCAATCAAACCAACTACACCAGCCTCTCACTCTCCCAAACAAGTGTTTTTTATTGCCTCAGCCCTCTCTCTCCCACGCAGTGTTTTTTCATTGCGTGAGTTAATTTGGCACCGAGCAAAGTAGGTGATCCAGATTAGCACCAGTGAGCAATGGAGGCATCGCCAAATGCATCACAAGTGAATTTGGCACATGTTTTGGCCTACATAGCCTCATTTTTGTAATTCCTCCATCCCAAAATTTTGTCTTAAATTTGTCTAAATATGGATGTATCTAGTTAATTTAGTGTTAGATACATCCGTATTCAAACAAATGTAAGACAAGAATTTTGGGACGGAGGAATACTACTCAGATTTAGTAAATTTGACCATAGATTTACCTAAGAAAATGCCAATGCATGTCACTAAAAATTACACCATTTGAAATTATGTTCAAATACGAATCCAACGATATAGTTCTTAGTGACATGCATTAACATTTTGTCAGCTTAAATCTATGGTCAAATTTTGATACTACAAAATTGGAAGAGTAAACCAGACGGAGGTAGTATTGCTCTTAGGGTAACCATAGAGTTACCGAGTAGTCTAGTTACTTTCCACTATGACTAGCCTAGGCTACTATAGTAGTACAGCATAAAAACGATGCGGTGATCACGTGAGAAAAATACTAAAAACATTTCTTTCGGCGAGATGCAGTTTTGAACACTACACTTGTCATCAAAATTTGGGAAAATTACAAAAAATTGAGCTATGCCAGATTACCGCTTACTTATAGGAAAGAAGTTTCACCGATGAGTAGCTCCCATGCACGAAAGCATGTAAGGAATCCAACAACTTGATCCAGATTAAATATAGATTTTAGTGCTAAGATCTTCACCGGCGCATGGACCGGTCAAGCTGGGGAATCATTTTCCGAAGACGGTCGAATACATCAAGAAGAAATTTAAAATGGGAATTTCAAGAAGACGGAGAAGAAGATGAGTGTTGTACCGAACGATTACGGATCCAATAAAGAGTTCGAGAATTTGGTAGACGATACACCAACGATGTCAATTTCAGCCCAATGACCCCTGATTTTGTTGGACCTTCTAGATCCGATACAAGCAATCTCTCAAGGAAAGGCGATTCTCAATGACCATAACGTGGAACAGCTGGAGGATCTCTTCCAATTGATGTCTTGTTGCGGGCCAGAAGACACATAAATCCATCGGAGATTTGTCGAGGCGATGTGGAGGCTAATGAACCCGTGGATCGCCAAGACGAAGGTATCGAAAGGCAAAGACAGCGGAGCAGGTGCTCCATAGCCTTCTTCGAGATGACAACGTCAAGAGGTCGAGCTGCTTGAGTTGAGGGAGAAGAAGGGCGGGCGACATTAACTGGGAAGATAGCAGAGCTGAAGCCGGCGCGCGAGCGCTGGCGGAGGCGGAGCGCGGACGACGGAAGAGAGCGACATCGCCCAGCTTCAAAGCTGAGCCTCGAGTGATCTAGGGCGGGGATAAGAACCACTCATCGAACTTGTGGACCTTGCGTTGGTACCGAACATGCGGATGTCAAGGCGCCCGCTGGCCGTGGTGCGGCGAAAGGATCTTGGAGATCGCGCATGCGCTTGCAATCCCTATCGCAGACAGCACGAGTGGTTGAGGGGACGAGCGCAGAGGGGGCGCCACCACCGGAGAGCAGGCGGTCCGCACGGCAGATTTGGTGGGAGGAGGCCGATGATGACGACCAGATGTCATCGGGAGGCTGCCGATGAAGTCCGTTCGGATGCGGTTTTGGCTCGAGCTGCCTTTGTTGGCTGCCTCGCCTCATCTCAACCGCGGCGACGCCGTGTACACGCAGCGGTGTGTTGTGGTGTGCGCGAAAAGGCCCTTCGGATGGCCGCGCAGTGGTGAATTGCGCGAAAAGGCCCTTCCGCGCAAGAAGTTTGTCCTCACGCGCCTCAATTTATTAGCGCGGGGTGCTACCCGAGTGGTTTCAACTTTGTTTACTTCACCGCGTCGATGGGCCTCTAGTTTACTTATTTTCACCCACGCCACATGGGCCAAACACGAAGATACAGTAACACGAGCGACAAGGCAGATTGGATTGGTTGACCGTCAACTAAACAATATATTGAGCTATAATCGGCTACGGAGCATATAATCCGCCGGTATAGAGAGTTCGAGTGAGAGGAGGCCCGGAGAGATAGCAAGAGAGAGAGAAAGAGCTAATCCTCCGCTCAATAATGTAGTTCCAACATTTTTTAAGTCAAACTTTTGAAACTTTGACCAAGTTTATAAAGAAATTACTTATATCTACAATACCAAAGATAAATGATAGTATGAAGTAAGTACATTTGTGATGAATCTAATGATCGCTCCAGATGTAAATGTTTTTTCCACATATACCTGGTCAAACTTTTTGAGGTTTGACTTTTCAAAACATCCATATGCTTATGGACGGACAGAGTCCCTAACTATAGAGAGAGAGAGAGAGAGAGAGAGAGAGTGAAAAAGTGTGTGCAGTGAAAGAGACATTGACAACACACGATAAAAGTAGAGAAAAAGCGATGTGTCTTATGCAAACATATCACACATGCATCTTCGAAACGGAGGCAAGGTGAGGAGATAGTGTGGTTGTTTGGAATCGAGAAAGCAAGACCCTAGCACGGGGCCAAGAGGGGTCCGACAAACAAGGAGAGAGGTCGAGAGAGACGACGGAGAAAATGCGACATGGGGAGGAGAGAGGTATGTTTGTCATAGAGAGATCCCTGAGATCGTGGATGGGGCTACATGGGTGGGAGATCGAGGACAAGGTGTGTGCGATAGAAGATGCCCGAGAGATATCGAGATAGACGATGGATGGAAGGAGACAATACGGTGTTCATGGCTAGTAAGAGATAATCATACTTAGGAGGGGGGAGGCTGCGCCCAGATGGAGTGAGGGATTATTGTACTTAGTGGGTACGTGTCACATGGAGAGAGAACAAGGCGGAGAGTGTTGATGGGTCTATATGTATAGCGGAAGCGAGACATGTGTATTGTGAACCGTGAGATATAAGGCCCTTTGTCTTAAGGCCCTAAGCATCTTTGCCGGCCTGGGTTGTGGCTGGATTTCATGCACGCTTGTTTGGTTGTTACCCGTGAAAAGAAAGCCCGCCCGCTCGGTTCCTTGCACTTTAATTAGCCTGCCTAACTCCGACATCGCAGTATCGCCCAGCGCATCGATTTAACGCCGGCCTTTGCTCGGTCGTAGGGCCACGAGGCTAACAAGATCATGGATGGATATTAGCATTAATAATTGATGCATGGATTTATTGATGGACGTTGATGCTTTGCCTGGTGCATGAACCAAACGCCAAGCACACACAAGCTCGCCGATAGAAATATTTTACATCTCACGCCCACACCAAGAGACCGCCATCAAGGCATGAGGGTCGGTCACAACCAAACGACCAATAAAGTTTGGAGAGATTGAGGAGCCCCGATAAGGGAGGGGGCCGATAGCCGAGAGGGGAAAGAGATATTCCATCCGCTTGATAATGCAGGCATGTAAATTTTTAGAAGTCAAACTTTGGAAACTTTGATCAGGTTTACGTAAATGTTATTTATATCTACAATACAAAGATACATCATACAAAACTACATCTCATGGTGAATCTAATATATATGTTTGCCGATTAGATGTAATTCTTTTTCTCCACATACATGGTCAAACTTTGTGATGTTTGACTTTTCAATAAATCTATATGCTATGGACCGAGGAGAGTGCCTCAATGAGATGATCAAGTGTGTGTGAAGGAGAATGAGTAATGTGCAAAATAGTATGTGTGTGAAAGACAAAGTGACAACAAACGATAAATTAGAGAGAGAGTGTGTTTTTCGTTTTTATGCTAACATATCACGATGCATCTCCGAGATGGAAAAGCGAGGCGAGGAGATACACGAAGATAGCTAGGTGTGATTGTTTGCAACGGAGAGAGACACCTCAGAGCACATGTCCAATAGAGGTCTGCCAACAAGGAACAAAGGTCAGAGGGACACATGGATGGCATGGACGATGGGGAGGGAGAGGGTGTGTTTGTGATAGAGAGATCCCCGAGATCGTGGAGGGGACTATATGGGTGGGAGATCGAGGAGGCGTGCCGATAGAAAGATGCCCCGAGAGAAATCGAGATAGACCATGCACATGTTTGTGATGGAGACTAAGATTAGCTAGTCATATACATATAGGGGACCGGTGCCTACAATTGAGTGAGAGACCATCATACTTTTAGCTGTGAAGGAAATATGCCCTAGAGGCAATAATAAAGTTATTATTTATTTCCTTATATCATGATAAATGTTTATTATTCATGCTAGAATTGTATTAACCGGAAACATAATACATGTGTGAATAGATAGACAAACAAGATGTCACTAGTATGCCTCATTTGACTAGCTTGTTAATCAAAGATGGTTATGTTTCCTAACCATGAACAAGGAGTTGTTATTTGATTAACAAGGTCACATCATTAGTTGAATGATCGATTGACATGACCCATTCCGTTAGCTTAACACTTGATCGCTTAGTATGTTAATGCTTTCTTCATGACCCATACATGTTCCTATAACTATGAGATTATGCAACTCCTACATCGGAGGAACACTTTGGTACTACCAAACGCACAACGTGAATCGGGTGATTATAAAGGAGTACTACAGGTGTCTCCAAAGGTACTTGTTGGGTTGGCGATTTCGAGATTAGGTTTTGTCACTCCGATTGTCGGAGAGGTATCTCTAGGGCTTCTCGGTAATACACATCACTTAAGCCTTCAAGCATTACAACTAATGAGTTAGTTGTGAGATGATGTATTACGGAACGAGTAAAGAGATTTACCGCAACGAGATTGAACTAGGTATTGATACCGACGATCGAATCTCGTAAGTAATATACCGATGACAAAGGAACAACGATGTCGTTATGCGGTTTGACCGATAAAGATCTTCAGAGAATATGTAGGAACCAATATGGGCATCCGCTTATTGGTTATTGACCGAGAATGGTTCTAGGTCATGTCTACATAGTTCTCAACCCGTAGGGTCCGCACGCTTAACGCTTCGGCGACAGTTCATTATGAGTTTATAAGTATTGATGCACCAAGTTTGTTCGAGTCCCGGATGTGATCACGACATGACGAGGAGTCTCAAATGGTCGAGACATAAAGATTGATATATTGAAGCCTATGTTTGACTTCGAAGGGTTTCAGTGAAATGGAAGTTATCGGAACACCGGGGTTACTGAACCCCCGGGGGTATATGGGCCTTCATGGCCACAAGGAGAAGAGGAAGGGGCCAGGGTGGCTGGCTCCCCTCCCCCTCTAGTCCGAATAGGACAGGAGAGGGGGCGCCTCTTCCCTTCCCCCTCCCCCAATCCTACTCCAACTAGGATTGGGGAGATTCCTGTGAGTAGGACTCCTCCAGCGCGCCTCCCCAAGGCTGCTGCACTCCCCTTGGCTTCTTTTACATAAAGGGGCACCCCATGACACACAAGTTGATCTACGGATCTTCTTAGCAGCGGTGCCCCTTCCACCATATTCCACTTCGGTCATATCGTCATGAGCTTAGGCGAAGCCCACGGAGAAGTCATATCGTCATGAGCTTAGGAAGCTCGCGCCGGTGGAGCATCAACATCGCCACCACACGCCGCGGTTGATGGAACTCATCCTCGACACTTTGCTGGATCGGAGTCCGGGATCGCCATCGAGCTGAACGTGTGCGAACCGGAGGTGCCGTGACGCTTGTGCTTGGATCGGTCGATCGTGAAGACGCATTTACTACATCAACCGCGTTGTTATAACGCTCGCTTTCGGTCTCACGAGGGTACGTGGACGACACTCTCCTCTCGCTGCGCATCACCATGGTCTTGCGTGATCGTAGGAAATTTTTGAAATTACTACGCCCCCAACAAAGGGCATCCGAGCCTGGTTTTATGCGTTGATGTCATATGCACGAGTAGAACACAAGTGAGTTGTGGGCGTATAAGTCATACTACCTACCAGCATGTCATACTTTGGTTCAGGTATTGTGAGATGAAGCGGCCCGGACCGACATTACGCCAGACGCCACGAGACTGGTTTCACCGCCCGAGCACTCTGCTTAAAGGTGACCGGCGGGTGTCTCTGCCTCTCACTTTAGTTGAACTGAGTGCTACGCCCCGTCCTTGAGAAGGTTAAAACGAGTCTATTTGACGAAGTATCGCTGTGGTTTTGATGCGAGGTAAGAACGGTTCTTGCTCAGCCCGTAGCAGCCACGTAAAACTTGCAACAACAAAGTAGAGGACGCCTAACTTGTTTTTGCAGGCATGTTGTGATGTGATATGGTCAAGACGTGATGCTATATTTTATTGTATGAGATGATCATGTTTTGTAACCGAAGTTATCGGCAACCGGCGAGCCATATGGTTGTCGCTTATTGTATGAAATGCAACGCCATGTAATTGCTTTACTTTATCACTAAGGAGTAGCGATAGTCGAAGCAATAGTTGGCTAGACGACAACGATGCTACGATGGAGATCAAGGTGTCGCCACGTGACGATGGTGATCATGACAAGTCGATGATGGAGATCACAAGCACAAGATGATGATGACCATATCATATCACTTATATTGATTGCATGTGATGTTTATCCTTTATGCATCTTATCTTGCTTTGATTGACGGTAGCATTATAAGATGATCTCACTAAAAAATCAAGAAGTGTTCTCTCGAGTATGCACCGCTGCAAGTTCGAGTACCGACACCACGTGATGATCGGGTGAAGTTCTACGCTCATCTACAACGGTGCAAAACATTTGCACACGCGAATACTCAAAGTTAAACTTGACGAGCCTTGCATATAACAGATATGGCCTCGAACACGGAGACCGAAGGTCGAACGTGAATCATATAGTAGATATGATCAACATAGTGATGTTCACCATTGAAACTACTCCATCTCACGTGATGATCGGACATGGTTTAGTTGATTTGGATCACGTGAATCACTTAGATGACTAGAGAGATGTCTGCCTGGGGAGTTTTAATATGATTAATTGAACTTAAATTTATCATGAACTTAGTACCGATAGTATTTTGCTTGTCTATGTTTAATGTAGATAGATGGCTCGTGCTGTTGTTCCTGAATTTTAATGCGCTCCTTGAGAAAGCAAAGTTGAAAGATGATGGTAGCAATTACACGGATCGGGTCCAGAATTTGAGGATTATCCTCATTGCTGCACAAAAATTACGCCCCGAAGCACCGCCTGGGTGACAGTTCGCCAGATGCCGAGCCGTGGTTGTGAACGCTCGGCAAAGTAGCTGATGACTACTCTATAGTTCAGTGTGCCATGCTTTACGGTTAGAACCGGTCTTCAACGACGCTGAACGCTATGGAGCATATGAGATGTTCCAGGAGTTGAAGTTATTTCAAGCAAATGCCCGGATTGAGAGATAAGTCTCCAATAAGTTCTATAGCTGCAAGATGGAGGAGAATAGTTCTCACAAGGAGCACATACTCAAAATGTCCGTATAACAATCACTTAATTCAGCTGGAGTTAATCTTCCGATGATAGTGTCATTGATGTAATTCTCCATCGCCACCAAGCTACAAGAGCTTCGTGATGAACTATAATATGCAAGGGATGACTAAGACAATTCTCGAGCTCTTCGCGATGCTAAAAGTCATGGAGGTAGAAATCAAGAAAGAGCATCAAGTGTTGATGGTCAACAAGACCACTAGTTTCAAGAAAAGGGCAAAGGAAGAAGAAGGAAATTCAAAAGAACAGCAAGAAAGTTGCTGATCAAGAGAAGAAACCCAAGTCTGGACCTAAGCCTGAACCGAGTGTTTTTACCGCAAGGCATCGACATCGAAGCGGAACTGCCCCAAGTATTGGCGGATAAAAAGGATGGCAAGGTGAACAAAGGTATATGTGATATACATGTTATTGATGTGTACCTACTAGAGCTCGCAGTAGCACCGGTATTTGATATCGTTCCTGCTAATATTTGCAACTCAAACAGGACTACGGAATAGACGAGATTGGCAAAGGACGAGGTGACGATGCGCTGGGAAATGGTTCCAAAGTCAATGTGATCGCGGTCGGCACGCTACCTCTACATCTACCTTCGGATTAGTTTTAGACCTAAATAATTGTTATTTGGTGCCGCCGGAGCATGAACATTATATCTGGATCTTGTTTAATGCGTAGACGGTTATTCATTTAAATCGAGAATAATGGTTGTTCTATTTATATGAGTAATATCTTTATGGTCATGCACCCTTGAAGAATGGTCTATTCTTGTTGAATCTCTATAGTGATACACATATTCATAATGTTGAAGCCAAAAGATGCAGAGTTGATAATGATAGTGCAACTTATTTGTGGCATCGCCGCTTAGGTCATATCGGTGTAAAACGATGAAGAAACTCCATACCGATGGGCTTCGAATCACTTGATTATGAATCACTTGGTACTTATGTAACCGTGCCTCATGGGCAAGATGACCAAAACGCCGCTTCCCTAACTATGGAGCAGCAACCGATTTGTTGGAAATCATACATACCGATGTTTGTGGTCCAATGAATGTTGAGGCACCAAGGGTATCGTATTTTCTCACCTTCACAGATGATTTGAGCAGATATGGGTATATCTACTTAATGAAACACAAATCTGAAACATTTGAAAAGTTCAAAGAATTTCAGAGTGAAGGAAAATCATCGTAACAAGAAAATAAAGTTTCTACGATCTGATCGTGGAGGAGAATATTTGAGTTACGAGTTTGGTTTACATTTGAAACAATGTGGAATAGTTTTCGAACTCACGCCACCCGAACACCACAGAAATGGTGTGTCCGAACGTCAGAATCGTGATTTTACTAGATATGGTGCATCTATGATGTCTATTTCGATTTACCGCTATCGCTTTGGGGTTATGCTAGAGACGCCGATTCACGCTGAATAGGACACCGCCAAAACCGCTGAGACGACGCCTATGAATTGTGGTTTGGCAAGAAACCAAAGTTGTCGCTTAAAGTTTGGGGCTGCGATGCTTATGTAAAGAAACTTCAACCAGAAGCTCGAACCCAAATCGAAAAATGTGTCTTCATAGGATACCCAAAGGAGACATAAGGTACACCTTCTATCACAGATCAAGGCAAGATTTTTGTTAATTCGGATCCTTTCTAGAGAAGGAGTTTTCCTAAAGAAGTGAGTGGAGGAAAGTAGAACTTGATGAGATAATCAGTATCTACTCCCTTATTGAAAGTAGTTCATCACAAGAAATGGTTCCTGTGACAACTACACCAATTAGTGAGGAAACTAATGATGATGATCATGAAGCTTCAATCAAGTTACTACTGAACCTCGAGGTCAACCAGTAGAAATACGCACGAGTGGTACGGTAATCTTATTCTCGAAGTCATGTTACGACCATGGCGAACCTACAAACTATGAAGAAGCGATGGTGAGCCCAGATTCGCAAAATGGCTGGAAGCCATGAAATCTGAGATGGGATCCATGTATGAGAACAAAGTATGGATTCTTGGTTGACTTGTTCGATGATCGGCAAGCCATTGAAAATAAATGGATCTTTAAGAAGAAGACTGACGCGATGGTAATATAATCGTTTCACAAAGCTCGACTTGTTGTAAAGGTTTTCGACAAGTTCAAGGGTTGACTACGATGAGACTTTCTCACCGTAGCGATGCTTAAGTTCGTCCGAATCATGTTAGCAATTGCCGTGATTTTATGATTATGAAATTTGGCAAATGGATGTAAAACTGCATTCTTGAATGGATTTCTAGAAGAAGAGTTGTATATGATGCAACCAGAAGGTTTTGTCGATCCAAAGGGTGCTAACAAAGTGTGCAAGCTCCAACGATCAATTTATGGTCTGCAAGCCTCTCGAGTTAGAATAAACGCTGATAGTGTGATCAAAGCATATTTGTATGCAGACTTTGGAGAACTCAGATTTACAAGAAAGTGAGTGGGAGCTCAGAGCATTTCTAATATTATATGTGATATATATTATTGATTGGAAATGATATAGAATTTCGGATAGCATAAAAGGATACTTGAATAAAAGTTTTTCAATGAAAGACCTCGTGAAGCTGCTTATATTGGGCATCAAGATCTATAGAGATAGATCAAGACGCTTAATTGGACTTTCACAAAGCACATACCTTGATAAAGTTTTGAAAAGTTCAAAATGGATCAGCAAAGAAAGGTTTTTACCCAGACATAAGGTGTAAGATTGAGTCGACTCAATGCCCGACCAAACAGAAGATAGAGAGAAATGAAAGATGTTCCTATGCTTCAGCCATAGGCTCTATCATGTATGCAATGCTGTGTACCAGACTGACGATGCTTAGCTGTAAGCTTAGGAAGGTACCAAAGTAATCCAGAGTGGATCAATGACAGGGTCAAGAACATCCCGAATACCGAAAAGGACTAAGGATATGTTTCTCAGATATGGAGGTGACAAAGAGCTAGTCGTAATGGTTACGCCGATGTAAGTTTTGACACTGATCCGGACGATTCTAAATCGCAAACCGATACTTTTTTATTAAACGGTGGAGTCAGCTGGTGCAGTTCTAAACAAAGGCCGTATGGATCTACATGTGAAGCGGAGTACATAGCTGCTTCGAAGCAGAAATGAAGGAGTCTGGATGAAAGAGTTCATTTCGATCTAGGTGTCATACCTAGTGCATCGACCGATGAAGATCTTCTATGACAATATCGTGCAATTGCCTGGCAAAGGAATCCAGATTTCACAAGAGGACCAAGCATATCAAGAGACGCTTCAATTCCATTTCGACCAAGTCCAAGTGGGAGACATAGAGATTTGTAAAATACATACGGATCGAATGTTGCGCACCTGACTAAGCTCTTCCACGAGCAAAACATGATCAGCACCAAGACTCCATGGGTGTTAGGATCATTACTTTGTAATCTAGATTATTGACTCTAGTGCAAGTGGGAGATCAAGGAAATATGCCCTAGAGGCAATAATAAAAGTTATTATTTATTTCCTTATATCATGATAAATGTTTATTATTCATGCTAGAATTGTATTAACCGAAACATAATATGTGTGAATATATAGACAAACAAGATGTCACTAGTATGCTCTCTATTGACTAGCTTGTTAATCAAAGATGGTTATGTTTCCAACCATGAACAAGGAGTTGTTATTTGATTAACAAGGTCACATCATTAGTTGAATGATCTGATTGACATGACCCATTCCGTTAGCTTAACACTTGATCGCTTAGTATGTTAATGCTTTCATGACCCATACATGTTCCTATAACTATGAGATTATGCAACCCCTGCCACCGAGGAACACTTTGGTACTACCAAACGCACAACGAATCGGGTGATTATAAAGGAGTACTACAGTCTCCAAAGGTACTTGTTGGGTTGGCGATTTCGAGATTAGGTTTTGTCATCCGATTGTCTGAGAGGTATTCTAGGTTTCTCGGTAATACACATCACTTAAGCCTTGCAAGCATTACAACTAATGAGTTAGTTGTGAGATGATGTACGGAACGAGTAAAGAGATTTACCGTAACTAGATTGAACTAGGTATTGATACCGACGATCGAATCTCGGTAAGTAACATACCGATGACAAAGGGAACAACGTGATGTCGTTATGCGGTTTGACCGATAAAGATCTTCAGAGAATATGTAGGAACCAATATGGGCATCCAGGTTCCGCTATTGGTTATTGACCGAGAATGGTTCTAGGTCATGTCTACATAGTTCTCGAACCCGTAGGGTCCGCACGCTTAACGCTTCGATGACAGCTCATTATGAGTTTATAAGTATTGATGCACCGGTTGTTCGAGTCCTGATGTGATCACGGACATGACGAGGAGTCTCAAATGGTCGAGACATAAAGATTGATATATTGAAGCCTATGTTTGACTTGAAGGGTTCCGAGTGAAAACAGGAAGTTACCGAACACCGGAAGTTACTGACTGGGGTATATGGGCTTCATGCCAAGGGAGAAGAGGAAGGGCCCAGGGCTGTGCGCCTCTCCCCTCTAGTCCGAATAGGACAAGGAGAGGGGGGCGCGCTTCTTCCTCTTCCCTCCCAATCCTACTCCAACTAGGACAGGAGTCCATTCCTGGGGAGTAGACTCCTCCAGCGCTTCCCAAGGCTGGCTGCACTCCCCCTGGTTTTTATATACGGGGCAGGGGCACCCCATGACACACAAGTTGATCTACGGATTTTTCTTAGCCGTAGGTGCCCCTTCCACCATATTCCACTTCGGTCATATCGCGAGCTTAGGCGGCCCTCGGAGAAGTCATATCGTCATGGAGCTAAGCGGCTCAAGGCCGGTGGAGCATCAACATCGCCACCACGCCGTCGTGGCCGACGGAACTCATCCCGACACTTTGTGGATCGAGTCCGGGATCGCCATCGAGCTGAACGCGTGCAACTCGGAGGTGCCGACGCTCGGTGCTTGATCGGTCGGATCGCGGAAGACGCATTTACTACATCAACCGCTGCTGTTATAACGCCCGCTTCGGCTCACGAGGGTATGTGGACACTTCCTCTCGCTGCATGCCATCACCATGGTCTTATGTGGATCGTGAGGAAAATTTTTGAAATTACTACGCCCCAACAAGCTGGGCATGAGATTGTAAGCAAAGCGGTGTGAGATGAGAGAACGAGGGGAGAGATAAAGTTTAGATGGGCCTATCGAAAGTGAGGAGATATGCATGTGTATGCACCCAGGTGGATGGAGAGTTTGAGAGAGGGGGGAAGAGCTCCCGAGACTACATAGTGGTGCGTGAGAGAGCATGGGCAAAGAGCCAAGGAATTTGAAAAGGCATTTGATGAGTGCACTCAAGATATCTAGCGGACTAGCTAGAGTATCATACATAGTGTGCTAGAGAGACCTATAGATGGTATATATGCATGCTAACCAGAAAGACCCCCCACAAACACAAATAGAGAGAGAGAGAGAGAGAGAGAGAGAGAGAGATGAGAGAAAGGGAGGGACCAACAAGGTTTTTGTGTCGGATGCAAGTATGCATAAAAATTGAAGATTGTCTGCTGAGAGAGAGAGAGAGAGAGAGAGAACAGAGTCCCGGAGAGGGGAGGTCTGCTTTATGCATCAAAGACTGATATAAACCATGTTTCGATATAAACTTGCATTCAAATATTTAAATTGGAGAACATGTTGTTCGCGAATCCACACATGAACGGATATATGCGATATCAAACAAGTTCATTAATTTGACTTTCAACATGTTCATGGAGTATATAATACTGCATAAACATGCTACTCATTGAGGTGTTCAATTTGGATTTAGTTCACTATTTTGACTCCACCAATGAGCTATTTCATTGAAGCGAGATATTTCATTTTGGGTTTGATTCTGCTTTTTGAGTGGGTCAACTATTTGTCATATAGTAAATCGCTAGCAACAAGCATGTAAAACACATTACTTAGCATCATCTTCTCCATCTAAAAAAGAAGTGGCAAGCTAATATTTCAAAATTTGATCCTAATCGATTTGGTAAGGTAGACGGGATGCTCGCTCTCTCAAAATTTGAACGAACCGCAACATCCTTCGCCGGTGGAATTCGCCCGAGCAATAAAGGAGACGCGAACTACCGGCCCCTAAGGGACACGATCAATTGGCTCCGCTAATCGAGGTAGGTTCGAATCATCCAAGCGCCGCCTTTCTCTACGAAATGACATGTGCTTAATTCATAAACCATGGTCGGCAAAACACGCCTCGCTCAAATAGCTCAAGGCCACTATTTCAAACACGTCGCAGAAATCGCCGACTCACTATAGTTTAAAACACGCCTCGCCTCGCCAAATCGCCTCCCGCCCACTATTTGGGGAGAAGAAAGTTACCTACTATCCCCACCCTCAAGACACGTAGAATCTGCCGGAAGTTTATATGCAAGGGTAGATCAGAACTCCCCTCACATTTCGCATAAATGCGCCCGAAGACATGGTTCCACCCTCCCAATCCGCCCGGCCTCATTCATACTGTGGTGCCAATCACCTTCTCCCCGGAAGCTCCCATCTCCCGAGCCGGAAACCTCAGCCCCACCTCCATGGCGCCCCACCGCACCAATTTCACAACCGCCTCCTCCTAATGCCGAGACGCTGCCCATTTGTCGCTGCACCATGTGCCTCATCTGCGGTTGTCAGTTACCGACGATTTATCGCAGAACTGCACCGAGCCGATTCACCCCGCCACCACGGCGCCGAGCGGCTCCAACTTCGATCCGCCCAGTCCGGCGATATTTCCGCGAAGGTCGACCGCCGCGACATCGCTCGCCATCGGCCGCCACCGCAACCGCGCTGCCTCACCGACTCGGGCAGCCGGACCTGCCACTTCACCATGTCGCAGATAGTCACACCTCATCTCAAATCACTTTATTTAGGCGCCATTGTCCGATTTTATTCGGGCCAATCAATTCCTCAATGGGAAGCAGCACTCGATATGAGGAGCTCCTAGGCTGCTTGGCTATGTCTAACGAGGGTGCAGGGCCAAGTTTGCATGCATAACGCTAGATGGCTATCTTTAGAGTTGCGTGGGTTGAAGGTACCGCCACGGATATGGATGACGGGAATCTTTGTGGATTGCCCGGGGGGCGCAACCACGGCAAAGGCGTGGGAGGGAGCGGGTTTGGCCGGCCACGGACGGCGGAGGCAGCTGCTCGCTGCTGGTCGCCTTCGGGAAGATTCCTCGAATCACACACCGAGGCATAAGACGGCCAGCCATCCGGCGAGATCGACAAGACTAAAATAAAATAAAATCGCAGGACCCCAATTTAGTCTTCAACAACGTGACGCAGACCACTCGCATCTTTGGTGTTGATCTCTAGTGTATTTCTTCGATCAAAGAGATATGTCGTTTAACATTATGCGTTATCCGTGATCTTCGCACACACCGCCTTCCGACTCACCGAAGTTGCTCCAACAAGGGAAGCATACACCGTAAGGGAGCTATAGTCCCCACTCAATAGTTCTGAATCGAATGCGCTCGAATGGACAACCACAACAATCGCAGGCCATCGACAAGTCAGACATGATGCTCACTCCTGGATGATGTTTTATAGGTTGTACCTCATCTTACTTGTGAGCAAAATTTATGGCTTTGTTATTCATCTACATGGAAAATAGATCATCACATTTCACTATATATCATGCTGATCTCTTACGGGTCTTGTTCAGAGTTAACGTTGTTCCATAGTTTAGCTAAGATACTTGTTCTTAGGTAACGCTGTTCCATAGTTATCATCCATCACCAATGCTATCCCACATGCCGGTGATTATAGTATTATACCACTTCTAGTATTACCTATGTTGTTCTTTAATACTTTTGTGTGCCATCTAGTTAATCTCGAGTACAAACGATACATATTCTCGTAGCTTTCATCCGTGTTCTCCCTTTAGTTTATGAGACCGTTGTCGCTTAGTTAACCCCAGTCCTTCTATTTATGTCGCTCTCCTGTGCACTCATTACATAAATCTAACTACTAGTTGTGTCTCCATGCATGTCGTGATATAATTGCACACACCGATATATCCACAAGAACTCACGGAGCAATGTAAAGGCCAATAAACTTGATGTCAATGATACCCAATATGATGGAACATGTAAAGGCAGTTCTTCAAGACTTGTAGAAAGATGATGAATCCTCTTCACCCCACAAGGTCCTTGCTCTAACTTGGCCTCGTGATATACAACATGCATATAATGTCCTCGAGTGTATCTACTGCTGTAATGCCATGTGCTTAGCATGCTGATCATGCATGTAAATATGTCATGCCTTCCTGCTTTTTCAAGACTCTATTCCATTCATGATAACATGTTTTCAAATTCAAGTATCGCTATTCTACTCTATCGCAATGCCATCCGCTTAATTTGACATCATGCTTCAATATCTTATGCATTGTTATTCATCGTGTACTTCATCCGCCTACCACCATGTTTTTTACATTGAAGTGCTGTTCTAGTGCTCGCTGTAATGCCATCTTATTTTCCCAATCATACACGTATGTTGCCTTAGTTATTTCGCACGTATTCCGCTAGCATACGCTTACATTCAACTAGTGTTTTTTGTCGTGTTGTCCCCGTCATATCCCTAGCTCTTACACCATACACCCTCCGTCCGGATTACATGTTGCTGAAATGGAAAAAAAAGATGTATCTAGAACTGAAATACACCTAGACCCATCCATTTTTTTCCGATGGAGGGAATACATGTCAATATGTCATGCCTTTCTATTCTTCAAGACTATTCCATCTCTCTCGCTGTCGCATGTTTTATAATTAAAGCACCATTCTTCTATACAAGGCATGCAAGGGGAAGACGCTATGTTAGAATCAAGGGTTACAAACAATGCCTTTGCAAAAGATCCAAATGCCGAGATAATAAACCAACTCCGCTTTTATAGATATCGCCCAAAGACAGAAACCCAACTCCTACCGATAATAAGCGATTCCAAAGGCAAAGAACTAGTCCGCCTAGTCCAAAAAAATATGTCAACTCAATTCTAAGAAGCGTAGCGATCCTTGCATCATGAAATTTTATAGCATGCTGATCATATTTTCTACATGTTTTTACCCATCTCTTTAGAAAATAATCTTAATGATAGAAGAATTTCTCATGGTATCGCTTATGAGGAAAGGTTCTTGCAGAATTCTCTGCGTCTCAATGTAGATGGGTACCTATTGTATATCACTATATTTTTACATCAGCATGTATTTTGTTAATCGCTGAATCCAACCTTTATCTGATCTAAATTTAGTTGTAGCAAAATCTATGATTAAAGGCCACAATGTTGATTTTGCAAGGAAAACTGCCCGTAGTTTTGCATCCCGAAATGCATGAGTGTACTATCTCATATATCGGGTTTGAATACTTTGGTTCTAAGTTGGGTTTTAGTGTTTTTTATCGGTTGTCCTCGTCAGATCCCTAGCTCTTACATCATACTCCTCCGTCCGATTAAATGTCGCAGAAATGGATAAAACCGATGTATCTAGAACTGAATACGCCTAGACCCATCCATTTATTTCCTGATGGAGGGAATACATGTCAATATGTCATGCCTTTCATTCTTCAACCTATTCCATCTCTCTGCTGTAGCATGTTTTATAACCAATCACCATTCTTCTATATAAGGCATGCAAGGGAAGACGGCTATGTTAGAATCAAGGGTTACAAACCAGGTCTTTGCAAAAGATCCAAACGCCAGAGATAATAAACCAACCTCATTTTCATAGATACGCGCCCAAAGACAGAAACCCAACTCCCACCGATATAAGGTATTCCAAAGGCCAAAGAACTAGTCCGCCTAAATTCAAAGAAAAGAATGTCAACTCCATTCTAAGAAGCGCAGCGATCCTCGATCATGAAATTTTATAGCATTCTGACATATTTTCTACATGTTTCTACCCATCTCTTTTAGAAAATAAGGTTAAACGATAAAGACTTCCTCCATTGGGATCGATTCGAGGAAAATATTTATGGAATTCTTCAGGCTCCAATGCTGATGGGTAACTGTTGTATATCACTATATTTTTACATCAAGATGTATTTTGTTAATCGGCGTGAATCTAACCTTTATCTGATTTAAAATTAGTTGTAGCAAAATGTTAAAGGCGCCAATGTTGATTTTTGTAAGGAAAACTCGTAGTTTTGCATATCGAGTGCATGAATACTATCTCATATCACGACATTACTAAATTGTAGTGCTTTTTGGTTGCCCATTCAATCATTGTGTCAATGTTGCTTTCAGATACCTTACCTGGTGATGATAGCTGTGCCATATTGTGTTAATTTAGTGTAGGCTAGTTGCCCAAACGCTTGTTGTGTCAATGTTGCTTTCCTATTATCCGACTTGGCCAATGATAGCAATGCTAGTGTGTTAATTTTGTGCAAAGGTCAAGATAAGAAGACAAACTCTAAAAATAGCAAGGCAACCCCATTGTTTATTTCAAAAATCTAGGCCGTAATATGGCAATAACTCATGATTAATCTGTTTGGTTCCTGCCCTAATTTATGTTATGATGCAAAGGGTCGAGACACTCTCCACTATCAATAATACAAGCTCGCCAAAATCGCCATCCTAATCTGCTCAAGATCCTCTCGCCTCAATGCAACGGAATAAATGTATGTTTGTGAACCAATGGTGGGCAATGATGGAAATGGTGGATGAATCAGAGGTGCAGAGTCATGTGACAACAACCGATCAATGTTTTCAGAGACAAGTAGCAAAGGAGCAAGAACTTGCCCACGCTTATGGGGCCATCCGTGCCGAGGTTGCAGATTATGACGCTTGTAGATGGTTAGGTTCTCTTATTTATTTGCACCGCATCAATCTTGATTGCCCAAAGGATGTAATTTCCGTAATATATGCGATGTGCAACGTTATTCCCCATATGCCGCACCTTGCTTGATCGGTTTTGGTCCGCGACATTGTTTCGTTGTAATGGGCTCAAATTATCTAATTTGGCCTAAAGACATGAACGATCTTTAGGGCCCATTGTTAATCGTTACATTAGGCCGAAGTTAATGGTCGGCCCTCTTACCTCCCGGTTCGCTAATGTTCAAATCGGCGCAAATGTGGCCCATTTATTTCACGTGTCACATCAAAGCCGTTACTAAGTTTGGGCTACATATGGCCCAATCTATACTATAGGCCTTTAGCAGCCGAAGAGAAATGGGCTTGTACGACCATGAAGAGCATACGCTAAGAGGCCAAAGTCGTGTGATTGTAAACGCCCAATCAGGTTGTGGGCCTTTAGCAGCCGAAGAGAAACCGGCTGGTATTGGACCATGAAGGGCATGGGCCGTTAAAAGGCCAAAACTAAGGTCCCACTACAAATGGCCCAACTCATTTATGGTCCGTTAACAGTCGAAGAAGGCACACAGGCCGGAATTGGCCCAACACTTAAATGGGTCGCTAAAAGGCCAAAACTCAGTCCGACTACAAATGGCCCAATGATATATGGGCCACAACAGTGAAAGTGACACCGGCCGTAAATTGGCCCAACACTTAAATGGGCCGCTAAAAGGTCAAACTCAGGTCCGACTACAAATGGCCCATCAGACGAGGGTACAACAGTCGAAGACACACCGGCTGGAAATTAGCCCAACATTTAAATGGGTCGCTAAAAGGCCAAAGATGTACATCCTAAAATTGGCCCATCCATTAAATGGGCTAACATGCCAAATTTATCATACCGATATTGAGCCCAAATATATAGCGGCTGTTAACGGGCTCAAACCGATTTATGGCTGCAATGGTGTCAAATCTTTAACGGCCGCTGATGGGCCAATTGGCACATCTCTATGGGCCGGGCTTAAATGGACCTCGACAAAAGTAGGTTTTATGGGGCCGCTCGCCACTTTACCGGGCCGGTTTTTTCACCGAATGGGCCATCGTTAGTCGCGCCACGGGTCGACATATCATAGGTGCCTCCCGTCCAATGAGTGGATGACATCTGTCCCAACGATGAGCCAACATTGTTTTCTAGCCAATGATGATTTTACACGGAAAATCCCCATTGGTCGTGGCTGTTAACGGTTATCGGATCCAAAACCCGACCCGATAGCTTAACGGCGTCTACGGTGATGCCACGGTCGATCACCTTGACGAAAGCACTTCGGACGCCGATTTATCGTCATGGAAGTGGACACCACTGATGATAATTTTGGTAATGTCATGGAACACTTTCTACATAAACACGTATGACTATCTTGATTCGCTATAAATTTGTCATGGATACATGCATGACAAAAATGCGACTCCATCGTGACAAACACGTATCATCACGGGTTTGAGAGAGATTGAGGAGCCCCGATAAGGTGAGTGGTGCGCCGATAGCCGAGGGAAGAGATATTCCATCCGCTTGATAATGCAGGCATGTAAATTTTTAGAAGTCAAACTGGAAACTTTGATCAGGTTTACGTAAATGTTATTTATATCTACAATACCAAAGATACATCATACAAAACTACATCTCATGGTGAATCTAATATATATGTTTGCCGCATTAGATGTAATTCTTTTTCTCCACAGTACATGGTCAAACTTTGTGATGTTTGACTTTTCAATAAATCTATATGCTATGGACTGAGGAGAGTGCCTCAATGAGATGATCAAGTGTGTGTGAAGGAGAATGAGTAAGTGTGCAAAAGAGTATGTGTGAAAGACAAAGTGACAAACGATAAATTAGAGAGAGAGTGTGTTTTTTCGTTTCTTATGCTAACATATCACGATGCATCTCCGAGATGGAAAAGCGAGGCGAGGAGATACACGAAGATAGCTAGTGTGATTGTTTGCAACGGAGAGAGACACTTCAGAGCATGTCCAATAGAGGTCTCGCCAACAAGGAACAAAGGTCTAGAGGGACATGGATGGCATGGACGATGGGGAGGGAGAGGGTGTGTTTGTGATAGAGAGATCCCACGAGATCGTGAGGGACTATATATGGTGGGAGATCGAGGAGGCGTGCGCCGATAGAAAGATGCCCTGAGAGAAATTGAGATAGACCATGCACATGTTTGTGATGGAGACTAAGATTAGCTAGTCATATACATATAGGGGATCAAGTGTGCCTACAATTGAGTGAGAGACCATCATACTTGGCTAGCTTGAAGGAAAATGCCCTAGAGGCAATAATAAAGTTATTATTTATTTCCTTATATC
This sequence comes from Aegilops longissima, assembly GCA_021605205.1. NCBI lineage: Eukaryota > Viridiplantae > Streptophyta > Magnoliopsida > Poales > Poaceae > Aegilops > Aegilops longissima. The sequence continues at coordinate 496,465,750 of CM038682.1, read as the reverse complement.
ATGATAAATGTTTATTATTCATGCTAGAATTGTATTAACCGGAAACATAATACATGTGTGAATAGATAGACAAACAAGATGTCACTAGTATGCCTCATTTGACTAGCTTGTTAATCAAAGATGGTTATGTTTCCTAACCATGAACAAGGAGTTGTTATTTGATTAACAAGGTCACATCATTAGTTGAATGATCGATTGACATGACCCATTCCGTTAGCTTAACACTTGATCGCTTAGTATGTTAATGCTTTCTTCATGACCCATACATGTTCCTATAACTATGAGATTATGCAACTCCTACATCGGAGGAACACTTTGGTACTACCAAACGCACAACGTGAATCGGGTGATTATAAAGGAGTACTACAGGTGTCTCCAAAGGTACTTGTTGGGTTGGCGATTTCGAGATTAGGTTTTGTCACTCCGATTGTCGGAGAGGTATCTCTAGGGCTTCTCGGTAATACACATCACTTAAGCCTTCAAGCATTACAACTAATGAGTTAGTTGTGAGATGATGTATTACGGAACGAGTAAAGAGATTTACCGCAACGAGATTGAACTAGGTATTGATACCGACGATCGAATCTCGTAAGTAATATACCGATGACAAAGGAACAACGATGTCGTTATGCGGTTTGACCGATAAAGATCTTCAGAGAATATGTAGGAACCAATATGGGCATCCGCTTATTGGTTATTGACCGAGAATGGTTCTAGGTCATGTCTACATAGTTCTCAACCCGTAGGGTCCGCACGCTTAACGCTTCGGCGACAGTTCATTATGAGTTTATAAGTATTGATGCACCAAGTTTGTTCGAGTCCCGGATGTGATCACGACATGACGAGGAGTCTCAAATGGTCGAGACATAAAGATTGATATATTGAAGCCTATGTTTGACTTCGAAGGGTTTCAGTGAAATGGAAGTTATCGGAACACCGGGGTTACTGAACCCCCGGGGGTATATGGGCCTTCATGGCCACAAGGAGAAGAGGAAGGGGCCAGGGTGGCTGGCTCCCCTCCCCCTCTAGTCCGAATAGGACAGGAGAGGGGGCGCCTCTTCCCTTCCCCCTCCCCCAATCCTACTCCAACTAGGATTGGGGAGATTCCTGTGAGTAGGACTCCTCCAGCGCGCCTCCCCAAGGCTGCTGCACTCCCCTTGGCTTCTTTTACATAAAGGGGCACCCCATGACACACAAGTTGATCTACGGATCTTCTTAGCAGCGGTGCCCCTTCCACCATATTCCACTTCGGTCATATCGTCATGAGCTTAGGCGAAGCCCACGGAGAAGTCATATCGTCATGAGCTTAGGAAGCTCGCGCCGGTGGAGCATCAACATCGCCACCACACGCCGCGGTTGATGGAACTCATCCTCGACACTTTGCTGGATCGGAGTCCGGGATCGCCATCGAGCTGAACGTGTGCGAACCGGAGGTGCCGTGACGCTTGTGCTTGGATCGGTCGATCGTGAAGACGCATTTACTACATCAACCGCGTTGTTATAACGCTCGCTTTCGGTCTCACGAGGGTACGTGGACGACACTCTCCTCTCGCTGCGCATCACCATGGTCTTGCGTGATCGTAGGAAATTTTTGAAATTACTACGCCCCCAACAAAGGGCATCCGAGCCTGGTTTTATGCGTTGATGTCATATGCACGAGTAGAACACAAGTGAGTTGTGGGCGTATAAGTCATACTACCTACCAGCATGTCATACTTTGGTTCAGGTATTGTGAGATGAAGCGGCCCGGACCGACATTACGCCAGACGCCACGAGACTGGTTTCACCGCCCGAGCACTCTGCTTAAAGGTGACCGGCGGGTGTCTCTGCCTCTCACTTTAGTTGAACTGAGTGCTACGCCCCGTCCTTGAGAAGGTTAAAACGAGTCTATTTGACGAAGTATCGCTGTGGTTTTGATGCGAGGTAAGAACGGTTCTTGCTCAGCCCGTAGCAGCCACGTAAAACTTGCAACAACAAAGTAGAGGACGCCTAACTTGTTTTTGCAGGCATGTTGTGATGTGATATGGTCAAGACGTGATGCTATATTTTATTGTATGAGATGATCATGTTTTGTAACCGAAGTTATCGGCAACCGGCGAGCCATATGGTTGTCGCTTATTGTATGAAATGCAACGCCATGTAATTGCTTTACTTTATCACTAAGGAGTAGCGATAGTCGAAGCAATAGTTGGCTAGACGACAACGATGCTACGATGGAGATCAAGGTGTCGCCACGTGACGATGGTGATCATGACAAGTCGATGATGGAGATCACAAGCACAAGATGATGATGACCATATCATATCACTTATATTGATTGCATGTGATGTTTATCCTTTATGCATCTTATCTTGCTTTGATTGACGGTAGCATTATAAGATGATCTCACTAAAAAATCAAGAAGTGTTCTCTCGAGTATGCACCGCTGCAAGTTCGAGTACCGACACCACGTGATGATCGGGTGAAGTTCTACGCTCATCTACAACGGTGCAAAACATTTGCACACGCGAATACTCAAAGTTAAACTTGACGAGCCTTGCATATAACAGATATGGCCTCGAACACGGAGACCGAAGGTCGAACGTGAATCATATAGTAGATATGATCAACATAGTGATGTTCACCATTGAAACTACTCCATCTCACGTGATGATCGGACATGGTTTAGTTGATTTGGATCACGTGAATCACTTAGATGACTAGAGAGATGTCTGCCTGGGGAGTTTTAATATGATTAATTGAACTTAAATTTATCATGAACTTAGTACCGATAGTATTTTGCTTGTCTATGTTTAATGTAGATAGATGGCTCGTGCTGTTGTTCCTGAATTTTAATGCGCTCCTTGAGAAAGCAAAGTTGAAAGATGATGGTAGCAATTACACGGATCGGGTCCAGAATTTGAGGATTATCCTCATTGCTGCACAAAAATTACGCCCCGAAGCACCGCCTGGGTGACAGTTCGCCAGATGCCGAGCCGTGGTTGTGAACGCTCGGCAAAGTAGCTGATGACTACTCTATAGTTCAGTGTGCCATGCTTTACGGTTAGAACCGGTCTTCAACGACGCTGAACGCTATGGAGCATATGAGATGTTCCAGGAGTTGAAGTTATTTCAAGCAAATGCCCGGATTGAGAGATAAGTCTCCAATAAGTTCTATAGCTGCAAGATGGAGGAGAATAGTTCTCACAAGGAGCACATACTCAAAATGTCCGTATAACAATCACTTAATTCAGCTGGAGTTAATCTTCCGATGATAGTGTCATTGATGTAATTCTCCATCGCCACCAAGCTACAAGAGCTTCGTGATGAACTATAATATGCAAGGGATGACTAAGACAATTCTCGAGCTCTTCGCGATGCTAAAAGTCATGGAGGTAGAAATCAAGAAAGAGCATCAAGTGTTGATGGTCAACAAGACCACTAGTTTCAAGAAAAGGGCAAAGGAAGAAGAAGGAAATTCAAAAGAACAGCAAGAAAGTTGCTGATCAAGAGAAGAAACCCAAGTCTGGACCTAAGCCTGAACCGAGTGTTTTTACCGCAAGGCATCGACATCGAAGCGGAACTGCCCCAAGTATTGGCGGATAAAAAGGATGGCAAGGTGAACAAAGGTATATGTGATATACATGTTATTGATGTGTACCTACTAGAGCTCGCAGTAGCACCGGTATTTGATATCGTTCCTGCTAATATTTGCAACTCAAACAGGACTACGGAATAGACGAGATTGGCAAAGGACGAGGTGACGATGCGCTGGGAAATGGTTCCAAAGTCAATGTGATCGCGGTCGGCACGCTACCTCTACATCTACCTTCGGATTAGTTTTAGACCTAAATAATTGTTATTTGGTGCCGCCGGAGCATGAACATTATATCTGGATCTTGTTTAATGCGTAGACGGTTATTCATTTAAATCGAGAATAATGGTTGTTCTATTTATATGAGTAATATCTTTATGGTCATGCACCCTTGAAGAATGGTCTATTCTTGTTGAATCTCTATAGTGATACACATATTCATAATGTTGAAGCCAAAAGATGCAGAGTTGATAATGATAGTGCAACTTATTTGTGGCATCGCCGCTTAGGTCATATCGGTGTAAAACGATGAAGAAACTCCATACCGATGGGCTTCGAATCACTTGATTATGAATCACTTGGTACTTATGTAACCGTGCCTCATGGGCAAGATGACCAAAACGCCGCTTCCCTAACTATGGAGCAGCAACCGATTTGTTGGAAATCATACATACCGATGTTTGTGGTCCAATGAATGTTGAGGCACCAAGGGTATCGTATTTTCTCACCTTCACAGATGATTTGAGCAGATATGGGTATATCTACTTAATGAAACACAAATCTGAAACATTTGAAAAGTTCAAAGAATTTCAGAGTGAAGGAAAATCATCGTAACAAGAAAATAAAGTTTCTACGATCTGATCGTGGAGGAGAATATTTGAGTTACGAGTTTGGTTTACATTTGAAACAATGTGGAATAGTTTTCGAACTCACGCCACCCGAACACCACAGAAATGGTGTGTCCGAACGTCAGAATCGTGATTTTACTAGATATGGTGCATCTATGATGTCTATTTCGATTTACCGCTATCGCTTTGGGGTTATGCTAGAGACGCCGATTCACGCTGAATAGGACACCGCCAAAACCGCTGAGACGACGCCTATGAATTGTGGTTTGGCAAGAAACCAAAGTTGTCGCTTAAAGTTTGGGGCTGCGATGCTTATGTAAAGAAACTTCAACCAGAAGCTCGAACCCAAATCGAAAAATGTGTCTTCATAGGATACCCAAAGGAGACATAAGGTACACCTTCTATCACAGATCAAGGCAAGATTTTTGTTAATTCGGATCCTTTCTAGAGAAGGAGTTTTCCTAAAGAAGTGAGTGGAGGAAAGTAGAACTTGATGAGATAATCAGTATCTACTCCCTTATTGAAAGTAGTTCATCACAAGAAATGGTTCCTGTGACAACTACACCAATTAGTGAGGAAACTAATGATGATGATCATGAAGCTTCAATCAAGTTACTACTGAACCTCGAGGTCAACCAGTAGAAATACGCACGAGTGGTACGGTAATCTTATTCTCGAAGTCATGTTACGACCATGGCGAACCTACAAACTATGAAGAAGCGATGGTGAGCCCAGATTCGCAAAATGGCTGGAAGCCATGAAATCTGAGATGGGATCCATGTATGAGAACAAAGTATGGATTCTTGGTTGACTTGTTCGATGATCGGCAAGCCATTGAAAATAAATGGATCTTTAAGAAGAAGACTGACGCGATGGTAATATAATCGTTTCACAAAGCTCGACTTGTTGTAAAGGTTTTCGACAAGTTCAAGGGTTGACTACGATGAGACTTTCTCACCGTAGCGATGCTTAAGTTCGTCCGAATCATGTTAGCAATTGCCGTGATTTTATGATTATGAAATTTGGCAAATGGATGTAAAACTGCATTCTTGAATGGATTTCTAGAAGAAGAGTTGTATATGATGCAACCAGAAGGTTTTGTCGATCCAAAGGGTGCTAACAAAGTGTGCAAGCTCCAACGATCAATTTATGGTCTGCAAGCCTCTCGAGTTAGAATAAACGCTGATAGTGTGATCAAAGCATATTTGTATGCAGACTTTGGAGAACTCAGATTTACAAGAAAGTGAGTGGGAGCTCAGAGCATTTCTAATATTATATGTGATATATATTATTGATTGGAAATGATATAGAATTTCGGATAGCATAAAAGGATACTTGAATAAAAGTTTTTCAATGAAAGACCTCGTGAAGCTGCTTATATTGGGCATCAAGATCTATAGAGATCACTATAAGCCTTGCAAGCAATGTAGCTAATGAGTTAGTTATGGAATGATGCATTACGAATCGAGTAAAGAGACTTGCCGGAAATCTAGATTGAACTAGGTATTGGATACCGACGATCGAATCTCTAGCAAGTAACATACCGATGACAAAAGGAACAACGATGTTGTTATGCGGTTTGACCGACAAAGATCTTCAGAGAATATGTAGGAGCCAATATGGGCATCCAGGTTCCGCTTATTGGTTATTGACCAAGAATAGTTCTAGGTCATGTCTATATAGTTCTCGAACCCGTAGGGTCCGCACGCTTAAGGTTTCGGCGATGCTTATATTATGAGTTTATGAGTTTTGATGTACCGAAGGAGTTCGGAGTCCCGGATGAGATCGGGACATGACGAGGAGTCTCAAATGGTCGAGACGTAAAGATCGATATATTGACGACTATATTCGAGTTTGGAAAGGTTCCAATGATTCGGTATTTTTGGAGTACCGAGAGTTACGGGAATTCGCCGGGAGAAGTATTGGCCTTATTGGGCCCTGCGGGAAAGAGAGAGGGCTGCCTAGGGCAGGCCGCGCTTCTCAAGGCCTAGTCCGAATTGGACTAGGGGAGGGGCCGCACCCTTCTTCCCTTCCCTTCCTTCTCTCCTACTCCTACTAGAAAGGAGGAGTCCTCACTCCGTGGGAGTAGGACTCCCTTGCGCGCCTCCTAGGCCGCCACCTCCTCCCTTGCTCCTTTATATACGGGCAGGGGGGCACCATGACACACAAGTTGATCTACTTGATCGCCTTAGCTGTGCGGTGCCCCTCCACCATATTCCACTTCGATCATATCGTCATGAGCTTAGGGCGAAGCCTCGCCCCGAGAAGTCATATCGTCAGCGAGCTTAGCGAAGCCTCGCGCCGGTGGAGCATCATCATCGCTACCACGCCGGCCCTGCCGACGGAACTCATCCCCGACACTTTGCTGGATCGAGTCCGGGATCGCCATCGAGCTGAACGGTGCGTAACTCGGAGGTGCCGTGATGTTCGGTGCTTGATCGGTCGGATCGTGAAGACGCATTTACTCACATCAACCGTGTTGTTATAACGCCCGCTTTCGGGTTCACGAGGGTACGTGACGTACACTCTCCCCTCTCGCTATGCCATCACCATGGTCTTGAGTGTGCGTAGGAAATTTTTTGAAATTACTACGTTCCCCAACAGAATTGGTGAGGGTGCTGCGGTTCCGGTGGGGCAGGTCAAGACGACGCTGTGGGGATTGAGGTGGCGCGATAGACGAGGTGAACGTCGGGGCAGCACCTTGGAGGTGGAGGACGGGGCGGTTGATCCGGCAGGACGACGAGATCGACAACGGATCCTCATCCGTGCAGTGGATGAGGGACGGCGAGTTGTTGTGGTGGACGACGAGTCGGGAAGAGTCTCCGGCTGGCGGCCGCCGGAGGCCGACGGAGGAGCGTGGGGTTTCAAGGGTTTTGGCGGCCTCGTGTACGAATGGGGGGAGAAGAGGGAGGGGAGCCAAGCTTAGGGATGCGCTGTGTCAAATGTAGGGTAAGTTACCAGCGCATTTTCACCGGTTTTGACACCGCGACATGGAGCTTCATTTCCTACCGAGGGGTAGAAGGGGATTTTGGTCCGGTCCGCTATGGAGCGATTTCGATGAGGAGGGAGTTCTCGCAGGTCCAAATTTCGATAACAAGCGCGCGCGGGTTGAAGAAGCGGAGTTTCAAAGCAGTGAGACAAAAGATACCAAGCTTGAAAATTTCGGATAACAAGGTGCGGATTCCTTGTTCGCAGTAACAAACTTAACGTAAAAAAACAATTCATACAAGACACAAGAGAGTCATGTCCCCTTTACTATATTGCTATAGATGCCATTGAAAAACTACAAGAAAATGTAAAAAACCGAGAACAAGATTACCTCGACAAGACCAAATCGATTCGCACTACCTCAACAACAACAAAAACAAATCAATTCCCACCAAAGAAAGAGTAATGTCCCTTTTATATGATTACAGATGCCATGATCTCGAATTTCAATTTTTGAATCCACGTTATGTTGAATTCTAATATATCATTAGGTGACCTTATGGTTTATAATTGATGTAGTCGTACATTTTGATCTTCCATCATATATGAACATTTTACTCCACCATGTGAATATATATATTATCGCTCACCATATGGACTAAATTTGAATCAATTTTCCTTATTTGAATACGATTGTTGTCAAGTTATACAATAATTTAAATATTATCTTGATAACAAAAGACATGCATATAGCAGTAATCATATTTCACTATGAACTACATGTACCATACGCCTCCAATTCAAATATTTGTATCCATTTTATGTTGAATTCAAATCATAGTACATTATTGGTCTAGGTAGCTAGATGTTCGGGATAATCTAAACCCTGTTTTCATACGCATAATTTTTGGCTGAATTGGGACAAGTTTTGGTATAAGCCTCTTGCAAAACCGGAGATTCTCTCAACAAGCCTCGTGGTTCCGAGAGGGAACGTGTCACCTTTTGTGTGTAAATGATATATGCTTCCTCCCCTGATTTTATTTACAGAGGCAACATAGAACTATATGAGTGCCCTGTTAAATTTTGGAATTATTTCGGTTCATTTGGCCTTTTATACATTAATTGAGTTTCTAGACTTTTAATGTGCATAATCTAAATATGAATTGCATGCACATGCTCCGTGCACCAAAGTGGGTTGAAAAATCACATGTGTGTCCTTGGTTGAATTTCTAGGTCCCATGGAAGAAATGAGAATGAAATTCAAACATCAAGGCCATGACTCGCCGAGAACATCGAGAAACTTAGATTTTAAATTCATGTAAATCCAAAACTCGCTGGAAATCATGAAACTTGGCATGGTGTCATGTCATGGCACTAACATGTTGTGGTAAAAATTGGGCCGTTTGAAGCTCGTGGTTCTAAGAGGAACGTGCCACCTTTGAGTGTGAAACGATATACGCTGCCCCCCTTGAGTTTCTTAACAAAGGCAACATAGAACTACATTAGTGCCCTGTTAAATTTTGGAATTATTCCGGTTCGCTTTGTCATTTTTATACATTAATTGAGTTTCTGGTCATTTAATGTGCATAAGTCAAATTTGAACTACAAGCACATGCTCGCACCAAAGTTGGTTGAAAATCACATTTGTGTCCTCGGTGAATTTTAGGTCCCATGCAAGAAATGAGAATAAAATTAAAACATCTGGGCATCGTGGCTCGGCCGAGAACATTGAGAAACTTGGTTTTAAAATTCTTGTAAATCCAAAACACGTATGAAAATCATGAAACTTGGCATGGATGTCATGTCATGGTACTACCATGTTGTTGTAAAAAAATGGCCGAATAGGAACAGATTTTGGTATAAGCTTCTTGCAAACCGAAGCTTCTCTCAAGAAAGCTCGCGGTTCTGAGAGGGAACATGCCACCTTTGAGTGCGAAACGATATACGTTGTCCCCCTTGAGTTTATTTACAAAGGCAACATAGAACTACATGAGTGCCCTGTTAAATTTTGGAATTATTCCGGCTTCCTTTGGCCTTATTTACACATTAATTGAGGTTTTGGTCATTTAATGTGCATAATTCAAATTTGAACTACAAGCACATGCCCTGCACCAAAGTTGGTTGAAAATCACATTTGTGTCCTCGGTGAATTTTACCCTCCTTCCATCTATATAGGTACTAATGCTTTTCGAGGCTAACTTTGACCAAACGTTAGAGCAATAATATATGACATGCAACTTACACAAAGCATACCTTCAAATTTGTATGTCAAAGGAGCTTCCAATAATATAATTTTCATAGTATACATCTCATGTGCTATTAATCTTGTCAATAGTCAAAGGCTGTCTTGAAAAACACATTAGGCCCTATATAGATGGAAGGAGGGAGTAGATCCCATGCAAAAAATGAGAATAAGATTCAAACATCTAGGCATCATGGCTCGGTCGAGAACATTGAGAAACTTGGTTTTAAAATCATGAAAAACTTGGCATGGTGTCATGTCATGGTAGTACCATGCCGTGGTAAAAAAAATTGGCCGAATAGGAACAAATTTTGGTATAAGCTTGCAAATCGGAGCTTCTCTCAAGAAGGCTCGTGGTTCCGGAGGAACGTGTCACCTTTGTGTGTTCAAATTTGAAATACAAGCACATGTTCCAAAGGCACCAAAGTTGGTTGAAAAATCACATGTGTGTCCTGGGTAAATTTCTAGGTTCCATGCAAGAAATGGGAATGAAATTCAAAATTCAAGGCCGTGGCTGGGTTGGAAACATTGAGAAACTTAGTTTTTAATTCCTGTAAATCCAAAACACGCATGAAAATAATGAATCTTGGCTTGGTGCCATGACATGGCACCAACATGTTGTGGTAAATTTGCAGTCCGATTTATGGCGGCTACATACATTAATCAACAAAGTCATTTTGGAACAAGTGCTGTCACGCTACAATCGGAAACACAAGTATTATTGAAACTGTATGCTCTACTTACTAGTACCATTTACGTGCCGCCACGCCGCCCTCATTTTTTATTAGCTAGGAGGCGCTGCAGGTGGTAGCTATTTGAGTACGAGAGGCGGCGATCGCATCTGCGCTGCTTATCGGGAGGAGAGCCTTGACCTCCATCTGCCGCCCACCTCTCTCCCAAGGTCTCCATTAATGGCGCCGAGCCTCTGTTTAATGGCATGGCTATGTCTCACTCGACTGAGATTTAAGAGAGAAAAAAGAAAATCTGAAAGCACGGATCTTGATGTAAGATCCGATGGACCTATATAGCATCTACCGCGACTTATAGAAAGACTGGTAAATATATAAGGATGATTAATTTTTTTTGATCAAAGCAGGGCTTGCCCCTTCCAATTTTCATTACTTAAAACCACCACAATTCACAAGAAGTTCAGCACAACTCCAGCCTAACACGAAGGACTAAAAGCTACCAGATTGAAATCGAATATCCCAAGAGGCCAACAAAGGCCAAACATCCACGCTAGAACCCAACATTTCACAACCGATTACACAATCCACATCCTAAACCGATTATTACATCAAAAGAAACCAGGAAATCAAGGAAGCCCAAGAGAACTAGAAGAACAAGAACGCTGTGGTCGCCACAAGAAGAGTTTTCTTCATTCCAGCTCGCAACATTGATCTTCCATGTAAAGATAAGGATGATTAATTGTCCTACATAATTAGAAAGAAGATTAAAAGCCACATGCAGCTACACCCAAAATACACAAGGGCAAAAGAAGAAGGAAGACAAGGATCCGCTCGCAGATCTCTACTTTCTTGATGCGTTGTCGCAGTCATGGAACTAGTCTCCGCGGCGAAGCGGCGATGAGCTCTTTTCGTGTCCTCAAGATGCTGCTTGAGAACATCCACGGATTCCTCCACCAGCCTTTGGCGCCGCGGAGCATGTCACTCGCCCATAAGTTTCTTGACGATGACGCCGGTCCTCTTCAACAAGGCATCGGTCTCCTCTCGCTGGTCTGCACTTCGACGATCTTCTCCTCAAGAAGTCGCGCTCGCCCGAGCCTCTCATTGCCCTCCCTTAGTTGCCGGATGACGCCGTAGCCTGTTCAAACGAGGCTTTCACGCCGCCCAACAACCTCGCCAGCCGGAGATCTGATCCATCCGTTTATGGACGATCGCATGCATGCGCCAGAATAGCCGCCGCCGCCCGCGAGAAATTTTTTCCTGTGCCGCTGCGTGCGGCGGGACATCTTCGCTGCTTCGAGGCGCGGCCGACCACTCGCTGATCGACGGCACGGCGGGACCTCCATGCTACTTCAGCGGCGCGCAAGGGACCTTCAGGTTGCCATTTCGCCACAAGGGATATGTCGGTTGCTCGCAGCGAGGCGGACATCTCTCATGCTTCCGCTTCCATGCTCGCCTCCCGGTGGCAATCTTCGACCTGTAACTCACGCTGGCCATGGCGCACGCAAGGGAAGGATGCTGAATGACTTGTTTGTTTTTGTGGATGAGGAGTTGAGGAGGAATGTGCAGTCATCTTGGCATACTAGTATTTATAACCGAGTACTAATACACTCCTAAGTGGGATACCGCTTAGGTTGTGATCGTGTGAACAGGTTGGAATTCAATATAGCGTGGTACTAATACGCCCTAAGTGGGAAACCGCTTAGGTTGTGATCGTGTGAACAGGTTTGCAATTCAATATAGCGTGGAGTAATTTGAATGCGACGAGACGCAATCTCAAAATTTATTGACGGTTCTAGTTTCAAGTGCGTGACTATTCCGGATGGAGTACTTATTTTTCTACTCCTCCTTTCCGGTTTTATAGGGCTTATCTCAAAATTTTAGTTTTTCCATTTTATAAGGCTCAATTTGGTTGTTCCCAACACATGTTCAGATTCCAAGGTGCATTAAATCATTGCATGCAAGTATTAAGAGAAAATTGACCAATGCATGTACTTTATGCATGGATGCATTGCCATTAATGCATTGATAAACATAATTTTTGAGAAAAACAAGAGCATTAATTAGGAGCTTTTGCAAATTACAAAAAATATTCCACCACTCACCATCTTGGTTGGTGAGATTTTTGAATTAAGCCCTATAAACCGGAAAGGAGGGAGTACTGCTGTGTACGTGTAATAACCGCACCATCGTGATACATATCTTACGGTTAATGGGCGCTCGACAGAATAGCCGCATGGCGTAGCTCTAGGATAGTCCTTTTTCAGACGCATTAAACCTATCTCTCGACTTCTCGCACGCACCATCATGCCACCCACAAAAACTTGTACTCTGAATTTAGTAGTACGTTATACAGAAGAGGAGAGGTGCACGCACGCACTCGCCCTCTCACACACGCCTGTTTTTTCTCGAAAAGGAGGAGGATGACCCCCCTCTCGTGATCCGGGAGTCACACATGCATCTCAGTAGCTACTTAATTGTAGTGTTCTCAACCATCCGATTGGTTCTATCATGGATGTACCTATATACTAAAACATGTCTAGATACATCTATATTTTGACAAATGGAAGGCATGTATTGTGGAACGAGGAGAAGTTGTCATCAAATGGATAAAAGGACGATCTAGAACTAAAATACGCCTACATACATCTCCTTTATCCATTTTGATGACAAGTAGTACTTCTTACCCAAAGGAACTTTATATCCAATGCATACAAAATATCCGCTCGACCGTTGGAAATTACCGATTTGATGTCAAGTAATTGCTGCATCGCCACCAAAACCCACAATTTCTTAAGCTAAAGTAGACCAAGGTAATCCCTATATTAGCATATTACTAAGATAAATGTAAGGCATTGTAGAAACATTTAGGACGTGAGCTTTTCAATCTGAATGTGGAGGGACAAGCTTAGCCCCGCCAGCAGCTTGGGCGGATTGTCAAGAAGGTCAGCCTCGCACGCCGACATCGCCGGATCCTTGCTGCTTGTCACCTCCATTTCCACCTTGACAGCGCCGGTCGTGTTTTGCTTCCTCGCGGGCCGCTCACCCACAGCTTGGCCAAGTAGTGCGGCAGTGGGGACGCTTCGCTCGATGCAGACGATCGACACGGCGATAAAGCGCCGATGTCGAGCACGCCGTCGACCAAGAAAACGCGCTGCAGTCCTCCTCCGCGAATAGCAAGAGCCGTGGGTTCGATAGTGGCACTTGCAGCTGGAGCACCTTGTCAGATCGATCTCGTGCACGGCATGGGATGCACGGTGCCGATGTGGTGGTAGAGCGCCGGGCGGGCCTTCAGAGCTACACACGGCACGGGCATTTGTGGCGCGAGCGACACACGCCCGTGATCGGCGAAGCTTGTGGTAAGTGACATAGAGCCCACAACCTTCGCGGCGGGCACTCCACCTCACCGATTTAAAGGACGGAGTCCACCGCCGTGTTCCGCACGCCGAAGCCACCGCCAAGGCCGACTTTTGGCATCGCCGCTGGTTCCTCGGGCGCCGACGCGGCAGTCCGCAAGACGCTGTGTGGCCTCCTTGCACTACGGAAATCAATCGAACAACACATCAATCAAGAAACCTGCACCTTGCTCAATCAGCCGAACGGACGAGGTGTATTCAACCTCTTACACCGGAGGCGCTAAGGGCGGAGGCACAAGGGCAAGTGGAGCACGGTGAGGTCCATCGAGACCTTAGAGAGCTCCATCGCCGGGTCCTGCTCGGTCTGCATGATCTCGCCTCCTTGTGCACAACCATCTCGACTTGGGCTGGGGTATTACAAAGCTTTACTCATGATATTTATATTCTCCATTCCTAAATGTAAGTCTTATAGTGATTTCACAAGGTGGACTACATACGGAGCAAAATGAATGAATCCACACTTAAAATGCATCTATGTACATCCGTATGTAATTCATAATGGAATCCCTACAAAGACTTATATTTAGGAACGGAGGGAGTACTACTTCAAGGTGCATTAAATCAACACATGCAAGTATCAAAAGAAGAGTCAAGGCATGCATGCATGCGTTGTAGTTAATGCATCGGTAAACGAAATTATTGAAATATATCGAAAAGTGCTTTGATGTGTCGCACAACTCGCACATCAACGAGAAGTTTGATTATCCTCTCCTCGCAGACTTAATCGCACTGCCTTTGGCTGTATGACAGGTTGGCCACACACTTGTCGGGCCCACCTATCATACACGCAAAGGCAGGAGCGCCCTCCTCGCCCATGAGCGTGGTGGCTGGCAAGACTAGGAGAAGCTGCCACACGCCTCCTCTCGCACGCGTGGACATGTAGCAGTTCAATCGGTGTCGATGGCTGAGCGCATCAGTAGTACTCCTCCAAAGGCAGTAGTACTCCATCATTGTTCGACTTCAAGAGGCGAAGAGCCAAGCGCAGCCCGACACTCGTGGTGGCGTTTCATGTAGAGTAGTCTAGGATAGCGCTGTACCATGCCTCGTAAGCTTAAAATCGCTGGGGTCGGCTCCATGCTATGTGGCCGCCTCAAGTTTTAAAAAATTAAAATAGTCTTTTGGCCCTACCGTCACCTTGGTGATTGTAGTTTGCACGCCATCTGGTCAAGACAGAATATATACTTTAATTTGTTTTTTTCAAAAAGGATTCTCGCCTCGTGATCGTAACGATGCATACGGCCACATATATTTTAATTTGTGGTGGGTAAATGTTAGAGGTTGCAGCAAATATATTGTACATCGGGTCTTTCAGCCAAGTTTAGAGGCAAGCATGTGGGGCAAGCATATGATGTGTCACGCCAACTCATACAACGAGGAGAAGCTTGATTTTACTACACGCCTTCTCCTCGCCCATGCGCTACGGTTGCTCGCAAACGAGGACAGGCTTTTTCTTAGTAGTACTTATTAACAAGCTATCCGTCTCCGCCACGGTGGACGGACATGCAACAATGGATTCGACATCGAGAAGCAGTAGTAGTAACATCATTGTTCGCCTTCTCAAGAGGCAAAGAGCCAAGCGCAAACCGAACGCTGCGCTTGAGAACATTGAGCACGATATAGCCGTGCTCTTGCATGAGACAAAATTGCTATGTGAGCCCACTATTGTACTAGTACGCATAACTACTTGCTAGTATAGCCCAGTAAACCGTAAAGGAGTATTTGCCCTTCTAGAGATTTCAACAAGTGACTAGACTACACCGAGACGGAGTACATATGGAGCAAAATGAGTGGATCGGCACCGTAAATAAATACATACTAGTTCTATTGTTTTACTCTCCGAGGTGCACAATATTGAGTATACTGACTAGTCTCTTTTTGACATGCATTTACGTTTTTTTGACACAGTACAGATGCAAGCGCTCATATACACGTGCATAAACTCACCCCTATGAACACACACGCACGACACTATCATCTTGAAATTTACGAAGTCACCATAGGCACCTCGTCATCGACGGGTCCATACTACCTCGTCCTAGTTTATAGGTCCCTTTTATAGTTTGTGCAAATTTTGACTAAAGATTTAACTAACAAAATGTTAATGCATGTCCAGAAAAATTATCTCATTGGATTCGTATTTGAACCTAGTTTTCAAAAATATAATGTTTGGTGACATGCATGAACATTTTCTTAGTTTAATCTATGGTCAAAATTTGGCACGAAATACAATGGGGACCAATAAACTCGGGCACAGGTAGTAGGTGCTTGAATGCCAAGGAGGAAGAGGGTAGCGGTTCCCGAGACGTTGAACGGTCAATGATGCATCCTCAATTACATGCAGATGGAATTAATTGGAGAAGGTAATAGAGCCAAAGACGATGTGAATGCAATGAGTTTGACTCTCATATAATAAAGGCGCCCCACCACTCCAATCCATCTACTCCCAAGTCTCTCAGCAACACCGCTCACTCCAATCCAAGACCAAGTGACCAAGCCACAAGCACCTATGGAGGCGATGAGAAGCGGCAATGGCTGTGCTAAATCATCCAAGGCGCCGACCAGGCCTCAAGACCACAAGAAGCTTCCAGATGGTGTTGGCGATCGCAGCATCAGAGTCCTCGCCGACGCCGGCTTCGCCTCGCATGGACGACATGATGGTCAACTCCATCCACAAGTTCACCGCCATCAAGAAGCGCATGGACGACCTTGCCAGATCGCTTCCACTCCCGCGCCAGTGCTCCTCATTGCCTGCCACCCTCATCGGCCTACATGGTGACGAACTCTTTCAAGCCCCGTGGCCCCGCAGTGTCGGAGGTCGCGACGAAGAATGTGCACTCGAGGTCAGGCCACAAGACGCCGCCATGCAAGAAACCGCCGACCCGCACATCCACGCTCACGAGGAAATCGCCTACATAGGCCACTACAAGGCAAGCGAGGACAGAAGACGCTGGCCTTCTTCCAATGGGCTGGAATCTTTGGACACCATTGTTCAAGCACGCCGACCTGGCCACGAAAGCCGCTGCTACTTAGGCGCTGCTCGATGGGCCGCGCCTCGAGTCGAGGAGGTGGACGCCGCCGATGGATGCATCTCTTCTTCTTGCCTCCTCAGAATCAGCACTGCATCGCTCGTGGCCTTAATGTTTTATTAGTATAGTACTCTTCATTCCCAAATATAAGTCTTTCTAAAGATTCCAGCAAGTGACTACTACATACGGAGCAAAATGAGTGAATCTACACTCTAAACTATGTCTACATACATCTCAGTATGTTGTATTCCATTTGAACTAGTATCTAAAAAGGCTTATATTTATGAACGGAGGGAGTATATGGCATTTTTATTCCAGTCAGAACGCTTTCACCGTGAGGTGGGGTCAGCAGCTGAGCAAACCCACCCCGCCCACCCAAGGCCGGCCGAGTTTAGAATTAGAAGAGAGAAACGAGGAGGAGAGCTAATGTAGCACGTGACGCTGTTGTCGATGGGACTCGTGTTTATAGAATAGGAGTATTGAGCACTCGTGCCTCCTTTTTTTGAAGGAAAATTAGTCGATGTCTAGTACCACTAGTTGGGTGCGTAGATCTATAGCTGTCATCACTTTAGGTCTCCTTTTCGAACCGCTGCCACGCTTCATAGTACATATTTTTCACGATTTATCCTCCTATATGTACTCCTAGGCTATTTCCACGCGCTCCCATTCACGACATGTGGGACGAGAACATCCGGGTCGAGTGCATGCACGACTGGAGCATATGCAGGGTACTTTACATTTCAGACCTCACGACTTACATGCAAACCCCCCGCAGAAGAATAAATAAATGAATGAATTACTACATGAAACCGAATTATTTTCGTGGAAACCCGAGCACGTTCATTAAATTTTGGACATAACATGTTTATAAAAAATGACCGGACCTCAACCAGTCTAAGGGCCTCTTTGATTTTTCCCGCAAAAAAGGGCCTCTTTGATTCGCAGGATACCGAAAACACGGGAATGGGGAAAGTATGATGGCGATGAACCGAGACGAGGAGAACTCTAACTCAGTTAGAGGTTAGAGTTAGATTCTAACCCTGAACTAACTCTAAACCAAAGAGGTGTATGGATGGCAGGGTTAGATTGACAATAAATGCTCTATCTCAATCATTTGACTACTTTGGACCCTATTTTTAGTAAGACTAAAAAAAGTCCCTTGGATCCAAGCACCCTCTTAGTGTGGCCGGCTCTTCCATGGCCTCCTCCCGCTCACAATTGACATAAACGAACCATCTATACAAATCAAGCATGCAAAACATGACAATTTTTACTTTGTCCATACAAATGAGATATCCCACTTAAACATACAAGTCGTTAATCAAGCTTCACAAAATAAAAAAACACTTCATGAAACAAAGAATGAGCTAACTCATCACGGAAGTCATTCACGATAGGGAGGGAGCCCGAGCCCTCACGCACCGAGGAGGACCTTGCCATCGCCGCCTCGAGGAAGGCTCAGAGAGCCCAAGCCCCGAACCCTCCGACACCGCCCTGCAAGTTGAGGTCGACACCGCATGGGTAGCAGTGGCCGCTGTCACCGATCGGGAACTTAATCTTTGGGCCTCTAGAAATAATGCAAGCTCAGAATTAAAATACCTAGAAAGGTGAACTCAATCTTTGGGCCTCTAGAAATAATGCAAGCTCTAAACTGAAATACCTAGAAAGGTGAACTCAATCTTTGGGCCTCTAGAAATAATGCAAGCCTAAAACTAAAATACCTAGAAAGGTGAACTCAATCTTTGGGCCTCTAGAAATAATGCAAGCTCTAAACTGAAATACCTAGAAAGGTGAATCAATCTTTGGGTGAAACTGAAATACCTAGAAAGGTGAACTCAATCTTTGGGCCTCTAGAAATAATGCAAGTCTCAAACTAAAAACCTAGAAAGGTGAACTCAATCTTTGGGCCTCTAGAAATAATGCAAGCCTGAAATTGAAATACCTAGAAAGGTGAATCAATCTTTGGGCCTTCACAAATAATGCAAGCCTGAAATTGAAATACCTAGAAAGGTGACCAATCTTTGGGCCTCTAGAAAGATTTATTACCTCCTCAAGCAGCATCAAACAATTCCATGCGTGCACCACAAATCTATAGCAAGTTTGATCAGATCTACTTTTCCAAATCAGAATTAGCGCTAGAGCAAGCAAGATCAATGATATGGTCGTGAGGCGAGAAGGAACGAACAAACTCACCCTCTCACGAACTCCCCGGTAGATGTGCCCCACAAGCACGCCAGAGGGAGAAAACGACCGGTGGAGGGGGAGCGGGCGACCTTCGAGGCCGGAGGGAGAGGGCGGCCGAGTAGGGCATGGAGGCCAAGGAGAGGGCGGCCGAGGAGAGAGAGGGCGAGCGGTACTTGGGCGGCGGCCCTATGGGGAACAGAGAGGAGTCGTGGCGAGAGGGGAGGGAGCGATCCTGGTGCAGCAGTGAGATTTTTTAGTTCTCTTTAGTGGGCCCGAGGATAACTAACCCAATTAGAACCTCTCCCCCGGCTAGTTTTTTAGCTGGATTAGAGCAAACTAGCTCAAACTAACCCTCTTGTTTCGATAATTTGAGGCTATTTCAACCCAAACTAGCTCTAACTCGTGGATCCAAACAAAGAGGAGTGTTATCAGACATCTACAATGTGGACCGAGGACATTGTTTTTATGGCCATATCACCACATTGTTTTCATCGCTGGTTCACTGGCTACCGTGGTTCGCACCGCTGGTTCACTGGCTGCCGTGGTTCGCACTCCTCCGACCTGAGTAGTACTCCTCCATTCCTAAATATAAGTTCGAGATATTTCACTGTGGACCACATACGGATGTATATAGATGCATTTTATGTGTAGATTCACCATTTTTCTCCGTATGTGGTCCATAGTGAAATCTCTCCAAAGACTTTTATATTTAGGAACGGAGGGAGTAGTATAGTACTAGTATATACCGTGATCATTCTTTGCTCCTTCTACTACTCCGACATGTGGGAGAGCCAAGATCCGGTCGACGGTCATGCACCGGGATTAGAGCGCTGAACGGAAGGGGGGCATCACCCGGTCGGAGCGCCAGAATTCATGACTATAGTGAGTGGTCATATCACAAGTTTTTCCAGCAGTAACGCGTGGTCAAATCGCACAGCCCCACTCGCCACCTCCTCGCCTCTCACAAACCGCCTACCCAAAACTGCCACAGACGCCTGGAAAAGCCCCGCCTCAACTTTTAACTACGTGAAAATAGTTCGAGCTTGTTCGTTCTATATAAATACATTACTTATCAGATGTTTATTCACCCGGGTTGTTCAATGAATGGAGGGGCGGGAGCACAAGTGAACCTTAAATAGAGAGTTTTTTTCTTTAATGCCACGTACACAAATTGAAACGCTTGTTGTGAGAGAAAAAGATAATCACTCCACTATATATGGACGCAGGGCCCGAGCGCTTGATTTACTAGGGTTGTTCTCTTCATTCTCTCATCCTCTCCAGATATAAACAAGACAGCGGTAGCAACATTTTCTCCGCCACCGCTGGTCACAGATCCGCCGAACCCTTTGGCCGTGTGTGTAGAGGACTAAAGGTGCATCGCTCACGCGATCATCGCCGCCGAGGAGGAAACCCACAGCTGCTTGAGGGGCCCGATCCTCCGCCTCAGGCTGCTCTTCTCCGACACACTGCCTGGAGGTCCTCCGACCTTCCGCCTCCCCGCCAGATTGTCCGCAGATCCGACTGCCACCGCCGACATCCCGCGACCTCGTATAAGTTCTTCGAAGCTGCCTTGTTTCATCGCCCCTGCATCCCCACGTGTCTACATGTGCATCTTTTTCTACTCCCATCAGCTCTTCCAAAGCCACCTAAATTTTTAGTATTATTAGAGGTAAAGCTACTTCATGCATCCGAATCTAGGGCTTTGTTCAAACAACAAAGAAAGGGGGAAAGTTGTAGCATGAATCTAGGACTTGATTCAAAGAGGAAATAATATGGTGAAAGTAGTAGAGACCGATACCCAACCGGTCTCTTGGTTGAAAAGGAAATAATGGGAAAACGCAGAGAAACCGGATAAGGAACATATCTATTATTGGTTGAAAAAGGATAGAAAGTGGCGGCCGGTGGACAAGTCAACAGAGTATGTCCAAGATTAGATTTGCTGCCATCACATAGTAAAAGGTCTCTGTGATTAGATTTTCTGCCTCACATAGTAAAAGGTCTCGTGATTAGATTTGCTGCCTCACATAGTAAAAGGTCTCAGATTAGATTTGCTGCCTCACATAGTAAAAGGTCTCCGTGATTAGATTTGCTGCCTCACATAGTAAAAGGTCTCCTGTGATTAGATTTGCTGCCTCACATAGTAAAAGGTCTCTGTGATTAGATTTGCTGCCTCACATAGTAAGGTCTCCGTGATTAGGTTTGCTGCCCTCACATAGCGTGAACAAGCTCTGCATCACCACTTTATGCCTCCTTGTAGGTATATTGTGCTAATGCGCCCACCGTCGCATGTCCTTATACCAACCTTTTTTGTTGCTAATGTAAGGGCGCATGTAAAATGAAGCGATCACACTGTTACCTTAGGGACATGTCTAACCAGTGTTATTGTTAATCTAATGCCTCCAAAGGATAAGATGCAATTAAACCGTGTTACAAATGGCACTCCCGTTGTTTTCCCTAGTATGCTAAGTAAGTTGCTCCTTTACGCTGAGTGTCCCGTGTCCCCACGGCCCCATGCCCTTAAACCAACTCTTTAGCTGTTGTTGATTTATCGTGTTCCGTAAACAAGCAATGCCACCATTAAAGTAATCCCATATTTTAGGAATCTCATTGTTGATCGTAATGCTTTCGTAACATGAAGCATTGCCGACATTTTAAAATTTCTACCGTCCTTGCGTGATTGCCATGAACATAATTAAGATGCTTCTTTTCATTTTTATATGTTTCAGATATTCTTATTGACCAAAGAATCGCTTACTTTCTATCATTTTGTGCGATAGGGATATCCATTTCACCTTGTTGTTATTGTGACCTTTTGTGAACTGCACAAAACACTTTTTTGAATGAGTGTCTTGTGCAGTCCAACTAAAATGTCACGTGGGCAACATCTCTCAATTTTGGTGGAACTGCATAAAATGGTGATTGAGTTTCCAAAATCTTCGTGAAAGTTCTCATTGGTAATCTCGCAACATTTTATTAGCCTTTGCAACATGGAGCCGTCATTGCCACCACAATGGCACTTTATTTTAGTGGAACTGCACAAAAGGATAAGAAAATTATAGTTGCACCTTACATGAGCCGGACAGCCAACCTTAATGTTCCTCATTTTAGTGCAACTACTAAAGAAGAACCTGCCACCACAAGAGCAAGTACTTCTTGCTAGTGAATGATGCAATCTTTGCTTCATTTCAGATGAACTGCAGTAAAAGGCGATGAATTGAATCATGGAACCTGTGCAGACCTCATCCAAGTAGAGTTGGAGGTTGAGTTCAAGGAGGCCGCTATTAAAGCGAAATCATGCTCTCCTGCCTCCTTGTTTGTGTTGTGCAAACATGCCGTGCAAACAGAATACTCAACTACGATGTTGTGATGGTCAAGATCATTCGCCAAGTTCTTCGATTGTATGACATGGCTAGCCAAGATGGATTTAATCCCGATATTCACTTTATCAAAAGGTTCTAATGGGTTGGTTCTGAATCTTGCAAGCTGGGAATCAGTGAGATGTGTAGGCATCTTTGTTGTACTTATTATTTGAATCTTATTTGTTGGTTCTGAATCTTGCAAGCTGGGAATCAATGAGATGTGTAGGCATCTTTGTTGTACTTATTATTTGGATCTTATTTGTTGGTTCTGAATCTTGCAAGCTGGGTATCAATGAGATGTGTAGGGCTGCACCAGTGTGACGCCCGGGTGATTACGCTACAGCAATCCGCACTTAATCCAAGACCGATGGTGCCACGCCACCTTGCTATCGCTGACAACTCTCGCGTTGTTTCAAATCAATTTCAAAATTCAATTTCAACAAGGTCAAACATTTCAAGTTTTCAAATATTAAACTTTATATGTTCGGAGGACCCAAATTTTCTTAAGTATTTATGGTGGTGAAACCCCACTTTTATAAAATGTTTACTTACTCTAAACTGATTAAAACAAAGAGTAGATTACAATTATTTAAGTGCTTTAACATATTAAACATTTTCAAAAAAAGGGAAAAAGCCCTCCCTCACACCTGCCCACCGGGCGGCCTACCAGCCGCCCACTGCCCACCGATCACCGCCTATAGGCCACTCCCCGACCGCTAACCCTAGCCCTCTCGCCTCCCACTCTCCCCACTGCCCCACCTCGCCGCTTCGCTTCCTTCGCTCGATCCGATCGGGCAGGCCTCGATCCCATCGGGCCCGACGCAGCCAAGACGGGCGCGCTGTTTCACTGACCGCCCCCTCTCGCTGCCTTCTCCTCGACAAGACGCCTGCCGCTGCCGCTTTCCTCTCCTCTGGCTCTCCTCCTCGTCAAGGCCACACATCACATCCCCCGCCCACCTGCTGCCTAGACCCCACGGATCCGCGGTGAGGCCCCTGCCCGCCTCCTTCCTCGCCTCGCTGACGCGCCTGTGGTCAGCCGCCATGTTCCTCTCCCTTTCCCCACGGCCTCTCACAGACTCATGGCTGACCTCGCGCCACTGGCTGCCGCCCAGACGCCCACGCCGCCAGGTTGCTTCTCCGGCCCCTCCGGCTCTCTGACCCCCCTCCGCCTCGAGCCTCAAGGCCCTCCTCCCTGCTCGGGCGACTCTCGCCAGACAGACCTGCCCGCCCGAGCCCCGAACCTGCCTCCTGCCGCTTCTCCTCACCGGGCAGCTGGCCTGGGCGCGCTGCTGAGATCGGCCACTGCCGCCTCACGCCTGACCTGGCCTCGGTCAGCGCCTGATTCGGCAGCACCCGCACTTCACTCACAAGGCGCCTGCTACCAAGGCCACGTGTTTCCCACTGTGGGGCCCCACCCCAAAACGCTTTTAAAATGTTTTAATTAAATGTAATCAAAAATGATTTAAAATGAATTAAAAGTAATTAAAACTAATTAACTAAATAAATAATTAATTAATTAATTGAATAATTAATTAATCTAATTAATTCGGATTAGTTAAACCTAATCATTAGCTAATTAATTGGGTAATTAATTAAACTAATTAATCCTCGGATTAATTAATACTAATCATTAGTTAACTTAATTAACTAAGTTTAATTAACTGATTAGGTTAATTGCTATTAGTGTATGACATGTGGGACTGACTGGCAGGTTGACTTAGTCAACCCCTGTTTATCGATGACGCCAAGATGACCTCATGCCGATGTCATAAATGCTTTTCAAATTAATTAATTAATTAATTAAAATTCCAGAAATTAATAAAACCTTTTATAATTATAACTTTTAACCAGAGTCTTGATTAAAATATTTTCAACATGAAAGTTGCTCGTAACGACGAGACGATTCCGGATACGCATTCCGCTCGCCCACCACACGCCTCTAACCTATCGAACCTGCAAACTTTCTCCTCCGTTCATCCGTCTCGACAGACGTCCGAACCGGATAACTTCCTGATGCTTTCCCCTAAACCAAGACTCCTTCTTACCACGTTAGGGCACGCCTAGCTTCGCTTTGGCATGTCATGCATCGTTATGCATCCGTTATCGTATTCATTGTTTCTTCCCCTCTTCTTCGGTAGACTACGAGACCGACGCCGCAACCGCCGCTCGACTACAAGGTCGACGATCACTCTCTGCTGCCAGAGCAACCAGCAAGCCCCCTTTTGATCATCCCGATATCGCCCATTCCATTCTCTTATTGCTTGCACTAGATTTTGCTATCTGTTATTGTTGCTCCTATTCTGCTGTATAGCCTGCTTATTGTAACCTCGCTATTGTTACCTACCGCTTATCCTAAACCGCTTAGTATAGGTTGGTTAGAGACCCATCGCTGACCCCCACCTTGTCCTTGTTGCCTCGCTTCATCATTGAAGACCCGATCAACGGATCAAGACCAGCCCCGACACCGCACATCACTTCCCTTAGTTGCTCGACACTACTAGGTTACTATCGAGTACCGAGGGTGAAACCTCTACAAAGACCTCCGATATTAACCTCAGAGTATAGCTATTCGTTGTGGTCATCGAGGGTGATTTCTCCTTAACCACTTCCGACACGACTGTCGTGCAACCCTCAAGTGTGGACCTCGAGGGTGAATCCTCTTATGTTCACCTTGACGACTACATTGAGTGGAATACACCGGGGTGATTCCTCGTGTTTTCCCTTGATGTTTGGACTCACAGCCATTTGGACTGTTACCACGTTACTTAGAAAGACGGGTCGACCTCGAGGGTACCCGCTGCGCTTAATTGCGAGTGATGTGGAGACGGGTTGACCTCGAGGGTGCCCGCGAGATAATTACGAGGCGTGGTCGGCATTCCTAGCCCTTGCCGCAAGTCCTCGAGACGGGCAACGGGTCACATCTTCGTGAGTTCTCGCTTGTTACCGCTGCCCTAATCCACTCACGATTTGGATATTTGATCCGAGGGGCCTCCGCCCGATAGCACTAACCATCACGGGCTAAGTATGGGCTCAAGGTCAGATACATCAGCCGGCTTATTAGACGTTAGCCGGAGCGCGCGCGCCGGATTGGGCCGAACGCTCGTTAGGCTAGGTCTGCTTCCGCCGCCTCGCAACGCAAGTGGAGTTCCCGGGAGATGGCCCATGACCCCGGGGCATAGGTTTAGTCCGCGGTTGGCCTCTATTGCCTAGGTCGGTTGCGCGATTGTTTGGCCGAGGCCGCATGACCTCGAAAGTGTGTCCCGTCGGAGTTAAGCGAAGCGTGGGGTAAGTTGGTGCACCCCGCAGGGAAGAAAACATCTATCGATAGCCTGTCCCACGGTAACGGACACTTGGAGTTGTATCCCGATCGATACAACTAGAACTGGTTACTTGAGATGAGACATGGATATGAGCTTTGATTGTGATGATAATCGGATAGTATGGTTTCGGGATTCTTTTCGCAGGAGTCGAGAAAGGATCTCCGCCGAGGTTGTTAACACTTCGCTACTTTTAAGTTATGTTACTCTACTCCCTCTTGTTTGCTGCAAGATGGTGGATTCCGAAGATGCTAGTCTTCGTTAGGACTAGGCCTTCTCTATTCTCGCATTCTGCAGCTCAGTCCATCGATATGGCCTTTACACATATATCCATGCATATGTAGTGTAGTTCTTGTTTAAGTAGTACTTTGGATGAGTACTCACTGTTGCCTTGTTCCCTTTTTCCTATCTCTACTGATTGCTGCAATCGACGATGGAGACCAGGATCCAGACGCCACCGCCACGCATTTACTACTACTACTCCGGAGGCGCTTACTACTACGCAGCAGCCCACGACGACGCACTGTGAGTGACCTAGGAGGATCCCTGCAGGAGGCCTGTCCTCTTCGATCAGATCCCAGCTTTGTGCTAGCCATCTTATGGCACCTTGTTTAACTTATGTCCAGATCAGATATTGTTGCTTCCGCTGACTCGCCTATGATCGAGCACTTGTATTCGAGCCCTCGAGGCCCCCGGCTTGTATTATGATGCTTGTAGGACTTATTTTATTTGTAGAGTTGTGTTGTGATGTCTTCCCGTGAGTCTTGATCTTGATCGCATACATTTGCGCATGATTAGTGTACGATTGAATCGAGGGCGCCACAAGTTGGTATCGAGCCGATCGCCTCGTAGGAATCCCCTTCCAACTCCTTGGTCAAGTCGAGTCTAGACATTGCAAAACTTTTACTAACATGGCTGTGTGTCTTATGGGCACACGCCGCCATTGGGTGGAATTAGGATCTTACTCCTCGATCTTTACTCGGGTTCTCAACTCTTCTATTCGGGTTAAATGAATTTACTAAAACAAAACTAACTTTAGGTTCTCGCAAGTACCTTCTCCCGGAGAGCCTTTCCTTCGATGATCGCCTCGCTAATCAAGATTCCGAGATACTCTCGATGATCTCTCGAGACTTTGTGCCCATCACTTTTGCTATTCCCCGCCACCGATAAATCCGTATGGATAACTACTTACACTTGCCATTCATACGATCTTCCCCATTGATCTTGTTATTACAAGATACCCAAGTTTTCTATTGTTCCGAGAATACTTCGTGCCTACCGCCAAGCAGTTCTTGCCACATGAATACCCCTTCAAATGAATCTCGACTGTCGAGTATCCGCCAACCCCAGCTTGTTCATGTGTTTCGCAAAGTCTTCAAATTACTATTCGATCACCCGAAAATCCTCTCGAGCCTTTGGCTCTTGAGATCCTTGCTTGCTTGCATTACGTTAATCCCATAAGTCTCGTAGTCATATTGACTTTCCTTGTCATTATCATTTTGGGTCTGTTGACTCAATATGTTTCATAATAACCGCAATCATCATTGATCCTTATAAATTACCTTCCGGCTGAGCTGCCATTCTCTTAACTAGAATTGGTTCTCACCAATCCAATTGTCGCTGATTGTACCCTAAGGCTGTTCAACTTATCCATCCCTAATCGAGCATTGCTTCGATTCCTTGATTTGGGGATCGTAATTCATTTGCATTTGACAATTGAGTTAGTCATTTGTTCCTATAATTTGATCTCCTTGCATTCTTCTTCCTCTAGTTGAGTATCGACGCCACGCCGATCCCTTGTGGACCACCGATCCTTTGTTGGATTTTATCCGACAACGCCTTCATATTCAATAACCTTGTGAGCCTTTCCTCCGATACATAATGCCTTTGGTAAATTGTATCCTCTGCTTTTTCAACCATGCTCGCCATCGAGCTTGAGTTAATTATTACTAAAGATTCTCGTATATGATTCCAAGAAGCCCTTGGGTAGAACATATGCCTTCACTAAACCGTAGAACCCGAAAGTTTTCATGAATCATACTCTTCCGGTGCTTCGCCAGATAAAATTTTCAACACCGCAACTTCATCGAACGTGAGAAGTGAATGAAGGGTTATGCATTGAGAAGTGGAGTCGACCTTGAACTTGTGTTCATGCCCATGGACACGATGTAGATCTTATCATTAAAGCTTCTTAAAATTAATTATTCCTTTGGGATAAGTTCATCTTATATCGTGGATCCGCCTTTTGCAATCGTGGTTCCAACCATGTTCTCTTTAAATACCATTTTCGTGCAAGTTTTAGCACTTGTCTTCTCAGAGAGCAATAACCCCGCCCAACCTCTACTTTGATATGTCATCGAGTATTACCCCGTATCTCGAGATTATCATGGAACCGCGAACCTCTTATGAGTTCTTCATCAACTGCTACCTTCCCATCGCTTCCAATTTTTCACGGGCTCGAAGTTATTTAAACACTCAAAGACACCGTAATCGAACCGAGTCCGCACTACGGTTCAACAACTCTTCAAGAAGCTTCTATAAGTACGAAGTTTGAACTGATCACGCCATTCCTAGCCTGTTTGGCTATATCGTTGTCGGATGATTTTATCGGTACTACCCGCTCCTTCTTCACGGAGCACAAATTTCGACGAGGAATCGACCTTACGCCGATCCTCATCGACATATCATTTCGCTTTGAACATCAAGCTTGGTTTCGAAGTTTGTGTCGCACTCTTGGTTCTAATAACCTTTCACTTCATCATTACTTTGGCTTGATGTCATCGTCGATCGATTCATCTTCATGAACTCTCGCGACAAAGGTGCCGTGGTTCACAACATTTCGAGCTCATCCAGATATAAATGGAATTCTTGATGAGAAATACCATCCTTGCCCTCGATGATTTGTACTACCATCGATCCTGTATTGCCTTCCCACCAACACAAGCTTGT
This sequence comes from Aegilops longissima, assembly GCA_021605205.1. Classification (NCBI taxonomy): domain Eukaryota; kingdom Viridiplantae; phylum Streptophyta; class Magnoliopsida; order Poales; family Poaceae; genus Aegilops; species Aegilops longissima. The sequence continues at coordinate 496,437,221 of CM038682.1, read as the reverse complement.
TCAAGTTTGGTATTATGCCTTGAGTTCCTTGCTACCCAGCAATCGCTCATCTCTACCTTGGAGTAATACCATCCGTTAATATCGAGGATGTTGTGAGGACTGCTCCACCTCTTAAGAAATTCTTGGTATTGAGATGCTTCTCACCATCACCATTCTTTCTTGGTCCCGTGTTACTTCCAACCGTGTACCAACAAGTGGACGGTGTTGTTGATTCTGCCCTTCTAGCAAGCCTCTTGCTTTGAAGTGAAATTTTAGCCTATCGATTATTGTGTCACTATTCTCGACATTGGTCGTGGCAACCCAACCCATCGGGCGACCTTTCAACCAATGTTTACTTGAGTATGTTTTCCTCGAGCATATTTCCTAGTATCATTTGTTCCGACAAATGTTATCTCCTTGTTCACTTTAATGTGGGAGTCTATCTTTGGGAATCTCGTGAATTGCCGTTGAGATCACCGACACCTCCTTGACCTCTCCTTGGGCTAATGATGGACTCTTGTTAACTAGAATAACTTCATAGTTCATTTCCCGAGAATCTTACAATGTCATCTCGCCAATTTGCGCTGCACCTTTCTTCTCGTGTATCCTAAGTCCGAGGTATCCCGACACCAATCGGATCTCAATCTCGGTCCGATATGATGGTTGGGACAACTTTCCAAGAGTTATGTATTGGTCCTTTGATGAACCGGTAGCATGATGTCATGCCTAGCACCCCCCCCCCCGCTGGAGGACCTATCATTATAGATTCCTTTTCAGCAGGGTTATCCATTCCTCCATAAGGGAATTGTAATACTGATTCTACAAGTTATTCCCGATGGATCCTTCGTGGTTCCAAAGTCTGATCTTCACCTGAAGGCCATGTCAATGCTATCTCGTAGCATGTCCTGTGATACTGATTTTCAACAAGAACATTCAAGCCCAATGCTATATGTTCTGCTCAATTAACCAAACACCGCTTGTATGGGTAATGTCATGTAATTTCTCTCCCTTACCTAAAGGGTTTTCCACATTATATCCCGTCATGGATATCATGCTCGCTTATCCTTGGTAAGGATATATCCTCAAATATGTGTTTAAACACATTTTCCTCTCCATTGTTCTGTTCAATATGATAATCATATTTTTACTTTCCATTGGTTGTTTGAACCCTTCTTGGGATATATATAATCTAAGCAAAGGATAACCCCTCGCTTAGGTAAGCACCTCGTTATTCCACTGTAAGTAAGACCCTATTACTATTTGTTGATGACATTCCAGAACCACCGATGGACGAGAGCCTTGCCTATTGGTCCGCTTGCTCAACGAAAGCAGAAAATGGTCTCTTCGCCCTCGCCTGGTACCTATGTTGTTGCCGACATGACCCCTGCACTTTCTCTCGACTTGCCTTGCTTACATGATCGCAGATGTCAACAACCTACTTTTTAACCACATGGTGGGCCCATAACCCATGTGACATGTGATCGAAACCCGACTTCTATACACGCCTGCTCCCAAAGTTATTTCCTCCCGCGCGGACTCGTATGTAATTCACGGCCACCGCCATATTGATCTATTCGTATCGACGCGATATTTACTCTCGCTACTCGAACCCCTTTCTCACTCGTTCAAGCTTCGAGCTACTACCTACCCGCTAGCCTTATTATGGTACCTTCGCATCTTACTCTCGGTATTTCATAAGTTCAACTCGAGAGACAATCTTATACTAATTCATGGGTTACCCCTGATGGTTTCCTTAGAAGCTTTGTGTCAAGTGAGCGGCCCTTTCTTTCGTGAAGTACGATGGAGTTCCCAAGAAATGATGACCAGCTTTATCATGATGCATCGAATAAAGGATTGAGGACATCAACGGGGATTAACTTCTTCGAGAAGATCCGTTAGATTATCGTAACCAGACCTTTCCCCTTGTTCTCTTAAATCTCGGACGAGATTTCTTGTAGTGGAGGAGAATTGTGACGCCGGGTGATTACGCTTACAGAATCCGCACTTAATCCAAGACCGATGGTGCCACGCCACCCGTTACCGCTGACAACTCTCGTTGTTTCAAATCAATTTCAAAATTCAATTTCAACAAGGTCAAACATTTCAAGTTTTCAAATATTAAACTTTATATGTTCTGAGGACCCAAATTTTTCTTAAGTATTTATGGTGGTGAAACCCCACTTTATAAAATGTTTACTTACTCTAAACTGATTAAAACAAAGAGCAGATTACAATTATTTAAGTGCTTTAACATATTAAACATTTTCAAAAAAAAGGGGAAAAGCCCCCTCCCTCGGGCCACCTGCCCACCGGGCGGCCTACCAGCCGCCCACCGCCCAGCCGATCGCCCGGCCTATAGGCCACTCCCCGACCGCTAACCCTAGCCCCTCTCGCCCCACTCTCTCCCCACTCCCCACCACCTCTTCGCCCTTCGCTCGATCTGGATCGGGCAGGCCTCGATCCCATCGGCCCGACGCAGCCAAGATCGGCGCCTCGCGGGTTTCCTCACTGACTGCCCCCTTCTCGCCGCTCTTCCTCCTCGACAAGATGCCGTCATTGCCGCTTTCCTCTCCTCGGCTTCTCCTCCTCCGGCTGCCACTGGCACATCCCTCGCCCACCGCTGCCTAGACCCCACGGATCCGAGGTGAGGCCCCCGCCTGCCTCCTTCCCCGCCTCTCTGACGCGCCTGGGCCGCCATGTTCCTCTCCTTTCCCTCATGGCCCTCACAGACTCATGGCCGACCTGGCCAATGCCTGGCTGCCGCTCAGACGCCCACGCCGCCTGCTGCTTCTCCGTCCCTCCGGCCTCTGATTCCTCCGCCCCGAGCCCCAAGGCCCTCCTCCCCTGCTCGGGCGACCTCGCCAGACAGACTGCCCGCCCGAGCCCTCAACCTGCCTCCTGCCGCCTCCTCACTGGCGCCAGCCGGCGGGCGCTGCTGGCATCGCCACTGGCCGCCTCACCTCGACTCCGGCCTCGGTCAGGCCTGATCGGCAGCACCCGCACTTCACTCACAAGGCGCCATACCATAGGGCCACGTGCCTCACTGTGGGGCCCCACCCCAAAACGCTTTTAAAATGTTTTAATTAAATGTAATCAAAAATGATTTAAAATGAATTAAAAGTAATTAAAACTAATTAACTAAATAATTAATTAATTAATTAATTGAATAATTAATTAATCTAATTAATTCGGATTAGTTAAACCTAATCATTAGCTAATTAATTGTAATTAATTAAACTAATTAATCTCGATTAATTAATACTAATCATTAGTTAACTTAATTAACTAAGTTTAATTAACTGATTAGGTTAATTGTTATTAGTGTATGACATGTGGGACTCCACTCGGCAGGTTGACTTAGTCAACCTCGTTATCGATGACGCCAAGATGACCTCATGCCGATGTCATAAATGCTTTTCAAATTAATTAATTAATTAATTAAAATTCCGTAAATTAATAAAACCTTTATAATTATAACTTTAACCGTGAGTCTTGATTAAAATATTTTCAACATGAAAGTTGCTCGTAACGACGAGACGATTCCGGATACGCATTCCGCTCGGCCCACCACACGCCTCTAACCTATCGAACCTGCAAACTTTCTCCTCCGGTTCATCCGTCTGACAGACGTCCGAACCGGATAACTTCCTGATGCTTTCCCTAAACCAGAGACCTTCTTACCACGTTAGGGCACGCCTAGCTTCGCTTGGCATGTCATGCATCGTTATGCATCCGTTATCGGTATTCATTGTTTCTTCCCTCTTCTTCGGTAGACTACGAGACCGACGCCGCACTGGCCAGCTCGACTACAAGGTCGACGATCACTCTCTTGCCGTGAGCAACTGTGCAAGCCCCCCTTTTGATCATCCCGATATCGCCCATTCCATTCTCTTATTGCTTGCACTAGATTTTGCTATCGTTATTGTTGCTCCTATTCGCTGTATAGCCTGCTTATTGTAACCTCGCTATTGTTACCTACCGCTTATCCTAAACCGCTTAGTATAGGTTGGTTAGAGACCCATCGCTGACCCCCACCTTGTCCTTGTTGCCCTCGCTTCATCATTGAAGACCCGATCAACGGATCAAGACCAGCCCCGACACCGCACATCACTTCCCCTTAGTTGCTCGACACTACTAGGTTACTATCGAAAACCGAGGGTGAAACCTCTACAAAGACCTCCGATATTAACCTCAGAGTATAGCTATTCGTTGTGGTCATCGAGGGTGATTTCTCCTTAACCACTTCCGACACGACTGTGCAGGCAACCCTCAAGTGTGGACCTCGAGGGTGAATCCTCTTATGTTCACCTTGACGACTACATTGAGTGGAATACACCGGGGTGATTCCTCGTTTTCCCTTGATGTTTGGACTCACAGCCATTTGGACTGCTACCACGGTTACTTAGAAAGACGGGTCGACTCGAGGGTACCGCGGCTTAATTGCGCAGTGATGTGGAGATGGGTTGACCTCGAGGGTGCCCGCGAGATAATTACGAGGCGGGCGGGCATTCCTAGCCCTTGCCGCAAGTCCTCGAGACGGGCAACGGGTCACATCTTCGTGAGTTCGCTTGTTACCGCTGCCCTAATCCACTACGATTTGGATATTTGATCCGAGGGGCCTCGCCCGATAGCACTAACCATCACGCGGGCTAAGTATGGGCGCTTCGTCAGATACATCAGCCGGCTTATTAGACGTCATTACGAGCGCGCGCTACGGATTGGGCTGAACGCTGTTAGGCTAGGTCTGCTTCCGCCGCCTCGCAACGCAAGTGTGAGTTCCCGGGAGATGGCCCATGACCGGGGCATAGGTTTAGTCCGCGCGGCTGGCCTCTATTAAGCCTAGGTCGGGTTGCGGCGTATTGTTTGGCCGAGGCCGCATGACCGGAAAGTGTGTCCGGCCGGAGTTAAGCGAGCGCAGGGTAAGTTGGTGCACCCCGCAGGGAAGAAAACATCTATCGATAGCCTGTCCTACGGTAACGACACTTGGAGTTGTATCCCCATCGATACAACTAGAATCGTTACTTGAGATGAGACATGGATATGAGCTTTGGATTGTGATGACAATCGGATAGTATGGTTTCGGGATTTCTTTCTCGCAGGAGTCGAGAAAGGATCTCCGCCGAGGTTGTTAACACTTCGCTACTTTAAGTTATGTTACTCTACTCCCTCTTGTTTGTCGTAAGATGGTGGATTCCGAAGATGCTAGTCTTCGTTAGGACTAGGCCTTCTCTATTCTCGCATTCTGCAGCTCAGTCCATCGATATGGCCTTTACACATATATCCATGCATATGTAGTGTAGTTTCTTGCTTATGTAGTACTTTGATGAGTACTCACGGTTGCCTTGTTCCCTTTTTCCTATCTCTACTCGATTGCTGCAATCGACGATGGAGACCAGGATCCAGACGCCACCGCCACGATTTACTACTACTCCGGAGGCGCCTTACTACTACGCAGCAGCCCGGACGACGACCACTCAGAGGACCTAGGAGGATCCTGTGCAGGAGGCCTGTCCTCTTCGACCAGATCCCAGCTTTGTGCTAGCCATCTTATGGCACCTTGTTTAACTTATGTCCAGATCAGATATTGTTGCTTCCACGACTCGCCTATGATCGAAAGCACTTGTATTCGAGCCCTCGAGGCCCCCGGCTTGTATTATGATGCTTGTATGACTTATTTTATTTGTAGAGTTGTGTTGTGATGTCTTCCGTGAGTCCTTGATCTTGATCGCATACATTTGCGCGCATGATTAGTGTACGATTGAATCGAGGGCGCCACAACCAGGTTCTCGAGCATTCACCCGCTTCATCGGCAAATACCGACTACACCTTCGCCACGGTGGAGAGAAGGAAGAACGTGACGATTCGCCATCCGGTGCAACAAGCTTGTCGACATCCGTAAGAAATACAAGGTCATCAAGAACGGCAGGAGAAGGACTCGCTGCTGACCTCGCCGAGACAATCATCGACCGACACGCCAACATGAAAGAAGATGACCTGAACACGGGAGGTACCTCAATCTATCCTACATAACCTACGCGCCAAGGACGACACGCATGCTACGACATGTACAAGCAGATCTTGGACATGAGGGCGCTGCTTCCCCAGAATCGACGAGTACACTAACAGCAGCAGGCCATGATCAAGCTGCTGTGAAGGTCTAGATGTTGTACTTTATCTGTTTATAAGCACCTTTATCATCTTAGTGTTTCATGCATTAGCCTATGTGTCGTAATTATCTGTTTTGTCCAAAATATTTCTTTTAAGAACCTATTAACCTGATTGCTTTTTTTGGTGGCTATTTGCTTATGTATGTAAACTAGTTCACTTGTCCGTAAAAAAAACTAGTTCACTCAGCTGCCGTGCCAACATATTCCTCTCCTCAGGTGGACCTAGCAGGTCTTTGAATTTTCTCCCACTTTCTTTTTCGATGTAACAGAGTTTTCTCCCAGTACTTTCCCCTAGAACCAACTCAACTGTCCCACGTCTAGCCTAAAAAATTATAATACCCCACGTACTATTAACTCATCAAATTAAAATGATATTTTATTTCGTAAGTTGAAAGTTCTTACAAAATAATAATAATAATAATTGTTTATATATAACTTGCCAAGTTAACTCCTAGTGATTATGCATATAAGCTTGCAAAGATTTTACCGACATGCAATCATGTGTTTATGTTTTATAACATTTCTCCGCCTAGCCCAACATGATATTTTCACCCAGCCCAGCAAGTCCGTGGATTTCGAGAAAATGCAAATGGGATTTAAATGGGCTGCATAGATGCTACATCATTGTTTCACCCAGCCCACCAAATGGACTAAAAACAAATGGATCGGGCCGACATGTGCGCCAAGAGGTCGAAGTTTAAGAAGGCGTTGGATTTACATCCAACTACCGCATTCTTCTTCAATCTCTCATCTTCTTCCCCAGCACTGCCGGAACCGGGCCGCTTCCAGCCTTCGATGTCCAAATGCGTTGTTTTATGCTCTCAACAAATGCTACCTCGCCGACGGCCAGACATCCCTCCACCAAGACCTCCTGTTATTCTCCTCACGAGTGTAGGCCCACCCCGCTACCAACTAGTCAAGTTTCCCACCTCTCCTTCGCAACTCCACCGCTGCCTTCCCCATCTCCGGTCGCTCCAGTCTGGGCCTCGCCGCCCACCACTCTGCGCTGACGCGGCGTGGTCAACATACGAGAGTCATTGGAAGAGGATCAGACGTGGAGAGTCCGACGGCTGGGACCCACGAGGTCCATGGTCGCACGCAAGGAAAGTTCCTCCTTATTACGCATCCGACGTGGAAGGGCTTCAGATTTCGCTAAAAAACGCTTCCTCACGACAGGTCGGACCCATAAGTTAGCCGACCCACCATAGTGGGTGGCTGACTTAGGGCCTACTAAGTTGACGAGGACGGAGGGCTTTGTCAACTTAGTCAATATGAACGATTCTAGCTCCAAAGGACTGCATAATGTCCATCCAACGGCCATAGTGCTTCTTCAACCTCCGTCTTCTTGCTCCACCGCCCAAAGCAGCGCCGGTCGTCGGGTGCTCCCGCCTCGTGGGTCGGGTCAGGATGCCGCTGGAGGCCTCACCGCCCTACTACTCCCACCGCTGGCCAAGGGTATCCTCTACTCACTCACACCCTCGTTATTCTGGCGGCGACGAAGCCTCACACCGCAGCCTGAACCAAGAACCTCAGATTCTCTCCGCAGGCATCCACCGCCTTTTCTCGGCTCGCCGTCCCTTCCTAGGCCTTGCCGTCATCCACCTCCTTGGTGCTCTCGCGCCAAGTGGTCAATGTAGTCAACGGCCGACTTCCATCGGAAGAGTATCAGACGTGGAGAGGCCGATACCGGGTCCACGGCCATAGCCCAGTTTTTTTTGTGATTTGCCAAGTAAGTCGCTTTGTCGTGCCTCATGGCTGCAAATCTTTCAAGACGAGGAGAGCTTCATTCGGCTGGCCGAGAAAATGGCCTATCAAGAATGAGAAATGGGCTGTACATTTTAAAACACATCAAACCGCAATTAGTTTCAAATATCTTTTTTTCATTTTGAGATTTTAAATTACATTAATGTTTATGTCCGAGAATTTGTTGATTTTATATTGATATACATTTATTTTTAAAATCA